>OY757190.1:69356109-69962359 GCA_963583895.1 Melanophora roralis | reverse complement strand
TGCATTCGTCAGGTTCCAAAAATATGTTAATCTGTTAATAAAGGACTAGAATTATATATAGATGTTTATAAAATAATTTTTGATAACTAAAGTTTTCTGGATATCTCCAAAACTATAAACCTTATGAATTCCCA
Source organism: Melanophora roralis (assembly GCA_963583895.1). Classification (NCBI taxonomy): domain Eukaryota; kingdom Metazoa; phylum Arthropoda; class Insecta; order Diptera; family Rhinophoridae; genus Melanophora; species Melanophora roralis. The sequence continues at coordinate 69,962,225 of OY757190.1, read as the reverse complement.
ATTTTTAAATGTTAATTAAAGAGTAGGGCTGACTTATAATTTGTTGCAACTAAGGTGGGGCAACCAGTAAATTAAAAAATATATAAATGCTTTTATTTACATATTTTGGTAATTTTACTATGATTGGTGTAGCGAAGCACACCGGGGCTTAGCTAGTATATTATTAAAAAAATAAAAATTATTACTAAAAAACGCACTTTTACGTATTTTAAATTTAATTTTAATTTAGAAAGATTGTAATTTTATACTTTCACGTTGTCGTCAAAATCATAATGTAGAAGATTTTTAGCCAATTTAATTTTTATTTTCAGTTTTTATAAATAAATTTTAATGTAATTGGGGACTAACATTTGTTTCGAAACATAATAACAACCATACCACCCGATTTAATGAGAATCGGATAACTTTTGTAACAGTCTTAGCATTTTTGGGAAAAAGGATATATGGCAGGACCTAGAGTCCTTGCGTCAATCCCAATAAAAATTATCACACAAGTTACTAGCACGGGATGTAACTAATCTACGGACTATTGTAACTTTCTATATATGGGCAGTAGGCGTGTCCTTTGTCCGATTTTTTCAAAAAATTAAATTTTTTCTTAATTTAAGTATTTTATACTAGTGTACCAAATTTCAAAACTCTGGGACCACTCCTTTTATTTTTGTCCCATCACTATATGGGATCAAAGCACTGTGTGACGTATGCATTTATACGTGACGCGACGTTCGCACGTGAACGACCAGACCTTGGCTTTGTGATGAGTCTGGGCTTTTTACTGACGGGTCATGGCTCGCTCAATGCATTTTTTTCATCAGAGGGGCCTGGCCGACACTTCGGACTGCAGGTGTGAGGAAGGGACTGAGGACGTTTGGCACATACTGACTGAATGTGCTTACTATAATGACATTAGGGATTTGCTGGGTAAGGGCGTGGTCGAGGTAAATGACGTTTGGGATATGAGTAGAGTTTTAGAGGACGAGCAGACTTTAACTAATTTTGGCATGTGGTGTTTAGTAGGAGAAGGGACGGACTTAGTGGAGGCTAACCGCGGTGGGTCCCACTGTGGTAGTGCTCAACTGCTGCGTGCGCTGGCCATCTACGCGCGTCTGGCTTGGATTGCGGGTATGCATATGGCAGTTGGTGGCTCGTTGCCTTTACTGTCATTACTGTCGCGCCCCCTGCCGCTTCGTTCATCATTGCTGTTGCTGCTCATGCTGGCGATTTTCACCGCTGGTTGTTCCGGTGCTGCCGCGTTGTTTTGATGCATCCTTGTGCCACCCGTGAGGGTTCCCATTGTATTGCTTGTCCTTGTTTCATTAGGTGGTTGAGAACAGACGGACGTTTGCCAAGCTTGGCGAGTTCGCTCGTGCTGCTTTTGCCAGGAGAAGGACCAGACGGGCTTTGGCTGACGGGACTTAGTGGAGGTGGCTTCTGGACGGTCTTCCGTAAGGCCGTTGTGCGCGATTGTCGCTTTAAATGTCCGCTCAGTACATAACTGTTGGGTCGTCTGTTGTTGGCTGCTTATGGTTGTCGCAGCCGTTTTTGATATCTGGCGTTCATCGGCTTTTACGTTGCATGTACGGACGCTGGGGAGGCGTTTCCCCCTTAGGGGTATCACGTCGACTGGGTCTTTGGGTTCTTTTTTCCTGCAGGTGCCTTGGTTCCTGCTGGCTCTTTTCCCGAGTCTTGCACCGTGGATGACTTCGCACTGTTTGGACAACGATTTGCCGCACTATTGGATTTGGTCGCTTGATATGACGCTGGGTCACCCGTGAGGGAGCTCATTGCTCGTAATGTCTGTTTAACGTATTGTGTGTGTTGTCTTTGCTGGTGTCACGTTGTGTGGCCAAAGTGTCGCTCGTGAGGGCGGCAGTTCAATGTTTGTGTTTTTGTCTTTTTGTGTGTTGTTGTTTGTTGTTCCAGGGGTGACCAGTCCCGGACTTTGGAGTCAAAACTGGAAGTAGTTTCGGCTACAAGGGGTTACCAGTCCCTGAACTATTTGGAGTTCAACTGGAAGTAGCCTTGGCTTGACCTCGGCTACGAGGCCTGACCAGAAGCTTGTCATTCTAAATCTGGTACCACAAGTGTCAGGAGCCCCTACAACCTCGGTTCTAGCCTGGCAATGGATGAGGCCCTTCGGGAGCAACGTGATGGTTGTGGTTTAAGCCCAAATCGCGGGGAGAGCTTCTTCTCGATGTGGAGTTGCATTGCAACCGGGTGCCGTGACCCATAGAACAGTAGGAGTTTTAGATGGGCTCCGCTCCTCACCAAGGGGGAAGGCATACCCAAATGTATGTCTTCGAACTGATACCCATGGGTGATAATTTGCCATGTTGGCAAAATATCATCCATTGGGGCGTTGGTGGACGCATTGTTTTCACCTTGTGTTAAGAGCACTGTGGGATTGGGCCAACGCGGCAGGTATCCACATGAATCTTCAACACTCTGTCCTTGTTTCATGTTTGTGCGTGATGTCCTTGCTGGTACATTGATGGCCGCTCGTGAGGGCAGCTGTTGATTGTTTTGTGTTTTGTAAGCTTTTGTTTTTTGTTCCTGGGGTAACCAGTCCCGGACTTTTGAGTCAAAACTGGAAGTAGTTTCGGCTACGAGGGGTTACCAGTCCCTGAACTATTTGGAGTTCAACTGGAAGTAGCCTTGGCTTGACCTTGGCTACGAGGCCTGACCAGAAGCTTTTCATTTTAAATCTGGTACCACGGGTGTCAGGAGCCCCTAGAACCTCGGTTCTAGCCTGACAATGGTTGAGGCCCCTTCAGGAGCAACGTGGTGGTTGTGGTTTAAGCCCAAATCACGGGGAGAGCTTCTGCTCGATGTGGAGTTGCATTGCAACCGGGTGCCGTGACCCATAGATCGGTAGGAGTTTTAGATAGGCTCCGCTCCTCACCAAGGGGGAAGGCATACCCAAATGTATGTCTTCGACTTGGTACCCATGGGTGATAATTTGCCATGTTGGCAAAATATCATTCATGGGGGCGCTGGTGGACGCATCGTTTTCACCTGGTGTTAAGAGCACCTTGAGATTGGGCCGTTGCGGCGGGTGCCCACGTTAATCTTTGTTCGTCGTTGTACCAACTACTGTATCTGTTAATCTGTATTCTGTTGCCAATCAACAACAGCTCACAGCGGCATACTCACCAAATCAGTTTCAATTTTCATGTGTTAGCCAGACCGAAGTATTATCATGTTGCCTTTTTGTGTCATCTGAGGCAGTTTGATTTGACCAGATTCATTCAAAATTCATAAAACTACTTTTACAAAAATTGCTGACATACATTACCCATATTTTTAACACAATTATCACTACCGGTAATTTTCCTAGTTGCTGGAAGTATGCGAAGATTATTCCTATGCCTAAAACTTCTAACGAGTATCGTCCTATGTCAATATTACCCTATTTATCTAAAGTTTTTGAACGCTTGCTACATGGGCAAATTAGTGAATACTTAGAAAATAACCAGCTCTTAGTTGAAAGTCAATTTGGACTTAGACCTCGGCATAGCTGCATAACATCGCTTATCAGTTTATCTGAGGATATCAGGTGCAGTCTTGATAATGGTTTAGAAACCTTCTTGGTACTCTTGGATCATACAAAGGCATTTGATTCTGTCAGTCATAAAATTCTTTGCTCTAAACTATCTAATAAATTTAACTTTTCTCTTCCACCACTTCTCTATTTGCAAGCTATCTTGCTGATCGTTATCAATCTGTATCTGTTGGTGATTCTACATCTACTGCTTTGCATGTTCCAAAGGGTGTACCCCAGGGTTCTATTCTTGGCCCGCTTTTGTTTACGTTATACATTAATGATCTGCCTTGCAATATTTTACACAGTAAGACCCACATGTACGCTGATGATGTGCAGATGTACATAAGTTGAAAGAAAACTGCAATGCATGAATATTGGGAAGCTAAATGAGGATCTTAATAGAACATTTCAGTGGGCGATGTTGAATGGGCTGTACTTAAATCCGGAAAAGTCTAAGTGTTTAAATATAGCTCAAAGAAATCAGGCCATCAGTGTTGACATTCCGATCTTATTAGGAGATCAAAATATTACATTTGTGGAATCAGCTAAAAACCTTGGTGTTATGTTTAACAAGTCGCTTCAGTGGGACTTCCATATCGAGGGCCTATATTCAAAATATGCTAACTCAATTTTTGGCAAAAATGACTTTTCGATGGTAGATGGCTCTTTTGTGGAATACCCATTTGTGGTAAAAATTTCAAAGCAAAAAAAAAGAATTATTCTAATTTTAAGCATTTTTTTTATTATGCTATCTCAAAATGCATTTTTTTTTGTGAAAATAAATGCTAACTTCCATTGTAAATTTTTAATATTTTTAAAAACTTAAAGGCGAATAAATAGACACAGTGAACTCGCGGAAACGTGAACTAATTTTTACCAAGGGTGTTCATGTTTTCGATTTTGTTCACGTTTCCGATTGGACATTTTTGAATTATTTTCTAACGAATTTAATTTTTTTTATCAATTTATTGTTACTAGTATCGCTAATAGATCCTTTCATTGGCAATTTACACGTTAGACTAATTCTGCCAGAGCAAAATGACTGTTTAATACAGGTATATGAACCTTTGTCGGAAGAACGCACGCCAAAAATGCGTAATTCGGAATTGAGCATATTGGAACTTTCAAAACGTTGTTGCTCGAACGAATTAAGTATACGAAAACGAGAGTCATTAGGATTAATGGGTCGTTTGTTGTATAACCACGTAACGTTGGGACGTGGCGAGCCTTCTATGCGACACGGCAGTGTTATATTGTTTGATTGAGCCTCGAGATAGGATCGAACGGAACCTAAAACTCTTGGAATACATGCAAAGTTTTCTGAAAGTATTTCATTCCATAATTTTCCTTTCAACTGTTTTGGTTCATTGCAATCGGTATGTGGCGTGTAAAGACGATTTGTAATAGCAAAGTTACGGAACTCTTGCAATTCGCAGGTACAATTTCAATGATTTGAGGCCAGAGACAAATGCACCAGTTTCGGAGTACGTTGAAACGTCTCTTGTCTTAATACTGTCAGATTGTTAGATTCCAAATATACCGCTGATAAAACTGGTAATTGACCAAAAGCAAGAATATCGAAAGTTTAAGTTTAATATTTTTAAATTCAACGCGTGATAAAAAATGCAAATCTGCGAAAAGATGATTTTCCAGCACCTGGACTTGATTGTTATTCATGACCAGATTGCGAAGTTTAGCAAGACCGTTAAAAGTGCCAACATGCAATTCCCTAATAAGATTGTGAGATAGATCTAACTCTATAAGAATAGCAAGGCCTTTAAGAGCATCTCGATTAATTTCTTGTATGGTACAATTTTTTAAAAAGATTTTATGTAAATTTTGAAGATTGGCTTCAATGAACTCTTCCTTCCGTAGTTCGGGTATTATATTGTGTAACAGGTCAATAACTTGTAGCTCATTGCTAAGTTTGTTAGGTATGATAGAGATTTGCCTACCTTTGCAGTCGGCCGTTTTTTCCCTTGAATTCCAATGGCAATGACACGTACTGCAATTCTGCATCCAATCTGAGTTTCCGACGGTCGACTCTACACTGACAAGTAATAAAAGGCTTGTTGCAAAGATAACTTTTGTTAACCAAACTCGTAGACAAAGTGTTAAAATTTTTGTTGCTTTTTTTTACTTTGTAAAAGGAGAAAACATCTCCTGAATTCTGATGATGAAATCATAATGGAATAATTGTATTTCAGTGATGATGATTGCCAATTCCTTAATAATCGAATGGTTTATATTGGCTATTTAATTGTGGGGCAATTAAATTGTTTTTTACTTGCAATTTGTTTTGCAGACAAATTGTCTTTTGACTTTTTTTAATATTAAGTATATTTTTTATAAATCCAAGGTCTTTGCATGAAATCTTTAAAAATGGCTCCAATTTGAGCCAACTTCTACGCTACTGGCGTCCTTTTTTTATTGTAAATTTTATTGTTTTTATTTTGCTTAGTTCAGTTGAATGTTTTATAATTACAAAAGAAAAATACAAAGTTAATGATGTTGTTGAAGTCAACGGCTACTTTAGCGTTTAATTTTGTGTGTGTGTGTGTGTGATTTTAAAGCCCAACAATGTGGGGTTTGTTTCACTTTTTTATCGATACGATAATGATATGAGTTAGCTCTCCCAAAGTTAACAACAAATTTTGCTTTGCTCACGCTTCCGGCCTGACAATAAACAAAGGTGTCATAATTCGATTCTTAAGAAATGATTACACTAATTGGAGCGCGCGTTTGCACTAAATGATAAATAATGCAACGCAAGCGTCTGCCACTAAATTAATAGGAATCGAATCACGCCACTTGTTTTTTAGAATAATTAGTTTGAATATAAGAAAAAACATTGTGTAGAAATAAGCAGTTCTTTTTATAACTCAATAAAGTGAGGTCGTAAGGACCAAAAAAACAGAAAAAAAAATTGTGTTTTTTTTTCAAGGTTTGAACATAAAAAACCTTAACTGGCGCCCGAGCGAATAAAGTCGGGTATTTTAAAAAAACAGAAATAAATGTTTTTATAAAAAGGAACAACGGAACCTACCGCAAAAAGTCCTCAAGTAGCACAGCGCGTAGGTAACATTAAACCCGCGAAGAAATAAAAAACCAAAAGCCCTCAAGAAGTGCGGTTAAAAAAAATTATAGTGCAAACCAAAAGCCCTCAAGAAGTGCGTGTAAACCAAAAGCCCTAAAGAAGTGCAGTTACAAAAAATTATAGTGCAAACCAAAAGCCCTCAAGAAGTGCGGTTTCAAATTTTTTTTATAGTATAAACCAAAAGCCCTCAAGAAGTGCGTGTTAACAAAAAGACCTCAACAATTAAAGTGATTGCTTGACAAAAAAACTAACTAAATAATAATTTAATAAGAATAAGAACCAGACTATTAAAAGGTCTTAATAGAAATAAAAGCTAATGTACTGGAAAAATAAGGAAAAAAAGAACCTGAGAAACATACAACAAAATCATTAAAAACTTTAAAAATTGAAAAAGTGGGAAGCAGCTATTCATTAAAGGAGAAGCAAAGAAATCTGTAAAACTATCAAGAAAGAGTGAAGAAATCAAGGAAACTACAAGATAAAGATCGTGATAGAAACGGCCCCTTAGTAGCAGCAGCAAAAAGGTAGCATAACGTGCTAGCCATCTATCCACACAAGGTATTTTTAGAAATAAGCTTAGACTCAATTACAAAAGGTTAAATTAAAAAATATATATATATGTATATAAATTACAATTTAAAGTGAAAATAAATTTTTTAAAAAAACATTTTTATATTACAAAAAATTAGAAGAAAAAAGGGGTTTTTTTAATAATTAAAAGAATAATAATGTCTAACCCGGAAAATTTAATACGGCCTTCTGTCCTCCCTCAAGGTAGCAATCGGTTGCCTTACTCGCAAATTAGTCTAGATGAACTAAGCACATTAATTTCTAATATTGCAACAGAAGTATTTACTAGACAAGGACCACAATTAATTCAAGAGACGCTTAATTCTAACGCAGGACTAAACATAGTTAGGGACCAAGAAATAGAAGAACGATTCAGGAATAACTTAGGAGATCTTGACAAAATTCCCGATATTGTTAAGAGTCTCCGGGAATTTTCTGGGAATCAGGGCGAATTTAACTCTTGGAAAAAGAGTGTAGAGCGTGTTCTTCAAATTTATGAGAGCACGAAGGGCACACCAAGGTACTACGGCATACTTAACACTATTAGAAATAAAATTGTTGGAGAGGCCGACATAGCTCTCGAATCATATAACACCCCTTTGGATTGGGCAGCCATTTCAAGATGTCTGTCCCTGCATTACGCAGATAAGAGAGACCTGGCAACTCTCGAGTACCAGATGACCTCACTTATTCAAGGCAGATCCTCTGTGCAGGATTTCTACCAAAAGGTATATAAACATTTATCTTTGATATTAAACAAACTAGGAACTCTGAATGCGTCAAATGAATCTGTTTGCTTGCTAACGCAAACCTATAGAGATAAAGCCCTCGACACATTTGTGCGGGGACTAAACGGGGACCTCCCGAAACTTTTGGGAATGAGAGAGCCAGTAGACCTCCCTCAGGCACTTCACTTATGTTTGAAGCTCGAAAATCAAACATATCGAGCAAATTATGCTCATGGTAATAACTTTAACAGAAGTAGATATAATTTACAAAACCAATCATCGCGTAACTATAATCCAAATCAATTTAATCGTAATCCACAACTTCCTCCTCGCTCACGTCCTATGACATTCTACCCTCAGCTTGCACATAACCCACAAGCGACTCGCGAAAATTTCCATTTTAATAATCCTCAGCAGAGATTCGCACCGGACAGACGCTTTGATTTTCAATCACAACCACCCCCTAGACCACAAAATCCCAAACCACAACCTGCCCCAGAGCCAATGGAGGTAGATGAAAGTTTACGCACTAGGAGAATTGATTATATAAACAGACCACGTCCTAATTATACTAGAGACAGACCACCGCCATCAGTCAACCAACCACAAAGGAAAATCGCTCGAAATTTCCACCTTGATGCCGGATGTCAGCAGTATGAGGCTCAGCTTCAGAAATCGGATGAGGAAGAAGAACAGGCCTTAGACGATTATTTAGACTCTACCCAAGATCCCCAGGTTTTGGCGATCAATATATGGACTTTAATGATATCCATTTTTTAGAAAATTAAGCTCCTCGCTGCCCTACATAGAATTTACAACGAGGAGAAACGAAAAGCTCAAAATCTTGATCGATACCGGGTCAACTAAAAATTATATTCAACGTAAAAATTATATTTGACGTACCGTGTCAAACACCCCCTAGCAAATAAGAACGTTTTTTACGCAAAATCAGTAGCAGGTGATGTTGAAATTAAAGAACATACCTTCGCTAACTTGTTCAATATTAAGGAAAAAATAAAATTTTACCTAATGCCAACTTTAAAATCATTCAATGGTATATCAGGAAATGAAACGCTTAGACAGCTTGATGCAGTTATTCACGTGAGTAAAAATTTTCTACAAATAAAAAATGGTACAAAAATACAATTGAAGCAACTTGAATCCCACGCTCCTTTGAACTCAGTCGAAATACAAGATAATCACCTGACTCTAACACAAAAAGAAAAATTAGGTATGATTGTGGCTAAGCACGCGAAACTATTTTCAGAGCCCGATGAAAGACTGACTTACACAACTAAAGTAGTAGGAGAGATTCGTACGGAATCCGACTCACCTATTTATACTAGATTCTACCTATACCCTGTTGCGTTAAAATCCGAAATTGAAAAACAAATTGATAAGCTTCTAGAGGACGGAATTATTAAACCATCGCGTTCCCCATATAACTCTCCAGTATGGATTGTTAGCAAAAAACCTGATTCAGCAGGAAACAAACAATATAGAATGGTTATCGACTACCGAAAACTAAATTCGGTGACGATTTCTGACCGTTATCCGATACCGGAAATTAACGTCGTCACTTCGCAACTAATCTCTTCACTGTAATTGATCTAAAGAGCGGGTTCCACCAAATTCCTCTGAAACCAGCAGATTACGAAAAAACCGCTTTTTTCGTGTGTAATGGTAAATATAAATTTACCAGATTGCCCTTTGGTCTGAAGAACGCCCCGTCGATCTTCCAGCGAGCGCTTAACGACATTCTTCGTGATCATATTGGGAAAAGATGTTACGTATATATCGATGACATCATTATGTTTAGCAAAACAGAAGACCAGCACTTGGAAAATATTAGTAAAATTTTTAAAACTCTAGAAGACGCAAACCTTAAAGTGCAATTAGATAAGTGCAAATTCCTGCATAAAGAAGTCGAATTCTTAGGGTACATTATATCCGCGGAAGGGATAAGAACAAATCCAACCAAAGTAGAAGCAATAGCTAAATTCCCAGAACCCAAAACACTTAAGGCACTCAGGTCATTCCTAGGCTTATCCGGATACTACCGAAGATTCGTGAAGGACTACGCAAAATTAGCCAAGCCCCTAACATCGCTCCTAAGAGGGGAGGAAGGTAGAATTTCAAAGAAAAAATCTTCCCTTATCCCAATAAATCTTGGTTCGGAAGCCAAAGAAGCATTCAACAAAATAAAAAACTCCTTGGTATCCGAAGACATACTACTAGCACACCCTGATTTCACCAAAGACATGGAACTCACAACTGGCGCATCAAAATATGCTTTGGGCGCAGTTCTTTCACAGAACAACAAACCGATATCCTTCATCTCCAGAACTCTTAGCAAGGCAGAAGAACATTATGCCGCTAATGAAAAAGAATTCCTTGCCATAATATGGGCACTAAATTCATTCCGTAATTACTTATACGGATCACCAACCTCTCATCTATGCATTACGCAACAAGAACAATAACAGCAAGATGAAAAGGTGGAAGGCCATCCTAGAGAAGTAAAACTACGAGCTTCTATATAAACCAGAGAAAGCAAACTTCGTTGCGGATGCCCTTTCAAGAATACCACGCGAAACTAATACCCATACACTATCTATAGCAACAAATAGCGCCGAGAGTTCGTCTCATAATTTAATATATCACGTCGATGCACCCATAAATGCATTTAAAAACCAAATCTTCATTGAGAACGCTCAGATACCTAATTACAAATTCGAAATTGTGTTCCCTAGTTACCACAGACATACGATTTCTCAACCCCACTTTAACGCACAAAATTTGGTACAAATTTTGAAAAAATTCCTGTATCCATCAATCACTAATTGCATAAAAGCATCTGAATTAACCATAGGAATAATACAAGAAATATTTTCAGACCATTTCCAGAATTACAAAATAAGATTTTCCAATAAACAAGTCAGGGATATTAAGAACGACCAAGAACAGGAAGAAATCATCCTAAAAATTCATAAACGTGCTCACAAGAATGCAAGGGAAAATAAATCGCAAATCCTAGAGGAATGTTATTTTCCCGCAATGTCAAGGAAAATTTAAAACGTCATTAAAAAGTGTGTCATATGTAAAGAAAACAAGTACGACCGTCATCCACCAAAACCCCAGATACAACCAACGCCCATCCCACAGCATCCAGGGCAAATAGTTCATATAGACATACTCATAGTTGGGAAGGAGTTAGTGCTAACGGCAATCGACAAACTTTCCAAGTACGCTACGGCGAAAACCATACAATCCAAGGCGACCGAAGATATAAGGCAACCCTTAAGGGATATTCTTTTTACATTCTTTCCAGAAAGCCTCGTGATGGACAACGAAAAGTCGTTTAATTCGAAATCTATAAATTTTATGATAGAAAATGAATTCGGTATAAAAATCTTTCGAACCGCCCCTTACACAAGTAGTTCTAACGGCCAAGTGGAGCGATTCCACTCGACGTTACTGGAAATAATGCGCTGCTTACAGACGGAAAAAATACACCGGTCATTCCAGGAATTACTTGAAAGATCCGTTAAAGAGTACAATCTATCAATACATACCGTTACAGGGAAAAAACCTATAGAAGCATTTTTTGGGAGACGGGTCGGTACCGATCCCGAATTACTAGCGAAAGACAGGGAAGAAACCACCGTAAGACTGTTAGAGAAGCAAAAAAACGACCTCGCCCATCATAATGCAAACAGGGTACCCCCGAGAGAATACTTAACGGGTGAAGAAATTTTTGTCAAAATTAATAAAAGATTAGGAAATAAATTATCAGCTAAATATAAAAAAGAAACGGTTGCACAGAACTTTAATTCCACAGTCAAAACCAGCTCAGAAAAAATCGTGCATAAAAATAATATTAAGCAATCTTAAACCTTTTTGATACGAACTTCATAACAATACACTTACTTTTTTTATAGGACAATATGAGACTCCTACTACCATTCCTTATATGGATACTAGCGACGAACGCACAACAACTAGATGTACAGGACTTAACCAATAATAATGGGTATATACCTATTAAGACAGGCGAGCAGAAGACAATTAGCTATTATAATAAAGTTCTACATTTTATAAACCTAACCGCATACGAGGAGACGATGCTTTTAATCTCCCAAAACATAGGAACTTTAAACGCTACCACTTTTGAAGACAAACAACTTATCAATACAATTAATAAAAATTATATATTGCTCAGTGCACGAATTGGTAACCTTCACATAAACTCCAAGTCCAGAAGAGGACTTTTTAATATCGTAGGAAAAGGCTTAAAAATAATTGCAGGATCCATGGACAGCGAAGACGAACAGGAAATACGCGAAACCATTTCAAAAATACATGGCAACGAACGGGCTACTGACAGAACAATTAACAACTTAACTCTTGTAAGCAATCTAATGAGCGAACAGATTAATAACATCACAACGCATATAAATAAACAACAAGCCCTCATTAGCAGTTACATTAAAAAGTTTCAATATGAAACACAAAATAGAATCAAAACACTCGAGGACGAAGTCCAATTCATTCAGCACATATATAGGATTAACAATGACATACTTCTTTTGAACAATCACGTTGAAGATGTTGGACAAATAATTTTTTCATGTAAGCTAGGCGTTATACCCGCTGATATTCTGACACAAAAGGAACTAGATGTAATCGCAGACTTCGACAGTTATAGGAATATAAAAATTGTGGTACTTTTTCAAAATAACAATATCATTTTAACATTACTCATACCCCAATTTTCTTTTAATATTTTGTCAAAAATAAAATTCGAGCCACTTCCAAATATTCAAAATAAATCAATTGTATTAAATGAAACAGAAATATTGGCTGATAGCAATAACAACATTTATAATATTGAAATTAAAGATAATTTGGAAAAAAATTTAATTGCATTAAATAATAAATGCCTATCAAATATTTTAGATTTTAAGGAAGCCCAATGTGAACTCGAAAATTCAGAAAAAACCGTAATTACAGAAATAACTCAAGGATTAATTATATTTAAGAATTTCGAAGAAATTATCACTCATGACTGCAATAAATTAAAAATAAAGCAGAAAGGAACGTTTCTTATCAGATTCGAAAACTGTAAAATTAATGCACTTAATAAAACTTATGTTAATGTTAATTTCAGGATATATGATACATTTGTTTTACCTAACATGATTACAAAAATTACAGATAATAATAATAACACAAAACTTAATTTAAAACTTGAATATTTATATATTAAACAGCTGCAGCATAAGGATAACATTAAAATATTAGCAAGCAAAAACGAAAATACACATGTAATTAGTTTAAGCACAGACGTGGCAATTATAATTCTTTTTTTTATAACATTTGTAATAATTCACAAGATAAAGCAGAAATGGTACATATCGTCAAATCCACAAATAGCCACGAGCTATATCCCAAATATGAAAGATGGATCATTTCTGCAAATCGCAACTCCCCAATTCAATAAATAATCGATCGAGGACAATCGACTTAAGAGGGGAGGAGTTAACTCTCCCAAAGTTAACACCAAATTTTGCTTTGCTCACGCTTCCGGCCTGGCAATAAACAAAGGTGTCATGATTCGATTCTTAAGAAATGATTACACTAATTGGAGCGCGCGTTTGCACTAAATGATAAATAATGCAACGCAAGCGTCTGCCACTAAATTAATAGGAATCGAATCACGCCACTTGTTATTTAGAATAATTAGTTTGAATATAAGAAAAAACATTGTGTAGAAATAAGCAGTTCTTTTTATAACTCAATAAAGTGAGGTCGTAAGGACCAAAAAACAGAAAATAAAATTGTGTTTTTTTCAAGGTTTGAACATAAAAAACCTTAACTTATGTGCTACGAAGAAATCAAGGAACTTGTTGAGCAAATGGGTGTCATTTGCAGTCGATTGGCAAAAAATCAAAACAGTTGAATAACGAAAAATGGTTTGTTGATTTTTTTGAAGGGACTCTTGAATGCTTTTGTTTGTTTATAATAATTCTTAATAATGAACAGTAAACCTCGTCCTAACTTACAAAGTAAAAACGAAAGAAAACAGTCATGCCGTATCCCTTCCTCTGTTACGTGTAAGTTAAATAGGTGATGTTTACAACCAAATACATTACTACCGTTCAAAGAGTACTGATGATGAAATTGCGTAGCTGCTTTCAAAAATGCATTCTACTCGGCTAGTATCGGTAGAAAAATCTGCTTTTTTCAAATTAAAGTTTCTTTCAACATTAACGGAAAATAATAATTTCTTCTAATAAAAAGAAATTATATGAACTTAATCCAAACTCAAAAACAAAAATTTGTATTAAAAAACCATTAGTTCAACAATAAATGAAAATTAGCTATTCTTAATAACTTTATTGAGATTGTTATATAAAGGCAGAAAATATGCATGAGTTTTTTAAAGAATTTGATTGAAGTCTACAGACGATTTGGTGTAAGAACCAATGAAATGCGTACAGACACACTTAACCTAAAACAAACTTTGTAAATTAACTAAAAAAATTATGATCGGGGTAATATTTGAAAATGAATATAAGAATAAATTATTAAAAATAAAAGGAAAAATTTAATTAAATTTTTAATTGCTAACATTAACTTTTTAATTGGAACAAACGTTTATTAAAGTACTTTTACAATGTAAATTTTATTTACAACATCGTTTACTGGTATAAAATTAATTACATGTTTAATAAATATTACAAATTTTTTAATTTAAAATCATTTTTATTTTTTTTTTGTGTCATGAAGATCATGGGAACTTAAGCATTATATTATACAAGTAGAGAAATGGTCACAAATATGGGGAATAAAATAAAACAAAAAATGACCCACGTAATTTTTACTTTACGGAAATAAACTTGCTTAACCAATTCTTATTAATAACCAGATGGTGCCTCAAAACTTTAAGGCAAAGTACTTTAGCATTCACCTGTAGTGCGATTCAGTAGCTTATTTTAAACGATATCCGCATCGATAAAATAAGTTAATAATAAACATAACGATTTTGCGATTTAGTAAAGTTTTTTTAAAGATTTTTGCTATTGTTAAAGTCAGCTGTTATTGTTAGGCAAACAGAAAAACTTCTAAGAAATTTGTACAATCGTTATACTTGTTAATTTAACGACAATAATTTTTGTGTTGTTAGTTTTATCGACAAAGGCTATTTTGTATATAATATATTATTTTTACTATAGTCATGCTTTTCGCTTTGTTCGAATTTATTTTATATTTTTTTTAAATAAAAAAACTAATGAAAATCAACTTGTCAACTATCATTAAAAACTTCTTAGTAAATCACTTAACCGTAGCAGCAAACCACAATTTCTGCCGATAAATATAACGAACTTAAAATCGTTCAGTTACTGAATCGCACAACTGGATTATCGCCGAAGTCACATATAGATGAGAAGTTGACACAAATTAAACTAAAAGCAGCTAAAATGATAGGCCAGGGATCTACAAGTTTCACTAATTAAATGGGAAATCCTGGAATTTGTGAACAAGTATACAAATTAGCTCCGTTGAAGCATCTTACAACCTGACAAACACACTCGTTTGAAGAGGAGGGATATTGTTGCTCTAGATGAAACCATTGGAATTATTACATACTCTAATTTGATAACTTAAATTTTAGTTTTTCTTATTTAGTTTTGAGATGTGAATACTTTTTGTTAATTACCAGAAGTAAAGATTTAATAATAAAAAATATGAAAAAAAAAGTATTTTTGCCAAGTTTTTTAATTTATAACGATTTATTTTTAAAGCCTTGAAAAACATTTATATGTAAATATCATATGAATTTCATACCACATCTTTTTTTTTTGCAAATAGATTTACTAAAGAAATTTTAACACAGTACTAGACTTTTTATGTATGGCGGTCACTTTTTTAGTTTAACTTATTCGATTTTTTTTTTCTAATCTCACATAATACTTAATGTGGAACTATGTATCTTAAAGTAGTTTTACTTACCAAATTGTGTGTTATCCAAGAGAGTTTTTATCTCATGACCGTCATTACCACTATTGCCAACTCCATCAATGCTTTCCAATTCAGTACGACGTGGTGGCTTTTCAACGGGATTAATTTCTGTCAATAGGCTTTTTTGCATTTCCATAATGACGGAGCCTTCTAGCATCGAACCATTATGGGTTTTATCCAATTTGGTCGAAATTAAAACGTTCTTACTAAGCATTGTACTGTCTTTCTGATACGTTTTAATACGACGACAATACCAGCATATAACGAGCACAACAACGATAAGTAACAACAAGAGGGTGGTAACAATAAGGCAAACAATGAGTAGTATATTAGTTTCCCGATCAGATGTCGTGGTTCCCATACCACTAAAGGTAGTACCACCATCTGTACCATCTATGGCACTGAAGTTATCGCCATTGATGAGTAGGAGAAATTCTGCTTCGGCTTTTCCACCACGATTGTCGGCAATACAGGTATATGAACCTTTGTCGGAAGAACGCACGCCAAAGATGCGTAATTCGGAATTGAGCATATTGGAACTTTCAAAATGTTGTTGCTCGAACGAATTAAGTATACGAAAACGAGAGTCATTAGGATTAATAGGTCGTTTGTTGTATAACCACGTAACGTTGGGACGTGGCGAGCCTTCTATGCGACACGGCAGTGTTATATTGTCTGATTGAGCCTCGACATAGGATCGAACGGAACCTAAAACTCTTGGAATACATGCAAAGTTTTCTGAAGGTATTTCATTCCATAATTTTCCTTTCAACTGTTTTGGTTCATTGCAATCGGTAGGTGGCGTGTAAAGACGATTTGTAATAGCAAAGTTACGGAACTCTTGCAATTCGCAGGTACAATTCCAAGGATTTGAGGCCAGAGACAAATGCACTAGTTTCGGAGTACGTTGAAACGTCTCTTTTCTTAATACTGTCAGATTGTTAGATTCCAAATATACCGCTGATAAAACTGGTAATTGACCAAAAGCATGAATATCGATAAGTTTAAGTTTGTTATTTTTAAATTCAACGCGTGATAAAAAATGCAAATCTGCGAAAAGATGATTTTCCAGCACCTGGACTTGATTGTTATTCATGACCAGATTGCGAAGTTTAGCAAGACCGTTAAAAGTGCCAACATGCAATTCTCTAATAAAATTGTGAGATAGATCTAACTCTATAAGAATAGCAAGGCCTTTAAGTGCATCTCGATTTATTTCTTGTATTGTACAATTTTTTAAAAAGATTTTATGTAAATTTTGAAGATTTGCTTCAATAAACTCATCCTTCCGTAGTTCGGGTATTATATTGTGTGACAGGTCAATAACTTGTAGCTCATTGCTAAGTTTGTTAGGTATGATAGAGATTTGTCTACCTTTGCAGTCGGCCGTTTTTTTCCCTGAATTCCAATGGCAATGACACGTACTGCAATTCTGCATCCAATCTGAGTTTCCGACGGTCGACTGTACACTGACAAGTAATAAAAGGCTTGTTGCAAAGAAAACTTTTGTTAACCAATCTCGTAGACAGTGTGTTACAATTTTTGTTGTTTTTTTACTTTGTAAAAGGAGAAAACATCTCCTGAATTCTAAAGATGAAATCATAACGGAATAATTGTAATTCAGTGATGATGATTGCCAATTTCTTAATAATCGAATGGTTGATATTGGCTATTTAATTGTGGGGCAATTAAATTGTTTTTTACTTGCAATTTGTTTTACAGACATAAATTGTCTTTTGACTTTTTTTAATATTGAGTATATTTTTTATAAATCCAAGGTCTTGGCATTAAATCTTTAAAAGTGGCTCCAATTTGAGCCAACTTCTACGCTACTGACGTGCTTTTTTGATTGTAAATTTTATTGTTTTTATTTTGCTTAGTTCAGTTGAATGTTTTATAATTACAAAAGAAAAATACAAAGTTAATGATGTTGTTCAAGTCAACGGCTACTTTAGCGTTTAATTTTGTGTGTGTGTGTGTGTGATTTTAAAGCTTTATATCTTGTGTTCGTCATTTATTTTAATATTATTATACTGCCTCTATCATTCGAATTGTTCTTGCTTCATTTTTGCACTTTGCTGTTAACATTTATTTAACGATTTATAAATGGTACTGATCATGACGATGCTGTTAAAACATTAAACGGCTATAATTTAATGTTTAACGGGTGCGCTTCTCGGTGTAAATAAATTAAGACTTGGCTTAGAAAATCTTCTGTTTAATGTTGGTGTTGTGTCTAAAAATAAGAGGAGCAAAATAACGAAAGAAAATTTATATAATTTCAAATGGCAAATAATAACATAGATCATTTAAAACTAAAGCCTGAGTTAGTCTTTACTTTCTGTTCCGTGATGAATCAGCTGATTGTTTTTTGTTAATAAAAAATGTGTGTAAGTAGTTAGTTTTTTCGTTTCGTTGCGTTCCGTTGCGGATCAACCTGTTAAAAACAAAATTTTTGCAACGTTGTTAAGTAACAACAAGAATCAGCTGTTTTTTCCGCCATTAAAACCATACAAATTTTGATACGTTTTAACAGAAAAAGTAACTACTAAAATAAAACAACTGAACGGCACGTTAAAGAACGGCAACAGAAAGTAAAGACTAACGAAGCCTTAAGGGTCGTATCCAAAAAAATTTTAAATTTAAAGTAGACTTCAAATTCTAATTTTGTATGAAAATTTCGTTTAAAAATTAATTGAAATTGAAAAAAAAAAAATCATGCATTTTGTCTAAAAAGATGACTTGATCATGCATAAAACACACACATTGGCACGGTGATAACTAACAATTTAAAAATTCTAAATTTAAAAATAATAACGTAGTCTTTAATACCGTCTGACAGATGGTCAAAGAACTACATCTTGATGGCGTTAGTACATAAAAAAAGAAAAGGCTTTGATTCGGTTAGTGTTAAATGGAAAAACTTCGTGTCGACTCACCACGGCGAATAGGTTAAACGGCTGATGTTTACAACCAAATATAATAACTAACAACCAAACAAAGAGTACTGATGATGAAAATCGTAGCTGCTTTTAGAAAATGCATTCTACTCGGCTAGTATAGGGTAAAAGAAACACGCTTTTTCAATACAAAAATTTGTTTTTCTTAACTAACCCTAATGATTAAAAAAAACTAAAATACTTCATTTGCAAAATAATGAGAATTTAGAATCATTAAGCTTGAGCTTAAAAATTAAAAAAATCGTCTTAAAGAAATGATTAATATTGAACTCAAATAATCATCACACTTATTTATTTCTTGTCGCGTTTTTCACGGTCGCGATTTCTTTCAAGTAAAAATCACTGCTCAGTGGCATATATGTACATAGATAACAATTTGAATATTTCGAATTGCTTTATATAGCTGCCGGCGGAGAAAAAGCTGCTAATCGTACTGCTATTTTATCATTTTCATTTTATTCTGTATGGCCACTTTTATCTTTTCCTTTTCTTCTAATTTTCGTTTTGAATGACTACCGTACCATTTCTTCTATTTGCGACATTTGCTTTTCTAAAATTCATTGGATTTACTTTGCATTTAATTCGGCTATGTTTTTTAGCACTTTGTTCCACCTCTTGGTTTTACTATTAAGGCGACATTTTTCGAAGCATCTGGCATCACTTTACTTGGTTATAATGTCTGGGCATATGTCATTTTTGCTTTGCTGATTGGTTCTTTTTATATATTTTCATCATATCCTTTTTCTATTGCTTGCAGCAAAGTTTTAATTTCCATTTCATTTTGTTTGAGTGAGATTTCAAATTCATTTTTATATTCCAATAAAGCTATTTTGTTTTTACTAACTCCATCTTGAATGCCTATTTGAACAAGGTCTACATTTTGTATATATTGTATGCAGCCATCCCAAATTAATCGTACAAAATTTTCTTCATCTTTTATTTTCGCAAAATATTGATCAATACCGGCACATTTTTTCGCAAAATGATAAATTTTATCACAAACTCAATTGAATCTTATGCCACATTCACCCCTAATTGCTGATCTGCATTCAGCCATAGCAGCTACCTTTTTCCCGTTTTCTTGTTAGAATTAAGATTTTAAATAGTCTCTATCTATTTTAAATACTTGTTTTATTATTATTTTTTTAATTTTTCGACACAGCTTTGATATTTTTGCTTGTTTGTTATTCCAGGGTTGCCATAGCAAACACCAAGTTTGATTTTGTGAAATATGTTAAACATGATTGAAATCAATTTGGCTTATATGAGATTTCCGTTAGGGGTTATGACCAATGTGGGAAAAGAAGGTAGAGGCCCGAAATTCCCCTATAAAAAAATAGTAGCTTATTATGGTCAGTACTTAATTACTGTATTTAAGTTGATTTTGTGAAATGTGTTATAAATGATTGAAAATTGATTTGGCTTATATGAGATTTTTGGAGGGGTTATGACATTGTGGGAAAAGAAGGTGTGAGGGGTTAAAATCATTCTTGTCTAACTTTCCAATTGGGGTTTTTTTTGTTTACAGACCCATATATATGCAAGTGTACATGTATGTAAATATAAATTTTTTTTCTGACTACATAGTTTGGAATTTTTGTGTTTCAAAATTATTTAAAAATTTTCATTCGACTTGCACATTTAAATAATTTTCACTTTGTGTTGCAAAAGTCTGTTAACGGATAAATTTTATTAAATTTGTTAATAAGGACACGAGGATATTGATTTGTGCACAAGGAAATTAAATATAAAGGTAAGAAGGAGCAGAGCTATATTGTGAGTTTTTATGTAAATTGAGTTTTTTTATTAGCTCGTGCGATTGGTATACTAGGTCCTTCCCCATTACATGAAACAGAGACCTTGGTGTAGATTGAAAGTTTTTGGTTTCTAATTCACCCTCTAACCTTGTCCTAATTTTGCACCATTTTAGACAGGACATCAATAGCATTTGTGCAGGCTAGAATTTCTGGAGAGGAAATCCTTGGCCCAGCAAGGGTCTTAGTAGATCTCCAGGGGAAGAGAAGAGTGGGAAAAAAAGGAAAAATTAATAAGTCGTTGTCCTGCTATTCCCCAAGCTGAACATTACACACAGTTATACAATTTAAGACGTCAAATTAACATACACTAAATCATTGACTGATCACCGGGTTGTATTACCCCAAGTTGTACTATTATTTGGTTTTTTTTGTTACTCCATTAAAAAAAAAATATTAACTTTAATTTAATTACAACTTTCAACTTTAATACATTACGTTTGTCTTGGTTTCTTAGTTAAAGTATTAGCTTTTTACTTTAGTATTGTATAAGTATTTTAAATTTATTTAAACATCATTGACACCTACACATTTAAACACACGAATATAGAAAGGAAATTTGGAACTTAATAGGTCAAAACAGCTCAAGATTCCAGGAGACAGCAGGGATGTTAAATCGGGTGAGTGATCTTTTTCTAAATTTCTTGAGTTCATATATGCCTTTATATCTACATTTCACCTAAGTTCAAAAACAACATATAAATATACATTATAAGTAATAGCATTTTCGATAAAAAAGAAAAACTGAAAACTAACAAAATAGTCTATTAACAGAATTTTTTTTTATTGAATCTAACAATAAATATTCAAATTTTAAAACTATTTAATTTTTATAAGACCAGCCAGTGCCAGACTAAAATTTAAGTTCTCATAATAAAATTAATTAATTCAGTAGTTTCATCTTAGTGCAATAGTATCCCTTCTTTTCAGACGAGTGTGTCCACTATGTTGCAAAATGTTTCGAGCGAGCGGATTTGGATGTATTTCCAGCTTGTTTAAATACTTGTCCACATAATTAAAAATGTCGCTTTTAACTAGTGGAACTTGCAGATCTTTGTGGATGTTGCTGTATTTAACATACCAAGGGGCACCAGTTATCATTCTTAGGATTTTATTTTGACGACGTTGTATTTTTTCTATGTTGGAGGCGGAAGCAGTGCCCCATAATTGTATACCGTAGCACCAAATTGGTTTTAAAATCGAGTTGTAGAGTAGAAGTTTACAATCCAGACGTAGCACAGAGTTTCTACCCATTAGCCACTGGATTTGAGCAGCTTTAAGTTTCATTTGAGTCAGCTTCGAATCTATATGAGGCTTCCATGTGAGGCGGCGATCCAGGTGAATGCCAAGATATTTCGTCTCACTCCGTTGAGGCACCGTATGATTGTTAATAAGAATTGGGGGGCACGTTTCCTTGCGTAACGTAAAAGTAACGTGGGTGCATTTTTGTTCATTTATTTTAATACCCCATAACTTTGCCCATTTTTTAACTTGGGATACGTGATGTTGAAGTTGTTTTGTGGCCTCTATAGGGTCTTTATGAATACTGAGAAAGGCGGTATCATCAGCAAATGTCGACGTATGAGTAAGATTGTTTGTGGGCATATCTGCTGTGTAAAGCAAGTACAGAATTGGACCTAGTATACTCCCTTAACAGAATTAATGCTAATTTTAGCATATACAGACCAGTAACATTTTTTTGTTTTGTTTTTTTTTTTATAATTTAGAATTTATTGTATTTTATAATCTAGTGATTTAAGTTTGTTTGTTATAAAGTATTAGTAAGAGTTATGAAGGGTTTTGAAGATGTAATAAAATACCTCTTTTGTTTTAAAATATGACTGATTAGGGTTTTTTTTATTTTTCCTCGAAAAGTTAAGGGTCAGTAGTAACTGGTTTACTATAGGGCTATCTGAGAATATTATACCAAGATAGCATGGAAGGGTGGGTAGAGATTGCGGAAGAGGATTCATCACCTATTCCTCTTCAGCAGAACTTCCTTATTTTTATATATTCGTAATTTTTGGTTTTGTTTAATGTATGGTCGACTTGTAGTTAGCTACCTAGTTTTAAATAAATATGTAGCGTACCGTACTATCTCGATAGGGCATAATCCACCCCAAATTTCCCTGAGCACGGCCGGTATTATAGGAAGCACCGCCCTTTGAAAGTTAGGGCGTTACGGCTAGGTTCGTTACAAAGGTGAAAGCCCGCAACGCCACTATATGGAAATAGTAGCTTATGGTAAATACTAATAGCCTGTTTAACGATGTCAAACGAAAACCTATACGAATAAATTTGGGTTTACCTTTTTCAACAACTTTCGTTCCCCTTTACTTACAGGTTTGTTACCAGCATAGAAAAAGATAAACAATAAAATGCGTACATACTTTGGGACATATGCTTAAACAATTTTGAAATTTGCAGTAGGTTTGTTAAACGAAATTTTCATTAAAATCAATACGTCAAATCTATTTAAATTTAAACATTTGTTTTGTCCCTTTAAGGTGTGGATCAAAAATTATTTATATTTTTTTTTTTTTTGCTATGAGTTTTGAGTTAATGTCTGTTTACGTAACACATTTTTTTGGCTTTCTAACGTTCTGCACTTACTTTCATAACTGTTTAATTTTAATACATAAAGTAGTGATGCTAGCTTTCTAAAATTATAAAGCACTAGGAGACAAAGAAAAAATAATTTTCAGTAATGTGTATCTTTTTTAATGTTAAAATTAAAATAAGATAAAATCATGATACAAAGAACCAGGTAGTCTCGTCGGCCCAGCTAATGAGTGCCAAAATGTCAAAATTATGTTCTCCCTGTGAAAATAAAACAACGAAAATTATTACTCATCGTTTTTTTTTTCTATAAGCTATTGTTTGACACTATGGTACTAATTTGTAGTTGTTGCAGGGACGAGATTACCTGCTTAGTTGTATCATGGATAATATTAACAAGTCATAGGTTTTTGGGCTACTTATACCATTGCTTAAGCTATATTTACAATACCTAAGTTCTCATCTGAGTTGAGTGTCAAAAAAATAAGTTTAAATTTTTAAGAGTGTCAAAAAACAATTTGAAATTTTTTTTTCTTAGCTGTAAAAGGTAGCTCTAAGAGCACTTCGTTGCTAGTTTTATCAACGCCAGGAGCTTTTTTACCATTAAGGCTAGCGATAGTCTCTACATCTGTAAATCGGAAACGTATTTCTAAAGAAAGTCTAGCAACAGCAGGCGGTAATTCGCTCACGTCTGTGCATGTATGGGGAGTAAAAGTCTTTGAAATGATTTGCAAACAGATCACATTTTTCTTCTTCATTTTTAGCCCAGGATCCTCTCAAAATACGCAGTGGTGGTCCTGCGATGACGGGTCTTTTAAGACGCCATAGGGAATAATTTGTCTGAGGAGTTGCGTCTAGGCCTTCCAGGTACTCTTTAAATGATGCGATTCTGTGAACCTCCAGCAAGTTTTTTAATTGGTTTGTACATTCTTTCAGCTTAGATTTAAGTTGGGGACGATCTATGCTTTTGCTATTCCATTCGGGCTCTCCTTTTTTCAGATGCAAGCTTTTCCACATCGTCAGAAAAAATTTTGTTGTACATGGCCCTCCGGTAGGCTTTTTTAATGTGTTCATTAAGGACGCTCAGACAATCATTGATGTCTTCGGGAGTTTTAAGCGGTTGGTTCTCCGATGAATGGGCACTAATATTATTTTAATATTTTAATCAATTTACTCTTTTAGATAAGAAAAAATCAGTAGTTGCAATTTGGTGAGGGCTGCAAATAGTGAGTATTGTGGGTGAGTGGTCAGGCTGCTTTCTGAATTGCGATGCGAAAGTCAATGCGATGCGAAAATCAAATGCGATGCGAAAGAAAATTGGTATTCTGCAAGTCTTTCGCATTTGCATTCGCATTTTTTTTATAATGTATGGTATCACTGTTAAAAAAAATGGTGTAATTGTCAAATTCATGGTACAACGAATAAGGTATAGTCACATATAAAAAAGTAAACAATATTTTTTCCAAACAATATTTTTTCCATTTAGAGTCTACATGACAATTAACAATCACGAAACTTTGTTCTTGCAGAATTGGGGTTACTTTATTAAATATACTTTGGTCAAATTGAATATTAAAAAAGTTGTGATTTCGGTAATAGTATACAAACATAAATACATAAGTATATAAGTGCATTTATGTATTTATTTAATTGTTTTATTTTGTTAAAAAAATGCATTTTGTGGCAATATGGTTTGAGGACGTGATAAAAGTGTTAACTTACGTACAATATTTTCTTTACTAGCCTTATAAAAAATGTTAGATTAAATAAAGAAGCATTTGCACTTAAATGTCGGACCACTTGTATTTAATTCTTCAGCTACTGTTTGCCACACAGCATTTGCTGATTGCCGCGCATTTGGTGTTTTAAATAGCCTTTGGTAAGTTGGCTGTAATTATTCATAAATTCCACCATTGTATTAAACTGGCGGTATTTCGTGGTTTCACAAATTTTTTCCCTGAAAAAACTCCATCACTAATTATTTTGTTTATAAACTTATGATTATATATAATTTAGTTTTTTGGAATATACTATATCATATTAAATAATTTAATTGTATAATTTTAAGATTAAGTAAATAAAATTAAATTTTTACCCAATTTTTGTGCTTTGCGATTGATATTTAGCTTTCGAATAAATTTTGCGAATTTGCTGTGTATTTGACATTTATTTTCGCATTACAGAATACCAACTTAACACCAGCTTGCCAACTTTTCGCATTTAAATGCGTATACTTTGCGAACATCCTAACTTAGAATACCAATTATTCGCATTTACATGTTTTCGCATCGCATTGACTATCGCATCGCAATTTAGAATAAGCCCCCAGTAGATAAGCCCAAGGAAGCTGGAGCCTCAATAAGCTCCGGGGATATACCTTTTGCTAATCGAAAATCGATTACGTCTAGAATTTTATTGTGGTCCATTGGCCAGTAGGTTGGTTATCTAGTTGAAATAAGTCCCATTCCAGACACGGCATCATACAACACACGACCTTCGGGACAAATTAGGCGGGAGCGACAGTACGTGTGCTTAGCGTTACAGTCTCCAGCAGCTACGAAGCGGAGACCTAGATTTGTAAAAACTGTTGTACTGATCCTTCATTATGGAGAATCTAGGTGGACAATAAACTGACGAAATAACTAGGTTATGGAAGGATTCGTCAATGCAGGCGTTTGTTGCTTGAATATAACACTCGGAAAGT
This sequence comes from Melanophora roralis, assembly GCA_963583895.1. Lineage (NCBI taxonomy): Eukaryota > Metazoa > Arthropoda > Insecta > Diptera > Rhinophoridae > Melanophora > Melanophora roralis. The sequence goes on along the minus strand of OY757190.1, from coordinate 69,936,224 downwards.
CACCCAACCATTGGTGCTTGATTCTTGATTTGATTATTATATCAGAGCCACAACAGAATCTTTCCCTGGGATCCTTTGAATCATAAAAACAAGTAAGAGCGCTATATTTGGCTGTGCCGAATCTTATATACCCTTCACATTGGTCTTTCAATATACCCAGCCGAGTTATTTCCCTGCGGGAAATGGGTGTCAATTGGTCGGCGTACCTGTCCTGTTACAGGTACAAAACATGAATTGGACAAAAGTTGTTGGTCGTGATTGGTTAAAAAGGCACACATCAAGTAACTGGTTAAAAGGTGTCAAAGAGTTTAGGGGAAAAAATAGAAATATTGATCCCTACACATAAACATACATATGTTTACATATATACACACACGCGCGTTAATACAAACAAAGTAAATTGAACTGGATCTTATACAATTAATGCAACATTTTCTTATATAGGATTGGCCTGTAACCCCTTCTATTATGTTAGTTTTGAACCAATTGCCCCCTGCAATGACAAGGCAATGTAAAAGTGACAGGTTTTCCTCATATAAATTTCAGAACCTAGAACCAGTCCTTACCCTAAGGGACCGCTCACGTCAATAGTCTTGGACTAGTCCACTTCCCCGTAGGGTTTGTACTGCAAATAATATAATAAAAATACCTTGTGCGAGTTTTAAAGTCCATACGAAACTTTACAAAATTTTAACGTTCGTATGAATAATAGAAATAGATGAAGAAGGTTTGAGGTCGAGAGTTATAAAAGTTTTCGACATTATTCATATTAAAAGGTTAATAAAAGTTGTTAATTGTTATGGGATGTTCCAGTCTCTCCAACTTTTTTTCCAAAATGTAAGAAATATTCTAAGTCGATAGCTGTAATAGTTTCCCAGATGTAGCGTATCGAAAATTTTATAAAAATTGTTAATTTGTATGGATGCTAACCCTTTTCCTGCCCCTAATTAAAAAAAATTTTGTTTGCCATTTACATTTTGTAGCATATTTGATGTCGATAGCTGTTAATGTTTCCGAGATAAAGCGTATCGAAAAGTTCATAAAAATTGTTAATTTGTATGGGAGACACCCGTTCTTCTGCCCCCACCCAAAATTTTTTTTACAAAGCGTAGGCTTTGCTGTCCAATTACTTTTTGCAGAATATTTGAACTAAATTTCTGTTATATATTCCAAGATTTAGCGTATCGAAAATTTCATAAAAATTGTTAATTTGTATGGGAGCTACCCCTTTTTTTGGCCCCATCCAAAAAATTTTTTCTTCAAATCGTAGGCCTTGATGTCCAATTACTTTTTGTAGAACATTTGATTTTGATATCTGTTATAGTTTCCGAGATATAGCGTATCGAAAATTTCACAAAAATTTTTAATTTGTATGGGAGCTGCCCCTTCTTCGGCCCTTACTCAAAAAGTTTTTTCTTTATAGCGTAGACCTTGTTGTCCAATTACTTTTTGTTGAACATTTGATTTCTATATCTGTTATAGTTTCCGAGATATAGCGTATCGAAAATTTCATAAAAATTGTTAATTTGTATGGGAGCTACCCCTTCTTCTGCTTCCACCCAAAAAATTTTTATTTTAAGGCGTAAGTCTTATGTCCAATTACTTTTGTTAGAACATTTGATGTCAATGGTTGTTATAGTTTCCGAGATATAGCGTATTGAAAATTTCATAAAAATTGTTAATTTGTATGGGAGCTACCCCTTCTTCTGCCCCCACCCAAAATTTTTTTCTTTAAAGCATAAGTATTGCTGTCGAATTACTTTTTGTAGAACATTTGATTTCGATATCTGTTATAGTTTACGTGATATAGCGTATCAAAAATTTTAAAAAATTGTTAATTTGTATGGAAGCTACCCCTTCGACTGCCCCCAGCCAAAAAAATTTTTCTTTAAAGTGTAGGTCCTCTTGTACAATTACTTTTTGTAGAACATTTAAAGTCGATAGCTGTTATAGTTTCCGAGATATAGCGCATGAAATATTTCACCAAATTTGTGCAATTGTAGGAAAAATACCAGTTCCCCTGATCCTATCTGAAAGACTTTTCCATTATTTAGATCTCTACTTTAAGAGTAGCCGTGCCAAGTTTTGTGGCAAAAGTGACTATATTCACTGAGATATATAGGGATATATGAACGGATGTTGTCCTAAAAAAAATAAGTTATTGTGGGTTTCGCTTATATCTCGGTCATTAGTGAACAGATTTTGCTGATTTTAAATAGCAATTGTCTCCAGGATATTTATATCAGTTTCACACCAATAAATGCTCCGTATCTTTTTATTTGACTCCGGAAACTTGATTTCAACAGACGGATAGACGGACATGGCTATATAAACTTCTCTATCTATAAGGATTCAGAATATATATACTTTATGGGGTCGCAAATGGATAATAAAGAAATTACAAACGGAATTACAAACTCATATATACCCTTATCACTATGTGAAGGGTATAATTAAATCCACTTACTCTAAAAGTGCTCCTAGATGTCATATGAGCTCGGAAATCAACATGACATCAATTTTTTGGTGCATTAAAAAATTTTCAAGCACGTTTTTGTGTTGGCAGATGCCGTTTGCGTTTCAGAAACAAACCCTGAGGCAGTTTATAGCCTTTTAAGCATGGCCTGCAGAAGAGCAGACTACATTTTTGCATTTCTTACATTATGCTAGCCATTTGCGCCATGATAAACATAAGTTGTTTAATCATATTGTCAATTACAGCTTCCAGGCGGCTAAAATTGTGACCGGTTGGTTCATTTGTTGGCAGCTCTTGTGTTGATGGTTGGTTAGTCTTTCGTGCGTTGGGCTGGTTAAACTTCAGTGCGTTGGCGTAAGAAACTTGACTTGTAGATGGCTATGATAATGGGGGAATGTTTGAAGTACCTATATTAAATAGCTGGGGAGGAACAGAAACTACTCTCGGCTTAGATGATATCCTAATTAAATCAAAAATAAGACAGCCTCTATAGTTGGCAGTGTGGTTTCTACCGCAGTTGCTGCATTTTTTTACCCTAGGATGATTTTTTGGTTTGTCACACAACACAAAGAGAATCCATCTTAAAATAAGCTTTGGTCTGGCCAAATTCTTGGCAGTTCAAGCACTGTACGGGCCCAGATCGCTTATGTGGCGCTTCCACTACCACTCTACGATGGAAAATGTATTTCAAATCATAAATTGGGTGAGTCTCATTTTTTGTTAATTTGACATCACCAGGCTCGTGATTAACCTTGACTTTGGTCTCGTATACGTTACCATGTTTTATGCTTGTTATATAAAGGTTATTTTCACTGAAACTTAATCAGGTCATTTGAGTTTTTTCTCTCAGATAAATGGGAGGTGGCTTAAAAGTTTTTATTTCAGTAACATTCAGCCTCATTATCCTTTTGCAAAATTGCAAAAAGATTTTGCGATGAGGTTGGCCATTCATCGTCTTTTAAAATTTTTGCAGGTTGAGATGCTTCTGCCGATTTCCGGCTTCTTCCCCTTTTAAGAACTGTTACGGAGCGGTCCATCCCTACCTGGATCTTAGGTGCAGATGCAGAAATTAAGCTGGATGCGAATTTAGCAGCTGCAGGTTCAACTTCAGAATTTAATAACGATGACCGCGACAAAGATGGTACCTCATAACTTTTTTTTAAAACTTTTAAATAGAGATTGGGCTAAGTTATTTCCTTGTTCAGTTAAGTTAATTAAATAAGGCGCACTTGAACTCAGATTGTTTGTAATTATTTTTAGGCTTGCATTTAAATAGTTTTCATTATATTTAGAGCCATCTTTATTGTGTGAACTTAAATTTTAGTATTAATTACTTAGTTTTAAGATTTGAATACTTATTGTTAGTTCGCTTAAGCGAAGATTCAATAACAAAATATATGTTCAAAAAAAAAAAATTATATTTAGGGCGTCTAATGTTTTCTTTGATAACAGTTGTGGAGCTTAACACAATATTAGCATTTCGGCTATCAGGCCTAATATAGCTACGATTACTGTTACTCAATAACCGCTCCCTTTTTTTTAATTTAGTTTGTTGTTTTTATACCCTTCACATAGTGATAAGGGTATATATCAGTTTGCATTCCGTTTGTAATTTCTTTATTATCCATTTGCGGTCCTATAAAGTATATATATTCTGGATCCTTATACATAGGGAAATTCATATAGCCATGTCCGTCTGTCCGTCTGTTGAAATCAAGTTTTCGGAGTCAACTAAAAAGATACGGACCAGTTGGTGTCAAACTATTAGAAATATCCTGGAGACAATCGCTATTTAAAATCAGCAAAATCGGTTCACTATTGACCGAAATATAAGCGAAAACCCAAAATAACAAATTTTTTACGACAAAATCTGTGCATATATCCCTATATATCTCAGTAAATATAACCATTCTTGCCACGGATACTCTTAAAGCAGGGACCTAAATAATTGAAAAAAATTTTCAGATAGGATCACCGGAAGTGGTTTTTCTCCTACAATTGCACAAATTTGCAGAAATATTTTATGTGCTTAATCGTGGAAACTATAACAGCTATCGACTTCAAATGTTCTACAAAAAGTAATTGTACTTATACTATAAAGAAAAATGTTTTTGAGCGGGGCAGAAGAAGGGGTAGCTCCTATACAAATTAGCAATTTTTATGAAATTTTTGATACGCTATATCTCGGAAACAGATATCAAAATCAAACGTTCTACAAAAAGTAATTGGACAACAACACCTACGCTTAAAAGAAAAAATTTTTTGGGTGGGGGCAGAAGAAGGGGTAGCTCCAATGCAAATTGACGATATTTATGAAATTTTCGATGCGCTACATCTCGGAAACTATTACAGAAATCGACTTCAAATGTTCTGCAGAAAGTAATTGGACAACAACACCAACACTTTGAAGAAAAAGTTTTTTGGACGGGGGCAGGAGAACGGATAGCTCCCATACAAATTAAAAATTTTTATGAAATTTTCGATACGCTTTATCTCGGAAACTATAACAGAAATTGACTTTAAATGTTCTGCAAAAAGTAATAATCAAATAATTCAAACATTTTAGAAAAAAAAGTTGAAGAGAAGCAGGGGGACTAGAACATCCCATAAAAATTAACAACTTTTTTTAACCTTTTAATATGAAAAATGTTGAAAACTTTTATAACTCTCGACCTCATCTATTATCCATACGGACGATAAAATTTTGTAAAGTTTTCTACGGACTTTAAAACTGGCATAGGGTATTTTTATTATATTATTTGCAGTACAAAATAACTCGGCTGGGTATATTAAAAGACCAATGTAAAGGGTATATAAGATTCGGCACAGCCGAATATAGCGCTCTTACTTGTTTTCTTTTCACATTAATATGTGTATATATGTATATTAATAAATTCGTTTGCCACTTATTACTAATATCACCTTTTACCAATATTACACTCGCGTAGACACGTCCGTACACTACGAGATTAACAGTACACGAATCTCTGAAACCATCACTTTCGGCCCAATAGGCGTAACTCGAGCACAACTTCTAAAAATAACCGTTTTTTTATATTTTCATGTGCCTCATATGATTAAAAAAAATACCAGTTTTAAACGTCACATATCTCAGATCTGGTACATATTCTGAATATGGGACCTTTAGTGCATAAATCTCTGAAACCATCACTTTCGGCCGCAATAGGCATTATTCGAGCACAATTTTTAAAAATTACCGTTTTTTCAAATTTTCATGTACCTCATATGCTAAAAAATACTAATTTTGAACGTCATATATCTCAGATCTGGTAAATATTCTGAATATGGAACCTTTAGTGCATGAATCTCTGAACTAATCACTTTCGGCCCCAATAGGCGTTATTCGAGCACAATTTTTAAAAACTACTGTTTTTTTTAATTTTTATGTACGTGATATGCAAATAAAAAAAAATACCAATTTTCAAAGTCGTATATCTCAAATCTGGTACATATTCTGAATATGGGACCTTCAGTGCATAAATCTTTGAAAACATCACTTTCGACCCCAATAGGCGTTTTTTGAGCACAATTTCTAAAAATTACTGTTTTTCTCGATTTTTTATGTACCTCTATGCATATAAAAAATTACAATTTTCAAAGTTATTTATCTTAGTTTTGTTTATATTCTGAATATAGGACCTTTAGTGCATACTAGACATCTGCATGACTATATTCATTTAATTGCCTATACACAACAAAAACAATATTCATTCAAAAATTTTTCATTCTATGGGAGATAAATAAAGTTAAGCCAGTAACAACACAAGAAAGAATGTATTGTGTGTTACACTCAATGATACAAGAAGAACACATTCATTTTACAGTTTTCGTTTTGAATGTGTATAAAACACACTTGAAAATACAAAAACATAGCAAAGTCTCATTACAGTTAGAGTTTTTATAAAAACATTCAGGTGTTTTTTCGAGTTAATGAATGTTTAACAACAACAAAAACGACAAACTTGCAAACCCAAATGAATAATAATTTTTTACACCAATCATACAGCAATATTCACACATTCTATTCAGTATTTATTTATATGAATGTATGGGTAATATTTTGTTTTCGGTTGAAGTTGTTTTTTATTTGCTTTCGCTTGTGGGTTCATTCATTTTGTTTGTTTAACATTGAATGAAAAACACTATGTTGTTGAAAAACAAACGAATGTATTTCAACGGCATTTGGGTGTAGTCAAGCAGACCTCTAGTGCATACATATATCTCTAACCCACCACTTTCGGCCCAATAGGCCCGATTCTAGCACATCTTCTAAAAATGACTGTTTTTTTCAAAATCGCATGTACCCCATATGCATATCTTATAGAAAATTGCAACTTTCAAAGCCGCATATGTCAGATCTGATACACATTCTAAATATAAACCCTTAGTGCATAAATCTCTTAACCCATGGCTTTCGGCCCCCATATGCGTAATTCGAGCACAATCTTTAAAAATTGAAGTTTTTTCAATTACCTTATATGTTTATATTGCAATTAAAACATTTTTTTGCCGATTTGCGAATATGTTTTTATTATTAGTGATGAACCCATCACTTTCGGCCCCAATAGGCGTAATTCGAGCACAATTTCTAAAAATTACTGTTTATTAAAATTTTCCTGTACCTCATATGCATAAAAAATACCAATTTTCAAAGTCCTTTATCTCAGATGTGATACATATTCTGACTATGGGACCTCTAATGCATAATTTTCTGAACCCATCACTTCCGGCCGCAATACGCGTAATTGGAGCACAATTTCTAAAATTTACTGTTTTTTTCAGGTTTTCATGTACTTCACATGCATACATAAAATACAAATTTTCAAAGTCGTATTTATATTTTAGATCTGGTACATATGTATTCTGAATATAGGACCTCTAGTGCATTAATCTCTAAACACATCACTATCGGCCTAAATAAGCGTAATTCAAGCACAATTTCTAAAAATTACTGTTTATTCCAATTTTCATGTAAATTATATGCATATGTTGTAAAAAATGCAACTTTTAAAGTCGCATATCTCAGATCTGATACACGTTCTTAATATAAACCCTTAGTGCATTAGTCTCTGAACCCACTACTTTCGGCCCCAATAGACGCAATTCAAGCACAATTTCTAAAAACTACTGTTTTTTTTTAATTTCCATGAACCTCATATGCATATAAAAAATACCAAGTTTCAAAGCCGTGTGTGTATCTTAGCTCTGAAACACATTCTGAATATGGCACCATAAGTGCAAGAATCTCTGAACCCATCACTTTCGACCCCAATAGGAGTAATTCGAGCACAATTTCTAAAAACTACTTTTTTCATATTTTTTTTATTGAATCTTCGCTTAAACGAACTAACAATAAATATTCAAATTTTTAATATTAGTCCAGTCAGTACCTGGCCAAAATTTAAGTTCTCACAATAAAATTTATTAGTTCCTTATGTTTATTTTTTTGAACTAATTGTTTTTTAATACAAAATTTTGTTGCTTATTATTTTGGCTTAAGTTTATTATACATATAATTTTTTTTTATTAAAAGAAATTAATATTTTTTTCATTAATGTTGAAAGAAACTTTTAATTGAAGAAAAAATCAAGTTCTTTCTACCGATACTAGCCGAGTAGAATGCATTTTCGAAAGCAGCTACGCAATTTCATCATCAGTACTCTTTGAACGGTAGTAGTGTCTTTTGGCTGTAAACTTCACCTATTTAACTTACATGTGACAGAGAAAGGAAAACGAATTATCCATTTTCCTACTTTTTTTATTTTTGTAAGTTAGGACGAAGTTTACTTTTCATAATATACACTATGCTTTTTTGCATTAAAAGTCTCTTCGGCAACACTTGACTAACGGTCAAGCATTAATACATCTCTCAGACGGAATGAAACACTTTTTATTATTGTATATTATACAATAGAAGTTAATATTTTAATTTTTTTTGTCAATGACATATGTACTAAAATTAAAGATAATTTTGCACCGTGCCATGTTTTATCTAAGCGCAAAGTATGCCTTCTTCTTAGACGGGTGTACCCACTAGCTGCAAGATGCTTCGAGCGAGCGGATTTGGATGTGTTTCCAGCCTATTTAAATACTTGTCCACATAGTGTAAGATTTCGCATTTTACTAGTGGAACTTCTTGATCCTTGCGGATGTTGCTTTTTTAATATACCAAGGATTATATTAGAATTTTGTTTTGACGGCGTTGAATTTTTTCTATGTTAAAGGCGGAAGCATAGCCCCATAGTTGTATACCGTAGCACCAAATTGGTGTTAAAATTTAGTTTTATAGTTAAAGTTTACAATCCAGCAGAATCACAGAGTTTCTACCCATTAGCTAGTGGATTTGAGCAGCTTAAAGTTTCATATGCGTCAGCTTCGCATCTTTATGAAGTTTTTCATGTTAGGCGGCGATCAAGGTGAATACCGAGATATTTTGCCTCGGATCGTTGAGGTGTAAAGTAAAAGTTACGTGGGTACATTTTTGTTTTAACTTTTTATTCTACATAACTTTGCCCATTTCTCAACCTGTGTTACGTGTTGTTGCAGTTGGTTCGAAGCTTTTTTAGCATCGATGCCAATTTAGCGCGTTTCGCGCTAGATTTAGCGCTTCTTTACTACCCAAAAGGCGCATTTTAATTCCCTAGCGCGTTTTTTTAAAAACGCACTAAATTGGCGCGTTTCAACGGAAACTATTCATACTTTATAAAAATATTATATTATCGTTAAACAGAAATCGATTTAGAATACTTTCAAAGTTTTTTTTTGTAAAAAAAAACAATCACTTTTTTAAAATATTAATCCCAGTAAAAAAAGTGAGGAAAAAGAAGTAGAAAAAACCCAGAACTAGCTTACTTGAATCACTTCAAATTTTGAGGAAAAACCAATGAATTTTACATAGGGTTGTCATTGGAGGGATGCTATTTATTTTTGCCAAATTTAAACCGCATATAATCAACATTTTCGATGCTACAAAATTTCCATACTAAGGTGTTATTTTGAAGTAGATGTAAAACTTAACTTTTTCTGCATTTAATATGTGGGGAAAAACACTCCTACTAAGGAAGGAATTTTCTGATCTAAAATGCGATTTAAATGTTCTTTTTAAATCTAGCTTTTTATGTGATATAAACCTAAAATTTATTACAACACTTCAACCAAGTGTAAATCGTTGCTCAATACAAACAAAACAATGACATCGGCGATTCATTTATAATGCCAGTTTTTATTTCTGCATTTAATTAAATGCAACAAAACCAGAAAATATGCAATAGCATCTTTAGATGTGATTTAAATGTGGTCTGTAAAAAATCGCATCAATTTTTTTTTGCTGGGAATGTTTTTGTGACTTGAAATTCCTAGTGCATTTTTAATGCTTAATAACTAAAAAAATATGAAAACTTAGCTTGGGTACAGTAAAGCAAAAACCTGTTGCAAAAACTTACAAAAACTTTGAACTTGTATTCAAAATATGTATTTAAAATATATACATACCTATGAAATTTAAATCGATAAAAAATAATTGTAGATCTTTTTTTATTATCTTTCTAGATATTTTTTATATATTTTTAATTGATAGATATTTATGTGTACATACAAAAACACATTTGATTTTGTTTTTGAAAATACATATTCATCATTCAGTTGAAGTACAAGTTACATTTAATTTAAACAGCAAAAAGCAAAGTATGAATTTTTTGATCTCTGACTATAATATATTTTTTGTATGTACTTTATAATTAATTTTCTAAGTAACGCTTATAATTTTTAATTAAATACATATTATAAATCTGTAATATGCTAATTTTTATTTTTTTTTTTTGAACTAATACAGATACAAATTTTTTGTTTTTTTTTCAAAGAAAAAAAGTTTCTTTCAACAATAACGGAAATATATTAATTTCTTCGAATAAAAAGAAATTATATTTATAATGAACTTAAGACAGAATAAGAAGAAAAAAATTTGTATTAAATCTGTAATATTTTTTTTTATACTATTTGTACCCAAATTCTTAACAAATACGTATCTAGTAATTATATTTGGGGGATTTCATGTCAAGTGACCCAACTTTTTTTTTCGATTGGAAAGAAATTTGGACCAAAGTAAGTTCTTGCAGAAAGTAGCTTAGACACAATTTTTTAACACGATCGGTCAAGGACTCTCTGAGCTAGAGGGGTTCAAAATTTGACGTTTTCGGCAAATATGTATTTTTTCTCATACATGTAGTTTATTACCTTTTGCTTTTAACAAAATTTGTCCCAAATACTTTCGATAGCTTTTTTTTCAATCTTCCAGAAAAAAATATTTTTAAAATTAAAAAAATTTTTTTTTTATTTTTTTTTTTTTTAAATAATTAGAAAAAAAATTTTTTTTTCCAAATGTGGCCATATTTTTTTTTTTTTTTTTTGCTCAAAAGAAAGCTTAGGTCTTTTGCTTGAAGAGCTTTGAGGTCGCTTAGTGGGATGCGAGTGGGATATCTATAAAAAATAATGTTTTGTAACTCAAGGCAGAGGTTTTCCAATTTTCACGTATATTCTGTTTTGATTTTTTTGCTATTTATGTAAAATTCTCTCTTACCAAAAAAAAAATTATTTTATACTAAGAAACCAAATAATTTAACTTTTCCGACGGTATGCATTGAAAATATTAACAAAATGTGTTCAGACATTGCCATATAAAAGTGATTTTATTCCAGAGGCCTACAATTTTGTTGGTAATACAGTGTCTAGTGTATGAGACTTTATTTGGTACTTGCAAACCAACGGAAAGATTAAATTATTTTGTTTCTTAGCATAAAATATTTTTTTTTTTGCTTAAGAGATAATTTTACATAAATAGCAAAAAAATCAAAACAGAATATACGTGAAAATTGGAAAACCTCTGCCTTGATTTACAAAACATTATTTTTTATAGATATCCCACTCGCATCCCACTAAGCGACCTCAAAGCTCTTCAAGCAAAAGACCTAAGCTTTCTTTTGAGCAAAAAAAAAAAAAAAAATATGGGCACATTTGGACAAAAAAAAATATTTTTTAATTATTTTATAAAAAAAAAATAAAAAATTTTTTTTTTTTATTTTAAAAATATTTTTTTCTGGAAGATTGAAAAAAAAGCTATCGAAAGTATTTGGGACAAATTTTGTTAAAAGCAAAAGGTAATTAACTACATGTATGAGAAAAAATACATATTTGCCGAAAACGTCAAATTTTGAACCCCTCTAGCTCAGAGAGTTCTTGACCGATCGTGTTAAAAAATTGTGTCTAAACTACTTTCTGCAAGAACTTACTTTGGTCCAAATTTCTTTCCAATCGAAAGACATCGGTTTTAAAAGTTGGGTCACTTGACATGAAATCCCCCATTTGTATTTTAAATGTTACTAAACACATATAAATGTAGTAAATTTCTAAATAAAAACATTTCAAATATACAGGGTGTCCGCCGGCAAGGTATACATACTACTTTGTTTATAATTTTTGACTAAATGAAAGAAAATGGATCTTATATAGATAAATGTTTTATTTAATGTCGGCAATTATGTGTGAAATACCATATCAGATAAATGTCCGCTTCTGATAGCCTCATAAATGCGAGCCCTTTTGAGCACATTTTTCATTACATTCTCACCCATTTCACGCGGTAATTCATTAATTTAATCACGAATATTTTGACCGTGGATGCCAATCAACATTACCATTTCTTGAACTAACTTGTTTTGGAAAGATGTTTCGCAGTAATTTCATTGTAATCCTGGCTGTATGCGATGCGGCACCGTCTTGTTGATATCACATGTTAACCAAGCCAAAAGCATGCAGTTGTGGCATTAAAAAGTTTTCAATCAAATCACGATATCGCGCTCCATTGGCAGTTACCGTTACGTCGTTTCAGTTTTAGAAAAGCAAGGTCCCATGATTCCTCCTGACCAAATCGCACATCAGACTGTCATTTTTAATTAATGCAAGGGTGACTTAAGAAAAATTTGAGGGTTTTCCATTTCCTAGAACCGTCTATTCTGTTTATTCCCATATCCATTCAAATGAAAATATGCCTCGTCACCAACCAACGGAAAGATTAAATTATTTTGTTTCTTAGCATAAAATATTTTTTTTTTTGCTTAAGAGATAATTTTACATAAATAGCAAAAAAATCAAAACAGAATATACGTGAAAATTGGAAAACCTCTGCCTTGATTTACAAAACATTATTTTTTATAGATATCCCACTCGCATCCCACTAAGCGACCTCAAAGCTCTTCAAGCAAAAGACCTAAGCTTTCTTTTGAGCAAAAAAAAAAAAAAAAATATGGGCACATTTGGACAAAAAAAAATATTTTTTAATTATTTTATAAAAAAAAAATAAAAAAATTTTTTTTTTATTTTAAAAATATTTTTTTCTGGAAGATTGAAAAAAAAGCTATCGAAAGTATTTGGGACAAATTTTGTTAAAAGCAAAAGGTAATTAACTACATGTATGAGAAAAAATACATATTTGCCGAAAACGTCAAATTTTGAACCCCTCTAGCTCAGAGAGTTCTTGACCGATCGTGTTAAAAAATTGTGTCTAAACTACTTTCTGCAAGAACTTACTTTGGTCCAAATTTCTTTCCAATCGAAAGACATCGGTTTTAAAAGTTGGGTCACTTGACATGAAATCCCCCATTTGTATTTTAAATGTTACTAAACACATATAAATGTAGTAAATTTCTAAATAAAAACATTTCAAATATACAGGGTGTCCGCCGGCAAGGTATACATACTACTTTGTTTATAATTTTTGACTAAATGAAAGAAAATGGATCTTATATAGATAAATGTTTTATTTAATGTCGGCAATTATGTGTGAAATACCATATCAGATAAATGTCCGCTTCTGATAGCCTCATAAATGCGAGCCCTTTTGAGCACATTTTTCATTACATTCTCACCCATTTCACGCGGTAATTCATTAATTTAATCACGAATATTTTGACCGTGGATGCCAATCAACATTACCATTTCTTGAACTAACTTGTTTTGGAAAGATGTTTCGCAGTAATTTCATTGTAATCCTGGCTGTATGCGATGCGGCACCGTCTTGTTGATATCACATGTTAACCAAGCCAAAAGCATGCAGTTGTGGCATTAAAAAGTTTTCAATCAAATCACGATATCGCGCTCCATTGGCAGTTACCGTTACGTCGTTTCAGTTTTAGAAAAGCAAGGTCCCATGATTCCTCCTGACCAAATCGCACATCAGACTGTCATTTTTAATTAATGCAAGGGTGACTTAAGAAAAATTTGAGGGTTTTCCATTTCCTAGAACCGTCTATTCTGTTTATTCCCATATCCATTCAAATGAAAATATGCCTCGTCACTCATTATAGTTTTTTCATGAAAATCGATGACTGATTGTGATAAAATGTTTGAACGAATAAAATATGTATGTATGTTGGTTTACCGAATATTTTTCCATAACAAATTTGCCACGTCTCTACTTCACGACTGCCAAATATGAACTGTCAAGACTAATGCTTAGTAAAATGACGGCTATGCCGGTGGACATCCTGTATTTAGTGTTATTTATATCAGTACCAGCTAAACCTCTGCCGCCTTGCTGGACCCTAACCGACAAACTTTTGTATAGAAAATCACAACTTATGGTTTTTTCGAACTTTTTAATATTCCGGAAAATCTTTTTTAATTTTTCCCCCACAACAACGTTTTTGGAAAGTCTTAATAATTTCACAGATACAATGATCGAAATCGGGCCTGCTGTTCAGAAGTGATGCGCCTAGCAACACTCAACATTTTATCTTATTTATATAAATTACCAGCGCGTTTTTATCGGCGCGTTTTCATGTCAAACTTTTTGGGAATTTCGATTTTAGCGCTTTTTCGCGCGTTTTGATCAGGTGGACGGCGCGCTTGCGTTATAAATAGTTGACAACGCTGCTCTTTAGGGTCTTTATGAATACTAAGAAAAGCAGTATCATCAGCAAATATCGACGTATGTGTAAAACTATTGGTTGGCATATCTGCTGTGTAAAGCAATTACAGAATTGGACCTAGTATACTCCCTCGAGGTCCACCAGCCCCTTTGGTTGAGAAGAACTTATTTGGTTTCCTTCTTTGATCAGAAATTGTCGGCCGGATATGTATTTTTCTAAAAGGTTGAAAATATTAGATGGAAGGTTGAGCTTTAGTTTGTTTAACAGGCCTTCATGCCATACTTTGTCGAACGCTTGTGAAACATCGATAAAAAGCGCGGAGCAGTACTTCTTTTCCTCAAACAATTTTGATATAATTGGTAACAAACTTATAGGCTTATAGGAATTCACCATCGAAGGATCTTTGCCAGGCTTAGGAATCATCTTTACTAAGGCAACTTTCCATATAGGCGGGAAATGTTCAAGCCCAATTATCGCGTTAAAAAAAAAAAGAATTTTTCTTTTAGCTCGAAGAGCGTTTTGTTGCTTATATTATTAACGCCAGGAGCTTTTTTACCATTTAGTTAGCAATAGCCTCTACAACATCTGTAAATCGGAAACGAATTTCTAAAGGACGTCTAGCAACAACTGGCGGAAGCTCCCTCACGTCTGTGCATGTATTGGGAGTGAACACGTTTTTAAAATTATTTGCGAACAGATCGCATTTTTCTTTGCCATTTCTAGCCCAGGATCCCCACAAATTACGCAGTGGTGGTTTTGCGATAACGGGTCTTTTAAGACGTCTGACTGATCGCTATAGGGAATTATTTGCCTGAGGAGTCGCGTCTAGACCTTCGAGATACCCTTTAAAGGTGGCTTCAGACTATAATACTAGGTAAAAACACTTGTCAAAAATATAATAGTGTGAAGACATTATGTTATGAAATGTCAAAAAATACCTAAAGAAATTTGACAGTAGTATGGCTCTCTTCATTTTTAGAAATTTTTCTAAACCATTAGATTTTGCATGTATCAGAGTTGCATATTTACAGCAGCCATAAAGAAAATCAGGCATGGAAAGTTTATATAAAGTTTGGTATTGTAAAATAATTTTTAATAATATTTTTATGAAATTTGTAGTTATTTATTAGGAAATAAAATATTTTTAATTGAAATTAAATTAAAAAGCTGTAAAAGTAATTTTTTTTCATTAAAAGTGTTGTAAAATTATTACTTTTGATATGTATATTTATATATTTTTTAAAAAATCGATAGGTGTCAAAAAATGGAGTCTTTTAGCAAAATAAACTCACTTTGTATAAAAAAAAACAAATTTTTTTTATTGAATTTATTCTATACAAGCGTTTTATTAATTAACCCGCAAAAGCAAATCAAGAAAATTTTTAAAACATTGTTTATTTGTTTTAATCAGTTATAAAGTCTTAACAAATATTAAGCGTGTTCCAAAAGATCTCGATTTTGTTCCAACATATGAGAGTAAAGAAATTACTCTCCAAGCTTACCAAAGTTGCTCAAAATAGTTGGAACGCAAAAAACTATAATTGAAAATTTTTAAATGCTCACATGCTGCTTAGTTAAAAAGTAAAATTTTATTTAGACGATTACACCCCATAGAATTTTTAAAACATAGCATATACATCATATATAAAATGTATCTAAATTTTCTAAATCGCATTTTATATTAAAGAAATCTACAGATTTTTATAAAAAAATGTATCTACAACAAAAATTTTGTTGAAACCCTTGTACAGGGAAGGAAATTTATCTCAAACGTTTTCTTTGCTGTGGAAAATTTGTTACCTGAAACGCTTTTGGGTAGGTTTGGATTAATTTGTGTGAGTTTGGACTATTTTGTTATGTACCTGAAACACAACTTTTAATAAATTAAAATGCCTTTTTTCAATTTTTAATAAATTCTAACCTTATGGTAATTTTTGATATATGAAAACTATGCGAAAATACTTATGGTAGGTTTATTAACAAAAATGTATATAATGGCTGACAAATATGGTCTTAGTAAACTTACGATCACTATTATAAATTTTTCCACTAGATTTTATAGCTCGCTTTTAAAAACCAGTAATATTATAAAAATATCACATAAAAACTTAAAGGCATATACACACATATGTACAAATATATATATAAAATAAGTTTTAAAACAGATTTTGTATAAAAGCGACGCTCGAAAACTTTTTTACATCTGAAAATTTATAATTATTACGGGCCTAAGTTTCAACTTCCTTATATAAAATAAATTATAAAACTGTACAAATACAAAAAAAATATACAAAACGTCGAAGAATTATTGGTTTGCTTCATATCAAATGTATTTTTCTATGTTTATGCGGCAAACCAATAATCACCCGAAGAATGTGCAAAAGTTTAAAATATTACTAAAAGTTCCATCCCTGATGAACAGATGTTTAATGATTTAGCGCCAGCAAACATTTTTACAAATAGTAAATATTAAAAGTGAAATTAAGAATTTATTGCAGAAATTAGTTAAAAAAACATGTCTGATGAACTAACTGCAAGTCTGAACGTCACTTTTTATTGCCTAACAGTATTTTTTCACCCTTTTGTTAAATTCAAATAAAAAAATACTTGCTTTAAAAGTTAAAGTTTTTTTTTTTTTAAGCTCAAAAACAGATGTTTAAGTACTACACAGATTTTAATTTTATTTCAAATGTGATAGTGTAAAGACAAAATGTAATGCGCATTATTTCTTATTTGATTTTTTGACAGTCAAACCAAAAATCATTTTATTTGGCTCTCTCAAAATCCAATGAAAATCTAAACACTTGTAGAATAGTGTGAAGGTAGCTTAAGTGATGCCATTCTGTGAACCTCCAGCAAGCTTTTTATTTGGTTTGTAAATTCTTTCAGCTTAGTTTTAAGTTGGGCGATCTATCTTTAGATCCTTTTTTCAGATAAAAACTTTGCCATATCTCCTGACGATAGGTAGAATACGCATTTTCAACGGCTATTTCAATGTTTTCATTTAGGACGCTCAGACAATCATCTATGTCTCCGGGAGTTTTTAGCGGTTGGTTCTCTGAGCAGTGGGCACTAATATATTTTTTTATATTTTAACCAATTTACTCTTTTAGATAAGAAAAAAATCAATAGTTGCTATTTTGTGAGGACTGCAAATAGTGATTATTGTGGGTGAGTGGTCAGAAGATAAATCCAAGGAGGCTAGAGCCACCAAAATCTATTACGTCTGGAATTTTATTATGGTCCATTGGCCAATAGGTTGGTTGTCCAGTTGAAATAACGCAAAGTCCCATTTGCGACACGGAATCATACAAGACACCACCTCTGGGACTAATTAGGCAGGAGCCCCAGTACGTGTGCTTAGCGTTATAGTCTCCAGCAGCTATGAAGCGGGGACCTAATGATTTGTAGAAACTGTTGTACTGATCCTTCGTCATGGAGAATTTGGGGGGACAGTAAACTTATGAAATAAAAAGGTTGTGGAAAAATTCATCAATGCAGACGTTCGTTGCTTGGATATAACATTCCGAGAGGCCACCCAACCATTGGTGTTTAATTGTTGATTTGATTAGAATAGCCGAGCCACCACATGATCTATCCCTGGGATCCTTTGCATCGTAAAAAGAGTAGCCACTAATTTTAAAAGTGCTTCTAGATGTCAACAAAACATCGATTTTTTGGTTTACTAAATAAAACTCGAGCTCGTTTTTGTGTTGGCTGATGTCGTTTGCGTTCAAGAAACAAACCCTGAGGCAGTTCATGGCCTTTTAAGCAAAGCCTGCAGAAGAGCAGACTGCATTTTTCATTTCTTGTATCATGCCAGCCTTTTGCGCCATGATCTGCGTAAACTGTTTGACCATATTGTCAACTACGGCTTTCAGGCGCCTTAAACTGGGACCGGTTGGTTTCTTTGTTGACACCTCTTCTTGCGTTGCCGTCTGGTTGGGCTTACTGATTTTTAACATTTTCATGTACCTCATATGCATTTAAAAATACCATTTTTCGAAAACGTATACCTCAGATCTAGTATATGCTCTGAATGTGGGACTTTTAGTTCATAAATCATTGAACCTATTACTTTCGGCCCCAATTGACGCAATTCGAGGACAATTTCTAAAAATATTTTCTTTATTAAATTTCTTTTTGCTATATGTTTGTTTATTATTAATGTCAATGCTTCCGAAAGTTTACATATTTAATTTTTCAGCAAAACATGTTAATAGCACTAAAAATGTTCTTTTCTGGTAAATGACCAATGAGTAAAACTAATGTTAGTTTACCTTTTTGCTTAGTTAAAGTTGAAAAACGGAGCTAACTTCACACACTTAAAATCAATACTTTTTTCAAATAATCAGTACACAAATGTTTAATCAAATGAAAAATCAGTACATGTACTGATGAAATCAGTACGAATTGTCATCCAAAGGTGCATGTATATCACGTGGGATTAGCTCTACAAAAACAGCCAGATACACCCAGATAAGTAAAAAAAAACGACCTGGCAGCACTAGCGTCTTACTATGGCGTAAGATAGATAGCAGTAAACGAGAAAAATTTATTGCTATCCCTTTTGTTTGATAATAGTAAATGTAATTTTATTTACTTACAATTTTTCAGCTTCTGCCTGCAAGAAAATAAAAAATATACACACCAAAATAACATTTACACTTCACTAATTTATTTTACACTAGATTTTATTCAAATAATAAACAGTTTAATTTTAGTTTTATTTATAAGTTTAATTCAAAACTTTAAAAAATAAGCTTGACCAACATCCAGCAGGTGCTTCTTCTGCCTGCAAAAAAAAAACAAAATACACAGCAAAAAAGCAATAAAAGTTCACTAATTTATCCTCCACTATGTTTTTTGCAAATAATCTTTTAAATACACGGCTTTAATAAGGGTTTTTTTATATTTTTAATTCATAACTTAGAAAAAAAAATTTATTTGTAATTTTAACCCAAAATATTGTACTATTTTATTTAACATTTAAGTAAGGTGATGTCTATCTGCTTTCACTTACCCACATGTCGCAGCATTTTTTGGCGTATTCTGATCATATTTTTAAAACCAGCAGGCCCCTTAAGCAAATATTACAAATTACAAATTTTTAAATGTCACTTTTGGCAGGTCTGGTTAGTCGGTGAAAACAACTAAATCGTCAAACGAATGTCAGGCAGATACTTTCTTAGAATACTACAGTTGTTATAGTAAAGAAGAAAAAATACATAAACATAAACAAATTTTGTCAGTTAAATAACGAAATACTGTTACTCAGCTGATTAACTAAAGCCACCTGATATACATGCGCATTGGGTCACCCTATGGGCACTGCTACACGTTCAACATACAGTCATGTGAAAAATAATAGGGACACATTACAGTGTTTCTTAACAATATCAATAAAACGAGTATTTTCATTAAATTTTGATTTTTTTTTAAATTTTAATTTAATATTAAAAGAAAATAAAAAAAAAAGACTAGAAATCGATATAAAAAGGAAATAAAAAATCTTTTTTAATAGCTTAACTTATATAAGGTTGTGAAAAAATAGGGACATTTAAAGTGGTGTCAAACTATTAGAAATATCCTGGAGACAATCGCTATTTAAAATCAGCAAAATCGGTTGACTATTGACCGAGATATAAGCGAAAACCCAAAGTAACCCATTTTTTTAGGACAAAATCCGTGCATATATCCCTATATATCTCAGTAAGTATAGTCACTCTTGCCACTAAACTTGGCACGGATACTCCTAAAGAAGGGACCTAAATAATGGATAGGACCAGGGGAAGAGGTATTTTTCCTACAATTGCACAAATTTGGTGAAATATTTTATGCGCTATATCTCGTAAACTATAACAGCTATCGACTTAAAATGCTCTACAAAAAGTAATTGTACGCTAAGACCTACACTTAAAAGAAAAAAATTTTTGAGTGGGGGCAAAACAAGGGGTAGCTCCCATACAAATTAATGATTTGTATGAAATTTTCGATACGCTATATCTTGGAAACTATAACAGATATCGAAATCAAATGTTCTACAGAAAGTAATTGGGCGATAAGGCCTACGCTTGAAAGAACAAATTTTTTGAGTGGGGGCAAAAAAAGGGGTAGCTCCCATACAAATTAATGATTTGTATGAAATTTTCCATACGCTATATCTTGGAAACTATAACAGATATCGAAATCAAATGTTCCACAAAAAGTAATTGGGCGATAAGGCCTACGCTTTAAGGAAAAAATTGTTTGAGTGGGGGCAAAAACAGGGGTAGCTCCCATACAAATTAGTGATTTGTATGAAATTTTCGATACGCTATATCTCGGAAACTATAACAGATATCGAAATCAAATGTTCGACAGAAAGTAACTGGACAACAAGGCCTACGCTTTAAAGAAAAAAAATTTTGAGTGGGGGCAAAAAAAGGGGTAGCTCCCACAAATTAATGATTTGTATGAAATTTTCGAGGCGCTATATCTCGGAAACTATAACAGATATCAAAATCAAATGTTCTACAGAAAGTAATTGGACAAAAAAGCCTACGCTTTAAAGAAAAAATTTTTTGAGTGGGGGCAAAAATAAGGGTAGCTCCAATACAAATAATTGATTTGTATGAAATTTTCGATACGCTATATCTCGGAAACTATAACAGATATCGAAATCAAATGTTCTACAAAAAGCAATTGGACAACAAGGCCTACGCTTTAAAGAAAAAATTTTTTGAGTGGGGGCAAAAAAAGGGGTAGCTCCCATACAAATTAGTGATTTGTATGAAATTTTTGATACGCTATATCTCGGAAACTATAACAGATATCGAAATCAAATGTTCTACAGAAAGTGATTGGACATCAAGGGCTACGCTCTTAAGAAAAAATTTTTTGAGTGGGGGCAAAAAAAGGGGTAGCTCCCATACAAATGAACGATTTGTATAAAATTTTAGATACGCTATATCTCGGAAACTATAACAGATATCGAAACCAAGTGTTCTACAGAAAGTGATTGGACATCAAGAGCTACGCTCTTAAGAAAAAGTGGGGGCAGAAAAAGGAGTAGCTCCCATACAAATTCACAATTTTTATTAAATTTTCGATATGCTATATCTCGGAAACTATAACAGCTATCCACATCAAATGTTCTACAAAAAGTAATTGGACACCAAGGTCTACGCTTTAAAGAAAAAAAATTTTTGGGTGGGGGGTGAAGGAGGAGTAACTCCCATACAAATGAACAATTTTTATAAAATTTTCGGTACGCTACTTCTGAAAAACTATCACAGCTATCGACTTCGAATATTCTACAAAAAGTAATAATATAAAATAATTCATACATTTTGGAGAAAAAGTTGGAGAAGAGCAGGGGGACTAGAACATGCCATAACATTGAACACTTGTATTAACCTTTAAATATGAATAATGTCGAAAATTTTTAAAACTCTCGACCTAAAACCTTGTGCATCTATTTCTATTATCCAAACGAACGTTAATATTTTGTATATTTTTCTATGGACTTTAAAACTCGCACAAGGTTTTTTATTATATTATTTGCAGTACAAAATTACTCGGCTGGGTATATTTAAAGACCAATGTGAAGGGTATATAAGATTCGGCACAGCCGAATATAGCGCTCTTATTTGTTTTTATTTTGCTTTTGGACTTCCATTGGATGACACACTAAATTTATTTAATTTTTTTATATTTTTCATTTATCATTGTAGAATAACTATTGCTTTCGATAATTTTTCTATTCATAATTTTTACATTAGGCCATGTGTTTGTAATACATTTATGGTTATTTATTTGAACTTTTCTATATATCTTATAATTATGTCTATTTATTCGGCTTAAGTTCATTATTAAAAATGTTCATTATTAAAAAAGAATGGAAATTTTATTAAAAATTAAGTTATTCCGATACTAGCCGAGTGTAATGCATTTTCGAAATCAGCTACGATTTCTCGTCAGCACTCTTTTTATTCGGAACTACTGTAAGTTGAATGTTGATTTGTTCTATTTAAAACAACTTGAATTAGAATTTGAATACTGGAATTCTAATCATTTGCCTTATTGTTTAGACCGAAATATATCCACATACAGCCCTATGTTCTCTTATTCTCATTCTATTTGCATTTATCACTAGTTTTACTTCTATTATTTATTTTTATTTTCATTTTCGCTTTTGGCCATCCACTGGATGACACTAAATTTATTTAATTTTTATATATTTTTATTTATTATTCTGTTATTCGATTGCTTTTGATAATTTTTCTGTTCATAGTTTTTACATTGAGCCATGTGTTTGTAATACATTTATGGTTATTTATTTAAACTTTTTCTATATATCTTACTAGCTAAGTCCCGGTGTGCTTCGCTACTCCAATCATAGTAAAATTATTAAAATATGTAAACAAAAGAATTTACATATTTTTTAATTTATTGGTTGCCCCACATAAGTTGCAATAAATAATAAGTCAGCCCTACTATTTCCTAAGCACATAAAAATTGGAAATTTACCAGGCTTACAGTTTTGGAGATATTCAGAAAGCTTTAATAAGCAAAAATTATTTATAAACTTCTATATATAATCTCAGCCATTTTTTAGTAACCTGACGAATGCAATTTAAATTATGTTTCTACCTTCATTGGTTTTAAAGTTACGAAAAGTACTAAAACATAATTTTAACCTTTTTCCCCCTTAAGAGTCCAATTATTCAAAAAAGACCCAAAAACGTAATCCAATTTGAATTATGTTTCTATCTTTATTGGTTGAAAAGAAACAAAAAAAACGCATAAAAAAAATTAAAATATATTTTTTACCCTGTTTTTCCCTTTTGGGTCCAAAATTAAAAAAGTACCGAAAACGTAATAATATTTTTTTAAGACCTATCGAACGCAATTTGAATAATATTTATATCTTTATTGGTTTAAAAGTAACAAAAAATACCAAAAAGTACCAAAAGATAATTTTAGCCCCTTTTTCCCGCATTTCGGACCAAAATGAAAAAAAAAAACTCCAGATACCTGTCTGTTTGTTTCTTAAGGAAAACGCAAAACTTTTTAAATTTTGTTTCTATCTAATATACATCAAAAGATAGTAGGCTACAGGTTTTTCCTTTTTTGTCCCCTTTTTATCCCTTTACGGGCCCAATTTCTAAAAATTCGTATGTATTTAAAACAAACATGTATTTAGCTCTACGCATTTGATCAGTATGGCTTTGGGTAATTTGGTTAGGCAATTCATAATCAGACCTTCCCACACAAATGAGCGTAGTGTGGGCGCGGCAGCAAAGATTTCCAAAAAAAAACTTGCCAATTGTTTCTTCCAGACTTGAAGTAACTCGCTGTAAAAATTTCAAAAAAATCGATCCACTGGTGTGGACAGCTATAAATTACAAATATACATACATATGTACATACATACATACATGCATACATACATACATACATACATACATACATACATACATACATACATACATACATACATACATACATACATACATACATACATACATACATACATACATACATACATACATACATACATACATACATACATACATACATACATACATACATACATACATACATACATACATACATACAACCTTTCTTTATATAATATAGATACAGGGATCACATTTCAAATATTTTTTAAAAGAAGTTCAAATTTCTCTTATATTGTTATATCCAAATTTTATTATGCTTTTGTGCAAATTTTTTTACCTCACCAAAGAAAAAGGTCTGAGACCCACCTCCAATTATACCGATCGACACAGGGTCACTTCCTGAGCCGATTAAAACCTGTCAGTCCATCCGTCCGGCTAGGAGTTAATGTATTCTTGTAAACAAAGTAGAGAGCGCATTTTTGCAGATATTTCGATGAAATTTGGAACAGATAAGTTTTTTGGCATAAGAAAAAAGCATGTTGTTTGTGGTGATGATCAGTTTATTTTTTGACAGAGCTCCCATACAAATGTCCTCCCGGATTAAGCGTTTTGGGCTATAACTGGCTAGAATTTGGCCTAATCTTCACATAATTTTGCACGTTTGTCTATCTTTATGCCACCCATTTTTGTACCGAAAATAAACATTATCGGTCTATTTTTGAGCTTCATAAAAATCGCAACAATAGAAGAACCAGTTTGAAAACTTACATTTTTGTGGGCGCTGCAATCCTCCATTTTTGTCCTTTAGAACTTCGGAATCAGAGGCCTTCTATATGTGTGCCAATTTTAAAAAATCAGTGCAATAAAAGTACCAGCATAAAAAGTTTAACTTTTATGGGCGTGGCACCGCCCACTTTTTTACCTTCAAAATTTTAACTTTTAAAGCCGTTTACGTGCGAACTAATTTCCAAAAATCGGTCTCGAAGAGCAATTGAAATTATGTTTCTATTATAATTGATTTTCAAGTTACAAAAAGTACTAAAACATAATTTTAACCCTTTCTTCCCCTTAGGGTCTATAAAATTAAAAAAGTATCTAAAAACGTACTCATATTTTTTAGGCCTGTTACACTTAATTTGAATAATGTTCCTATCGTTATTGGTTTAAAAGTTACAAAAAACTAATAAAAAAATCAAAATATAGTTTTAACCCTTTTTTCTCCCTTTGGGCCCAAAATTTAAAAAAAAAAGTACAAAAAACGTAATCATATTTTTGTAAGACCTATCGAACGCAATTTGAAAAATTTTTCTATCTTTATTGGTTTAAAAGTACCAAAGAGTACCAAAATATAATTTTAACCCCTTTTTTCGGCCTTTCGGACCATAATTTTAAAAAAACTCCAGATACCTGTCTGTTTATTTCTTAAGGAAAACGCTAAACTTTTTAAATTTTGTTTCTATCTTATATACATCAAGAGATAGTAGGTTACCGATTTTTTCCTTTTCGTCCCCTTTTTATCCCTTTACGGGCCCAATGTTTAAAAACTCACGTGCATTTAAACAAACATGTAAAGCTTAACACGTGTTGTAAATTTCAGGTATTTAGCTCTACGCGTTTGAGCAGTATGGCTCTGGGTAATTTTGTTACTTGACCTTCCCACACAAATGGGCGTAGTGTGGGCGTGGCAGCAATAATTTCCAAAAAAAAAGTAGCCTATTGTTCCTTTCAGACTTGAAGTGACACTCTGTAAAAATTTCACAAAAATCGATCCACTGGTGTGGCCAGCTATAAAATACAAACATACATACATACATACATACATACACCCCTTCTTTATATAATAGATAATCATATCTATTTTTATTAAATTTTTATTTTCCCAATTTATGTTTGTAACACATCTCATATACAATACCTTGTTTGCTTTCAAATACTTAAAAAACTCAAAACTTTATATTTAAAATCACTTTTATAATAGCGTCCCTATTATTTATCACACTCTAAAAAGTGCTTACTACACAAAATTACCTACAACTGAGTAATGGTACGAAATACTTTTTTTTAAATACCGGACCTTTACATCATTGACATCCCAGCAAACAATTTATATGATATTTTACATTTATGTTTCAAAAGTAATACCAGAGTTGGGGTTTTAACTGATTGGATATAAATGTCCCTATTATTTTTCACATTACTGTATATTGTGATATTTGGATCGTATGTTACATGTTCAATATTTATCACGTCAATCAATATTTATCACTAATATACAAGGGTTATTAAATAATTTTAACCAACTGGAAGCACTTTTAGAAATAAGCAAGCCGGAATTCGTTATTTTATCGGAAACGCATTTAACTATAGACGTGAAGGAGGCAGAAACACAGTTAACTGGGTACAATCAATTTTTATCTGTATCCAACTCAAAAAGGACGGGTGGAATAATATTATATTTTAAAAAGAAATGGCAAGTAACAAAAATAGCCGAAAAAATTGTTGATTCAAAAATGTGGATAATAGCATATATGGTGCAAAATAAAAACAAAAAAATTATTGTTGCCGCGGTATACAGGTAACCAAGCAGTGCCGAATATGCATTTTTGGAAGCATTTGCAGAAATAGTAGAAGAACTAAATGAAAAAACTGTGACATTATAATAACGGGTGACGTTAATATAGATTGGTATAAAGAAAGTTTCTATAAAAACAAAATTAAGTGTATACTAAATGACAATGGTCTTTAGCAAATAATTGAACAATTTACGAGAATTACAAAGAACTCTAAAACTTTAATAGATTATATAGTAACGAATAATCAAAATACATCCGCAAAAGTAAACATAGGTAATAAAATATCGGACCATGAAGCAGTAGATATAATAATAGATAGTGATAAATACAATACAAATAAATACACAAAGAAAGAAATTGAAACATTTAAATATAACAGGCACAAATTTAACATTGAAATAGAAAATGTACAGAGAATAAACAACAATAATAATATAAACTACAACGTCAATCTCTTCGATGATTATTTGAAAAACGCAGTAAAAAAAGTGACTGTAAAAAAACATATAGAGAAAATTTTAAATGCAAGTGGTTTAACGATGAAATACGACGAATTAAAAGGGAAACAATTTATAAATATCAAATTGCAAGATACATAAATACAGAAGAAGCATGGTAAAATTACAAAACAATTCGAAATTTTTACAAAGTTAAAATTCAAAACGAAAAAAGGAAATACATATATAAATAATAAAATCACTTTTGCCAAAGACCAAAAAGAAATGTGGAAAGAAATAAAAAATACAAATTTTTGATTTTTAGTTTGGCTTTAGTTCATATAATTTCTTTTTATTAGAAGAAATTATTATTTTCCGTTAATGTTGAAAGAAACTTTTAATTTGAAAAAAGCAGATTTTTCTACCGCTACTAGCCGAGTAGAATGCATTTTCGAAAGCAGCTACGCAATTTCATCATCAGTACTCTTTGAACGGTAGTAGTGTATAAGGTTGTAAA
The DNA here is from genome assembly GCA_963583895.1 of Melanophora roralis. Lineage (NCBI taxonomy): Eukaryota > Metazoa > Arthropoda > Insecta > Diptera > Rhinophoridae > Melanophora > Melanophora roralis. Next base: position 69,908,893 of record OY757190.1, on the reverse strand, counting down.
CATCACCTATTTAACTTACATGTAACAGAGAAAAGTATACGGTATCAGTGTTTTCCTTCTGTTTTTATTCTGTAAGTTAGGACGAAGTTTATTTTTCATATACACTATGCTTTTTTCCATTAAAAGTCTCTTTGGCAACACTTGACTAACGGACACGCATTTGTCCATCTCTCAGATGGAACGAAACGCTTTTTATTATTGTATATCATACAATATGGGTATTCACTTTTTTTTTAATTTCTTTTTTGTCAACGACAAATTGACAGAAATTATTAAAGATCATTTTGCACCGTGCCATGTGTGAGTTATATGTTAATTTTTATTTATTGTTGAACTAGTTGTTTTTAATACAAATTTTTGATTTTTAGTTTGGCTTTAGTTCATATAATTTCTTTTTATTAGAAGAAATTATTATTTTCCGTTAATGTTGAAAGAAACTTTTAATTTGAAAAAAGCAGATTTTTCTACCGCTACTAGCCGAGTAGAATGCATTTTCGAAAGCAGCTACGCAATTTCATCATCAGTACTCTTTGAACGGTAGTAGTGTATAAGGTTGTAAACATCACCTATTTAACTTACATGTAACAGAGAAAAGTATACGGTATCAGTGTTTTCCTTCTGTTTTTATTCTGTAAGTTAGGACGAAGTTTATTTTTTATATACACTATGCTTTTTTCCATTAAAAGTCTCTTTGGCAACACTTGACTAACGGACACGCATTTGTCCATCTCTCAGATGGAACGAAACGCTTTTTATTATTGTATATCATACAATATGGGTATTCACTTTTTTTTAATTTCTTTTTTGTCAACGACAAATTGACAGAAATTATTAAAGATCATTTTGCACCGTGCCATGTGTGAGTTATATGTTAATTTTTATTTATTGTTGAACTAGTTGTTTTTAATACAAATTTTTGATTTTTAGTTTGGCTTTAGTTCATATAATTTCTTTTTATTAGAAGAAATTATTATTTTCCGTTAATGATGAAAGAAACTTTTAATTTGAAAAAAGCAGATTTTTCTACCGCTACTAGCCGAGTAGAATGCATTTTCGAAAGCAGCTACGCAATTTCATCATCAGTACTCTTTGAACGGTAGTAGTGTATAAGGTTGTAAACATCACCTATTTAACTTACATGTAACAGAGAGAAGTATACGGTATCAGTGTTTTCCTTCTGTTTTTATTCTGTAAGTTAGGACGAAGTTTATTTTTCATATACACTATGCTTTTTTCCATTAAAAGTCTCTTTGGCAACACTTGACTAACGGACACGCATTTGTCCATCTCTCAGATGGAACGAAACGCTTTTTTAAAAAAAAAGTGAATACCCATATTGTATGATATACAATAATAAAAAGCGTTTCGTTCCATCTGAGAGATGGACAAATGCGTGTCCGTTAGTCAAGTGTTGCCAAAGAGACTTTTAATGGAAAAAAGCATAGTGTATATGAAAAATAAACTTCGTCCTAACTTACAGAATAAAAACAGAAGGAAAACACTGATACCGTTTACTTTTCTCTGTTACATGTAAGTTAAATAGGTGATGTTTACAACCTTATACACTACTACCGTTCAAAGAGTACTGATGATGAAATTGCGTAGCTGCTTTCGAAAATGCATTCTACTCGGCTAGTAGCGGTAGAAAAATCTGCTTTTTTCAAATTAAAAGTTTCTTTCAACATTAACGGAAAATAATAATTTCTTCTAATAAAAAGAAATTATATGAACTAAAGCCAAACTAAAAATCAAAAATTTGTATTAAAAACAACTAGTTCAACAATAAATAAAAATTAACATATAACTCACACATGGCACGGTGCAAAATGATCTTTAATAATTTCTGTCAATTTGTCGTTGACAAAAAAGAAATTAAAAAAAAAAAGTGAATACCCATATTGTATGATATACAATAATAAAAAGCGTTTCGTTCCATCTGAGAGATGGACAAATGCGTGTCCGTTAGTCAAGTGTTGCCAAAGAGACTTTTAATGGAAAAAAGCATAGTGTATATGAAAAATAAACTTCGTCCTAACTTACAGAATAAAAACAGAAGGAAAACACTGATACCGTATACTTTTCTCTGTTACATGTAAGTTAAATAGGTGATGTTTACAACCTTATACACTACTACCGTTCAAAGAGTACTGATGATGAAATTGCGTAGCTGCTTTCGAAAATGCATTCTACTCGGCTAGTAGCGGTAGAAAAATCTGCTTTTTTCAAATTAAAAGTTTCTTTCAACATTAACGGAAAATAATAATTTCTTCTAATAAAAAGAAATTATATGAACTAAAGCCAAACTAAAAATCAAAAATTTGTATTAAAAACAACTAGTTCAACAATAAATAAAAATTAACATATAACTCACACATGGCACGGTGCAAAATGATCTTTAATAATTTCTGTCAATTTGTCGTTGACAAAAAAGAAATTAAAAAAAAAAGTGAATACCCATATTGTATGATATACAATAATAAAAAGCGTTTCGTTCCATCTGAGAGATGGACAAATGCGTGTCCGTTAGTCAAGTGTTGCCAAAGACACTTTTAATGGAAAAAAGCATAGTGTATATGAAAAATAAACTTCGTCCTAACTTACAGAATAAAAACAGAAGGAAAACACTGATACCGTATACTTTTCTCTGTTACATGTAAGTTAAATAGGTGATGTTTACAACCTTATACACTACTACCGTTCAAAGAGTACTGATGATGAAATTGCGTAGCTGCTTTCGAAAATGCATTCTACTCGGCTAGTAGCGGTAGAAAAATCTGCTTTTTTCAAATTAAAAGTTTCTTTCAACATTAACGGAAAATAATAATTTCTTCTAATAAAAAGAAATTATATGAACTAAAGCCAAACTAAAAATCAAAAATTTGTATTAAAAACAACTAGTTCAACAATAAATAAAAATTAACATATAACTCACACATGGCACGGTGCAAAATGATCTTTAATAATTTCTGTCAATTTGTCGTTGACAAAAAAGAAATTAAAAAAAAAGTGAATACCCATATTGTATGATATACAATAATAAAAAGCGTTTCGTTCCATCTGAGAGATGGACAAATGCGTGTCCGTTAGTCAAGTGTTGCCAAAGAGACTTTTAATGGAAAAAAGCATAGTGTATATGAAAAATAAACTTCGTCCTAACTTACAGAATAAAAACAGAAGGAAAACACTGATACCGTATACTTTTCTCTGTTACATGTAAGTTAAATAGGTGATGTTTACAACCTTATACACTACTACCGTTCAAAGAGTACTGATGATGAAATTGCGTAGCTGCTTTCGAAAATGCATTCTACTCGGCTAGTAGCGGTAGAAAAATCTGCTTTTTTCAAATTAAAAGTTTCTTTCAACATTAACGGAAAATAATAATTTCTTCTAATAAAAAGAAATTATATGAACTAAAGCCAAACTAAAAATCAAAAATTTGTATTAAAAACAACTAGTTCAACAATAAATAAAAATTAACATATAACTCACACATGGCACGGTGCAAAATGATCTTTAATAATTTCTGTCAATTTGTCGTTGACAAAAAAGAAATTAAAAAAAAAAGTGAATACCCATATTGTATGATATACAATAATAAAAAGCGTTTCGTTCCATCTGAGAGATGGACAAATGCGTGTCCGTTAGTCAAGTGTTGCCAAAGAGACTTTTAATGGAAAAAAGCATAGTGTATATGAAAAATAAACTTCGTCCTAACTTACAGAATAAAAACAGAAGGAAAACACTGATACCGTATACTTTTCTCTGTTACATGTAAGTTAAATAGGTGATGTTTAAAACCTTATACACTACTACCGTTCAAAGAGTACTGATGAGGAAATTGCGTAGCTGCTTTCGAAAATGCATTCTACTCGGCTAGTAGCGGTAGAAAAATCTGCTTTTTTCAAATTAAAAGTTTCTTTCAACATTAACGGAAAATAATAATTTCTTCTAATAAAAAGAAATTATATGAACTAAAGCCAAACTAAAAATCAAAAATTTGTATTAAAAACAACTAGTTCAACAATAAATAAAAATTAAGAAATAAAAAATTTAAAAAAAAATCAAAAAATACAATTGAAACTGTGATATTTAATAAAGTAGAATATAATAACAACTTGGAAATAGCTGAAATTTTTAACACATGCTTTGTAGATTTTTTTTTTTCATATATTTATTATTGAATCTTCGCCTGTGGCGAACTAACAATAAGTGTTCAAATCTTAAAACTAGGTAGTTAATATAAGTCCAGCCAGTGCCAGACTAAAATTTAAGTTCTCATATTAATTATCAAGCTTCATATAAGCGGGTGAGCGGATTTGGGTGAGCTTCCAGCTTATTTAAATACTTGTCCACATAGTTCAGGATTTCGCATTTAACTAGTGGAACTTGTAGATCCTTGTGGATGTTGCTGTTTTTAACATACCAAGGTGCACCAGTTATCATTCTTAGGATTTTGTTTTGCCTGCGTTGATAAGTTCGCTTAAGCGAACTAACAATAAGTATTCAAATCTTAAAACTAAGTAGTTAATACTAGTCCAGTCAGTACCAGACTAAAATTTAAGTTCTCACAATAAAATTAACTAATTTGAAAGGTTTCATCTAAGAGCAATTGTATCCCTTCTTTTTAGGCGGGTGTGCCCACTATGTTGCAGGATGCTTCGAGCGAGCGGATTTGGATGTGATTCCAGCTTATTTAAATACTTGTCCACATATTTCAGGATTTCGCATTTTGCAAGTGGAACTTCTAGATCCTTGTGGATGTTGCTGTTTTTGATATACCAAGGAGCACCAGTTATCATTCTTAGAATTTTGTTTTGACGGCGTTGGATTTTTTCGATGTTAGAGGCGGAAGCAGTACCCCATAATTGTATACCGTAGCACCAAATTGGTTTTAAAATCGAGTTGTAGATTAGAAGCTTACAATCAAGACGTAGCACAGAGTTTCTACCAATTAGCCAGTGGATTTGAGCAGCTTTAAGTTTCATTTGCGTCAGCTTAGCATCTATATGAGGCTTCAATGTAAGGCGGCGATCTAGGTGAATACCAAGATATTTTGTCTCAGATCGTTGAGGCACATTATGGTTGTTGATAGTGATTGGAGGGCACGTTTCTTTGCGTAAAGTAAAAGTTACGTGGGTACATTTTTGTTCATTTATCTTTAGTCCCCATAACTCTGCCCATTTCTCAACTTGGGTTACGTGTTGCTGCAGCTGGTTCGAAGCCTCTTTAGGGTCTTTGTGAATACTAAGAAAAGCAGTGTCGTCAGCAAATGTCGACGTGTGTGTGAAACTATTGGTTGGCATATCTGCCGTGTAAAGCAAGTACAAAATTGGACCTAGTATACTTCCTTGAGGGACACCAGCCTCTATTGGTTGGGGACAACTTATTTGGTTTCCCTCTTTGATCATAAATTGTCGGCCTGTTATGTATTTTTCTAAAAGGTTGAACATATTAGCTGGAAGGTTGAGCTTTAGTTTGTTTAGTTTAGTTTGTTTGTCGAAAGCTTGTGAGACATCGATAAAAAGCCCGGAGCAGTACTTCTTTTCCTCAAAGGCTTTTCTTATAACCTGTACCAACCTGTGAGTTTGTTCGATGGTACTATGTTGACTTCTAAAGCCGAATTGGTGATTTGGAATGCAGTTGTTGTCATTCAGGATCGGATTTAGCTTGTTTTTTAACAGTTTTTCGAACAATTTTGACATTGTGGGTAACAAACTTATGGGCCTATAAGATTCTACCTTCGAGGGATCTTTGCCAGGCTTAGGAATCATCTTTACTAAGGCAACTTTCCATATAGGCGGAAAATGTTCAAGCCGAATTATCGCATTAAAAATAAAAAGAATGATTCTTTTAGCAGTAAGAGGCAGCTCTATGAGCATTTTGTTGCTTATTTTGTCAACGCCAGGAGCTTTTTTACCATTAAGGTTAGCGATAGCCTCTACAACATCAGCAAATCGGAAACGTATTTCTAAAGGACGTCTAGCAACAACTGGCGGTAATTCCCTCACGTCAGTGCATGTATTGGGAGTGAATACGTTTTTGAAGTGATTTGCGAACAGATCGCATTTTTCTTCATCATTTCTAGCCCAGGATCCTCTCAGATTGCGCAGTGGTGGTTTTGCGATAACAGGTCTTTTAAGACGTCTGGCTGATCGCCATAAGGAATAATTTGTCTGAGGAGTCGCCTCTAGACCTTCCAGATACTCTTTCAGTGATGCCATTCTGTGAGCCTCCAACAAGCTTTTTAGTTGGGTTGTACATTCTTTCAGCTTAGTTTTAAGTTGGGGCGATCTATGTTTTTGCCATTCCCTGCGGGCTCTTCTTTTTTCAGATACCAGCTTTTCCACATCTTCAGAGAAAATTTTGTTGTACCTAGCCTGGCGGTAGGTAGAAGACGCATGTTCAACGGCTTTGTTAATGTTTTCATTAAGGACGCTCAAACAATCATCTATGTCTCCGGGAGTTTTTAGCGGTTGGTTCTCCGCGCAGTGGGTACTAATATATTTTTTATATTTCAACCAATTAATTCTTTTAGATAAGAAAAACTCACTACCTGCTATTTGGTGAGGACTGCAGATAGTGATTATTGTGGGTGAGTGGTCAGAAGATAAATCCAAGGAGGCTTGAGCCTCAATGAGCTCCGAGGATATACCTTTTGCTACGCCAAAATCAATTACGTCTGGAATTTTATTGTGGTCTGTTGGTCAGTAGGTTGGTTGTCCAGTTGAAATAACATAAAGTCCCATTTCAGACACGGCATCATACAAGACACGACCTCTGGGACTAATTAGGCGGGAGCCCCAGTATGTGTGCTTAGCGTTAGTCTCCAGCAGCTATGAAGCGGGGACCTAATGATTTGTAGAAACTGTTGTACTGATCCTTCGTTATGGAGAATCTGGGTGGACAGTACACTGATGAAATAACAAGGTTATAAAAAAATTCATCAATGCAGACGTTCGTAGCTTGGATATAACATTCCGAGAGGCCACCCAACCATTGGTGTTTAATTCTTGATTTGATTAGAATAGCCGAGCCACCACATGATCTATCCCTAGGATCCTTTGAATCGTAAAAAGAATAACCACTTATTTTAAAAGTGCTTCTAGATGTCATATGAGTCTCAGAAATACACATAACATCGATTTTTTGATTCATCAAGAAATGTTCGAGCTCGTTTTTGTGTTGGCGGATGCCGTTTGCGTTCCAGAAACAAACCCTGAGGCAGTTCATGGTCTTTTAAGCATAGCCTGCAGAAAAGCAGACTGCATTTTTTGCATTTCTTGCATCATGTTGGCCATTTGCGCCATAATCTGCGTAAATTGTGTGACCATATTGTCAATTACGGCTTCCAGGCGGCTAAAATTAGGCCCGGTTGGTTCGCTAGTTGGCACTTCTTGTTGTGTTGTAGGCTGGGTAGACTTACGTGAATTAGGCTGGGTAGACTTTAATGCGGCTGCGTAAGAAACTTGATTAGTAGTTAGTTGTGCCAATGGAGGCATATTTGTAGTTGGTATATTTAAAGGCTGGGGAGGGGCAGGAAATATTTTCGGCTTGGTTGAGCGCTTAACTGAATTAAAAACAGGACAACCTCTATAGTTGGCAGTGTGGTTTCCCCCGCAGTTGCTGCATTTCTTCATCCTAGGATCATCTTTTGGCTTGTCGCATTTGGTCGTATCGTGCAGATCCCCACAGACAACACAAACAGAAGGCAACTTACAATAAGCTTTAGTGTGGCCATATTCCTGGCAGTTCAAACACTGTACAGGCCCAGATCGCTTGTGTGGCACTTCCACAGTAACTCGTCGGTGCATAATATATCTCAAATTATAAATGGGGTGAGTTTCACTCTTTTTCAATTTGATATCACCAGGCTCAAGCTCCACTCGGAATAATGGTTGGGGGTGTTTTTCCCTGTTTCTCATATTGGATACAGTCCTAACCATAAACCCTTTGCTTAACAAACTGGTCTTGATCTCTTCTGGGTCAACATTAGAATCAATGCCTTTAATAACTACCTGAAGGCCTTTTGCGGTCTTGAGTTGGTAGGTATAGAAGTTTTTGCTGAGTTTCTCGAGCTCCGAAACCGTAGCGCGGTAGGCGTTTTCATGGTTTACTTGAATTTTTGTCTCAAATTTGTTACCGCGTTTAACATTTGAGACATAAAAGTTATTTTCCCCAATCAAACTGACTAAAAACTTGACGAGATCATTTGAGTTTTTTTCCCTCAAATAAATGGGAGGTGGCTTAAAGGCCTTTCTTTCACTAACTGGGGCCTCATTATCCTCTTGCAAAATTGCAAAACGATTTTGCGATGAGGTTGGCCTTTCATCGTCTTTTAAAATTTTTGCAGGTTGAGATGCTTCTGCCGATTTAGGGCTTCTTCCCCTTTTAAGCACTGTCACGTAGCGGTCCATCCCTACCTGGATCTTAGGTGCTGGTGCAGAAATTAAGCTTGATGCGGCTTTAGCAGCTGCAGGTTCAATTCCAGAGTTTGATAATGGTGACGGCGACAAAGATGGTACCTCAGAATTTTTTTATAATTATTAAATAGAGATTGGGCTAAATTAGTCCCTTGTTCAGTACATTTATTTGGCGCACTTTTTTTTTTTTTTTTCATATATTTATTATTGAATCTTCGCCTGTGGCGAACTAACAATAAGTGTTCAAATCTTAAAACTAGGTAGTTAATATAAGTCCAGCCAGTGCCAGACTAAAATTTAAGTTCTCATATTAATTATCAAGCTTCATATAAGCGCAATAGTATCCCTCCTTTTCAGGCTGGTGTGCCCACTATGTTGCAGGATGTTTCGGGCGAGCGGATTTGGGTGAGCTTCCAGCTTATTTAAATACTTGTCCACATAGTTCAGGATTTCGCATTTAACTAGTGGAACTTGTAGATCCTTATGGATGTTGCTGTTTTTAATATACCAAGGAGCACCAGTTATCATTCTTAGGATTTTGTTTTGACGGCGTTGAATTTTTTCTATGTTGGATGCGGAAGCAGTGCCCCATAATTGTATACCGTAGCACCAAATTGGCTTCAAAATCGATTTGTAGAGTAGTTTACAATCAAGACGAAGCACAGAGTTTCTGCCGATTAGCCAATGAATTTGTGTAGCTTTAAGTTTCATTTGCGTCAACTTCGCATCTATATGAGGCTTCCATGTGAGGCGGCGGTCTAGGTGAATACCAAGATATTTTGTCTCGGTTCGTTGTGGCACCATATGGTTGTTAATAAGAATTGGAGAGCACGTTTCTTTGCGTAAAGTAAAAGTTACGTGGGTACATTTTTGTTCATTTATTCTTATTCCCCATAACTTTGCCCATTTTTCAACTTGGGTTACGTGTTGCTGCAATTGGTTTGAAGCCTCTTTAGGGTCTTTATGAATACTAAGAAAAGCAGTATCATCAGCAAATGTCGACGTGTGTGTAAAACTATTGGTTGGCATATCTGCTGTGTAAAGCAAGTACAGAACTGGACCTAGTATACTCCCTTGAGGTACACCAGCCCCTATTGTTTGAGAAGAACTTATTTGGTTTCCCTCTTTGATTTTAAACTGTCGACCGGTTATGTACTTTTCTAGTAGGTTGAAAATATTAGCTGGAAGGTTTAGCTTTAGTTTGTTTAACAGGCCTTCGTGCCATACTTTATCGAAAGCTTGAGAGACATCTATAAAAAGCGCGGAGCAGTACTTTTTTTCCTCGAAAGTTTTTCTTATAACCTGCACCAGTCTGTGAGTTTGTTCTATTGTGCTATGTTGACTTCTAAAGCCAAATTGGTGATCTGGAATGCAGTTGTTTTCATTCAGGATCGGAGTAAGCTTGTTTTTAAGCAGCTTTTCAAACAGTTTTGACAAAGTTGGTAACAAACTTATAGGCCTATAAGACTCCACCTTAGAAGGATCTTTACCAGGCTTAGGAATCATCTTAACTAAGGCAACTTTCCATATTGGTGGCAAATGTTCAAGCCGTATTATGGCATTAAAAATAAAAAGAATTATTCTTTTTGCTGTAAAAGGTAGCTCAATGAGCATTTTGTTGCTTATTTTATCAACGCCAGGAGCTTTTTTATCATTAAGGTTAGAAATAGCTTCTACCACATCTGAATATCGGAAACGTATTTCTATAGGACGTCTAGAAACAACAGGCGGTAATTCCCTCACGTCAGTGCATGTATTAGGAGTGAACACGTTTCTTAAATGGCTTGCGAGCAGATCGCATTTTTCTTCATCATTTCTAGCCCAGGATCCTCTTAGATTGCGCAGTGGTGGTTTTGCGATTACGGGTCTTTTGAGACGACTGGCTGATCGCCATAGAGAATAATTTGTTTGAGGGGTTGCGTCTAGACCTTCCAAATACTTCTTAATTGATGCAATTCTGTGTACCTCCAGCAAGTTTTTTAAGCGATTTGTACACTCTTTTAGCTTCGTTTTAAGTTGGGGCGATCTATGCTGTTGCCATTCTCTTCGCGCTCTCCTTTTTTCAGATAAAAGCTCCTCAACATCGACAGAAAAAATTTTGTTGTATTTGACCTGACGGTATGTTGAAGAAGCATGTTCAACGGCTTCTTTAATGTTTTCATTTAGAATATTTAGGCAATCATCGATTTCTCGGGGAGTTTTTAGTGGTATGTGTTCCGAGCAGTGAGAGCTGATATATTTTTTATATTTTAACCAATTTACTCTTTTTGATAAGAAAAAATCCCTAGTTGCTATTTGGTGAGGACTGCAAATAGTGATAATTGTGGGTGAGTGGTCAGAAGATAAATCCAAGGAGGCTACAGCCTCAATAAGGTCCGGGGATATACCTTTTGCCACGCCAAAATCATTACGTCTGGAATTTTATTATTGTCCGTTGGCCAATAGGTTGGCTGTCCAGTTGAAATAACGAAAAGTCCTATTTCCGACACTGAGTCATACAAGACACGACCTCTGGGACTAATTAGGCGGGAGCCCCAGTATGTGTGCTTAGCGTTATAGTCTCCAGCAGCTATGAAGCGGGGACCTAATGATTTGTAGAAACTGTTGTACTGATCCTTCGTTATGGAGAATCTGGGTGGACAGTAAACTGATGAAATAACAAGGTTATGGAAAAATTCATCAATGCAGACGTTCGTAGCTTGGATATAACATTCCGAGAGGCCACCCAACCATTGGTGTTTAATTCTTGATTTGATTAGAATAGCCGAGCCACCACATGATCTATCCCTAGGATCCTTTGAATCGTAAAAAGAATAACCACTAATTTTAAAAGTGCTTCTAGATGTCATATGAGTCTCAGAAATACACATAACATCGATTTTTTGGTTCATCAAGAAATATTCGAGCTCGTTTTTGTGTTGGCGGATGCCGTTTGCGTTCCAGAAACAAACCCTGAGGCAGTTCATGGTCTTTTAAGCATAGCCTGCAGAAAAGCAGACTGCATTTTTTGCATTTCTTGCATCATGTTGGCCATTTGCGCCATAATCTGCGTAAATTGTGTGACCATATTGTCAATTACGGCTTCCAGGCGGCTAAAATTAGGCCCGGTTGGTTCGCTAGTTGGCACTTCTTGTTGTGTTGTAGGCTGGGTAGACTTACGTGAATTAGGCTGGTTAGACTTTAATGCGGCGGCGTAAGAAACTTGATTTGTAGTTGGTTGTGCCAATGGAGGCATATTTGTAGTTGGTATATTTAAAGGCTGGGGAGGGGCAGGAACTATTTTCGGCTTAGTTGATCGCTTAACTGAATTAAAAACAGGACAACCTCTATAGTTGGCAGTGTGGTTTCCCCCGCAGTTGCTGCATTTCTTTATCCTAGGATCATCTTTTGGCTTGTCGCACTTGGTCGTATCGTGCAGATCCCCACACACAACACAAACAGTAGGCAACTTACAATAAGTTTTAGTGTGGCCATATTCCTGGCAGTTTAAGCACTGTACGGGCCCAGATCGCTTATGTGGCACTTCCACAGTGACTCGTCGGTGCATAATATATTTTAAATCGTAGATGGGGTGAGTTTCACTTTTTTTCAATTTGATATCACCAGGCTCAAGCTCCACTCGGAATAATGGTTGGGGGTGTTTTTCCCTATTTCTCATATTCGATACCGTCCTAACCATAAACCCTTTGTTTAGCAAACTGGTCTTGATCTCTTCTGGGTCAACGTTAGAATCAATGCCTTTAATAACTACCTGAAGGCCTTTTGCGGTCTTGAGTTGGTAGGTATAGAAGTTTTTTCTGAGTTTTTCGAGCTCCGAAACCGTGGCGCGGTAGGCGTTTTCATGGTTCACTTGAATTTTTGTCTCAAATATGTTACCGCGTTTAACGTTTGAAACATAAAAGTTATTTTCCCCAATCAAACCGACTAAAAACTTGACGAGATCATTTGAGTTTTTTTCCCTCAAATAAATGGGAGGTGGCTTGAAGGACTTTTTTTCGCTAACAGGGGCCTCATTATCCTCTTGCAAAATTGCAAAACGATTTTGCGATGAGGTTGGCCTTTCATCGTCTTTTAAAATTTTTGCAGGTTGAGATGCTTCTGCCGATTTAGGGCTCCTTCCCCTTTTAAGAACTGTTACGTACCTGTCCATCCCTACCTGGATCTTAGGAGCACACGCAGAAATTGGGCCCGTAGCGCCTTTAGCAGCTGTTGGTGCGACACCAGAACTCGATAAAGAAGACCGCGATGAAGATGGCACCTCGGTATTTTTTTTATAATTTTTAAACAAAGATTGGGCTAAATTTGTCCCTTGTTCAGTACATTTATTCAAATTAGGCACACTTGCACTTAAATTATTTGTATTTGTTTTCGGTTTTGCACTTAAATAGTTTCTATTATATTCAGGGTCTCTAACGTTTTCATTGCTAACGCTTGCTGAGCTTAACACAATGTATGCATTTCGGCTATTAGGCCCACTGTCACAACGATTACTGTTACTCATTAACCGTTTGGTTTTTTTGTTTTGTTTAGTTTGTTTTTATTTTCGATTCTCACTTATGTCTTGTAGGTATGTATATTAACAATTTTTTTTTTGTAACTTATTACAAATATCACCTATTACAAATATACACTCGCGTAGACACGTCCGTACACTACGAGATTAAGAGAGCAACTAAATTAGGCGCACTTGAACTAAAATTGTTTGTAATTATTTTTGGCCTTGCATTTAAATAATTCCTATTATATTCAGGGTCTCTTATGTTCTCATTGCTAACACTTGTGGAACTTAACACAATGTAAGCATTTCGGCTATTAGGCCCACTGTCACTACGATTACTCGATTATATTATATAATAATAAAATGAAATGAAAAAATGAAATGAAATCTATATGTATATTAATAAATTCGTTTGCTACTTATTACTAATATCACCTATTAACAATATTACACTCGCGTACACACGTCCGTACACTACAAGATTAAGAATGCAACTTTATTCTTGAATCCCTAAAATGGCTAAACATAAGACAGAGGCTTACACTTAACACTTTTTTAAAGTTTATTCAAAAGCTGAAACGTGGAGAAGCACCGGAATACTTAAAGAAACAAATAGTATATGTCGGAGAAGCATAACCATACCACTTAAGAAATATAAGCAACTTTAGAATTGAGAGAGTAGATTCAACGGCAATGCAGCGAAATCTTTTTAACAAGGGCCTGCAAACTTATAACACATTACCAAAAATAATCAGAATCTTTTTAAAAGACAGATTTTATTTTTTGTTAAATATTATTTATAATAGAGCTTAAAAAAAGTGATAGCAAATTTATATTATTATATGTATGTATATGCAAAGTATTATTAATACTAATTAATCATTTCAATTTCAAAAGTATTTACGTTATTTTTGTGATGTGCGGGTCGTTTATCAATGTCGCGAGAAAACCAAAAGAAAGTCTGTTTAGCCATATTCTAATAAACTTTACACAAATTTTGTCAATTGTTTAACTTTTCATTTGTTTAATTTTTTCACTGTGTATTTTATTTATTTTATTTGAAACTTTTTACTGACGTATCATGATTTAATATCATGAAAATGCTATACGTTCAATATTTATCACACGATCCGCTATCCAGATTTTCGATTTCATAATTTAGGCCAGTGATGAAAAACGAGAATTTCATTTGGGTATCAAAAAAATGTTTCTAGAGTACTTTTTTAACGGCAATAGTATCAAAATATTTATTTTTTCTGTTTTACTTTAATCCACAAAAAATAATTACAAAAAAGTCATATAGAAATTTTAAGCGTGTTTAGTCAGTGAATCGAAACTGAACTGAACTAAACTGCATATATTTTTTGAAAAATTGCATTTTGGTTTAGGTCCGCTAATATCATCCAATGCTATTGAAATTTTTTTTTTAATCTGACCCATGGTGAAATTATTGTACCAGGTGGTGTTACAAGCACAGCTGATCTACTTTTTTCATGCATAAATCGAGGCTGGGTAGTCAAAGTTGTTTACATTTACATATCTTTTTTTGACAACCGAGCCAACGAAAACTACAACAAAAACGAAAATTTTATTCACCAAATTTTGTTGTTGTAAAATCAACACCACCTGATAAATTATTGCGCCATGATCTGACCTTTAATTTGTGAAAATTGACGTTAGCCCCTTGAAAAAATTGAATTTAAATACTTTTTCTTCGTTGACTTGCCGAATTTATCTTATCGCATCTCTATGAAATATGTATTTTGCCCGCCTTAAGTTACAAAGCATCATGTTAAAAGGTTTATTTACAACTTTTTTATACGCTATGCCAAAGGAATGCGTATATGTATTCAAAACATTTACCAAAGCAACTACCCATAGGTTAATATTTTATCCTTAAAAAAAGTTACAAAAGATGACCACGATTACTTTGTTACCTAAGTATAATATATTTGTGGAAGTAATGGTTAAAACCCCATTGACTAATGTAAAAACAACTCTTGCCATGGAGGACATTTTCAAAGCTATAATAATTTTGTTTTATTTTAAAATAGTTTTTTTAAATGAAATTTTCATACAAAATCAGTATTTCAAATCTATTTTAAATTTCAAAATTGTTCATTAATATACCCCTTAACCTTTTTCATGGGTAATAATATTGTACGTGATTTACCATTAAAGACTTTAAAACAATTTTGGGACCTTCTAGTTTCTTAACAAAGATGAAATCATTGCACTTTTATGGTAAATGTATTTACCCAGCAAAAACTGACATTGCTTTGTAATGAGTTAAAGTCCAAAAAACTCTTACTCATTAGCATTTTAACCCATTATTTTAACATGGCGATGACATTGGAGGCAAGAACTTACCATTCTCGCTTACAAAGAGGGAGTTAGAAAAGTACTTTCCATGTTCGCTTACAAAGAGGGACTTACAAGAGCTATTATTTTATTGGCATTAAAATAACCTTTTCCTAGGGACCCCTGTTCCGCATTGTTCGATTTAAAGTTTTTTTCTTTGATGTTTTGGTTAAGACTGGCATAAAATCTTGAGCTAGAATAAGTAAAGAAATTGTCAAACTAAAACTATATGCCTAAATTTTAAATAAGAAATAACTCGTTATCTAACAACTGCTAAGTAACACAGTATGTAATAGTAGTTGAAAATAAGAAATTTGTAATGACTAATCACTTCCAAGTTTTTGCTGGGTACTATTTTTAAAAAAGGTTTGAGAAAAATACCTATATGTTTTTCTAAAGTTAGTCTAAGATTCACGTGTTTTGATTGTAAAATAATATTCCAAAATATATTATTTACAGCCTCTCTGAAAGGGCGCATATTTACGTACTCAAGTATTAAAGAAAAGCACATGAAAAGAAAAAGATAGTTGGAAAGGGGCAAAACTAAACCATTTTAATTAATAATTAGAAAAAGCAAAAGAGTGTATCAAATTAGCCAGAGGAGTAACACGGTATTTTCCACCATCCAATAGTATCAAAAAAAGTACGATCGTATCAACTTTTGCAACACTGATTTAGGCCATTCTGCGATATGGATCGCGATTCATCAATATTTCATGCTTCACTTTCAATAAACATCGTGATACCAGAAATATCACTATATTTATTGAACGTGTAGCAGTGCCATATGAATATATCTTTTTTTGTGTATTAATCTCTCGCCCGCCGACAAAAATGCTCGGCGCAGGTCTCCTCTGTCATTATAATGTAAATATATTTACATACATATACACATTTATGTCAAATCTCATACATATTTGAAATTACGTACTTCTATCTTAAAAAATTTTACTAGATTTAACAAATTTTTGTTATTTACTTACTTTTGACAAATTTTTAGAAATGTGCCATTATACATATTTTTTTACACAAAAAACAGCTTTACATTTGTTTAGCCATCCAATTTTTTACTATATACTTACATACGTAAGTATGAATGTGTGTAGTATGTATAAATGAATGCAGTAGGTGTGTGTGTGGTAAACAAAATGTTTTGTTAAAATTACCTTTAACAATTATATTTGATCCTTACTTTGATCATTAGCACTGTTTGACAATTTTACTTTTATATGTAGCTTTTTTCCAATAAACGGCATTTTTTACAATTACTCGCGAAAACAAATTTTAAACATCAAAAGGCGAAGAGAGAAGTAAGCCGAAATCATGATACAACTAATCTTTGTATCATGTCCGGAATGGTGCGGCTGACGGCTAGCCGCTTAGGCGATATTTTTAATTAACGCTGCGGCCAGACCAGGGTACACTTATCAGGTAGCCTCAGATAAACAGCTGAGTAACGGTATTTCGTTATATTAATGTCAAATTTTGTTTATGTTTATGTATTTTCTTCCTTTTGTACAAACAACAACTGTAGTATTGTAAGAAAAGCTCAAAAGGAAGAAGTAAGATTTTATGAGTTTTTGTTATTTGTCTCTGACATTCTTATGACGGTTTTAGTTGTTTTTGTAGAACCGCTCCTACCTGATAAGTGTATCCTAGGCCAGACGTTCAAATTTTCGCTTTCAAGCAGTGATGCCAAGTGTAGGGATTTTTCCCTTTTTGTAGGGATATTTTTCAAAAATATTACATGTAGGGAAAAAGGGAAAGATTTCTTACTTTTGTCGAATTGTAGGGATTTTTTTCAATTGCAAAGTTTTGTTCACAACTAAAAATTATATGCTTTCAAAATATAAAACTTAAAAAAATATGTGATTCTCTTTAACACATTGACTGCCACGTCGACCATATATGGCCGACACCAGTTTGTTCACTGTGCGCCGCGTCAACCATATATGTGCGACACGTTGTATTTCATTTGAAGCCATGTCGAACAAATATGGTATACACTCTATGCTATTTTACTGTAGTATTTTGAAGCGTGGCCTCGGGCGAAACTTTTGATATATTGGTTTTGGCTCTGCTCAAAAAATAAGAGAAATAACAACAATTAAATTATTTAAGTAATTTATTTTTTCAAACTATAGTATGGCTACAAATATAACTTCAGGAAAAAAAATTATTATCTACGTTTCTAAGAACAAAAAAAAATTACTTTTGTGTACCTAACTACTTATTTTGAACTTATTAACAATTTTTCGAAAAAAAATGGCGTGGCCCCGGGGTAATTTTTTTCAAAAAGTGTCGTGGCAGTCAATGTGTTAAGTGTATTATTAGAAAGTCGTAAATCTGGTAATACCTCTATAATATGAAGTAAAAGGGGTTTCAGACGATATTTTTTCTACACATGACTTGTCACTTGTCTGTCAAAATTGTTATTTTAGAGGCGGTTTATAATTTTTGCTTTCACACGTACATATGTAATTACATCTGACATAACCTCCAAACCAAAATAAACAACTACTTTTCCATGTTGTTATTCTAAAAACAGCTGATGACACATGCTTTGTCAGATGAAAATAGAGCACGCTCTAATTACAAATTTGTCATATGACATTTACATATGTGTTTAACACATGCAATGTTTAATCGCGTTCAGACGGCAGATGTCAATTTCGCACTGCAAAATTTGACAAGTCATGTGTAAAATGCATATCGTCTGAAACCCCTTTAAAAGGGGTTTTAGACGATATGTATTTTACACATGACTTGTCACTTTTGCATTCCACATGTATTTGCGTATGGCTGTCAAAATTGTTATTTTACAGGCGGCTTATTATTTTTTGCTTTCACACGTACATATGTAATTACATCTGACATAACCTCCAAACCAAAATAAACAACTACTTTTCCTTGTTGTTATTCTAAAAACAGCTGATGACACATGCTTTGTCAGATGAAAATAGAGCACGCTCTAATTACAAATTTGTCATATGACATTTACATATGTGTTTAACACATGCAATGTTTGAACGCGTTTAGACGGCAGATATCAATTTCGCACTGCAAAATTTGACAAGTCATGTGTAAAATACATATCGTCTGAAACCCCTTTAAGTAAATACGAATGGCATTTTTATTAATATGTAATGAGAAGTAAACACTTGTTCAAGGTGTATATACATAGGAGGTATCGTAACAGCAGCTGATTATTGTTTGCTGGTACAATAATTGTCAAAACAACACATAGAAATTGCTATATTGTTTTTATGACTCAGTTAAAGTTGCATTGTTGTACGGAAACTTTATAATGCCACCTTGCACTTATTTTGATACGGAAAACAACTATTTTGCTCCTGTTGGTTGAAAGGCGAGAAACTAATGGGATGGATGGTGCCGGTAAAGATGACGACCTTAACCTTAGTCAAAATTTTATAAAAAAAGAATGCCTGAAAACTTATTGTGCCATAAGGTCACCTCATGCTTCCATGCCAATAGGCGACTTTAATGTCGGCAGTGAATGTGAAGAATTGTTGAAAATGTTTCCAAAAACCAGTGCTTTACATAAAAGATCTGATCGTCTACAATTCTACACAACTGCACTTTAAGAAATGCAAAGAAGACTGTCACTAAATGATAAGTCAATCTTCGAAGAAATGGAATTTTAAAATGCTGAAGTAGCCATTGGAAATAATAGTTAACAAAAACTAATATCAATTTAAATTGTTGCGCGATAAGTATAAATTTTACTTATACATACTTACTAACACAAGAATGCTTAACATTGGAATATAGTTTTTTTTAATATGAAAAGCAAATATGTATTGTCTAAATTTGATGTTGAAACATTTTGGTCCAAAATCTAAAAATGAAAAAATGACAAATTGATTTTTCCAAATTTTGCAAAAATAATAAAAATTTGACTTAGTTTGCCACGTGCTAATGCTGACGCCAAAAGGACTATTTCTGTTGGTACTGACGTACCTTAAAAAAAGAAACAAATAAGGTATGAAATGTCAAATTCTATTTGCATTATCAAATCTCATTTACAAGCATATATAATTAATTGTATACGTTTTAAATGCACATCTAGTCATTTAAAAAAAAAAACTGATTATACAGAATTGCATAAATAATTTTTTTTTTATTTAATATTTGTAAGTTTTCCGTTGTTTTTATGTTATTCTTGTAGTATTCTTGTTTTTTTAATGTTATTTTTATTCGTTTTTATGTTATTATATAAATAAACCTGAATTTATGTAGCTGAATTAAAAATGTACAGTAAAAATTAAATTAAATTTTTTTTAAAATTTAAAAAGTAGTGTAGGGAAAAATGTAGGGAAACAAAATGTGGGTGTTGGGAAAAAAAGGGATTGTTTCCCCATAAGTGTAGGGATTTCAAAAAAAAATCTCCTGAAATGTGGTCAATACCTGCCTCTACCATTCCCCATTCTCCAATTTTTGGCACATGTCTTTGCTTTTACCCAATATGCAGAAAAGTGTATTGAGTGACTTTTCTCATACTTAGTTTTTCGAAAAAGTTGTTCGAAAAAAAAGAGGACTGGGGAAAACTGAGTATGAGGAAATGTGGCCAATACCTTCCTCTACCATGTTCTATTCTCCAATTTTTGGCACATGTCTTTGTTTTTACCCAATATGCAGAAAAGTGTATTGAGTGAGTTTTCTCATACTTAGTTTTTCGAAAAAAAGTGGACTGGGAAAAACTGAGTATGAGGAAATGTGGCCAATTCCATCCTCTACCATACTCCATTCTCCAATTTTTGGCATGTGTCTTTGTTTGGAGCCAGTAAGTAAAATACTACGTGTGAGTAGTGTGTAATAATAATTTTATATATGTATAAATTGTATGTAAATTTTTTCCAAACTTAGTTTATTTATTATCAATTTCATATTCTGGTTTCATTTAAAATTATTTTTTTCGTTCTTGAAGTAAAATTCAGAAACTTATATAAAATCTTCATATGTATCAAAAAGTTTGTTAAAGTTCTAAAAAAGTTTGTTAAAAGCAAAAATCCTCTCCCATGAAGATTTTTGATGCTGCCATATCAAAAATACACATTTTGTATGGAAAGTGTGTCTATAAGCTTGGCAGCACCAATTTAAACATTTTACTCAAATTTTAGCGCCATTTTTTGATTGAGAGAGAATATCTAGTGCGCTCTCTGAAAAACTGAGTGAAACAAAAAGTTTGACAAAAAAAAGTTTGTTATTTTCACGGAGATCAATATAGCCACTGAAAAGTCTTCAATAAATTGATTAAGCATTTGACAGGCTTTTCGTTGATATTTGACATTAGCTTTAGTTTGTTTAAGCACAATATAGTTAGGCCTTAAGTTTTACTAACTAAGTCAAATAGATGATTGCAAATCGCATATTACAAAAAATCCAAGCTAGTATTACTAAGCGAATTAGGTATCGTCTTCGAAATAATTTTTTACTGCTTGTTCTTGTTTTTAGTTGTCAATGGTAAAAAATGTTTTAGATGATGAAGGTACGTAAAAAAATTTAAATAAAAATATATGTATATTTAAAAAAATGTTAAATTAAATTTTTTTAAGGAAATGCAAAATCAATTCATAGAGATCATTTAAAAGGTAAGTAATTTCACACATTTGTTGCTTCTCGAGGTTTTTAAAAAACAATTTTCCTATCAACAGAACTTTTCCCTGTAGCCAGTTTAAGAAGTGATGCAGTCATATTCTAACGGCTCCTCAAAATTCATACCTTGCTGTTCTGCTTCGTTGGAATCCGGTCAAGGCTTTCCTCTCAGGTATGTTCGATAGGGTAATTTTGTTTCGACGGTACCCAAAAACTAAACAAAAAAAATGGCATTTAACCATGGAAGTTTATTTTCAAGGTTATTTCGCGTTTAATTCATTTTTCGAAACAAGTTAACCTCTTGAACATACCTTCACAAATAAAAGTAAAAGCATAATATGTGCAGGTTTATACTTTTCTTGAATTTTTATTAAAATATTGGGTTTGGAGATTAGCTAATTTAAAAAAGGTAAATTTGCCAAAATTATAAGGGTAATGTACTTTGCTAGCGTTGTTAGTTCAATAAAGTTTGAAAGTAACTTTGACTAGTTTTTTAGTTAATTTTTCGAACATGGGAACCAACTAAAATTTAAGGCATATTACCTTAGAAACATAGTTACTGCCATTCTACCCTTTTTTTAGTTGAATTTATACCATGTTTAGGAAATATAACCTGTAGAATTTTTTGTGGGTTGGGATTTCATTTTTGTGTTTGAGAAAGTGAATCTCAAAAGAATTATCAATTTCAAACAAAATTTATAAATCTGACAATCACTTTTACAAAATTTCAAGACGAATTCATAATCAGCTAGGTTCTTAACACTACCTGTAAAAGTGCACTCTGCTTTAAAAATAAAGTCTATTTTTTCGTGATTTTACAAGCTTAAAACTCATAACATTTTACAAAAACAACATTAAAATAATTGGCAATAGTTGACAAAACTAAATGAATATCTGTTTAAGATAATTTTTATAATAAAGAAACGAACAAATATTTTTCAATTATTTTACATTTTTAGAAAAATAGCAATATCAAACTTAATTTCTCTTGCAAAGTGACCAACTAGTAAAGAAATGAACAAATATTTATCAATTAATAAAAATTTTTACGTACAAATTAGTTTTTTTAGAAAAATATTATTATCACACTTAATTTATTTTGCAAAATGACCAACTACTGTCTGATAATAATACTGACGTTATAAAAATTTATATTTCTATAACATTTTATATATTGTTCTTTGATAAATAAGTCAAGTTTTTTAACCTATAGGTCAAGGCACATTCAATAAGGTAAACCCAAGACGAATTCATTTCCTTTTTATGTTTGGACGGTAGAGTGTCAGAAAAATTAAAAATTTCATATAAAATTAAATTTTATAACGTCGAAATATCAAATTGATTTTAATCAGCTGGGCTCTTAATATTACCTTTAAGGAAAGTTCAAAAAGTGACAATGAATACTTGGAAAAGATTTTTTTTTAGGTTTTTTCATATTAAAAATTTTAAATTGTAACTGTTTATAATTTAGTGCGCGATATGTATGTGTATTTATTTAATTGTTTTGTCCTATTTACTTTTTTAAGTGCAGATTTAAAAACGCAATGATTTTTTAATATTTCTATTAACTTTTTATAACTTTTTAAAATACAATATAAAACATTTTTATTAAACAAAACATCAAGGCTTTCTAGTTATAAAGGCAAACATTAGTTAGTACGTACATAACTGGTAGTCTCCGTTTTGAGTGATATAACGTACTTGTATGCAAGATCTTGTAAAATATGGTATTTTTAAATACACTTGAATGGGTGGTTTACCCTCTAAACTGTCTTTTTCATTAAAAGATGCGTGAATATGTCGATTTTTTTAAATTTAGAAAATAAACAAATTCTATTTTCCATAACCAAGCATACTGCACCCTAAATCAAAAAGCAGACAACTCAAAATTCTTTAATCATTTAATTTTTCTAAATCCAAAGCCAAGTCGGAATCTTTGCTAACTCTAGAACTTCGTTTACATCTATTAAACTTTGTTTTAGTACCGTTTTTTATTATTATATAATCATGTTTTTGAAAGAACACTTATGAAGTAATGATTTTGAGTTAAGGCTATTTTTGATTTAAAGGGCGATATCAGAATGGCTTTTTTACCATACACATTGATATAGTAGTCTTTGTTTGTTTGTTTAGTTTTTAGGATTCTTATTTTTAACAAAAACTAAGGTTAATTTTAATTTGGCCGGTAAATTAATGCAAACAGTACTCGTAGTCTTAATACGTAGAAAATTTTACTGCAAAACGAATTGAATATACATATGATTAATATAAAAAAAAATTAGGAAATACTTTTCTTCAAATTAATGTTTTTATTTAAACCTACGTCAGTTTTAAAACCAAAAAGCCACAATAATCTTTACGGTAATTGAGAAATTCAATCATCGTTGGATCCCACCTTTTTGGGTTTGCTGGTTCATAAAGGTGGGTACGGGAACATAACCTCCTGATGATGCCACAAAACGGAGTGGCGAAATATTGAAAATTTGTACAAAAATAAACATCATTGACTAAAAGCTTTAAAAAAATAAACTTATTTATTAATATTAAAATATTCAAAAAACTGGGAAAAATAAGTATTTTTCTTATGTTTAAAAAATATTTAATTTTTATACCCTTCACATAAGTGATAAGGGTATATATAAGTTTGTCATTCCGTTTGTAATTCCTTTATTATCCATTTGGGACCCCATAAAGTATATATATTCTGGATCCTTATAGATAGGGAAACCGATTTAGCGATGTCCGTCTGTCCGTCTGTCCGTGTTATGGTTGAAATCAACTTTCTGAAGCCCCCCGATATCGCATAGACCCGAATGTGGTATCAAACTGTCACAGATAGTCTCGAGAAAATCGGTATTGAAATTCAGCAAAATCGCCCGATAAATAACCGAGATATAAGCAAAAAACCACGACTACCTCGGTTTTTTGAGTCTACAACAACAACAAAGAACATACTTTTACATGTAATAATAAAAAAACAACAAAAAAACAACAAAAAAAGAAAAAAACAGAATCAGTCATGTCTATATTATTGAAACACACCCAAAACAAAAATTTTATTAGTATTAGTGTTCATACATATAACAGCGTTGCCATACAAAGCTTAATTTAAACATTTTTAAAATCGCTCCTACGGCTTCCAGGGTTCTCCTACAAAGGTAAAATGTAAGACCGACCCGAATTATTTTTTCCATCCAAACATTTTTGTGGAACATACCTACCCTCTATCTCTAGCCCCTGACATGGTTGCCATACAAAATTTTAAAAAATAAGGTAAAAACCGCTATAACTTCCCCGGACTTGCCCGTAGAGGAAAAAAATGTATCACAGACCCCCCATTAATTTCTACTCCCAAACATATTCCTAGAATATACTTACCCCCTATCTCCACGCCCTGAGGGGGTTGCCATACAAAATTTACAAAAATGATATGAAAATGCCCACAACTTCTTCAGAGTTGGCCTTAGAGCAATAAAGTGTACGACCGACCCCTATTAGTTTCTTCTCCCAAACATATTCCTAGAACATACTTACCCCCTATCTCCACCCCCTAAGGGGGTTGCCATACAAAATTTACAAAAATGATAAAATGCCCACAACTTCTTCAGAGTTGGCTTTAGAGCAATAAAGTGTACGACCGACCCCTATTAGTTTGCCCTCCCAAATATATTCCTAGAACATACTTACCCCCTATCTCCACGCCCTAATGGGGTTGCCATACAAAATTAACAAAAATGATAAAATGCCCACAACTTCTTCAGAGTTGGCCTTAGAGCAATAAAGTGTACGACCGACCCCCATTAGTTTGCCCTCCCAAACATATTCCTAAAACATACTTACCCCCTATCTCCACGCCCTAAGGGGGTTGCCATACAAAATTTACAAAAATGATGTAAAAATGCCCACAACTTCTTTAGAGTTGGCCTTAGAGCAATAAAGTATCCGACCGACCCCTATTAGTTTGCCCTCCCAAACATATTCCTAGAACATACTTACCCCCTATCTCCACGCCCTAATGGGGTTGCCATACAAAATTTACAAAAATGATAAAATGCCCACAACTTCTCCAGAGTTGGCTTTAGAGCAATAAAGTGTACGACAGACCCCTATTAGTTTCTTCGCCCAAACATATTTCTAGAACATACTTACCCCGTATCTCCACGCCATAATGGGGTTGCCATACAAAATTTACAAAAATTATAAAATGCCCACAACTTCTTTAGAGTTGGCCTTAGAGCAATAAAGTGTACGACCGACCCCTATTAGTTTGCCCTCCCAAATATATTCCTAGAACATACTTACCCCCTATCTCCACGCCCTAAGGGGGTTGCCATACAAAATTTACAAAAATGATGTAAAAATGCCCAAAACTTCTTTAGAGTTGGCCTTAGAGCAATAAAGTGTCCGACCGACCCCTATTAGTTTGCCCTCCCAAACATGTTCCTAGAACATACTTACCCCCTATCTCCACGCCCTAATGGGGTTGCCATACAAAATTTACAAAAATGATAAAATGCCCACAACTTCTTCAGAGTTGGCCTTAGAGCAATAAAGTGTACGGCCGACCCCTATTAGTTTCTTCGCCCAAACATATTTCTAGAACATACTTACCCCCTATCTCCACGCCCTAATGGGGCTGCCATACAAAATTTACAAAAATTATAAAATGCCCACAACTTCTTCAGAGTTGGCCTTAGAGCAATAAAGTGTACGACCGACCCCCTTTAGTTTGCCCTCCCAAACATATTTCTAGAACATACTTACCCCCTATCTCCACGCCCTAATGGGGTTGCCATACAAAATTTACAAAAATGATAAAATGCCCACAACTTCTTCAGAGTTGGCCTTAGAGCAATAAAGTGTACGACCGACCCCTATTAGTTTGCCCTCTCAAACATATTCCTAGAACATACTTACCCCCTATCTCCATGCCCTAATGGGGTTGCCATACAAACTTTACAAAAATGATAAAAAGCCCACAACTTCTTCAGAGTTGGCCTTAGAGCAATAAAGTGTATGACCGACCCCTATTAGTTTGCCCTCCCAAACATATGCCTACAACATACTCACCCCCTATCTCCACGCCCTAAGGGGGTTGCCATACAAAATTTACAAAAATTATGTAAAAATGCCCACAACTTCTTCAGAGTTGGCCTTAGAGCAATAAAGTGTACGACCGACCCCTATTAGTTTCTTCTCCCAAACATATTCCTAGAACATACTTACCCCCTATCTCCACGCCCTAATGGGGTTGCCATACAAAATTTACAAAAATGATAAAATGCCCACAACTTCTTCAGAGTTGGCCTTAGAGCAATAAAGTGTACGACCGACCCCTATTAGTTTGCCCTCCCAAATATATTCCTAGAACATACTTACCCCCTATCTCCACGCCCTAATGGGGTTGCCATACAAAATTTACAAAAATGATAAAATGCCCACAACTTCTTCATAGTTGGCCTTAGAGCAATAAAGTGTACGACCGACCCCCATTAGTTTGCCCTCCCATACATATTCTTTGAACATACTTACCCCCTATCTCCACGCCCTAATAGGGTTGCCATACAAAATTTACAAAAATGATGAAATGCCCACAACTTCTTCAGAGTTGGCCTTAGAGCAATAAAGTGTACGACCGACCCCTATTAGTTTGCCCTCCCAAACATATTCCTAGAACATACTTACCCCCTATCTCCACGCCCTGAGGGGGTTGCCATACAAAATTTACAAAAATGATATGAAAATGCCCAGAACTTCTTTAGAGTTGGCCTTAGAGCCTATTTAAAAATTAGAAATATTTCATAAGTAAAAAAAATGGTTAAAAATAAAAAAAGTTTGGGATTGCGAAAGGTCAATGTGAAGGGTATATAAGATTCGGCACAGCCGAATATAGCGCTTTTACTTGTTTTGTTAAAAATAATTTAAGCGTATATATTCAAAAGTAATATGTACTCAAACATCTTTTTACGTTTTCTCTAAATCACCTTAATAAGCCGTGTCCCAAAAAAGAAATTATACCATAGTATACAGCGAAGCCTTTTGTGCATGAGCTTGGTTGCACTAATAAAAGTTTTTACTCATCAACATTTTTTTTCCAGAGGGAATTTCTTTTGCTCTCTTTCAAAAAAAAATTGTTAACTTCTCGCACGTTCGAATTGGTGATTGTTACGTAGGCTGCACACAACTTGATAATCAACTTGATCATCAATTTCATTTCTTAAGATCGCGTCGTTAAGAAATAAATGAAAAATGCTCACTTTGCGGCAGTATCAAATATACGAAACAAAAAAATTTTTAATATATTACACATGTTAATTTATTAAATTTTTTATTTATTTGCGACTGTTTTTTGGTACAACGACACATGAAAAATATTCAAAAATCTTGTTTAAATTATTTTCGATAGAAAATTTGTATATGCAAACACGTCAAAAAACGAAAATATACGAAAAATAACTATAATCAGTTGTCAACTTGACCATCAAACTTGAAAGACAAAAATTGAACGTCTGGCCGCTAAGTAAGTAAGTTAAAGTGCATTTACATTTACCCCATAAATATGTAGGTTATAGGTTGTTTATGTTTCAAAAACTAGTTTTTGTTAATGCAACTCTATTTTTTAAATATTTTTCTGGCAACGCTAGTAATATTTGGCATTTGTCCAAGGTGCATGTCATTTAGCTAAGTAACGGTATTTCGTCATATAAATGTGAAATTCTGTATATGTTTTTGTATTGTTTTCTTTTTTACCAACAACAACTAGTATTCTAAGAAAAGCTCAAAAAGAAAAAAAAAGGAATTTCTGAGTTTTTGTTATCTGTCTTTTGACATTCTTATCGCGATTAAGTTGCTTTGTAAAACCGCTCCCACCTGATGCATGCGCCTTGCATTTATCGGTAAAAAACACAATACAACTAAAAGTAAAATAAATTAATTGATAAAAAACGGTGTTTTTTTAGATGAATGAATAAAGAATGAAAAGTATATCAAAAACATTTTTTTTTCTAATAACGTCTATATTTTTATAAAATTTATAAAATTAATGTCAACCGTTTTATGACTTGTCAAACATAAGCAACTTTAATAGTTTATATGCTGATGTAAACGGTATAGTTTATGAAAGTAGTTTACTAGCATAAGTCCCCTTTCGCACGATGCAAGTAAATAATAGCTTTTTTACACTTACTCACATCTTTCATCAATTTTCAAAAATGTTATCATCTTTCTATATGAATTATACAGGTTTGTGTGTCAACTTTTTTCGTCATCTTTAAAATATGTTCCTAAATCATTTGGTTTCACTTATCATTTTTCGATTATTTTGGTGTCATCACTAGTGAACGAAGTCGAATAAAAACAACAATGTATACAATAAAGGGTTGTTTTTTTATCAGGTGAGGTTATTTTTACAACAAAATCGACATTTCAGAAACATGTTTTTGACATAAAAAGCATAAAACATCGATGAAAAAAGTATTGATTTGCTTTCTTAACGCCATCTTATATAATAACGTCTTGTAAACAATTAGAAGTTCTAATTTAGAACTATATATGTGTGTGTGTGTGCATATGTTTTTTTTAATACAAATGGGAATATATGTACATACACACAATGTGCATTCATTTTATAAAATTCGCAAAGGCAGAAAATTAAACAATTTATAAATGTTTGCATACAATTTTTATTTTATTTATATTTTTTTTATTTAGTTTTCAATAATTTTGAAAATAAAAATTCTGTTAATATAATTTTTTTCATTATTTTATCTCCTATCACTTGGCGTCTTATATACATACAGTAAAAATTGACGGATGAAAGATGAAAGATGTTGCAAATGTAAACGCAATTTTCACATTTTTAACATATTCCATGCGTTCCTGCAAAATGTACGTAAGTGTAAAAAGGCTAGAAGACTGCTTATTTTCTTTTTCTTCTTTGAACTCTCATTGGCGTTCGCACGGTTCAAGTCTTATTGCTTAATTTGTTTTGATTGTTTCATGAAAATACACACACTACTGTTTTTTTTTAAATTTTCTTTTGTCCATCCATTTTAAGCACGCTGAATTGTATGTACACGCATTTTATTTTCCCTAACCCCGTTGTCAACAACCTAATCAGTTCAGCTTATTTTCTTGCATAGTGCGAATTGGGACTAAGCTAGTTTTGAAATTACAAGTGTAAATGCACTATTAGGGTCCATCGCCAGAACGGTTATCAAAAACCGCCAAAAAAATCTTTTTAAGTTTAAAACAAATAAAGTCGCCAAAAAATTCACCATAATAAAAATCTATTGTATTTGACACAAAAAAAAAATTAAAATTATTTTACTTAAATAAATGTGAAATATTAATGAATTTTCATTCAAAAAATTATATAAAAAAATAACTACTTAGTTATATTAAAAATTAATTTTTTTGTACTCTAAGAAATTCAAAGGAAGAATTGAAAACATATATATATCCAAGAGCATACCCACTTTTCCAACAAAGTTACTTTTAAACTTGTTCGACACACTGGGTCCAAACAAAAACATGTGCCAAAAATCTGAGACCGGATTCTTATAGAGGAAGGTACTGGCTATATTCCCTCATACCCACTTTTCCCAGGAATAGTTATGCTTCGAACAACTTTTTCGAAAAACTATTTCCAACAAAGTTACTTTTAAATTTGTTCGACCCACTGGGTCTAAACAAAAACATGTGCCAAAAATCTGAGACCGGGGTCTTATAGAGGAAGGTACTGGCTATATTCCCTCATACCCACTTTTCCCAGGAATAGTTATGTTTCGAACAACTTTTTCGAAAAACTATTTCCAACAAAGTTACTGTTAAACTTGTTCGACCCACTGGGTCCAAACAAAAACATGTGCCAAAAATCTGAGGCCGAGGTCTAATGGAGGGAAGTATTTTTTGAAGAAGTTGTTCGAAACATAACTATTCCTGGGAAAAGTGGGTATGAGGGAATATAGCCAGTACCTTCCTCTATAAGACCCCGGTCTCAGATTTTTGGCACATGTTTTTGTTTGGACCCAGTGGGTCGAACAAGTTTAAAAGTAACTTTGTTGGAAATAGTTTTTCGAAAAAGTTGTTCGAAACATAACTATTCCTGGGAAAAGTGGGTATGAGGGAATATAGCCAATACCTTCCTCTATAAGAATGCGGTTTCAGATTTTTGGCACACGTTTTTGTTTGGACCCAGTGGGCCGAACAAGTTTAAAAGTAACTTTGTTGGAAAGAGTTTTTCGAAAAAGTTGTTCGAAACATAACTATTCCTGGGAAAAGTGGGTACAAGGGAATGTAGCCAATACTTTTCTCTATAAGACCCCGGTCTCAGATTTTTGGCACATGTTTTTGCTTGGACCCAGTGGGTCGAACAAATTTTAAAGTAACTTTGTTGGAAATAGTTTTTCGAAAAAGTTGTTAGAAACATAACTATTCCTGGGAAAAGTGGGTATGAGGGAATATAGCCAGTACCTTCCTCTATAAGACCATGGTCTCAGATTTTTGGCACATGTTTTTGTTTGGACCCAGTGGGTCGAACAAGTTTAAAAGTAACTTTGTTGGAAATAGTTTTTCGAAAAAGTTGTTCGAAACATAACTATTTCTGGGAAAAGTGGGTATGAGGGAATATAGCCAATACCTCCCTCTATAAGAATGCGGTTTCAGATTTTTGGCACATGTTTTTGTTTGGACCCAGTGGGCCGAACAAATTTAAAAGTAACTTTGTATGAAATAGTTTTTCGAAAAAGTTGTTCGAAACATAACTATTCCTGGGAAAAGTGGGTATGAGGGAATATAGCCAGTACCTTTCTCTATAAGATCCTGGTTTCAGATTTTAGGCACATGTCTCTGTTTGGAGTCAGGAAGCAAAATATTACATTGAAATAGGGTGTATGTATGAATATGTATAAATCGTATGTAAATTTAATCCTAATTTAGTAATTCAATATGAAATTTATATTCTTATTCTATTTTAAATTGTTTTTTTTTTATCAAATATTAGGCAAAATTCAAAAAATTATATAAAATCTACATATGCATCAAAAAGTTTGTTAATATGCTAAAAAAGTTTGTTAAAGGCAAAAATCCTCTCCCATGAAAATTTTTGATGCTGCCATATTAAAAACACATATTTTCTATGGAAAAAGCGTGTTTATAAGCTTGGCCGCACCAATTTATTTTTCCGAGAGAATACCTAATGCGTACTCCGAAAAATTTAACGAACCAAAAAGTTTGCCAAAAAAAAGTATGTTATCTTCACGGAGATAAAATATAATAGTGTGAAGACATTATGTTATGAAATGTCAAAAAATACCTAAAGAAATTTGACAGTAGTATGGCTCTCTTCATTTTTAGAAATTTTTCTAAACCATTTGTTGCATGTATCAGAGTTGCATATTTACAGCAGCCATAAAGAAAATCAGGCATGGAAAGTTTATATAAAGTTTGGTAAAATAATTTTTAATATTTTTATGAAATTTATAGTTATTTATTAGGAAATAAAATATTTTAAAATGAAATTAAAGTAAAAAGTTGTAAAAGTAAGTTTTTTTCATTAAAAGTGTTGTAAAATTATTACTTTTGATATGTATATTTTTATATTTTTTAAAAAGTCGATAGATGTCAAAAAATGGAGTCTTTTAGCAAAATAAACTCACTTTGTATAAAAAAAAAACAAATTTTTTTGATTGAATTTATTATATACAAGCGTTTTATTAATTAATCCGCAAAAGCAAATCAAGAAAATTTTTAAAACATTGTTTATTTGTTTTAATCAGTTATAAAGTCTTAACAAATATTAAGCGTGTTCCAAAAGATCTCGATTTTGTTCCGACATATGAGAGTAAAGAAATTACTCTCCAAGCTTGCCAAAGTTGCTCAAAATAGCTGAAACGCAAAAAACTATAATTGAAAATTTTTAAATGCTCACATGCTGCTTAGTTAAAAAGTAAAATTTTATTTTGACGATTACACCCCATAGAATTTTTAAAACATAGCATATACATCATATATAAAATGTATCTAAATGTTCTAAATCGCATTTTATATTAAAGAAATCTACAGATTTTTATAAAAAAATGTACCTACAATAAGAATTTTGTTGAAACCCTTGTACAGGAAAGGAAATTTATCTCAAACGTTCTCTTTGCTGTGGAAAATTTGTTACCTGAAACGCTTTTGGGTAGGTTTGGATTAATTTGTGTGATTTTGGTATATTTTGTTATGTACCTGAAACACAACTTTTAATAAATTAAAATGCCTTTTTTCAATTTTTAATAAATTCTAACCTTATGGTAATTTTTGATATATGAAAACTATGCGAAAATACTTATGGTAGGCTTATTAACAAAAATGTATGTAATGGCTGACAAATATGGTCTTAGTAAACTTACGATAACTATTATAAATTTTTCCACTAGATTTTATAGCTCGCTTTTAAAAACCAGTAATATTATAAAAATATCACATAAAAACTTAAAGGCATATACACACATATGTACAAATATATATTTAAAATAAGTTTTAAAACAGATTTTGTATAAAAGCGACGCTCGAAAACTTTCTTACATCTGAAAATTTATAATTATTACGGGCCTAAGTTTCAACCTCCTTATTTAAAATAAATTATAAAACTGTAAGTACAAATACAAAAAAAATATACAAAACGTCGAAGAATTGTTGGTTTGCTTCATATGCAAAGCATGTCTATGTTAATGCGGCAAACCAATAATCACCCGAAGAATGTGCAAAAGTTTAAAATATTACTAAAAGTTCTATTCCTGATGAACTGCTGTTTAATGATTTAGCGCCAGCAAAAATTTTTACAAATAGTAAATATTAAAAGTGATATTAAGAATTTATAGCAGAAATTAGTTAAAAAAACATGTCTGATGAACTAACTGCAAGTCTGAACGTCACTTTTTATTGCCTAACAGTATTTTTTCACCCTTTTGTTAAATTTAAATAAAAACAAGTAAGGGCGCTATATTCGGCTGTGCCAAATCTTATATACCCTTCACATTGGTCTTTAAATATACCCAGCCGAGTAATTTTGTACTGCAAATAATATAACAAAAAACCTTGTGCGAGTTTTAAAGCCCATAGAAAAAATAACAAAATTTTAACGTTCGTATGAATAATAGAAATAGATGAAGAAGATTTGAGGTCGAAAGTTTTAAAAGTTTTTGACATTATCCATATTTAAAGGTTAATAAAACTTATTAAATGTTCTAGTCCCGCTGCTCTTCTCCAACTTTTTTTCCAAAATGTATAAATTATTTGATTATTACTTTTTGTAGAATATTCGAAGTCGATAGCTGTAATAGTTTTCCAGAAGCGTATCAAAATTTTTATAAAAATTGTTAATTTGTATATGAGCTACCCCTTCTTCACCCCCATCCGATAATTTTTTCTTTAAAGCGTAGGCCTTGTGTTCCAATTACTTTTTGTAGAACATTTGATGTGGATATCTGTTATAGTTTCCGAGATATAGCGTATCGAATATTTCATACAAATTGTTAATTTGTATGGGAGCTACCCCTTTTTCTGCCCCCACTCAAAAAGTTTTTTCTTAAGAGCGTAGCTCTTGATGTCTAATCACTTTCTGTAGAACATTTCATTCCGATATCTTTTATAGTTTCCGAGATATAGCGTATCGAATATTTTATAATAATTAGCGATTTGTATGGGAGCTACCCCTTTTTTTGCCTCCACTCAAAAAATTTTTTCTTTAAAGCGTAAACCTTCTTCCCCAATTACTTTTTTTAAAACATTTTAATTCCATATCTGTTATAGTTTCCGAGATATAGCGTATCGAATATTTTATAATAATTGTTGATTTGTATAGGAGCTACCCCTTTTTTTGCCCCCACTCAAAAAATTTTTCTTTAAGGCGTAGGCCTTCTTGCCGAATTACTTTTTGTAGAACATTTCATTTCGATATCTGTTATAGTTTCCGAGATATAGCGTATCGAATTTTTTATAATAATTGTTAATTTGTATGGAAGCTACCCCTATTTTTGCCCCCACTCAAAAAATTTTTTCTTTAAAGCGTAGGCCTTCTTGCCCAATTACTTTTTGTAGATTATTTCATTTCGATATCTGTTATAGTTTCCGAGATATAGCGTATCGAATTTTTTATAATAATTGTTATTTTGTATGGGAGCTACCCCTTTTTTTGCCCCCACTCAAAAAATTTTTTCTTTAAAGCGTAGGCATTCTCGCCCAATTACTTTTTGTAGAACATTTCATTTCGATATCTTTTATAGTTTCAGAGATATAGCGTATCGAATATTTTATAATAATTGTTATTTTGTATGGCAGCTACCCCTTTTTTTGCCCCCACTCAAAAAATTTTTTCTTAAAGCGTAGGCATTCTCACCCAATTACTTTTTGTTTAACATTTCATTTCGATATCTTTTATAGTTTCCGAGATATAGCGTATCGAATTTTTTATAATAATTGTTATTTTGTATGGGAGCTACCCCTTTTTTTGCCCCCACTCAAAATTGGGCGTAGACATTCTCGCCCAATTACTTTTTGTAGAACATTTTATTTCGATATCTGTTATAGTTTGTGAGATATAGCGTATCGAATATTTTATAATAATTGTTGATTTGTATGGGAGCTACCCCTTTTTTTGCCCCCACTCAAAAAATTTTTTCTTAAAGCGTAGGCATTCTCACCCAATTACTTTTTGTAGAACATTTCATTTCGATATCTTTTATAGTTTCCGAGATATAGCGTATCGAATTTTTTATAATAATTGTTATTTTGTATGGGAGCTACCCCTTTTTTTGCCCCCACTCAAAATTGAGCGTAGACATTCTCGCCCAATTACTTTTTGTAAAACATTTTATTTCGATATCTGTTATAGTTTGCGAGATATAGCGTATCGAATATTTTATAATAATAGTTGATTTGTATGGGAGCTACCACTTTTTTTGCCCCCACTCAAAAAATTTTTTCTTTAAAGTGTAGGTCTTTGCGTACAATTATTTTTTGTAGAACATTTTAAGTCGATAGCTGTTATAGTTTACGAGATATAGCGCATAAAATATTTCCCCAAATTTCTGCAATATCAGGAAAACTAGCCCTTCCCCTGGTTCAGGCTGAAAAAACTTTTTCCATTATTTAGGTCCCTTCTTTGGGAGTATCCGTGCCAAGTTTTGTGGCAAGAGTGACTATACTTACTGAGATATATAGGGATATATGCACGGATTTTGTCCTAAAAAAATGGGTTACTCTGGATTTTCACTTATATCTCGGTCAGTAGTGAACCGATTTTGCAGATTTTAAATGGCGATTGTCTCCAGGATATTTCTAATAGTTTGACACCATTAACTGGTCTGTATCTTTTTATTTGACTCCGGAAACTTGATTTCAACAGACGGACAGACGGGCATCGCTAAATCGGCTTCCCTATCTATAAGGATCCAGAATATATATACTTTATGGGGTCGCAAATGAATAATTAAGAAATTACAAACGGAATGACAAAGTGATATATACCCTTATCACTATGTGAAGGGTATAAAAATACTTGCTTTAAAAGTTAAAGTTTTTTTTTTTTTTAAACTCAAAAACAGATGTTTAAGTACTACACAGATTTTAATTTTATTTCAAATGTGATAGTGTAAAGACAAAATGTAATGCGCATTATTTCTTACTTGATTTTTTGACAGTCAAACCAAAAATCATTTTATTTGGCTCTCTCAAAATCCAATGAAAATCTAAACACTTGTAGAATAGTGTGAAGGTAGTTTAAGTAACATTTTGTTATATATTAAACACTTTTCTAAAGTTAAAATACAAACTTAATGCAGCATTGGTATAGAAGTAATTTAACGTATAACATCGTTTGAAGCAAATCTGTTATTTTTATACAAAAAGGAGTTATGGTAATATAACCTTGAGTTTAGTTTTTGAACGTGTGTATGTATATATAATATGCTAAAAAACGTTTTTCTGCTTCAGTAGCCCTCAATTTAAGCAATTTAAAAGATGCATTTGGTAAGCTATTAACTTTAGCTTCATCTGTCTCATCTGTGCCATTTTGGGTAATATGTATTTGTATCAAATTCTATTGCCAACACTAGATAATGAAATAACTCCCAATGCGTTGGGCCTTCGGCCGGGCGCAAGGAAAAAAACTCCAGTAGATTCGATCCGCCGGCTTCGCAGTAGCCTTCGGCCGGGCAACGGGCTTTAAGCTCTAGTGATCTTTAAATACCAGAAGTGCTTAATTTAAGCACTTTCACAAAAACCCCAAACCGTTATATCATTCTTGTTCACATCTGAAGTTTTAATATTAACTAGAGCTTAAAGGCCATTGTCCGGCCGAAGGCTACAGCGAAGCCGGCCAATCGAATCCACTAGAGTTTTGATTCCTTTCGCCCGGCCGAAGGCTGGCTATATACACCACTTTTTCTAAACATCCAAAATCAATTAATTAGCCCAAAATAGAGAGATTAAAGTTCGTGCGCCTAGCCCAAAGCTATAGCAAAGCCGCCGGTTCAAATCCACTAGAGATGTTCGGTGGCAAAACATTGCAAGTTTAGATTCTGTTTTAAAAGTGCTGTATATGGCCGCCCTATGGCTGGGCTCTGGAGAGCAAAACTCATTCAAGAATATTCAAACATTTGAAGTAATCAAACAATACTTTTCTTGTGCACAGCACTGCGCAACAGCATTGTTAACTTGGGGAGAAAAGTCACGCTAGTATAAAAGGTGACATTTATTTAAAAAGTTTGGGGTTTAAAAACCGTGGGGTATGTAGCCGGCCTTCGGCCGGGCGCAAGGAAAAAAAACTCTAGTGTATTCGATCCGCCGGCTTCGCAGTAGCCTTCGGCGTGGAATATACTTTACACTGTAGTGCATCGGAAGTATTTGCAGCAGAGTTCGAAATTGCTCACTCACTTCTCATTCGTGAGAACGAGTGTGAGCGCTGTGTTTACTACAGCAATTTTTCATTAATGAATGAGTTTTTAAAAAACATTTTGTGCCTTCTCACTCTCGAGTGAGAAAAAAAAAATTTTTTTTTCACCAGTCATAAGTGAGAAGTGAAAAGAAAAATTTACTTTTTTTTTTCACGAACATAAATGAAAAGCATCAAATTCGAGTACTTCTCATAAGTGAGAAATCATAAATGAATTTTTTTCGCGAAGCATTCATAAATGTGTACACATAAAATTTTTTGGTCATGTTACTGGTGCTGCCATATGTAAAATTTTGTCGCATAATTTTTGAAATGCTTAAAAAAAGTAGGAATAATTTTTTTTTTAAACATGTTTTTAATAAATTAAAAACTGTTATACGTTGTGGTTCTTAACTACTTTTTTTAATTTTCTTGCTTTCATAATAAAATATTTGCATTTATTTAACTTCATTTCATTTAAATTTTTCAATGAATTCGATTTAATGATTTTAGTAATAAAAATATGCGGTTAAGGTTTTACAAAAATGGGAAGCATTACTCCAGTGACAAACAAAAGCATCGTCACCATCACTTTCATCATTACTTTGTATATCTTGTTTGTGAAGTAGTTTGTAATGTCTTTCACTAAGTTCCTTTTTGCACGATTCTATTAAGCAAATACTTTTTTTGAAGATGCATCGTACAACACATATTTTTCAAAATTAAATTGTCTTTTAGGCACTGATTGTTATTCACTTCACGCTATTTAAAATCCAAATAAGGTTCTTTTACAAATATTTAATGTTTATATTGCAAAAAACATAGAGCTGTTACACACACTCACGCAAATTTTAAAAGGATTGGAAAAAATTGCATTCGGCTTTACCACCATTAGAGATAATTGTTCATCATTTAATTTTGTTTGGGATTTTCCACTAATTTGGAAAGTATTTAGTACCTGCCTGTCTGTCATCCTTTTAGGTATTGGGTATATTGTTATAAAAAATTGTGGTGGTTATTATACAATACACACGCAAATCTTTTTATGTACAACAATTTGAAACTTTATCTTTCAGGTCAATTAAATAGAACCTAAGAGTTTGAAGGAGTTCTATTTGCAAAAGTAAGGTAAATTAAAAAAAAGAGCAGTCACGACCTTGAACACAATACACAAGAAATACTTTTTATTTATCAGAAAACGTCAATTAAAAATTTAGGAAAATAGTTCAAAAATATTTTTAAAGATTGCTATGAAAATTTGTGTCAGTGAAGACTATAAAATTTCTAAAAAATCACAACATAAAATATAATGTATTATTTAAGTTTCTTAGCAAAAACAATTTTTTTATAAATATGACTTTTTCACAATAAATACTGCTAAAAGTAATCCTTTATATTAATATTTATTTATTATATTAGCAAAATAAAAAAAATTTATGTAAATGCAAGAATTTTTTTACTCCCATTGGGAGTAAAAATTTCACACGCTTTAAAAATTATTTTCCGGCAACTCTGTTACAAAGCGTGAAAAATATTAAAGCAACACTCGCGCTCATATAAGAATGAATCGAAAGTGAAAAGAAGAAATTTCTCATTCATTTGTGAGTGAGAAATAAAATTTGGTTTTTATTTTTCATTTGTGATTTGTGAGCGTGAAAAAAAAAACGACAAACTTCTCATAAGTGAGTGAGGGTTGACAAAAATTTTTTCACGCTCTTTTATGAACGTGAGAAGAAAATTTTTTTTTAGGATTTTTCGCTCTCGAGATTTTTCATGAATGGTGTTTTTTTATCGCTCACTCTTGAGAAAATTTGTACTCTGATTTGCAGCCTCATAACTAAAGTGTCATTAAATTCATATTTTATTTGACGAAGCTTTATATGGAAAGCAGTAGAGCTTAAAGTCCATTGCCCGGCCGAAGGCTACTGCGAAGCCGGCGGATCGAATGCACTGGAGTTTTTTTTTCCTTGCGCCCGGCCGAAGGCCGGCTATCTAAATAACTCCTTTTTATTAAAAAAATTATTTAACCAAAAAAGTGCTTAAAGTCCACGCGCCTGTCCTAAAGCTGTAACGAAGCTGGCGGTTTGATCCACGAGAGTTTACTTATCCTGCGTCCAGACGGAGGCCGCCAGTCATTTGGTTTGTTTGTTTAGAAAATAATTTTACGTTAGTGATATCTAATTTATGGATACAAAAGGTGACAATGAATTGAAAATTTTGGGTTTAAAAATAAGTGGCATATATAGCCGGCCTTCGGCCGGGCGCAAGGAAAAAAAACTCCAGTGGATTAGATCCGCCGGCTTCGCAGTAGCCTTCGGCCGGGGAATATACTTTAAACTGTAGTGCATCTGAAGTATTTGCAGCTTCATAACTAAAGTGTCATAAAATTCATGTTTTATTTGGCGAAGCTTTATATGGAAAGCAGTAGAGCTTAAAGTCCATTGCCCGGCCGAAGGCTACTGCGAAGCCGGCGGATCGAATGCACTGGAGTTTTTTTTCCTTGCGCCCGGCCGAAGGCCGGCTATCTAAATAACTCCTTTTTATTAAAAAAATTATTTAACCAAAAAGGTGCTTAAAGTCCACGCGCCTGTCCTAAAGCTGTAACGAAGCTGACGGTTTGATCCACGAGAGTTTACTTATCCTGCGTCCAGACGGAGGCCGCCAGTCATTTGGTTTGTTTGTTAAGAAAATAATTTTTCGTTAGTGATATCTAATTTATGGATACAAAAGGTGACAATGAATTGAAAATTTTGGGTTTAAAAATAAGTGGCCTATATAGCCGGCCTTCGGCCGGGCGCAAGGAAAAAAAACTCCATTGGATTCGATCCGCCGGCTTCGCAGTAGCCTTCGGCCGGGGAATATACTTTAAACTGTAGTACATTGGAAGTATTTGCAGCTTCATAACTAAAGTGTCATTAAATTCATGTTTTATTTGGCGAAGCTTTATATGGAAAGCAGTAGAGCTTAAAGTCCATTGCCCGGCCGAAGGCTACTGCGAAGCCGGCGGATCGATTCCACTGGATGTTTCTTTCCTTGCGCACGGCCGAAGGCCGGCTATCTAAATAACTCTTTTTTATTAAAAAATTATTTAACCAAAAAGGTGCCTCAAGTCCACGCGCCTGTCCTAAAGCTGTTACGAAACCGGCGGTTCGATCCACGAGAGTTAACTTATCCTACGTCCAGACGGAGGCCGGCAGTCATTTGGTTTGTTTGTTTAGAAAATAATTTTACGTTAGTAACATCTAATTTATGGATACAAAAGGTTTTCGCATCATATATATTTTAATTGGGAGTTATTTCATTTTCGTTGGGAGTTATTTCATTATTGTTGGGAGTTATTTCATTTCCGTTGGGACTTATTTCATAAAACAATTATTTTTTTTTGTAATTGGGAGTTATTTCATTTTTGTTGGGAGTTATTTCACTTTTTTGTGACTTTTATGAAATAACTCCCAAACATTGGGAGTTTTTTCATTTTTACCGTTGGGAGTTATTTCATTTTTTTTCGATTGGGAGTTATTTCATTTTCGTTGGGAGTTATTTCATTTGGGAGTTATTTCATTTTTCAATTGGGAGTTATTTCATTTGGGAGTTATTTCACGGTACCTATTACCTTAAGTATAGTTTTTGAATGTGTGTATGTATATATAGAAAGTTAAAAAAACGTTTTTTTTTGGCTTATATGTATAGCACTTAATTTATGAAATTAAAATCATTTTTTTAGTTAGTTCAAAAACTTTGCAGTTTGGTAAAATAATCGCCAACAAAATCGCCATTGAGTCAAACCTATATTTTAATAGCCAAGAGCACTAAAAAATCGCCACCTTTGGCGTAAAATCGCCATAACTGGCAGTCCTTGCTGTCCACACGTTAATATCTAGTGTTTGCAATAAAATTTGACAGTTACCACGGCAATAATTGCCTTGCAGATTGCTCGTGTAGTTAAAACATATCAGATTGCGTGTCTAGTCGGGCCATAAAAAATCGCCACATATGGCTTAAAACCGCCATAACTGACAGCCCTGTTATTATTCTACCATGCACGCTTAATCGCCATTTTGCATTGTGGAAAAAATTTTGCTTCATTCCGTCTCTGGCCTTGTACTTGGTGAGTTGTATTATTTTATAGAACGTTAGCGGAGATCAAAACTAACGAAGTGTTGAAAAGAGTTGAGAATTAAAAAATATATCCGGAATTAAATATGGAAGGTGTAATTAAAACTGAAATGAATGGAAGTAGCCCATTACCTCAAAGGCCGCAAAAAAATCAGGGTGCGGTTAAGAATTTTAATAAACCACATACTGATGGTCCAGCCGAGAAAAAACCACGTTTCAATCAAAGTAGTGGTGCCAACAATCAGAATAATCGCGGAGGATTTGGAAATAATCGTAATCGCAGCCGTGGAGGCGCTAACAATAGAGGAAATTTCCCAAACCAACAGGTAATTGATTTTTCTAATTTTAAATTTTATAAAAAATGGTGGGCAGCTGCAGGTGTTTTTCTTTTTTTTTTTTTGCCAAAACTTTGCGTATCAAGGAAACAAGCCGATCAATAAAAATTGGCGGCGTCGGCCTAATGGCCTTTTATCGAGTTTTATTTGGTGATGCCAACGGGGTTGTCAGTTTTTTTTTTTCAGGGTCCATCGCCAAAACAGTTCTCAAGAATCTCCAAAATTCGCCAAAAAATATTTTTAGAGTTTAAAAACCAAAAAAATTCGCCTTAATAAATATCTATTGTTTTTGACGAAAAAAACTCAAAAGTTATTTTGCTAAAATAAACATGAAATATAAATGTTTTTTTTATGAAATAAATTATATAAAATGAAATAATGTACACCAAGAAATCAAAGGAAGAATTGTTAAATATTAAAAACTTTGATTAGGTTAAAACACTAACCTAATGCAGCATTGGTATTGTAGTAATTTTGTATGTTACATCGTTTAAAACAAATCTGTGGCAAATCTGTTTATGTAAAAAGGAGTAGTTTACGAGTTATGTTAATATTACCTTGAGTATAGTTTTTGAATGTGTATGTATATATAGAAAGTTAAAAAAGTTTTTTGGCTTATATAGAACTTAATTTTAGAAATTAAAAGGATGCATTTAGTAAAGGTACCTTTACACGGTAATACATATACTACGATATGTCAAAAAATGTTGTGGGATAATACAAAATCTCATCATGTAAAAGCATAATGTATTGGGTAGGAGAGAATCCGGATGCAAAATTTGACAAGTGCTCGGTAAAGGTGCTTTCGCACGATATGTATTTTACACATTACTTGTCAAATTTTGCAGTGCGAAATTGATATCTGCCGTCTGAACGCGTTTAAACATTGCATGTGGTAAACAGATATGTAAATGTCATATGACAAATTTGTAATTAGAGCGTGCTCTATTTTCATCTGACAAAGCATGTGTCATCAGCTGTTTTTAGAATAACAACAAGGAAAAGTAGTTGTTTATCTTGGTTTGGAGGTTATGTCAGATGTAATTACATATGTACGTGTGAAAGCAAAAATTATAAACCGCTTGTTAAATAACAATTTTGACAGACATATGCAAATACATGTGGATTGAAAAAGTGGCAAGTCATGTGTAAAATACATATCGTGCGAAACCCCTTTAAATGTTTATTTTCTAAACCATTTTAGAAACTTGTGTATTCTCATCACATCAGAGGTGAAAGATTGGCAGCACTTACAACATCTAATGAAGGTGGCTACACTTAATGAAACAATACACAAACAATCAAAATAAAAGCAGATTTTTTTCATGTTGTTTTTGTTAAAATTATTGAACCTTAACCATATGGCGTTACCCCAAAAGGAAAGTGGCAAGAAACAACCGATTTTGATTTTACCAACCTCATCCGT
Organism: Melanophora roralis; assembly: GCA_963583895.1. Lineage (NCBI taxonomy): Eukaryota > Metazoa > Arthropoda > Insecta > Diptera > Rhinophoridae > Melanophora > Melanophora roralis. The sequence goes on along the minus strand of OY757190.1, from coordinate 69,866,202 downwards.
GTAAACATGAAAAATAGTTAGAACAGATTTTTATTCCCTTTTTTAAAACACTGAGAGAATTTCACAATATTTTGATTCTACAAAATCTAATTACTTTGTATTACCCTGTAAAGGTACCTTAAGCTATAAACTTCAGCTTCATCTGTTTTATCTGTGCCATTTTGGGTAACATATGTACCATGGTACAAGAAACAAGGTAAACTCGTTACTGCAACAACAATTTTCAAAAAAAAACAACATGCGATTTGTTTGTGTAAAATATTTTTAGTTGTCAAAAAATCCGCGCATTTCAGGGAAGGGAGTTGCATGTTTTTTGTTGTGTAAATATTTTAAAACGTTGCCTTTTCTCAATTAGGTCATGTACCAACTTACATATACAAATAATTTTAAACTTTAACAAGGGCGCATAATCTTTTTATTTACCCAGCCATCTGATCCAGCCGAGTTATTTCGTTCTGTAGAACATTTGAAGTAGTGTAACGAAAATTAATAAAAATTGTTAATCTGCATGGGGGTTACCCCTTCTCCTGCTCCTATCCAAAATGTTTTTCTCTATATGTAGGTCTTATTGTCCAATTACTATTTTTTAGAACTTTTAAAGTCAATAGCTATTATAGTTTTCGAGATATAGCACATAAAATATTTAATAAAATTTGTGCAATTGTAGGGCAAACAACACTTCCCCTGATCCTATCTAAAAAAAAAAAAAAAATTTTGATTGTTTGATATCAAAACGTTTAATGTCTATAAGGGTCCAGAATATAAGGTATTAAGTGAATATTGTAGAAATTACAAACGGAATGACAAACTGATATATACCCTTATCACTGTGTGAATGGTATAATTATTATATTAATATCAAATATTTTCGGCTTGTATACTTACGTTCTGATAAAAGTCAAATTTTTAACAAACGCGATTTTACAAATACAGTGAACTCGCGAAAACGTGAACTAATTTTTACCAAGGGTGTTCATGTTTTCGATTTTGTTCACGTTTCTGATTGGATATGTTTTAATTATTTTCTAACGAATTTAATTTTTTTTTATCAATTTATTGTTATTAGTTCAAAAACATCCAAATCTAGTCAAAACTTAACAACGCTTTAACCCGAAAAGTCCAATTTAAAAATTTTAAAACCTAAGCTTTTGGGTAATACATAATTGTCTTATTAATCTGACCACAAAAATCAACCTTTTGCAAATAAAACTATGTATATCGCTTATAGATCCTTTTATTGCATAATTCGGGGACTCCCAAAACTAATAAAATTAATGTAAACAAACAAAAAACCTCAGAAAAAACTGTTCACGTTTGAGGGCTTTCAATGTTTGTTCACGTTTTAGAGTAGTTAATGTTAAATAAAAAGTGTTCACGTTTCTGGATGTTCACGTTTCTGGATATTCACGTTTTCGCGAGTTCACTGTATGTACATTTTGACCTTATAAATACTTTTATTAATTTAATTATGTTTTTCTTGAAACCTTTTTTATTATATGTAGTTTGTATATTTACTTTAGTTTGTTTCTTTTCACTACTCTTTTGACTTACATAAATGCAATCCATCGCAAAATTTTTAACAATCGACTTTTTACAATACATATATTTAAATTGTTTTTTTATTATATATATATACCTATAAGTACATAGTTTACTATGTAGTATCAATACCAAGTTGAAACAAGGAGAAAATTTAATAATATCAACATTTCCATCCATGGCGTGAACATGTGTACATAAATTGTGTAGCATTAAATTGCAATGCATTTTGCAAGGAATTACTACATTTTTTCAAAAGTTTTAAACCTATTTTACAATTATTTATTCTTATGTTTATAGTTTAAATGCAAATTATGGTTTGCAAGCCCTTAAAATGGTAATAAATTGAATTTCTTCAAAAATATACCGTTTTTTCAGTACGCTTCATTTGTAAATTAATAACAACAATTTTGACAAATGAAAATAAAACAGCTGATAATCAGCTGCGTGAACAAGTATACCTTTTTCTTTGTACCATGCATATGTACATAGTATTTGTTTGTTTGTTTGTTTGTTTGGTTTTTAGGTTAGTTAGTTTTAAGAAAAACTAACTTTTATTTGGCCGGTAAATTAATACATAACGCCATCGCCAATTCTGGCTAGAATATACTAGCACCGTTAATTCAATCTGTGGCCCATCAACATTAGAGTAAGATTTAAGCGAACAATTTTTGTTCTCTTCCTAACACACTGGACTAATTGTTCTGTATAAATGTATACGTGTATAAAGCTTGTGTGTGTGTATTAGTGGTTTTTTATTCATTTGACGTTTGACTGTTCCCTGTAGGAGATCTCACTAGTACCTAACTAGTATTTTACTAGTACAAAAAGCAGCAGTACTAGTTCTCAACTGTAAACTTTCCTATACCATCCTAATGTTCAAATTAGCATTGAGTGTGTTTAGAAAATCACTAGTACAAATTGTTCTTAACATATACTATTACATTTGGATCTTATTGGGTGCTTAAAAACCAGTTTATTACTAGTTCATTTAAAAAAAAAAGTGCCTATATTTGGCGGTTTTCTCCTTTGTTGCCATTTAAAATGATTAGTTAACAACAAAAGGTATTTTTTATGGGTTTATTTAATTAAATACTAGTATACAAAAGAATAGCTTACATTAAAAAAAATTTTAGATCAATTTTTCTAAATTGTTAATATGAAAAATAAAAACTTACACGGCATTTAGACTATGTTACTTGTAACACGTTACTGTAACATGCTACATGTTTTTGATGGCAAATTGGGTAGAGAAGGCAGGGAAGTTACAAAAGTAACACGGTTTCTGTTTTTTTGTTTCGTTTTCATTTTTTCTTTATTCTCTTTCGTATATGCCATGGTACAATTACCTTTAAGGTAATTGTACATTACAATTAAGGTAATTGTAAGGTAATTGTACCATGGTCGAAACGTTCAAGAAGAAGAATAAACAACGAAACCAAAACAAAATATAAAAAAGAGAAAAGTTTCTAGTACCATAATGTAAATTCTTAAAGTTTTTGGAAGTTACCTTAAAACGAAATAAGAAAATAGTCATGTTACAAGTAACATAGTCTAAATTCCGTGTTAGAAGAATAGTTATAGGTATTATTTAAACGTAAAATTAATTTACAGGCTCATCCCCATATTTATATTAATTAAAGTGTGGTTATTAAACGCTTATTTGACAGATGTCTATCGCATAGTTGTCAAATTGGCAATTAATAAAGCTATTTTAATTTTTATGAATACGAGCGTAAGAAAGCAATGCCTAACGTGTTGAATTTGTTTTACAAAAGTATTCAAAGAAAGTTTACATACATTTTTTAAGTTGCAATAAATTAAAAAAAAAGTTTCAATTAAATTAAAATCTTAGATAAAACACCATTTTCTTCAAGACTGGCTACACCTTATAATAAAAAGGCTAAATCTTAAATAATATCGCTTAAATACTTTGTTTAATAAGTTACGACGTAGAGGCTTCATTATCACAGTCTACATTAACTTTTTAACTTAAATTTTTCAAATGGTTGGCTTAGAATATTCGTTTCTTTTGGAGTTGAAAAGCTTTTCTTAAAGCGGTATCGGGATCATCAGCAAAAACAGCGATGGCATCTGAATAAAAGTATATAAAAATCCGCAAAGTATTAATTGGTCAAGAAAATTTCAAGTTGTCAATCAATTTACCTATTAATGTAGAGTAAAAGTTTTCGAATTTTTTGAGACTTTGTTTTCTATGTGTACCATCAACGTCAAATTCGTGAATTATATTATGGCCTAAAATTAATTTAAGTACCGCCCGACATTTCCTTTTAACAACAATTTTATTCGTCGTAACTGCGCAAAAGCAAACATTAAACTTATTAAAATAATGTTTTTAATTAAGCAAACGTACTTACATATGGATGCGACTGAATCAAAACATTCAGGTATTTAACTTAATTTAGTCTATGCCTTTTGCATAATATTTCAATTGCGCCTTGGAAGGCTGTGGGTCGCAGACGTTTGGCATGTTTGTGGCAAGCAACTGTGCAAAAGAGGAAGAAGAATAAAGTTATTTACAAATGGCAGGCAGTTTATTTTCTTGTTGACTTTGGTCTTGTTCTATAGATTTCACGCATTGCAAAACTCGATGTTATATTCACCAATTCGCCTTTTCACTTTTCTTTTAAAATATCTTTTGGAACTATACATTTCTTAATATTTAAAAATTACCTTTTAATAAACTTTTTTTAAATGAAATATTTTAAACGCACTTTTAAATCAAATGACGCAGTTGACATTAATGCACAGAAAAATTTAGACTTGCCATACATTATTGCATTACTCAGAAAACGGCTTAAATGAGTACGGTAATCGTGGTTTAGATGTATGGGAACTCTTTTTGAAAGCGAATAAATTCAAATGGAGAATTAGTACTTTGTATCAAAATACGTTATTTTTCAACATTAAAAAGGCATGAATTAAGTATTAAATTCCAAAAGCTGTACCAAAACACAAATACCCAAATCGTTATTTCCTTACAAAAACTCGATCAGTCTGCAAGTGGTGCAATTGTACTACTTCAAGTACTGGTACTTATCAGCACTAGTACTTTTTTAGAAAAACTCTAATCCTGTTTTTACTAGTTCTGACTGTTCTAGTAGTTGTACTAGTATCTTTTAGACAATTTACGCTTGATCTCCTGCAGGGTTGTTTTTCAAATGTGTATGTATTGGTTTTGTGCTGCTTGTGCGGGGTTGAGGCTGGTTGAAAAATTATGCCAATTAATAACCATACTCTTCACCTCTTTTGCCCTCACTTTGTCATTTTGTTCTGGCGGAATTACTGTAATGTGTGAAGGGCCATTGATGCGCAGCCCATACCACAATTGTGGAAAATAAAGGCGGTGGCACATAGAATCCGTCATCCGTCATACTTCGCCTTTTTTAACTGACAGCTAAGTTAAAAAAACATGTTTTATTATGAACAATGTCACATTCAGTACGTCTCCTTCAACGCAACGTACTAAAGTTGGGCAACTCTTAACTTTCAACGTACGTCAAGTACTTTGACAACTACCAGCTGGTTCATAACCTTAAAGGCGGTGGCACATACAATCCGTCATACGTCATACTTCGCCTTTTTTAACTGACGTTAACGTAACAACGCAAGAGGTTGTCACATAGAATCCTTTATAAACGGATGTTAAATTAGCAGGTGGTGGTGGTTCTACAACAAAATTTGGTGAATATAATTATTGTTTTTGTTGTAGTTTTCGTTGGCTCAGTTATCAAAAAAAGATATGTAAAAGTAAATAACTTTGACTACGCAGCCTCGATTTATGCATGAAAAAAGTCGATCAGTTGTGTTCGTAACACCACCTGGTACACATAATTTCACCATGCAACTTGGCAAAGTACTTGACGTACGTTGAAAGTTAAAAGTTGCCCAACTTTAGTACGTTGCGTTGAAGGAGACGTACTGAATGTGACATTGTTCATAAGAAACCATGTTATTTAACTTAGCTGTCAGTTAAAAAAGGCGACGTATGACGGATGACGGATTCATTGTGCCACCGCCTTAATTTTGATTAGCTGCATGATGAAATTATGTGTACCAGGTGGTTTTACGAACACAACTGATCTACTTTTTTCATGCATAAATCGAGGCTGGGTAGTCAAAGTTGTTTACTTTTAGATATCTTTTTTTGACAACTGAGCCAACGAAAACTACAACAAAAACAATAATTATATTTACCAAATTTTGTTGAAGAATCACCACCACCTGCTGATTTAACATCCAATTATAAAGGATTCTATGCGCTAACCTCTTGCGTTGTTGCGTTAATGTCAATTAAAAACGGCGAAGTATGACGTATGACGGATTGTATGTGCCACCGCCTTAAGAATACACGTATTCTTATGATCTTTTAATTTAGTCGTCAATGAGAAGGCGACTAATGAACATGTGAGCGGGTGTACGCGCTGTTTTGTTTTGCACACTGGACCAAAGGAATGTTAAAATTTTAGATTATTTTCAATATATTTTTCTTGAGCCAAATATTTTATACCATTAATAAATAAAAACATTTGTTTTTATTCCTGATAAAAAGGAAAAAAAAATGTTTTTTTTGCTTAAAAAATGGTAAATTTTACAAACTATTTAAACAAATTTATTTTACAACTAATTTATAGGGTTTGTTGTTGGTTAAGTTTGTCTATATGCATTTCATTGGTTCTTACACCAAATCATCAGTAGACTTCAACCCAAATTCTTAAAAAACTCATGAATATTTTTTGTCTTTATATAATAACCTCATTAAACAAAATGAGAATTACTATAAGCAACTAAAACGTTCAAGTTTTTTTAAGAATCCAACAAACCAATATTCGTTATTCGCTTGTTTTGATTTTCTTTTTCCCCTTACATTTGAATAACCATTGGTTATTACTAGATGTATTCAGTGTGACCGCTGAGAATTTTGAAAAAGTGGCACCAATAGTCGTTTTAGGAAAAAAAGTCGCATAAAAAAGTCGCTATTGGAAAAAAAAGTTGCACTCTTTTTTAAAGCCCTTATTCAACTTTCTATTAATGTTTTTACAACCAATAAAACCAAAAACAGATCAATAATTCAACAACACAAAATAACTTGATTAAAATAAATTAAAAATAAGAAATGTATCAAAAAGAAAACATTCATTAAAAACGAATTTTTGTACGAAGACACATAAAAAGTAATAAATTTGAAATTGCAAAAAAAGAATTTAATTTATATATAGTTTTAATATTATGAAAAATCGAATGCACTGTTCTTAAAAAATCGGAAATCGTTTTTTAAATTTGGTTGAAACAAGGACAGACAGACAACTAGTCTAAGTAAAAAGCATATAGCACATTTAAACTACCCACTGGTTTTTTATCTCTAGGGATGTACTGTAATAATACACAAGTTTAAATATTTAATTTTTTTCATATTATTTGAAAATTCGTTTCTGTACTTGTGTTTTAGTTCATCACCTGGAATACAGTCTTTTAGTTCAGTATTTAATAAATGTAAAGCTGACATCCTTGAATTACAGGTCGTAACTTTTAATTTGTTTGCCAATTTATTTTTAACCAGCCCTGACTTAGGAAAAATTCTTTCAGCACATGCGCTGCTGTGGGGTAATGTAAAAATATACGCAACTATTTTATATATAATTTGGTCACAATGGCTTATTTAAATCATTTTTAAAAAAACACACTGTATGCCAAAAGCTTTCAGCATGTTTATTTTCAAAAAACTATGGAATGCGATATTTGGGAATAACACAAATGTCCACATATGCAAGGTATGTGTTTATGTATGCGCATATGCTAGAATTTTGTTAACTTTCGTAACAAAAAAGGGGAAAAAGTTGCAAAAATTTAAAAAAAGTGGCAAAATAGTGTCAGCATAAAGAAGTCGCACAAAAAGTCGCAGGCCCTTGAAAAGGTTGCAAAATGCAACTTTAGTCGACAAGCGGTCACTCTGAATGTATTAAGGGGCTACCGAAAACAAAACCTTGTTGTTAAACAAAACAAACTTTTCAAAAGATTATTTAGGACTTAATCCCAATTTTCTTGTTAATTTATAGGGTTTGTTGTTGGTGATTTGGTGTAAGAACCAATGAAATGCATATAGACAAACTTAACCAACAACAAACCCTATAAATATACGAGAAAATCGGAATTAAATCCTAAATAATATTTTAAAAGTGTTGTTAAACAACAAGGTTTTGTTTTCGGTAGCCCTTATAATACATTTAGTAATAACCAATTGCTATTCAAATGTAAGGGGAAAAAGAAAATCAAAACAAGCGAATAGCGAATATTGGTTTGTTGGATTCTTAAAAAAAACTTGAACGTTTTAGTTGCTTATAGTAATTCTTATTTTGTTTAATGAGGTTATTATATAAAGACAAAAAATATTCATGAGTTTTTTAAGAATTTGGGTTGAAGTCTACTGATGATTTGGTGTAAGAACCAATGAAATGCATATAGACAAACTTAACCAACAACAAACCCTATAAATATACAAGACAATCGGGATTAAATCCTAAATAATATTTTAAAAGTGTTGTTAAACAACAAGGTTTTGTTTTCGGTAGCCCTTATAATACATTTAGTAATAACCAATGGTTATTCAAATGTAAGGGGAAAAAGAAAATCAAAACAAGCGAATAGCGAATATTGGTTTGTTGGATTCTTAAAAAAAACTTGAACGTTTTAGTTGCTTATAGTAATTCTCATTTTGTTTAATGAGGTTATTATATAAAGACAAAAAATATTCATGAGTTTTTTAAGAATTTGGGTTGAAGTCTACTGATGATTTGGTGTAAGAACCAATGAAATGCATATAGACAAACTTAACCAACAACAAACCCTATAAATTAACAAGAAAATTGGGATTAAATCCTAAATAATATTTTGAAAAGTGTTTATTTTACAACTTTTATTCATTAATTTTTCTGCTTATATCGTCTTATCTTTAATATTAAATTTTTTTTTAACAACAAATATCATGTCATAAAAAATTTACAATATTTCTTTTGCCTTTTCATTAAAATTACCTATTGTGCAGTAAATTAAATTTTTCTCACCAACACAAACATATTTTTATTTTTGCGCATCACTGATTTAAATAAATATTTTTTTTTTCTTAATGAGTTTAGTGGTTCTTCTCCATCATACAAAATCTTTTTTTGCATGCAGACAATCATAGAAGCCTCCGATAACTGTATCACGGCACAGTTATGTGACGCCACACAGTGGGGCCAAACCCAAAAAAAAATGGTAATAAATCTGTATCTTAGAAAGTATTAGTCCAATTATAAAATAATGTATGAAGCAGTCGTAGAGGAGGACCCAAGGTTTTAGAAAATAAAATTTTGGACTACCCTGTATATACATACATACGTTGAGCTACAGGGTGCCAAAATTGACCTCCTCGGGCTTGCAAAACATTTCTATGCTCATAACTTTTGCAAATATCAACCGATTTCAATGATTTTTGGATTTATTTGATGAAAATTACAATCTAAAAAGAAAACTCTTTTTTGTTACCTGTTACAGTTTAAAAGATATTTGGGTTTGAAATTTAAAATTGTTGTTTTTGACCTTGACTTAATTTGGTTTTTTCGCAAACGTCTGCAATTGCAGTTAAAAATATTTTAAAAAATATTTTTGTATTTTTAAAAAGTTTGTTAAGCCTATACAAAAAATTTTATTTAATTATCTTTATTCGTCTAGCCGTGAAAAATATTCAAAGTCAAAATTTTCAAGGTGATTCCAAAAATGGCATAATTTTGACAAAAATTGAGCACAATTGATTAACTTTTTTTGCAAATATTTGTTAAAATAAATATTTCTTTCTTAACGTTTTTGGAAAAAGCAGGCTTCAAAATATATTAGTAGTATATTTTTGAAAGGATTTAGACGTGCACCCTACGCCAGGCATTGGTCGAAAATATGGATTTTTTCAACGAAATTTCAAATTTATTGGCCGAGAAAAAAAAACGCAAGCCAGTTTTTGAAAAATTGGTTCAAAATTAAAATAACTTTTTCGTACCCAAGGCTGGAAAGGCCAGCCACTCGAAGCCTGGGGATTTTAGACCGATCAGTCTATCGTCTTTTCTATTGAAGACGCTAGAACGGCTGATCTATCTTTATCTTAGGAACACGATTGATACGCACGTCATTAGTAATGCTCAGCATGCTTACCTTAGGGGTAAGTCTGTTGAGAGTGCGGTTCATGATGTGGTGGGGTTCATAGAGCGTGGGTTGTACAGGAAAGTGTACACACTGGGCGCGTTGTTGGACATTGAGGGAGCCTTTAACAATGTTTCGATGGAGGCCATTGGAAACGCACTAAGGGAAGTAGGACTTCAGGGCATCCTTATTGAGTGGATCTATTCTGCGCTTGGTAGCAGAATAATCAACTCGGAGTGGGGAAATGAAAGTCTGAAAAGAGGTGCGGTTAGAGGAATGCCACAGGGAGGGTATTGTCGCCACTACTGTGGATTTTGGTAGTCAACGGGATATTGAAACGGTTTGGCTCATAGGGAATCAAAGTAGTGGCTTATGCGGACGACATCGTGGTTTTGGTGACGGGGAAATTCGTGTCCACTACGAGCGAGGTAGTTCAGAGTGCACTATCCGACTTGTCTGATTGGGCCAGGGACAAGGGACTAGGAGTAAACCCAGGGAAGACAGAGCTAGTTCTCTTTACCAGGAAGTACAAGGTGGCAGAGTTTGAGCTGCCAAGGCTTGACGGGGTTCAGCTGGAGCTAGCGGATAGGGCCAGGTTTCTGGGCATCGTCCTGGATTGCAAGTTGTCTTGGAGGGCGAACGCGGAGGAAAGGGTAAGGAAGGCTCTCAATGCCTATTATGCCTGTGGGAACGCCATTGGTAGGAACTGGGGCTTACAGCCGGCCATGGTAAATTGGATTTACACATCCGTTGTAAGACCAGTTCTTACGTACGGTTGCCTTGTATGGTGGAGAGCCCTGGAAAGGGGCGACATAGGAAAACTCTTGACTAAGGTCCAGAGATGTGCGGTACTGGGCATTACAGGGGCCAGGAAGAGTACACCACAGGCAGCGCTGGATATCATTCTGCATCTTCTTCCCATCGGGGACTTTGTTGCTGGAATGGCGGCCAGGAGTTTGCTTAGACTTAGTGAGTCAGGTATGCGTGGGGTATGTCTGGAGGGACATGCTGGCATTTTGGGAAGGGTCGCGGATGGTTGACTCCTGGGGCAGTCATGTGGGACGGACTACATGGTAGCGGAACTTGACTTTGGGATCCTGCCGAAGGTAGTGTTTCCGGATAGGGAGGCATGGAAGGGAACAGAAAGGCTGTATGAGGGGAGTGCAGTATTTACTGACGGGTCGAAGATGGAGGTGGGCACCGGGGCTGGTGTCTATATAATGGTCACTGGGGAAGGAAGATCTTATCGACTTCCGGACGAGTGCAGCATCTTCCAGGCTGAAATTCTGGCGGTGATGAGGGCCGCGGAATTGATAGGGGAGGACGCGAGTGGGAGTGGTGACGTAACGATATACGTTGATAGTCAGGGCGCGCTTAAGGGTCTAGAGGGACATTCTGTCAGGTCTGGACTCGTGGGCGACTGCAGACGTGCTCTTAGAGCGATTATGGGTACACGCAGGGTCAGGATCCGTGGGTTCCGGGTCATTTTGGCATTTCCGGGAACGAGATTGCCGATGAGTTGGCGAGGAGGGGATCGGCCCGGATAATTGAACTTGGTTGTGAGCCGGTGAGGCCACCACTGAGTTTCTGTTGTGGACTGATAGGGACGTGAATAACGGACAGGGTGGGACAAACCTGGAGGGACAGGGCCGATTGCAGGATCTCCAGGCTTTTATGGCCCAGGCTGGACAGGATGGGCACTGACCTGCTGCTCAAGGAGAGCAGGGGGTTTCTGAGGCGCATTATTGGGACTCTCACAGGGCACTGCGATGTGAGATATAGGACGAGTAAATGGGACAGAAACTCTCCAGATTTCTGCAGGGTATGCGGGGACGAGGAGGAGTTAGAGACGGTGGAACATCTTCTCTGCCACTGCCCTGGGCTGCAGATTCGCCGACAGAGGTGGTTTGGAGGACGCTTCTTAGATGGACTTGGTGAGGTTCCTGGCAATGGGCTGGGGAGCATCATAGGCTGCATTAAGGAGGTTGGGTGGCAGGGCAGCTAGGTGATTCAGAGCCTAGGACTACTGACTTTCTTAGACATCGTGCGGACGGTACTCTTGCTTCTTTATCCTTTTTCTCTTATCTATGAATCTTTTGACTTGCTGTTTTTCTTTTCTTCTCAACTCTTCTGAAGGGATTCACAATGGGTCTGACTTTCTTAGACATCGTGCGGACGGTACTCTTGCTTCTTTATCCTTTTTCTCTTATCTATGAATCTTTTGACTTGCTGTTTTTCTTTTCTTCTCAACTCTTCTGAAGGGATTCACAATGGGTCTAAGGGCTTCCGAGTGGAGGTGGCGAACTCGCTACTACCCTTCGTAACCTAACCTAACCTAACCTTAAATAACTTATATTTTGAGGTTTCAGTTTTAATTAAGTTATTCACCGCGCGCCTTTATAGTCTGCCAACATTTTTCCATCCCAATGGACATTCAAACATATTGCCTTAGCCAACTATGAACGTATAAATATTTCTTACAGATTATAGTTGCCGAAAATAGAAAAAAGTATCCACTTAATTGCAAAAATAAATTAATCAAATAAAATAAATATAAAACTCTCAAAACTTGTTTGTATAGGACCCTAAAGAGCAGAGAAAGAGGTTTGGTATATACTTTTGACTCCTCCAAAAGTAGTTAGGCAAGAAGTCAAATTTGAAAAAAAAACTTATTTGAAGGGAAGTATCCTAACGAACAAAGGAGCAGATAGGGTAGGCAGGTGAGAAAAATCAATGGTCAATTATAGATTTGAGTCCTCCATAGTAGCCCTGAAAGTAGTAAGAAGGAGAAGGCAAATTTCTATATCTTTTTTTGAAGGGGAAGTACCCTAAGGAGCAGAGACAGAAGGTTAGTACGTTTTACAATAATGTCGAAGGGGAAAAATCAATGGCGGTTTGTCGTACCTTTGAATCCTCAAGAGGCGCTCCAAAACTTGTTAGGACGGTTGGGGTAAAATTTATGAAAAACTAACCCTTTGTAGGGCAAGCCCCCTAAGGAGTGAAGATAGGGTGTAAGTAAGTTCTATGTACAAGAATGTTGGGGGGGAAATTTTAATGGCCGTCAATCTTACATTCTACTACTCTAGGAGCGACTCCGCGGCAGTTATTGGACATTTTATGATTTTTTTTGCTTCTACGATGAACTTTGACCTCGATGAGGTGCCATTTACCCACAACCAACCACCCTATTTTTTGCAATATGTATTTTTTTTCCAAGTCTAACAAATAAAAGCCGGGAGTACTTCAAAATCTCGTTGCAAAAATTTTCATATATCGCTATGCCATAGCTAATGTATATACACACCCTTCAAAATAATGAACTTTCAAAAAATTTGACGCAAGATACCTGTTTTAAGGGCAGTAAATATAGTATTAAATAACTAACAATATACAAATATTATATATCATTGAAAAGGTAAACAGATGGAGATTTGCATACAAATCATATTTTTTACCTATAGAAAAAAGATAAGGGGTCAGATTATAAAAATTCCAAAATATTATATTTACAGTTTTTTTTGTGAAAATTTTGTATATTTGAAAGTTTATAAAATATTGTTGATTTATGATAACGTAATGGATTTTAAAACTTTATAATAATATTATGTTATTTTATTATTTAAACAAAAAACAAAAAGAATTAAGTAAACTTTTAAGTTATTTTCTGAGCTATTATATTACAAGCATCTTAAAATTTGCCTATATTAATATCATTTACCCTAGTGACCCCATTTTTGAGCGGGCGGTGAATAACTTAATTTAAACTGAAACCTCAAAAGATAAGTTATTTTAATTTTGAACCAATTTTTCAAAAACTGGCTTGGGTTTTTTTTTTCTCGGCCAATAAATTTGAAATTTCGTTGAAAAAAATCCATATTTTCGACCAATGCCTGGCGTAGGTGCACGTCTAAATCCTTTTAAAAATATACTACTAATATATTTTGAAGCCAGCTTTTTCCGAAAACGTTAAGAAAGAAATAATTATTTTTACAAATATTTGCAAAAAAAGTTAATCAATTGTGCTAAATTTTTGTCAAAATTATGCCATTTTTGGAATCACCTTGAAAATTTTGACTTTGAATATTTTTCACGGCTAGACGAATAAAGATAATTAAATAAATCTTTTTGTGTAGGCTTAACAAACTTTTTAAAAATACAAAAATATTTTTAAAAATATTTTTAGTATAGCTACAATTGCAGACATTTGAAAAAAACTAAATAAAGTCAAGGTCAAAAACAACAATTTTAAATTTCAAACCTAAATATCTTTTAAACTGTAACAGGTAACAAGAAAGAGTGAGTATGTTTTGTTTTCAGATTTTAATTTTCATCAAATAAATCCAAAAATCATTGAAATTGGTTGATATTTGCAAAAGTTATAAGCATAGAAATGTTTTGTAAGCCCGAGGAGGTCAACTTTGGCACCCTGTAGCTCAACGTATGTATATACAGGGTAGTCCAAAATTTTATTTTCTAAAAGCTTGGGTCCTCCTCTACGACTGCTTCATACATTATTTTATAATTGGACAAATACGTTCGAAGATACAGATTTATTACTATTTTTTTTTGCGTTTGGCCCCACTGTGCGCCGCGACAATTCTCCACATGCGAGAGTGAGACGCAAAATTCTCGAAGTGCGATAAAAAGGGACGGCCTGGTTGTCCTTAAGAATTAATGACCAACGACGCGCGAGCTCTTTACCTCACCAGAGCTATTTTACGACTGATACATAGTATTTGTATCAAATATGTCTATCATTTATTTAGTTAGTTCAAAAACTTTGCCGGTTGTTAAAATAATCGCCACCAATATCGCCATGGCGTCAAGTCTAACCCCTAGTCTTCATTAGCAGTAAATATGTTAACATATATTGCAGTAAGTGTCAAAATTATGTTATCTCTAATGTGGAATGCTCTATTGCGTACATATTTATTGCCAACATTTTATTGATCAATTATTGTCAACCATTTTTCGAAAGCAATTATTGCGGATATAAAACGTCAAACTCAAATGTCATTTTTAAGTGACATTTAAAAAACGACGCCAAGTGATACAAAGAGATAAAAAGTTAATAATTTCTAACAATTTCCCTTAAAAAAACGATGATTTTCTGATTTGGTTTGTTTTTTTATGATGAATTAAGATATATACGTGTTCCCATACCCTTAACATAGGCGAGGCAATAAGCAATAATTTCCCGTTATTTCTCCGACGTTATTGCCTTATTGCTAATTTGGACGGAGCGTAAAATTTAATAGCCAAGAGCACTAAAAAATTGCCACATTTGGCGTAAAATCGCCATAACTGACAGCCCTGGATGCCAAGTAAATAGATTTTTTTTTTTAATTTTACTGGTAGGGAAAAAGGGAAAGATTTTTACCATGTCTATCTAAGGGTTTTTTCCCCACACAACTTAATGTATATATTTTTCAATTGTAAGCTTTAAAAAGAAATATGTGATGTGATAATTATTAAGCTGACTTAAATTTCTAACTTTAGAATGATGGAATAAAATTTTTCTAAAACACGAAAAGCAAATATTGTGGTAAATTAGAAGTTAAAGCATATTGGTACAAAATCTACATCGATAAATTCCAATGGCGATTTGATTTTTATAAATTTTGCAAAAATTGTAAAAATTTTACTTAACCATTGATGTATTTAAACTAATAAAAAAAAATAAATAAATAAAAATATAAACTACCAACCCTTTGAATAAAATACTATTAGATTAGATATAAAATATTAAATACGATTAAAGTACTTTAAACCACTAGCTAATTTAAAATATGAAGAGGAGCAGAAAGTTTTGTAAAATACAACACAGTCCTAAAGTAAAAAACGTATTTGCTTCTGTAAAATTCAAATAATAAGTGATGTTCCGTACTTTTAGGTTTTCGACGACGATATTAACAATTAAAGGTGGTTTTATACGAGATGTATTTTGCACATTACTTGTCACTTTTGCAATCCACTTGTAATTGCGTATGTCTGTCAAAATTGCCAATTTACAGATGATTTATAATTTTTGTTTTCACACTGCATCAAATGATGTGCATTGCTGATGGGTTTATACATCAGTTGTTCCCATCATTTTATTAAGGGCATGATACAAATAACCAGGTAGACTCGCCGGCCCAGCTGATTAGAGCCAAAATGTCAAAATGAAGTTCTCTCTGTAAAAATGAAACAACAAAAATTGTTACACATCGTTTTTATACCCTTCACATAAGTGATAAGGGTATACATAAGTTTGTCATTCCGTTTGTAATTCCTTTATTATCCATTTGGGACCCCATAAAGTATATATATTCTCGATCCTTATAGATAGGGAAGCCGATTTAGCGATGTCCGTCTGTCCGTCTGACCGTGTTATGGTTGAAATCAACTTTCTGAAGCCCCCCGATATCGCTTAGACCCGAATGTGGTCTCAAACTGTCACAGATAGTCGCGAGAAAATCGGTATTGAAATTCAGCAAAATCGCCCGATAAATGACCGAGATATAAGCAAAAAACCACGACTACCTCGGTTTTTTGAGTCTACAACAACAACAAAGAACATACTTTTACATGTAATAATAAAAAAAACAACAAAAAAACAACAAAAAAAGAAAAAAACAGAATCAATCATGTTTATATTATTGAAACACACCCAAACCAAAAATTTCATTAGTATAAGTGTTCATACATATAACAGCGTTGCCATACAAAGCTTAATTTAAACATTTTTAAAACCGCTCCTACGGCTTCCAGGGTTCTCCTACAAAGGTAAAATGTAAGACCGACCCAAATTATTTTTTCCATCCAAACATTTTTGTGGAACATACTTACTCTCTATCTCCAGCCCCTGACATGGTTGCCATACAAAATTTTAAAAAATAAGGTAAAAACCGCTACAACTTCCCCGGAGTCGCCCGTAGAGGAACAAAATGTATCACAGACCCCCATTAGTTTTTCCTCCCAAACGTATTCCAAGAGCATACTTACCCCCTATCTCCACGCCCTAAGGGGGTTGCCATACAAAATTTACAAAAATTATGTAAAAATGCCCACAACTTCTTTAGAGTTGGCCTTAGAGCAATAAAGTGTACGACCGACCCCTATTAGTTTACCCTCCCAAACATATTCCTAGAACATACTTTCCCCCTATCTCCACGCCCTAATGGGGTTGCCATACAAAATTTACAAAAATGATAAAATGCCCACAACTTCTTCAGAGTTGGCCTTAGAGCAATAAAGTGTACGACCGACCCCTATTAATTTCTTTTTCCAAACATATTCCTAGAACATACTTACACCCTATCTCCACGCCCGAATGGGGTTGCCATTCAAAATTTACAAAAATGATAAAATGCCCACAACTTCTTCAGAGTTGGCCTTAGAGCAAAAGAGTGTACGAACGACCCCCATTAGTTTGCTCTCCCAAACATATTCCTAGAACATACTTACTCCCTATCTCCACGCCCTAATGGGGTTGCCATACAAAATTTACAAAAATTATGTAAAAATGCCCACAACTTCTTTAGAGTTGGCCTTAGAGCAATAAAGTGTACGACCGACCCCTATTAGTTTGCCCTCCCAAACATATTCTTAGAACATACTTACCACCTATCTCCACGCCCTAAGGGGGTTGCCATACAAAATTTACAAAAATGATGTAAAAATGCCCACAACTTCTTCAGAGGTGGCCTTAGAGCAATAAAGTGTACGACCGACCCCTATTAGTTTCTTCTCTCAAACATATTCTTAGAACATACTAACCCCCTATCTCCACGCCCTAATGGGGTTGCCATACAAAATTTACAAAAATTATGTAAAAATGCCCACAACTTCTTTAGAGTTGGCCTTAGAGCAATAAAGTGTACGACTGACCCCCATTAGTTTGCCCTCCCAAACATATTCCTAGAATATACTTACCCCCTATCTCCACGCCCTAAGGGGGTTGCCATACAAAATTTAAAAAAATGATAAAAGACCCACAACTTTTTCAGAGTTGGCCTTAGAGCAATAAAGTGTACGACCGACCCCTATTAGTTTGCCCTCCCAAACATATTCCTAGAACATACTTACCGTCTATCTCCACGCCCTAAGGGGGTTGCCATACAAAAATTATAAAATGCCCACAACTTCTTCAGAGTTGCCCTGAGAGCAATAAAGTGTACGACCGACCCCCATTAGTTTGCCCTCCCAAACATATTCCTAGAATATACTTACCCCGTATCTCCACGCCCTAAGGGGGTTGCCATACAAAATTTAAAAAAATGATAAAAGGCCCATAACTTCTTCAGAGTTGGCCTTAGAGCAATAAAGTGTACGACCGACCCCTATTAGTTTGCCCTCCCAAACATATTCCTAGAACATACTTACCACCTATCTCCACGCCCTAAGGGGGTTGCCATACAAAATTTACAAAAATGATGTAAAAATGCCCACAACTTCTTCAGAGGTGGCCTTAGAGCAATAAAGTGTACGACCGACCCCCATTAGTTTGCCCTCCCAAACATATTCCTAGAACATACTTACCCCCTATCTCCACGCCCTAATGCGGTTGCCATACAAAATTTACAAAAACGATAAAATGGCCACAACTTCTTCAGAGTTGGCCTTAGAGCAATAAAGTGTACGACCGACCCCCATTAGTTTGCCCTCCCAAACATATTCCTAGAACATACTTACCCCCTATCTCCACGCCCTAATGGGGTTGCCATACAAAATCTACAAAAATGATAAAATGCCCACAACTTCTTCAGAGTTGGCCTTAGAGCAATAAAGTGTACGACCGACCCCCATTAGTTTGCCCTCCCAAACATATTCCTAGAACATACTTACCCCCTATCTCCACGCCCTAATGGGGTTGCCATACAAAATTTACAAAAACGATAAAATGCCCACAACTTCTTCAGAGTTGGACTTAGAGCAATAAAGTGTACGACCGACCCCCATTAGTTTGCCCTCCCAAACATATTCCTAGAACATACTTACCCCCTATCTCCACGCCCTAATGGGGTTGCCATACAAAATTTACAAAAATGATATGAAAATGCCCACAACTTCTTTAGAGTTGGCCTTAGAGCCTATTTAAAAATTAGAAATATTTCATAAGTAAAAAAATGGTTAAAAATAAAAAAAGTTTTGGACTGCGAAAGGTCAATGTGAAGGGTATATAAGATTCGGCACATCCGAATATAGCGCTCTTACTTGTTTTTATGAGCTGTTGTTTGACACTTTGAACGAAGCCGACCGGCTAACAGCCGCAGCTAAGCCGCCGCCGCCCTTAGTTTATGTAATGCAGCCGCCGCCAAGTTAAGCGGCTAGATTCGGCTAAAAGCTAAGCCGATTTAATTTTTTTCTAATCTAATCACAGTTTACACTTGCAAATTATTTGGCAGCGTTTAGGAAATATAGCATTGTAGCTACGCGTAATTGAAGATATAAAGGGAAAAAGGTAACTCTAATCTTAGTTAAAACAATATACACATTTAGCCGTTAAATATACTTGAAAAGTAAAAAAGGGGGCTATGTCGCAAAAATATATTTAAAGTTATTTTATTAGAGGCACAAATCAAAAGTTGTTAGATTCGTCAGATTTATCTGACGACGATGGCATAATAAATAGAAGGACCTTCTATTGAAGATACTAAATATTTTGAAGAATTACTTAATAGAAAAGTTGACTTAAAAACTATAGCACAAGTGGTAATCAGCAATGGAGCAGTTTCCGAATGTTGAAAGTATTTCGATGATCTGTACGTAAAGAGCCGCGAATTATGTCTAGAAAGCAAAAAATATGAGTTTTTAAAAGGTTGTTGATGACCAACTACAGTTGGAAATCAAAGCATATATTGCCGCACAAGTTGCGCACCAAGAAGCCATTGACTGGTGACAACAAATTAAATAAGTAAAAAGTACTTATGATCTATATTTTTTGGGATTTTCCTAGTATTGCACTTTCTGCCATCATTTGTTTTGGAACACCTGCAACTTCTGATTCATTAGAGCAAGCATTTCCCTTTGCTGAAAATCCCAATTATTAAAAAAGAAGTAGGATAAATCCCGCACGTACAAAATGCATTTATTTGTTCGCGATACACCAATTTCATCAAACAAATTTTTTCTAAACAAAAAATATTTATTTTAGTTTCTTAATGTGGTACACAATTGAACCAATAAATGTATTATTTAACATTATTTTATACATTGAAATTTGTAACAAATTATTAAAAACATGTGTTTTTTTTATCTTTTTTTACTTTTTTGTTGTCTCTATTCTGGGGGCAAATTACAGCATTCGATTCGATTCGAAATTTTAAAATTCTTATAAAAATTCCTATATTAAAAGCATTGACAACTGGAT
Source organism: Melanophora roralis (assembly GCA_963583895.1). NCBI lineage: Eukaryota > Metazoa > Arthropoda > Insecta > Diptera > Rhinophoridae > Melanophora > Melanophora roralis. The sequence goes on along the minus strand of OY757190.1, from coordinate 69,846,119 downwards.
CGATCGAGTAGAATTTTGATTCGAATCGGATGCCGTAATTTGCCCCCCTTATTTCAAGAATATTTAACGTAGAGAATTAAAAAATTTGCCCTCTGCATTTCCTTTTTGTGTTCGAACGGTATATTTTTTTTCCCATATTTTTATTATTGAATCTTCGCTAATGCGAACTAACAATAAGTATTCAAATCTAATTTATATTAGTCCAGTCAGTACCAGACCAAAATTTAAGTTCTGATAATAAAGCAAATTAATTTAAACAGTTTCATCTAAGTTCGATAGTGTCCCTTCTTTTCAGACGAGTGTGTCCACTATGTTGCTAGATGGTTCGAGCGATCGGATTCGGATGTGTTTCCAGTTTGTTTAAATACCTACTTGTCCACATATTTCAGGATTTCGCCTTGCACTAGTGGAACTTTTAGATCCTTATGGATGTTGATGTTTTTGACATACCACGGAGCATCAGTAATCATTCTTAAAATTTTATTTTGACGACGTTGTATTTTTTCTATGTTAGAGGCGGAAGCAGTGCCCTATAATTGAATACCGTAGCACCAAATTGGTTTCAAAATCGATTTGTAGAGTAGAAGTTTACAATCAAGACGAAGCACAGAGTTTCTGCCAATTAGCCAATGAAGTTGTGTAGCTTTAAGTTTCATTTGCGTCAACTTCGCATCTATGTGCGACTTCCATATAAGGTGACGGTCCAAGAGAATGCCAAGGTATTTCGTCTCAAATCGTACCATATGGTTGTTAATAAGGATTGGAGAGCACGTTTCTCTGCGTAAAGTAAACGTTACGTGGGCACATTTTTGCTCATTAATTTTTATTTGCCATAATTTTGCCCATTTCACTACTTGGGTTACGTGTTGTTGCAATTGGCACGAATCCTCTTTAGGGTCTTTATGAATACTGAGAAAAGCGGTATCGTCAGCAAGTGTAGACGTGTGCGTAAAACTGTTTGTTGGAATATCTGCCGTGTAAAGCAAGTACAAAATTGGACCTAGTATACTCCCTTGAGGTACACCGGCCCCTATTGGTTGATAACAACTTATTTGGTTTCTCTCTTTGATCATAAATTGTCGACCGGTTATGTACTTTTCTAATAGGTTAAAAATATTCGCTGGAAGGTTTAGCTTTAGTTTGTTTAACAGACCTTCGTGCCATACTTTATCGAAAGCTTGAGAGACATCTATAAAAAGCGCGGAGCAGTACTTTTTTCCTAGAAAGTTTTTCTTATAACCTGCACCAGTCTGTGAGTTTGTTCTATTGTGCTATGTTGACTTCTAAAGCCAAATTGGTGATCTGGAATGCAGTTGTTTTCATTCAGGATCGGAGTAAGCTTGTTTTTAAGCAGCTTTTCAAACAATTTTGACAAAGTTTGTAACAAACTTGTAGGCCTATAAGACTCCACCTTTGAAGGATCTTTACCACGCTTAGGAATCATCTTTTCTAAGGCAACTTTCCATATTCTTTTTGCTATAAAAGGTAGCTCTATAAGTGTTGTTTTAAGAGATATTATTTATTTTAAAAGTTTACACAGGTGGAATATTATAAGTAAGAAAGAAAAATATGTCTTCTCAAATGTAAGATTAAACACACACAAAAAAGAAAGCGGAAAAAAATATGTAATACAAAAATATCAACGGGGTTCACATTGCAAGAACAGAAGAGTTGCCAATAATGAATATTTTATCCAACACTCCTCCTCAATGTGAATGTCGTTTTATAGTAAAAATTATTTATATAAACTTCATTAATTTTGAAAAATAATTGTGTTTTACGTTGGCCAGATTCTTGGTTAGGATGTCAGCAATCATTTCATGGGATAGACAATATCGTAACAGAACATCTTTATTTTTTACTACTTCTCGGACATGATGAAAACGGAAGTAGATGTGTTTGGTCCTCTTGTGGAAAACTGGGTTTAACGCTAATTTTTCTGCACCTTGGTTATCCACGTTACTCTGCCTCAGTGCTACTAAGAGCCACACACGATTGTTTTGATGACTGCCGTGACACCGGACAACTTCCCACAAAAAATATAAAGCCAGTGTACGATTTGCGGTCAATTGTGTCACCGCCCCAATCTGCATCCACAAAACCCTCAAAAGATTTTGGACCAGCTTTGTAGCTAATTTTGATATCCACAGTCCCACGAAGATAATGTAGGATTCGCTTAACGGCTTGCATGTGAAGAATATCCGGTCTAGTGGTGATAGCCAAATACATTAAAGATCCAATTACGGATTGTTAATCACGTGGTGAAACTGTCTCACAATTCTCATCACTACACGCTACCTGATAGTTTGCCTCAAGGGGAGTTGACACAGCCTGACACTCTTGCATACCGTATTCTTTAAGTAATTCTTTGATGTACTGTGATTGACACAAAGTGATTGCGCCCGTTTCGCCTTCACGCTCAACTTCAAAGCCTAAATAATGACGTAATTGACCCTTGTCGGTAATCGGGAACTCTCTCGCCAATAAAGTTTTAACAGCCATTACCTGGTTTTTATCTTTGGTTGCAATCAAAAGATCGTCTACATAAACTGCAACAAGTACCATCTCTTTTTTCATTTGGCCTTTATAAAGACAAGGTTCATTTGTGCACGGTTCAAAACCAATTTGCCTAAGCACCAAATCCAATCTGTCGTTTTACTCTTTACCAGACTGTTTTAAGCCATAAATGGCCTTATTGAGTTTTAAAACTTTATTTGGATTTTTCTTGTCAATAAATTCTTTTGGCTGTTTAACTCGTTCCGGCGCACTATATGAAAATGTTAACAATTTTAAACGATTTTTATTTGATTTAATTTATTTATTTGAAAAAATGTAAAAAAAAATTATCCTTGAGGGATTCCCTGGAAGGATGTGGTATAATATGTATACCACCGCGTTTAATAGTTACATTTATTTTTTGCCGTATGATGAGCCCGATCCTCCAAATATTAATGTCCGGAATCTGGTGAATAACGCCTTGCACGGCAGGGATATTGTCCTTGGATGCGATGCCAATGCTCACCACTCGCAATGGGGTAGCAAGGACATTAATAAAAGAGGTGAGTTAACCTTTGATTTCATATTACGCTCAGGTCTTCGTATTTGTAATAGGGGTAATACCCCCACCTTTCAAATTAGAGATAGGGCTGAGGTGATAGACATAACGTTAACTAACCTGGACGAATCGCGCATAAGAAATTGGAGAGTGTCCAACGAGTGCACCTTTTCGGATCACAGAAAGATACTCTTTGAGTTAGACTTTAGGAAAAACCGGCAAAAACCCTTTAGGAACCCTAGAAAGGCGAATTGGTCGAGGTTTTCGGAACTAGTTACCTCTCGTCTTGAGTAGAATCCGGTCAACGCCTGCACGACGAAAGCGGAGGTTGAATTAGCGGTTGATAGACTCTCTGGTTACCTTACAGAGAGCTTTGAAGAATCCTGTCCCTTGTCATACCCAGGTAGAAGATCACAGCCAGTATGGTGGAATCGAGAACTGGGTTTTTTGAGGAAGGATTCGAGGAGATTATATAACAGGGCCAACAAGACCAAGCAAAGATCGGATTGGGACGACTATAAGGTCAGTTTCAATCGCTATAAGAGCGAAGTCAGAAGGGCGAAACGAGCCTCCTGGCTAGGATTCTGTGAATCGATAGAAGGAGTAAATGAGGCGGCGTGATTCCGCAGGCTGCTCTCTAGGGACCCGAAGACCCTGGACAGCATCCAACGCGAAGACGGCTCATGGACCGAGACGAGCTCGGAAACATTGGATCTACTTGCTGCAACTCACTTTCCTGGATGCATGGAAATGGATGAGGCACAAACCATGACGGAGGACGTTTTTATGGTCGATCCGAGCATGGAGGTGCCCCTAGTTGACTGTATAGTGGATGATGAGAAGATTGCGTGGGCGCTGGATTCCTTCCAACCCTTCAAATCACCTGGGCCGGATGGTATCATCCCAGCAATGCTGCAAATGGCAGGGCCAATGCTGTTACCATCACTGTCGAAAATTTTTAGGGCCTGCCTGCAACTATCGTGCATTCCCTTGGCCTGGCGAGAGGTCAGCGTTGTCTTCATTCCGAAGGCAGGGAAGACGTCTCACTCCAAGCCGAAGGACTTTAGACCTATCAGCCTGTCTTCCTTTCTGCTGAAGACGGTGGAGAGACTCATAGATCTGCATATCAGGAGTTCGATGAACACTACGTCACTAAGCGCCTGTCAACATGCATACCGTAAGGGTAGATCGGTGGAGAGTGCGCTTTACGATGTAGTTAGGACTATCGAGCACAATATGGCGAATTCCAACTTCACGATGGCGGCCTTTCTGGATATTGAGGGGGCTTTCAATAATGTGAAGCTGGAATCGATACATGAATCCCTCGTTTCAACTGGTGTTTTCCCTTTCCTGATAGGCTGGATTGATAAGATGCTAAAGGGCCGAATTATCAGTGCGCAAATGGGCGAAGGCTCCATACGGAGAATTGTTACCAGGGGCACACCACAGGGTGGGGTCCTTTCACCTCTATTGTGGCTTCTGGCGATAAATGGAATACTGGAAAAATTCGAGAGGGATGGAACGAAAGTCGTGGCATACGCAGATGATGTGGTCATACTTATTGGAGGGAAGTTCTTGTCTACATTAACTGATTTGATGCAAGGGAGGGGGGCATTGAGATCACTGTCTGACTGGGCCAAGTCCAATGGACTCGGAGTAAATCCTACGAAGACCGAAATAGTTCTCTTTACTCGCAAGCGGAAGATCGGGGATTTCTGTGGACCGGTACTGGATGGAGTAGAGCTACAACTGTCTCCGGAAGCTAAATACCTTGGCGTTATCCTGGACCAGAAACTCAACTGGAAAAGGAACATCGAGGAAAGAGTTAAGAAGGGGCTGAATGCTCTATATGCGTGCAGGAACTCAATAGGGAAGAGTTGAGGACTAAGGCCGGGTACTGTCCATTGGTTGTACACGGCAATTGTCCGACCCATTGTCACCTATGGTTGTCTGGTTTGGCAAACCGCCACAACGAAAACCTCTCTCCTCAAAGCGCTGAACAAAGTGCAAAGGGCTGCTTCTATTTGCATCACGGGAGCGCGTGGGAGCACCCCACAGGCTGCACTGGATACAATGCTGAACCTTTTACCTTTGGCACTTTTTGTGAAGCGGTTTGCCGTTAAAGGAGCTTTGAGACTTCGAGAATCAGGAACTTGGCGCGACTCTCAATCGGGACATGCCAGCATTTTGATCGAGATGGGGAGGCTTGAGCAGCTAAGAGACTTAGTCGGGAGCACAGATTACTTGCCATCTTACCTGGACTTCAACTCTGCCGCTGTGATAACCATTCCTGAAAGGTCGGTATGGGATGATGGCCACGTTCCGTACGGAGGAGTAGTCGTTTATACTGATGGATCGAAGACTGATCATGGTACTGGAGCTGGTATTTTTAGCGAAGCACTCGACATTGCGGAGTCGTTTAGGCTAGGCGATCACTGCAGTGTCTTCCAAACGGAAATATTTGCGATACAGGAGGCCGCAAGATTGATTGGACGCACTAATCAAGGCCATAATGAATGGGTCACCATTTACGTGGACAGTCAAGCCGCCCTAAAGGCTTTGGGTTCAAACTCTGTAAGGTCAAAGGCGGTAAGAGATTGCAGGAAGGCGCTTAGGGAGCTTGGTGGGGCCGTAAGGCTGTGCTGGGTTCCCGGTCACTCCGAGATACCCGGTAACGAATATGCCGACGAATTGGCACGGAAAGGAACCGAACTACCGGCCACTGGGGCGGTCACATCGATCCTTCCCCCTCTGTGCAAACTCTACGGAATAATCGATGGGCACTTTAGAGTCCTGGCGAACCAGAAATGGACGAATACTGCTGGATGTTGGGTCTCAAAATCCCTATGGAAAGCAGCTTCGGAAAACCGGACGAAAACCCTTCTATCTTTGGGTAAGAGGGACCTTAAGCTGATCACCGGCCTTCTGACCGGTCACTGCAGTATAAGATCGCTGGAGGCACACTGGAAGCCAAACTCGGTCGACTTCTGTCGACTATGCGAAGACGAAGAGGAGATCGAGACTGTGGAGCACCTGTTGTGTCGATGCCCGGCGATCGCTAGGAGGAGGAACCGGTACTTTGGTGTACCCTACTATGACCACCTCTCTGCGCTCGCCGACTGTGACCCAATGGTCTTACTGGGATTCGCGAGAGGGATGACATGGCTGGCGAGAGGTTGCGACTAATATCCGGGGCAGAACACGTGCCAAATGGACAACCGGCAACGACTCGTGACGGACACTGCCACTCTCTCACGTACTTACTCTACTACTACTACTCTAACCTCTGTCCTTTCTACCTTTATCTTTCATGTTCCGAATCTGGGCACACCTTTTTCTATTTTACTCTTTCCTTATTTTTTTTTCTTCTCATAGGACAATCACAATGGGCAAATTGTCTCTGGGTGATGCGGTGAGCTTTCTCACTGCATGTCCTTCTAACCTAACCTACATTTATTTATGAAACTCATTAAAGCAGGATTTTGTTTTGCTTAGACAAAGTGGAATATATCAGGTAGAGCACATCTACTGAGTTCTTCCTTGGTGTCGTCTTGCTGCAGTGAGCGTATCTTCGTAGTGAAGTTCCTATTGGTTGATGGGATGGCGTGGCTCGAATGCTTGGATCTACAAATGGTTTATTTTTTTTAGATCACTTCTGTAGGTCCCTTTTTTGTGCCAGTAAAAGCAGTTGGTGATTATATTGAATTATACTTTCTCCAGTTTTTTGGTGGGAGAAGAACTACGTGGCTACTTAAATTAGATAAAGAAATATCGTCGTCAATTATCAAATTGTTCATGCGAGCCATGAACTCTGCTACATCCCGGATTTTGTATCACTAACTTTAAACTTCAACTGCTTGGTTGCTGTAATTTATTTTAAGTGTTACTGCTTTCGCGCACGTTTCTTACTATATGATTTATTAAAAATTATAAAAGAACAAAGCCTAGCGCAGGTTTTTTTTTAACAAATATACTAAATAACGGCACCCTCTCTCATCGTTACACTGATGGTGCTCAAGTTTAGTATAAAAAAATATATATATATATGGGGGATTTCATGTCAAGTGACCCAACTTTTTTTTTCGATTGAAAAGAAATTTGGACCAAAGTAAGTTCTTGCAGAGAGTAGCATAGACACAATTTTTTAACACGATCGGTCCAGAACTCTCTGAGCTAGAGGGGTTCAAAATTTGACGTTTTCGGCAAATAGGTGTTTTTTCTCATACATGTAGTTTGTTACCTTTTGCTTTTAACAAATTCGTCCCAAATACTTTCGATAGCTTTTTCTTCAATCTTCCAGAAAAAAATATTTTTAAAATTAAAAAAAATTTTTTTTTTATTTTTTTTAAAAAAATAATTAGAAAAAAATTTTTTTTTTCCAAATGTGCCCATTTTTTTTTTATTTTTTTTTGCTCAAAAGAAAGCTTAGGTCTTTTGCTTGAAGAACTTGGAGGTCGCTTAGTGGGATGCGAGTGGGATATCTATAAAAATAAATGTTTTGTAACTCAAGGCAGAGGTTTTCCAATTTTCGCGTATATTCTGTTTGATTTTTTTGCTATTTATGTAAAATTTTCTCTTAAGCTAAAAAAAAAAATATTTTATGCTAAGAAACAAAATAATTTAACCTTTCGGACGGTATGCAAGTACCAAATAAAGTCTCATACACTCGACACTGCATTACCAACAAAATTGTAGGCCTCTGGAATAAAATCACTTTTATATGGCAATGTCTGAACACATTTTGTTAATATTTTTAATGCATACCGTCGGAAAGGTTAAATTATTTTGTTTCTTAGTATAATATATTTTTTTTTTGCTTAAGAGATAATTTTACATAAATAGGAAAAAAAATTAAAGTAGAATATACGTGAAAATTGGAAAACCTCTGCCTTGAGTTACAAAACATTTATTTTTATAGATATCCCACTCGCATCCCACTAAGCGACCTCCAAGTTCTTCAAGCAAAAGACCTAAGCTTTCTTTTGAGCAAAAAAAAATAAAAAAAAAAAATGGGCACATTTGGAAAAAAAAAATTTTTTTCTAATTATTTTTTTAAAAAAAATAAAAAAAAAAATTTTTTTAATTTTAAAAATATTTTTTTCTGGAAGATTGAAGAAAAAGCTATCGAAAGTATTTGGGACGAATTTGTTAAAAGCAAAAAGTAACAAACTACATGTATGAGAAAAAACACCTATTTGCCGAAAACGTCAAATTTTGAACCCCTCTAGCTCAGAGAGTTCTTGACCGATCGTGTTAAAAAATTGTGTCTATGCTACTCTCTGCAAGAACTTACTTTGGTTCAAATTTCTTTCCAATCGAAAGACATCGGTTTTAAAAGTTGGGTCACTTGACATGAAATCCCCCATATGTATATCTCTTTCAAGCACTTGCTGTATTTTTTTTTTTAAATATAAGCTTAAATCTATATAGAAAAGTGGTATGTATTTAGATTATACCGTCGAACACAGACTGTATGAAAATTAATAAGATATGTGGTATAGTTTTTATACCACCGCGCTGGAAAGAGTTATAGCCTGTTTACCGATGTCGAACGTAAGCCTATACGAAAGAAAGCTAGTCACTCACTTTCGAATAAATTTGGGTTTACCTATTTTGACAACTTTTGTTCGCCTTGGCTGACAGGTTTGTTCTCATCAGAGAAAAATAAAAATAATAAAATGCTTACATACTTTGGGGCATATGCATAAACACTTTTTAAATTTGCAATAGGTTTGTTAAGCAAAATTTTCATTAAAATCAACACTTCAAATCCCTTTTTTAATTTAAAAATTTGTTTTTTCCCTTTAAAGTGTGGATCAAAATATATATATATTTTTTTGATATAAGTTTTGTAATAATGTCAGTTTACGTAGCAAATTTTTTGTCTCCTAACGGTATGCACTTACTTTCATAATAAGTAAATTTTAATACATAATGCAGTGATGCTAACTTTACTAAATTATAAAGCACTAAGAGACAAAAAAAACCTTTTCAATAATGTGTACCTTTTTTCATGTTAAAATTAACATATGATAATATTAACAAGTCTTAGGTTTTTGGGATATTTAAACCATGGCTAAGCTACAAAAATGACGCAGTCAGCACTTAATTGTTTAACAAATTTTTTACTTGTTAGAAGAAATTATTATTAAGGGGACCATTTTCTAAAGTATCATTAGAATCAACAAAGAAGAATCCCGCATTTCTTACTAAAGGTTATTCATTCCATAACAATACAAGTTCATTTTTCACATTTTTAAGTAAATATTTTTAAGAAAACCAATATCTTTTGAATCGTTATCTTATTATAACCAAAGAAATATATATTTTTTTAATTTTTTATGTATCTATAACTAGAATTTTAATCATTGTTTATGTAACATATTTGTTTACAAAATATACACATAGCTATGACGACTTATTGAAAGAATTTGCCATTCATTTAGCCTATAATTTTTATGGTTTTATTGCAATTATAAAATATAAATACATGAAGAATTAATAAACTATATATCAAATGTAGTTTTATACGCGTAAAAGTCTGTAAAAACCAATAGTAAGAAGTTCATTGATTTTTGGTGTATTTTCAGAAGGTGGAAAATAATATATTTAGTAAAAACAATAAAATGAAAATACAATGGCGCATATTCAGAAATCGTAACTAAAGTCGAAACTTATTAAACAAAAACCAAAAAATAGTTCATAGATAGTAGAAGATTCTATTCAATGTTAAAAGCAATGCAACACTGTATTCAATAGATTTTTGTTGACTAAAAACACATCTCTAGTTTGTTTTTTTTGTGATTTTTTTTGGGCGAAATGGACGCAATTAGTAAAAAAATAAGGTAAGTTTATTATTATTGTTAGAAAAAATATGTATTTATTATTTTGGGTATTTTAGAGAGACTTAAATTGGTCGCTTGATGAAAAATTGTTGTACTTTTCAAATATGTAAATAATGAAATGAAATCAATCAGCTGTTCTTTAAATGTATATGTTAGTTGACACTTAGTTACAGCCCATAATTAAGTTAAAACTTGTCGTGCTGAGAGTAATGAACTAAGAATAACTTAAATACGTACTTAAAAAAGTTTAAACTTAGATATCATTTCTAAATATGCGCCAATGTAAACATTATCAAAATTATTTTGCAGATTATCTTTAGATCATATATGAATGTTCAACATTAGTTTACAATCGTGTGTTTCTAACGGTACTTCGTGAATATGTATTTAGCCCGCACGCAACACTCACACCAGATAATCAGGAAACAAAAATACATTAAAAGAGATATTATCAGTTATTTTTTTGGTTAATTTAATGGTAATTAGTTATTTTTTTTTACAAACTCCTACAAGTGGTCTTAAATTAGTTAAAAATTCTGCATAATTGACATCACTGAAAACATTTCATAATTAAAACTTACAAAATTTTTGTAGATTTTTTTTTAAATCAAATTTCATTTAATTTTTGCTTTAAACAATATAATGTTTTAACCAATAACCCTTGAGAACATATTTAACTTATATTTTTTTTAGCATTTTAATACAAAGTGGAGTTTATTTTACATCAAAAACTACATACGTTTATGGCACTCGAAAGCAAAATAACAAGTGACTGATTTTGACATTTACGTTCGCATATTTAGCTTGCGTTCGACTTAGGTAAATCCAATTTTGTATGAAAATGCCTTTGTTTTCGTTCGACTTGTCTTTCGAGTGAACGTTCGCTTAAAGTATACTTAGGTAAACCGAAATCAGGTTTCTTTCGCTTAGAATGCGAACGAAAGTATTCTTTCGACATCGGTAAACATGCTATTAATGTAAATTTCGTGCTGGATTTTACTGTTTAAGTACGCTGAACTAATATCTATTTGATGCAAATACATTTTTAACTGTGCTGCCAATGCCATTACCAGACGTATGGTCGAATACCTTGCAACTGGAGAGAATGTTTCAGTGTAGTCAACACCAAATCTCTGACTACATCCCTTAGCTACCAAACATGCTTATTACGCTCTACTTCTCCCTTCTCGTCCTTCTTCAGAGCAAACACCCATCTAGTATTTATAACTTTAGCGCCGACTGGAAGATCTGCCAACGACCACGTTTTGTTTTTCTGCAGTGACGACATCTCATTTTTCATAGCATCGTACCATTTTTCACTATTAGCGCCGCTTAAAGCGTCTTCAACTGTATCTGGTATAGATTCAGTCGTGATGGTGTTTAGTTGCTCCCTACGCGGCTTACCGCGTTTGCTTGTTCTGATAACTTTGGGCCTCATGCAGGGGGAACTTCCAGTACGCTTCTCCTGGATACCAGTTTGTAACACTTCAGCTTCTTCGTCTTCTTCTGCAGTTTCGAAACCCAAAAAATCTTCAGCTTCGTTAAGTGATCTGTCAAAGCTATTTACTGTAGGAAGCGAATTATTGTTACTTACACTAGCATCTGCGCATTTTCCACTGCTGTTATTTAACTCGACCATCAACTAATCTTCTGCCTTTGTTGTTTCATCTGGTTGATCACGGTCAAAGTTAATCTCTTTGAAAACTACGTCACGCCGTTCAATTACTCTATGTGTACGTTCACAATAGTCTGTACGCTTTCGCCACTTGTGAGTAACCCACCATTATGAATTTATCGCCTTTAGCCTCAAACTTGCCATTTTGAGTTTTGATTAACGCAACTACATTAGATCCAAACGTCTTTAAATGCTTGATGTTTGGTTTTCTTTTGAACCAAACTTCATATGGTGTTTTCGACTCAAGGATTTTTGTCGTACACCTGAATTACGTTACTGCTTAATTCACATCTTAAAAAAAAAAACAACTTCTTCCTTACATCACTGAATAATTAATGAATTTATTTTTATATATCTTTTATAATAAAAACTTATTGCTTAAAGCACAAAAGTGCTTAATATTATATTTCTACTGAATTACAGAAATGCTGATTTTATAGTAGCTGATTCAGCTACTATGTCTTGGTGGTTTGATGGGTGGTTGTGTTGTTGTTGTTACTGTTGCGGTGGTTTCCGTAACTCCTCGCCCCTTAGAGTAAAGTGACGGCCACAAGGAAAACGTAGGGGCTGGAACGTCAAAAGAGTATGTACTTTGGGATGTATCTGATGTTGGATTTTTTTATGGTGTAAATAATTATGGAAGTAAATATGATGCTCAAAAAACAGATTGCCAAGATTATACTGTTGCTTTTCCTTGATGTTAACTTAATGTTTTCCATTTGGTAGTTTTTCAATTTGTCGAGGCTTAGCTTGTCAGTTATTGTTTTTGCCTTGATTTCGGAGTAGGTTGTAAATGGTAGAGAAGTTTCGTCTCTGTATATCATGGGCATATCTTTGAAGTTTTCGCCGTTGATGTTTACTGTACAGTTGTTGTAGTAGAGAAGTGTTGTACCATCAACTTCGTATGGATCGTTGCTGCAACTTGTTGTGACAACGGTTTTATTTGCATTGATGAAAAGAATGTAGTTCCATTCAGGTTGTATAATCAGGTTTATGTTGCCAACATCTTCTGAATCACACAAAGCGTCTGTGTTGTTCATTATTCTTGCGATGCAGGTGGAATTAGCTGTGATTTCAGTGTGAATTGATTTTTTGCAGTAATAGAAGTAGTCTATTCTTGGACAAGGCTCGTCAAAAAATTAAATGTGGTTTTTATTATACATATGTTATTAATAGGAAGTGGAATAATGTGAAATAGTTCATAGTTTTCTTTTGATATGTTGGGTATTTGTATATTGAATATAATATTTGAATTATTGTAGTATGCTTGTAGTCCAAGTAGTTCATATATTTGCTCTTTAGAGCTGATCTCTATTGACTGATTTTACATATATTTATGGATTTCCTCTAGTTCTGGTGTGCTTAGAATGAACTTAGATATCACATTTAATTTTGCTAAAATAACTGCTTCAGCAATATTAGCTAAGTGGTTATTTAAAAGATCTATATTATAATTGATTTGACTAATGTATTTAAGTTCAAAGAGTTGGTCATCTTCCTTTAATATGTTATTTGCCAGTTTGTTAATTGTTGGACCGTACAAGTACCCAGTCCAAACAAGGGGTTGAGAAATAAAAAAGCGCGGTTAATTCCTCTTGAACGTAACAATTTTATTTATGGCTTCTTGCCTCTTTGAATGCTTTCTTATAACTAACCTAACTTAACTTTTTTAACTAAAAACAAAACCCGTAATTACTAAGAATTTTGTTTCGTTAAAAAACTACAAAAACAATAATAAAAATATAAAAAACTCTAACGGACTTCTTGTCCTCTATATACTATGTACGTATGTATATAAGTACAAAAATTGTTAAATATATGGTTCCAGGGATGGAAAACCATATGGTATAGAAAATGATAAAAAAAACTCAATAAATTGTTGAACACGGTTCAACATATTTCGGCCACGAAAGAAGTGGAGATACCGCTTTGATACTGGATATAGTTGTAGGGCGTTTTGCTGGCATAGATGGGTTGGATTTATGGTTTGAGGCTTGGCTTGCTTAGGACTTTTTGAAACTTCACTGGATAACAAGAGGTCACGCATCTCATTGCGCCACAAACGTTGGTATCTACGGTTGCACCAGCGTTCGTATATTGAGCCTGTGAGTACGCAATACAATTCAGGTACCACACTTCATTTTTGCTGTACAATAGCACTTATGTACGTCGTTTTCTCTTCACCTGTAAGAAAGAACCAAAAAAGAAAACAAACAAAAATATACAGTGATAAAGAATATGTTGTGCGATTACTATTAAGAAGTGTTATGGTAAGTTTTGAAATTGTAGACTTAAGCGAGCCTCGGAGGATTTAGTGGGTTGTGTGATGGGACATTAGTACATCAGTTTACTGAGGCGGCGGATGACTACCCGTCGTCGGGAGGACACACAACTTGACGATGGATCTTCGGATGATTCCATTTTTGGTGGCGATATCTGCAACGCGAACTTTGTTATCTTTGCCACAGATTATATTAGTGACACGACCTAGGCGCCATTCTGTAGGCGGCAGTAAGTCATCTTTGATGATGACCACATCGCCGGGCTTAAGGTTGTTCCTTTCTTTTTTCCACTTGTAGCGTCGCTGCAACTCGGTGATGTATTCACTTTTCCAGCGTTTGGCGAAAAGAAACTGTAGAGCTTTCAATCGCTCCCAACGTTTTAGGAGACAGACTTTCTCTACTGGGGGGCTCACTGGAGCTTCAGGTGGGGCGATGATAGGAGCGCCGCGAAGAAAATGACCTGGAGTCAAAGGTAAAACCTCATCCGGTTTTTCGGTGACCGCGGAGAGCGGTCTGGAGTTTAATATAGCTTCTATCTTTACAAGCACAGTCGCGAACCCTTCAAACGAAACCACAAATTCCATGAAATTTTCTTGTAAGTGGGATTTCATGCTTTTTACGGCAGCCTCCCAGAGGCCACCCATGTGAGGCGCATAAGGCGGGATAAACGACCATGTAAATCCTAGGGAGCTATATTTTTCGACCAATGCTTTCTCGGCTGTTTTGAGAAAGAGATTGTGATTCTTTAGAAGAGCCTGGCTTGCACCGAGAAAATTTCTGCCATTGTCGGAGAACATCGTTTTGGGAAGACCTCGACGTCCATGAAACCTAGCAAAGCAAGCGAGAAAGGTGTCGGTAGAGAGATCCGAACACACTTCTAGATGGACAGCTCGAGTTGTAAAACACACAAATACGGCAGCATATCCTTTTATTAGTTTGGCGTTTCGTAAATTGGAGGTTTTTATGCTAAACGGACCAGCAAAGTCCACTCCTGTATATGTAAATGACAGGGCAAAGTTAACTCTTTCTGGGGGGAGTGCAGCCATAATCTGGGTTTCAAACCGCCTTTTATAAATGGTGCACTGTTTGCAATTCCGAATACAGTTTCGCACGACCTTTTTTAGACGAGGGAGATAAAATCCATTCCTTATAGCTCGAACCATGATGTGATGCTCGGCGTGAAGCAACATGCGATGTGTAAACTCCACTAGAAGCCTGGCGAAACAGGACGTCTCTGGTAGAATTATGGGGTGCTGCTCTTCGTAGCTAAGACCGGAATTCGCAAGTCGTCCACCCACACGCATAAGTTCGTTTTGATCAATAAATGGGTTCAATGTCAGAATCCTGCTTCTTCTAGATAAAGGTTTTTTCTCTTTTAGACGCTGATAGTCATTCGAAAAGTACGTTCTCTGAGCAATCGATATGAGTCGAACCTTGATGCTATTGATTTCGTCTGTCGTTATGAAAATTTCCTGTAAGGTTTTCTTCTTCCTGAGGCGCGTTATGAATCTCATAAATTGGTAGTGCTGGAGTCATCAAATCGTAAAAAATCTTCATTTAGAAGATCTTCCGGGGCTAAGGTTTGAAGTAAAGCTCTATTGTTTGCAGTAATCTTTTTCATGGGGAACCCTGCCGAAATTAAGGCCTTACTCAGCTGAGTTTGCTTTAGTGCCGCTTCATGAAGTGTGTGACCGCCAGACAAGATATCGTCGACGTAAATTTCCTTCTGCAATATTGTAGAAGCCCGTGGATATAGATTTTCGCAATCTTTGCTAAGCTGTTTCAAGGTGCGTATGGCCAAAAAGGGGGCACAATTTACTCCAAACGTTACCGTTTTTAGCTGAAAGGTTTTACTGGAACCTGCTCGTTTTGTCGAAAGAGAATTTGTTGATACTGGCGATCGTTTCGTGCACCCAGATTTGCCGGTACATTTTCTGTATGTCACTAGTAAATACATACTTGTAGTGTCGCCAAGCGATCACGATTTGCATCAAGTCTGCTTGTAGTGTCGGGCCCTGATGTAGCACATCGTTCAGGGAAAACCCGCAACTAGTTTTCTTGGATGCGTTAAAAACCACTCTTACCTTGGTGGTTTTACTTTCTGGTCGTATAACTTTAAGTTTGAAGTCTGAGACCCTTGACTTTAATGTTAAACAGCATCGCCATTTAGAATTTCCTACCGAGGTCCCGCCGAGACCCGATATCTTTGTACTGTGACTTTCTAACGGGAGAGAAAGTCTTTGAGCTACTCGTGTGGAGATAAATGTTTTTTCAGAACCTGCATCTAGGAAGTGCTCCAACTCCGAAAGTTTCTCCTAAATGATCTATATTAACTAAGGCTGTGGGTAAAATTGTGGTTCCTTCATTACGAGAAAAATGGGTGAGCACACTGTTTGCTTCACTGCTGACAGCGCTCTTGGTTTGAGCTTCCTGTGAAGAGGAAGGAGGATTGGAACGTTGAGTTCCAGATGTCGATGGCATCTCATCATTTCTTGGGTGTGGATGTGGTTTTCGTGAAGGGTCTTTTTTTACGTGGGGTTTATCGTTTTGTTCGCTATGTAGCATAGTGTGATGCTTTTGGTTACACTTCAGACACCGAACAGTGCTTTGGCACTTGGACTTGTTATGATTTGGCGATAAACAGTTGACGCAATATTTGTTAGAGTACGCAAACTTGGTTCGATCCCTAACTGTTAACGCTTTAAAGTCTTTGCAAAACCGCAGGGGATGGGTTTGATTTTGCACAGTTTGCAAGTCGAAGTTGCCTTTTCTTGCTCAGATTTAGCATGAAACGACTGATTTTTAGAAGTATGGCTTTCTTTGACTGGTTTTCTCATATCGGACACTGTTTCTAACATTTCGACTCTTTTCGAAAGAAAGTTGGACATTTCTTGCCAAGTGGGCCAATTTTTGTGATCGTTCAATGAATTTTCCCAAGATCGCATAGTTTCTTCGGGAAGTTTTGAAGCACACAAATGAATTAAAATTGCATCCCACGTTTTCGTAAGATCAAGGGAGTTGAAAATTGCTAAGCTCTCATTTAGTACATTTTGAATTTGCCTGATAGATTTTGCGTTGTCATTTTGAACCGTTTGAATACCGAAAATAAGTTTTATTTGTTGATGAGCCAGTAGTTTAGTAGTAGTAGAACCTAGTTTTCAATGCTTGCCAGGCCAAATTAAACTTTTCATCAACCAAATCGAACCTTTTAACAATTTGGTTGGCCTCCCCCCTCGTTTTGCTACGTAGGTGGTATAGCTTCTGTGCTGGGGCTAAATGTGGATGATTACCGATAACTTCCTGAAACATGTCCCTAAAAGCTGGCCACTTTAAGTAACCACCCTCAAAATCTTCTATTTCACATGGGGGCAACTTTAGTGTCATTGGGGACTGTTGAACTGTTGCAGCTCTTCTCTGAGTTTCATCCTGCTGTGTGTGTTATGGATGAAATGAGACTTAAAATTTTCGCTTGCAGTTTTTGGACTCGGTTTCTTGCTCCCTATCATCATTAACAATAAAATTTTCAAAACTTTCTATTAATTTTGACCACATTCGCTCCAATTCCCGCTGCAATACTCCAAGATACGAAATATTTAGTTCTTCGGGGGGGAATTGTAAAAAATTGTTGTAAAAACTTTCTAGCTGTTGTAGGTCAAATCTTCATTTTCTTCTATTCGCCATGTTTTATTTTTAAAATTGTAAACTTGATCAAAATGCAGAATTTATTTTGCTCGCGTCTTTTGAAAATGAAAATTTATCTGTACAGCTAAATTTCTTTAAGTTTTTTAAGATTTAGAATTAATTTAAAATGTTCTCAAGCACAAAATTTCTTTCCTAAAAAATTTATTTGAATGTATTTGTCCACCACTGTTATGTTAAATTGACGCCCTCCTGGCCTTAACAATATGGATTAGGCACTATTTCGTTCAATATTATAAAAAAAATTTAAATTAAAATTTAAATTCCCACTCACCGTTTTTCCCGGATTTTTTCCCGTATCGGGAACCCTTACTTTTGGTTTTGTTTCAATTTTGTTTTCAACCACAAAATTGTGCCGTTTGCTTGTATGTTTTTTTTGTATGTTCAGTGTGGAACTTTTGTTGTTAACCAATTGCTTTTTGTTAAAAAAATTTCGTTTTAGTTAATTAAGGTTTGCTTTAATTTTGTTCAAATACTTTTGGTATATTCTTTTATTAAAACGTATATATTTTTTTTAATTTTCTTAGTTTTTAGTTCACTCTTACACTTTAGTTTATCTTTTATCAAAAATTTGTCTTTTGTTCTTTTTCCCACTTTACTGTTTTTTCTTTTATATAGTTCTTATTTTTTGAGGTTTCTTAATATTTACCTTTTATTTCTTTAAATTTTTCCTTTTAAATATTATTTTCTCCTTACTTTATTTACACCCGCTTTATTATCACTTTAATTTTTTTAATTTTTAACTATTATAAACTTTTTGTATGCCAGCTGAAAGTTTTTTTAAGTTTTCAAAGTTTCTTCGTACAATAATGTTATGGTGTTTTCCTTTCTGGCAAAAATGTTACATTAATGCTACCATTCGAGCGGGTTTATGTTCCATTCTAAAAATACATGCAAGAGTGAAAACAGTTATCGTGTTCCTTTCTGAACATGTTGCACAAATAACTGGCAAGAGTGTAACATTTCTTACCCCCAATTATATTGCAGTGTAACAAAGTACCACTTTTTACAGCTGTGTTATGTAAGTAAATACTTTTTTATGCAGGCGAGTTTTTAACACAGAGTGCAGTTTTTATTAAAATCAAGCAATTTTATGTTCCATTAAAACAAAAAAAAATGGACAATTTTTTAAGTGTGTGTGTAAACTGATAAAAATGTTACACATACTTATTGTTACATTTTTTTTTAGAATGGAAAACACCATTAGTGTTTTTGCAATTAATGTTCTTGAGTGTGAAGAGTGTGACTATTCAGTTTGTATTTTTCTGCGCATGCCCGAAAATTTTCGTTGTGTTTTTTTAAAGGTGATGGCACTTTTTTCTAGTGATGGTACCGTGTACCCACAATTGTCACTTTATTTTAACACGTGAAGTTAAAATTATTTTAAGGTTATGTTTGAACCTTTTGCTGTTTTTTATTTAAATTTTCGCCACTTTTAAAACTTAAATTCTTTTTATAGTATATTAATTTTTTCACCGCACAAAATATAATTTAACACTGTACATACCAGATTTCGTTTTCTTTTCTGATTCCTCTTCCAAAGAAATACCTTCTGTCTTCGGCTTTCAGACTTCCTTCTCTTCTTGATTAGTAAGTCTTCCTTTTACAATCGTCACTGCTCTCTGACTATGGCTGATAGTCTTGTAGAGTTGCTGACAATTTTATTCATAAGCGCGGGAGGCTGTATAATTTTTTCTTCTTACCGTTACCAGTACAGCTGAACTGGCTTTTTTGTTGTGTTGCTTTTGGGTAACAGCAACTTCTTATAGCTTACTGATGACAGTCATCCACCAGATGAGTTGTCTCATAAGCACGGGAGGCTGTATGACTTACTTTTACCAGTATGAAAAAACTGGTTTGAGGTTATGTTGCTTTCGGGTAACAGCAACTTCTTCTAGCTCACTGATGAAAGGTTTCCACCAGATGTGTTGTTTCATACGCACGGCAGGCTGTATGACTTACTTTAATTTCTGATGACAGGTATCCACCAGATGAGTTGTTTCATAAGCACGGGAGGCTGTATGATTTACTTTAATTTCCTACCAGTATGAAGAAACTGGTTAGAGGTTATGTTGCTTTCGGGTAACAGCAACTTCTTGGGTGCCCCGGTAGATCAGTGGTAAGTGCACAAGTCTACCAGTCTGGGGGTTGTGGGTTCGATTCCCACCAGAGACCCTGGTAAGTTTGCTTCATTTTTCTGTTCTTTCTTTATTTCTTTCTTATCCTTCTCTAAATTTCTTCTTTCCTTCCATCTCAACCTATTCTATATGCTTCTCCAGGTAACACAAAGGGACCGAATTAAGCGGACCCAAGTGAGCTGTATCCTTTCCTTCAAAGGCTGCCTGTTCTACCTAACCCTAACCTAACAGCAACTTCTTCCGATTGAGTGATGACAGGTATCCACCAGTTCAATCGCTTCCTAGCCTTTCGAGGAACGTTCGAAGGACCATATGTTGGACCGTACAAGTACCCAGTCCAAACAGGGGGTTGAGAAAAAAAAGCGCGGTTAATTCCTCTTGAACGTAACAATTTTATTTATGGCTTCTTGCCTCCTTGAATACTTTCTTATAACTAGCCTAACTTAACTTTTTTAACTAAAAACAAAACCCGTAATTACTAAGAATTTTGTTTCGTTAAAAAACTACAAAAACAATAATAAAAATATAAAAAACTCTAACGGACTTCTTGTCCTCTATATACTATGTACGTATGTATATAAGTACAAAAATTGTTAAATATATGGTTCCAGGGATGGAAAACAATATGGTATAGAAAATGATAAAAAAAAACTTAATAAATTGTTGAACACGGTTCAACATGAATATAATATTTTAATTATTGTAGTATGCTTGTAGTCCAAGTAGTTCATATATGTGCTCTTTAGAGCTGATCTCTATTGACTGATTTTACATATATTTATGGATTTCCTCTAGTTCTGGTGTGCTTACAATGAACTTAGATATCACATTTAATTTTGCTAAAATAACTGCTTCAGCAATATTAGCTAAGTGGTTATTTAAAAGATCTATATTATAATTGATTTGACTAATGTATTGAAGTTCAAAGAGTTGGTCATCTTCCTTTAATATTTGCCAGTTTGTTAATATAATTTTCTATTCTGTCTTGTTCTCTGTTTATGTGCTCAGTGACGCTCTGTAGCCTACTTTGCATCATTGAGTTCAATTGGTTCTGATTTGTCAGTACTGTCTCGATATGTGTTGTATTTTCTCTAATGTCTTGTATTTGTTTGTTAATAAAAAGTGCGTCGTTGCTGTCCATGTTGCCTGTTATAAACTTGATGGTGGTGCCAAGTCCATTTAATAATCCACGTTTATGCCGTTTATATGGCATGAGTGCTTGTATTTTACTTTCTAATTCCTGAAGTTTTAACTGAGTTACTTTTGTGTAGCTTGCAAATTTGTGAGTTTGCTCAAATCTCGAAATAGTATTTTTTATATTGTTGGCATTGTTTGCGTATTTCTCGAGGTCAATAATGTGTATGAGATTGTTGTAATTTCTAATTATCCTTGTAGGGCCTAGTCGGAATCTAACTACCTTCTGTTATTGGTATCCTGCGGATAGAGGGGTATATAAGTTAGATATTCTTTGTATTTTATGTATTTTTCTTAATTTTGATTTGTGAAATTTCTTATTCCTATCTGTAACTATCGTTACTTTGTTATTACTTTTGACTTTGTGTTTTGTGAATCTAGCTGTAGTTTTGTTACGTTTTGCTTCTTTCCTAAATATTGTTAGATTTTCCAGGTTTTCGGGTTCTGTACGGTTCTTGTTGAGTTTATCTAGGTATTCGTATTCGTTATTGAATGTGACTGTGTTATTAAATTTGAAGGTTCTACCGAAAAATAGTTCGAAAGGGGTTAGTTTAGTAGCGGAATGTATTGAGTTATTGTAAGTTATTAGGGTTTCTGTCAGTATATCGTCATGGTCCTCACTAAGGTGGTTTTCTTTCCTAGTAGTTGTTACGATTCTGTATATTTCCGTTAAAGTAGAGTGTAGTCTTTCAACAGGAGCGTTGCTCGTACTCTGTTGAAATGAAGTAACGTGTAGGTAAATTTGGAACTGTCTGCAAAAGTCTTTAAAAGTGTTAGCTATAAACTCGGAACCTTGGTCAGCAACTATTTTCCTTGGGATACCATAAAGATTAATAAAACTTTTTAGAGATTTTAGTATACAAACAGTATTTCTAGATGACAGTGTGTATGCTGCCGCAAATTTTGAGAATTTGTCAATTACTGTTAAAATTTGCTTGTTATTTATGCTTTAAATGTCTATGTGTAAAATATCTAGTGGTTTTAAGGGGGTTTCTGTTTTTTCGAATATTGGCTTTGGGGGCTCCTGTCATATTTGAGGGTTTGATATTTGTCGCAGTTATTTATTGTTTGTGTAATTTTATTTTTCATGTACGGGAAATAGAATTGTCTCTTGAGGTGGAGAAGTGTTTCGTTTATACCGCGGTGATTGTTATTCTGATGGTAGGTTCTAATTAGTTCTTCCTGTTTATCTGTGTCCGCTATATTTTCTAAAACTTTTGTACATCGTATTAGACGAAACATTTTGCTATTTAAAAAGAAATTTGAATAAACAGATTGGATTATACGAAAAGTTTCTTGGTCGGCAAATATAGCGGATAATTTATTTGGATTAAAAAATTTTTTGAAAACATCTATTACTATTTCTTCTGTATACAAAGTTTTCCGAAATATACGACGTTGTTTATTCTTAAATGGCATTGTCACCAACATTTCCAGAGTATTCGATGATTTTTCAAAACAAATTGCAAATTAAATTCGTTTAAGGGTTTTTCCGAAACGTATATACCGTCATTCAAGTTTTTCCCCGCTGAATGTACGGTGCTACCAGAAGTACCTTGAATTGAAGCTGTATCATTCAAATTCACGTCCGATAATCTTGGTGTATCAATCCTTATTCTACTCAAGGCGTCAGCGTTTGTATTTAATTTCCCTTTCTTATAAATTATCTCGTAATAAAATTCTTCGAGTTTAAGACGCCATCTGATCAATTTTGAATTTGGTTCTTTTAAACTCATTATCCACGTAAGAGGTCTGTGGTCAGTTATAATAAAAAATTTTCGTCCGAACAGGTAGGGACGGAAGTATTTAGTAGCCCATACTATTGCAAGTAACTCCTTCTCTATTGTTAAGTAATTGCATTCGGAGTCTGATAATGTTCGACTGCCATAGCAAATGGGCTTATCATTCCCAATGCGTCCCTGTGAGAGTATCGCCCCTAGTGCAAAGTTACTTGCATCTGTAGTCAAAATAAAAGGCTTCGAGAAGTCAGGGTATTGCAAAATAGGGTCGTTGGGTAAAATTAATTTGCAGGTTTCAAACGCGTTTATATATATCTGTCATTAAAATCTATTTTCCTGCCCTTCTTTAGGCATTCTGTAAGAGGTTTGGTTAGTTTAGAAAAGTTTCCGATAATACCCTACCAGGCCAATAAAGCTCTTAATCTCTTTCTGGGTTTGAGGTATTGGAAAATTCTGTATTACCTGGATCTTTGCGGGATTGGGCTTTATGCCATCTGTAGAAATAATATGTCCGAGAAACTTTGTCTCCTTGTGGAGAAATTCCGACTTATCGGGTTGAATTTTAAAGTTGGCCAGGCGAAGTTTGTCGAAGACCAGCTGAAGGCTTTGTATATGTTCCTGTAGGGATGCGGAAAAGATTATTATATCGTCCAGGTAAACTAGGCACATTTTACCTACAAGTTCACCTAGAACATTGTCCATGACCCTTTAGAACGTCGATGGTGCATTCTTAAGGCCGAAGGGCATTCTTACGTATTCGTAATGTCCGCCCTCTACCGTAAATGCAGTTTTCGGAATATCTTTGTCATGCATTTCAATTTGGTGAAAACCGCTTGCCAAATCGAGTGTAGTGAAATACAGGCATTTTCCTAATTTGTCCAGGATTTCGCTTATATTAGGCAGGGGATACCTGTCAGATATTGTTTTCTCATTCAGTTTCCTATAGTCTATTACCAGACGCCATTTTTGTCTGCCAGCGGCATCCAGTTTCTTTGGCACAATCCATACTGGGGCACTCCACGGGGAGAAGCTCGGGTGAATTATTCCCTGATTCAACATATCCGGTTTTTGGCGTTGGACTTCAGCCTTGTGTATATGGGGGTATCTATATGAGTTGGTATGTATGGGAATGTCGTCCGTTGTTGTTATTCTATGTTTAATTTGGTTAGTGAATGTCAGTTTTGTATTTTCCTTAAAAAATATTTCTTTGTAATTACGTCAAAGTCTAATTAGTTGTAATTTTTCTTCGTTATTTAAGTGTTCGGTTCTATGTACTTCTGAAATATCGACATCCTCCTCCGATTCTCTGCGAAATATATGTATACCTTCTTGTATATAAAGAGAATCAGTAATATGACTTCTTTTTACATAGATATCTCCACTATGAAAGTCTACTGGGATTTTTCTTATAACCTTAGAATTATTAGGAATAACATGTTTTCCCGAAGAAAAATTAGGCTTAAACTCTAGAGGGATCACTGCATTCTTTGTCACGACCTTATTATTTTCTAAGTCTATCTTGGCTTCTAAATGTGACAAGATGTCAAGACCAATCAGTCCATCAAAATAATTGTGAAAGTTAAATAAAAGGAATCTTAATCCCCCTGGTTGATTAAATTTGACAAAAGTTTGAAGTTTTACCTCCTTGTCTAGTTCGTATTTATTTAGAATTGTTGTTATTATAATAGGCTTACACGTCGTTTGGTCTAATGGATTTAGGGTTTATAAACGATGAGGAGGCTCCGGTGTCAATTAGAAATTTAAGGGGGCCTCCAAATGGGGACGAAATATTAATGTACCCTATCTCGAATCCGTGTTTATTTACGTCTAGGTATCCTGTCGGGGGTTCGAGGCAAAGTTGTGAAAATTTTGGCTGTCCTCAATATTTAAGCGATCTCGTTCTAATTCTAGGTATCGATCCAAGTTCTGGTAATCTGAGGTTGGTGGAAATGGCTCTGGAGTATTATCGTTCTGGAAGTTAAATAATTCTCCTCTTTTATATTGGTTTCCGGCTGTTCTCATTGTCTGGTCTGTCTTGAATGATCTCTGGGTAATGGTGGGTATTTGGGGTTTTATATATCCAGAACTTGTATCCATAGGTTCAGGCTTACTATAGGTTCTAAACGTATTTCCTCTAAACGGATTTTGACTAGTTCTGATTCAAAAAGTTATTGTTAGTTCTATGTTGTAGAGGATGGGGATTATAACTAACTAATTCCCTTGATTGTTGGGGTCTTGTATATTGTTTGTTGTAAGCTATCTGATTCTGGGGTGGAAAAGGTGTGAATCTATTATTGTACCTGTTTCCGCTGTAAGAAGGATAATTATTAGGTCTGGGTTGCCAGTTGGGTTCGGCTCTACCGGGATTCGCTTTCATATAAAAAATATTTTGTTCCTTAATACATAATAAGGAAAATGCTTCTGCTAAAGAGTCTGGTTTGGATGCCCTTATGGTAGAGCCTAGAGGTTCCCTTAAACCAATTAGGAAACTGTTCAGGCACATTTCAGAGTAAAGGTCCCTTTTTGATTTAACTACCCTTTCGTCGCGTTCGTGTATTTGGATGTTATTGAAAAGGGATGCTTGAATTTCTATTATTTCACTATAAAATTTTTCCACGTTGTTAAATTTCTGACGAATACTGTGAAGATCCCTAATTAGAGACGTTTCTGTCCTTTTATCTGAATAGTGTAAAATGAGGTTCTTTTTAATGTCATCCCAATTAAGGGAAGTCCCGTACATATTAAGAACTTCATTGGCTTGTCCAACAATTTTGTTGCGGATAGCACGCAACAGGATCTGACCCTGTGGTGTCGCATCGTAAGCCCTAATGTGAAGTAAAATTTCTTCAACATTGTTAATAAATTCGTTCAGTAACCACGGATTGCCTTCATACGTCGGCAGATCTTTGATTGCATCAGGGATGCGGAGTGATTCGAATGACGGAAAATTTGGAATGATGTTCAATGGAGGTTGTTCATTTGGAGGATTAGACATATTGGCCCGAAGTGATATACCCGTTAATGTGGAATCTTCAGGTATTGAACTTAAGCTTTTGCTCTTAAATAATCCATTTAAAGCGCTTGGATGCGGTTTAAATAAGATATTTCTAGTTGATTTTCGTCTGTTCATCTACAAGCACCACACAATAACCTATTGGTTAATTTATTCCTTATTTTTGTTTTTTGTGTATGTATTAAAATCACTCACTTGAGTCGGGTTTTATATAATTTTGATTCAAGCAGGCAATAATTAAAATATGACACAATAGATAGATTAAAATAAAAAAAATCCTTAATGTATTCTAGTTCCGGCTATAATGTTTTATGTCTAAAATAATCGGGATATGTCGCTGTATAGATATTCCCTCTATACTCCTGTCAAATAGACCAGTGATATGCCATCAAGGTCCTTAACAAGGACGGACTTCGAACATCAATTTAGTAAACTTTTTTTTTTTTTTTTTTTTTTAATTTTTTGTATAACCTTTCCTCTTTCCTTTATATATTTTTAAGTATAATTATTTGTATATTTAAAATTCTTATAAGTTTTTCCACTATTCCTTTGTTATTTTGTTATATATTTTATTATTTACTCTTCTAACCTGGAGGGTCTGGCTTTTTGCTACAGAATCGCAGATTTGAGTTTTATTTATAACTGGAGGGTCCTTCGATAGGAATCGCAATTTTTGTTTAGTATGTTAAGGCTATACAAGCCTATTATTTATTCATATAGTTTTTGTATTTATTTTGGCTGTGCATACATATGTGCAAGCGTTACTTATTATTAATTTATATTAAACACACATTACAATTTACCAAATCAAGATTATTGTGAAAAGCATTTTCTTTCCTGGTGATGAGGAGTTAAAACTCGCCGATTTCGTGTTGTTTATTTCTTCCAGACTTTCTTCGATATTCCCTCGAAGTTGTTTTGGTTGATTTATCCTTTTCCTGTGATATTCCTTCACAGTTTTTGTAGGTTAACACTTCACAGAAATCGTTCACTCAGGCCTAAACCGACTGCGCCAATTACGTTACTAATTAATTCACTTCTTAAAAAAACAACTTATTCCTTACACCACTGAATAAATAATGAATTTATTTTTATATTTATTTTATAATAAAAACTTATTGCTGAAAGTACAAAAGTGCTTAATATTATAATTCTACTGAATTACAGAAATGCTGATTTTATATTCTTAATAATTTAAAAACCTACATAAATTATGTATGTCTATTGGATTTCCTATTAACCCGAATTAACCCACGGTTACCATATGGTAACACAAAACATGAAGTTACATTTATACAGAAAGATCCACAACAAAACAACATAATAAAAAGAGAAAAACGTTATTTTGTGCAAAACATTTGTAGTTTGTCAAATAAAAAAGATTTTATCACTCTGGGTTCAATGAGAAAAGTTGTGGCGTGTAAAATTTAAGTGACAAAAAAAATTTATAAAAATTCGCGTTTTTAGATATGACACATCAATTAGATGAAGCATTTATTTATAATTTTTAATAAATCGTAAAAAAAAATTAAAGCAGCTTGTAGCTAACAAAATAAACTATAAAATATAAAAAAAATTGTATTAAAAAACTTTTTTTTGTACTATTTATTTACATTTTACTTAAGGCGTTACCATTTGGTAACCGTGGGTCGCCTAGGGTACAAGTTTTTTTCTTTGTGTGTGGTTCTGAGCTTGTTAAGTGTTTTAAAAATTTAACAACCCTTTAAATGTTTATATTTGCAACAAAAGGCTCGATGAAGCAGAAAATTAAAATTAACGAACTGACATGCCAACTGTTATTTATATCAAGCCTTCTATAGACGTCAATATGTCTGGCGAAGATGATGAATGTTGGGGCATTCCAGATAATGTTTGCCCAGCTCAGATGAAAGGTTGCTGTGAAGTTGTAAAAAATAGCGAGCAACATTTGCAAAATTTTGATGTAGAAGATGAAACTAAAAGTATGTTAAAAAACAATATTGGTTTATAAATTTGGAGAAAATCCGAAATTAATGACATGGCGTAATTCTAAGGCGAGTGCATACAAAATAAATGTACCCCGTTCTTTGCCATATAGAGGACAAAAATGGTGGTCTAGTGTTTTTACTTGGCTTATAGATGCTTATATTCAAAACGATTGGCAGATTCAGTGAAAAGAGCAGTTGACAATGACTAAATTTGAATTTCGATGACAATTGGCAGTTTACAATTACAAGCATTATGGAAAAAACCCAAATCATTAGACCCAATGTCCTCCCACAGACATGCAACACAACCAGGCCTAGTTGACCACACTATTCATAATGATCAGATTGGACGTTTTGTGGTGTCATCCAGTCGAAGGCATTGTGCCAGCAAACGATGCAGTCAACGGGCAAAAAACATTTTGTATAAAATGCAACGTAGGACTTTGCGAAAAGTACTTCGCCGATATCCTACAAAACTCTTTTATTATTTAATGAATTCTATTTTACTTATAATTTAATAAGAATAAAAAAACATGTACCCTAGGCGACCCACGGTTACCATATGGTAACGCTAGTTTTTCACGTTTTCCGGAAAAGCGTAACAATGTATTGAAAATCTAAACTAATTTTCGTGCTCAGGAGGCTAAAATATGTAAGCGTTACCTTTTTCAGAAAAATTTAAAATAAAAAAAGTTCTGGGAACTACCGGGTTAATTGTATTTTATTAATTTGTTATTTGCTGATTCAGCTACTATGTCTTGGTGGTTTGATGGGTGGTTGTGTTGTTGTTGTTACTGTTGCAGTAGTTTCCGTAACTCCTGTAACGAATATAAGTGGCAGTATTAACAGCCTCTGCCCATAAGTTTTGCTGAACTTTACTGTGGACCATCATAGAACGAGCCATTTCAACTAATTGCGGTTGGCACGTTCGGCAACGCCATTTTGTTGAGGTGTGTGCGGCACCGTAAGTTGTCGGCTTATACCTTCTTTTATTAAAAATTGATCGAACTCTTTGTTGATATATTCGCCACCGTTGTCGCTCCGCACAACCTTAATTTTTCGACCAGTTTGCTTCTCAACGTGCGCTTTAAAAACTTTAAAAGTTCAAAAAACTTCACTTTTGGTCTTTAAAAAATACACAAAAATACGCCTTGAAAAATCATCAATAAAGGTGAGAAAGTATTTCGCACCACTGAGTGAACTTTCCCCAAAGGGACCACAAAGATTGCTATGCACTAGTTCCAACAGGTCGGTTGTTCTCTTATTCGACTTCTGCGGAAATGGGCTTACACAAATTTTACTGTACATGCATGTTTTGCATTTTTCCGTTTGAGTTGCTTTCCTGATTTTGGAGCATATGGCTCATTGATTTGTAATATAAATGGCCAAGTCTATTGTGCCAAACTTCATTCATATTAAATAAGGCGAATGCTGTATCCGTTTGTCCATACAAAGCAAAAAGGTCCCTTTTTGAATGAAATAAAACAGTACCATCGTGTCTTCTTACTGTTTCCATATTAGACTTAAAATTAACTGTGAAACCTCTGTAGACGACTCTAGTTACGGAGATGAAATTGCCCTGTAACTCACGGGAGTATAGTACATTCTATACTCCCATTATCTAATTTTAAATATACATCACCTTTGCCCGTAGCTGTAATAAATTTGTTGCCTGCTAATGATATTTGCTAATTGTGCTCTTCAAACCTTACAAACATACTTTTGTCGTTGCCCCACTGTCGATATACCAAACATGTTGTTTCATTTTTTGCTCTGCTTCTGTTACTATAGATAATGCCAGCTGTTGTCTTTGCTTCTGTTTTTTCTTTTTATTACATTGACTGGCAAAATTTCCCGTTACATCACAGTTGAAGCATTTGCCAGTGAAGGGCTTTTTGTTGTTATACTTTCTTGGTTTTTCTGTAGAGCGAACGGTAAATGCTTGTTGTTGTTGACTGCATATGTCTTCTTCTGTTTTTTCTTTACGCCTTTCTGCTTCTTCGAGAAGTTTCTGTTTTAGAAAACTTAAACTTGGAAGACTATCACGAGTTTCCATTGCAATCACAAAATTTTCGAAATCTTTAGGACGACTAGATAATAACATAACTGCATTTCTATGCCTGTTTCAGCCAGCTTTTCAACGACTTCGGAAAATGTTTTTATGTGCAGCATCAAATTCAAATGTTGACCCAGAGGAGATTAATATTCAAATCTTAAAACTATTTAATTTTTATTAGACCAGCCAGTGCCAGACTAAAATTCAAGTTCTGATAATAAAATTAATTAATTCAGTGGTTTCATCTAAGTGCAATAGTACCCCTTCTTTTCAGACGAGTGTGTCCACTATGTTAACACATTCCTTAAGTGACTTGCAAACAGATCGCATTTTTCTTTGCCATTTATAGCCCAGGATCCTCTCAGATTACGCAGTGGAGGTTTTGCTATAACGGGTCTTTTTAGGCGTCTGGCAGCTCGCCATAGAGAATAATTTGTCTGGGAAGTCGCGTCTAGGCTTTCTAAATATTTATTCAGTAATGCCATTCTGTGCACCTCTAACAAGTTTTTTAATTGGTTTGTGCGTTCTTTCGGTTTATTTTTAAGTTGAGGCGATCTATGCTTTTGCCATTCTCTCCGGGTTCTCCTTTTTTCAGATAAAAGCTTTTCAACATCTGCAGAAAAAATTTTGTTGTACTTGGCATGACGATAAGTAGACGAAGCATGTTCAACGGCTTTTATAATGTTTTCATTAAGGATGTTCAGACAATCGTCGATGTCTCCGGGTGTTTTTAGTGGTTGGTTTTCCGAGCAGTGGGTGCTGATATATTTTTTATATTTCAACCAATCTACTTTCTTAGTTAAGAAAAAATCACTAGTTGCTATTTTATGAGGACTGCAAAAAGTGATTATTGATAGTGAGTGGTCAGAAGATAAATCCTAGGAGGCTTGGGCCTCAATAAGCTCCGGGGATATACCTTTTTCTACGCCAAAATCTATTACGTCTGGTATTTTATTGTGGTCTGTTGGCCAATAGGTTGGTTGTCCAGTTAAAATAACGAAAAGTCCCATTTCAGACAGGGAATCATACAAGACCGGACCTTTCGGATTAATTAGGCGGGAGCCCCCAGTACGTGCTCTTAGCGTTATAGTCTCCAGCAGCTAAAAAGCGGGGATGTTAAAGATTTGTAAAAACTGTTGTACTGATCCTTCGTTATGGAGAATCTGGGTGGACAATAAACTGACGAAATAACAAGATTATGGTGAAATTCATCAATGCAGACGTTTGTTGCTTGTATATAACTTTCGGAGAGACCATCCATCCACTGGTGTTTGATTCTTGCTTTAATTAATATAGCTGAGCCACCACATGACCTATCTCTGGGATCTTTTGAGTCGTAAAAAGTATAGCCACATATTTTGAAAGTGCTTCTAGATGTGATATGAGTTTCGGAAATCAACATGACATCAATTTTTTGGTGTGTTAGAAAATATTGAGCTCGTTTTTGTGTTGGCGGATGCCGTTTGCATTCCAGAAACAAACCCTGAGGCAGTTCATGGCCTTTTAAGCATGTCCTGCAGAAAAGCAGACTGTATTTTTTGCATCATACCAGCCATTTGCGCCATGATCTGCCTAAATTGTTTTAGCATATTGGCTTCCAGGCGGCTAAAATTGGGGCCCGTAGGTTCATTGTTAGCACCTCTTTGTATTGTTGGCGGGTTAGGCTTACTTGCGTTGGGCTGGTTAGACTTTAACGCGTTGTCATAAGAAAGTTGACTCGTAGTTGGCTGTGATGGTGGGGGCATAGAAAGAAGTATTGGCTATGTTTAATTGCTGGGAAGGAGCAGGAACTACTTTTGGCTTTGATGAGCGCCTTACTCAATCAAAAAACAGGGCAGCCTCTATAGTTGGCAGTATGATTTCCACCGCACGAGGATCATCTTTTGGTTTGTCGCACTTTGTGGTAGCATGCAGGTCTTCACACACCACACAAACAGAGGGAAATTTGCAGTAAGCCTTGGTGTGACCATATTCTTGGCAATTTAGGCACTGCCCGGGCCCAGATCACTTATGTGGCGCTTTAACCACAACTCTACGCACATAGGGGTATTTTGCCAATCTAGCCGGACATTAAGCCAAAATGGAAATTTAAGAAATGTTAAAATTTAAGTGCACAGCTCGACAGATAACAAAATTCTCTATTGGATTGTGAATTTTCAAATCTTTCGCTTGAAATTTGTCGTTTAGAGGCACTGTCAAAGTCAAGAATGTTAAGTAAATTTGCCTGCAATTTATTAACTTTTGATCGTTTTGAGAGGTTTACAACATATTTTTTTGTAGCTAAACAAAGATTCTACATTGATTTTTTCTTTCTGTGAAAGATTATATAAGCAGCTACCTTATTTAGTTTTTTTTTATTTTTTATTTTAAGTTTTATTTAATAAAAATTCCCTCAAAATTAAAAAAAAGAGGTTTTTTTGTTCACTTTTTGATTAAAAAAAATAAAACCAAAAGGTTTTTAAAAGTGATGGCAGTCATTATCCTAAAAATCTTTATCATCACAATAAAACCTGAAATCTCTACTTTTAGACGAAAAAAGAAAACGTTGCGCGTTTTTGCGCCATTTTTTTGACGAATTTTTGAAAATTTAACTTTTTTCTGTTTTTTTCTCATTTTGTGTGTTTACATATGAGTAAGAAACTTTTTTGTGGGTCATAAAACTTTTTGATAATTAATTGTTTTTTAATGCTTTTTATTTAAATTATTACAGCTAAATTGAAATTAGTTTTTAACAGGTTAAATTGGGTTTACACTGACATTGCATGTATAAAAAGGAATGTGCGAGGCAGTAGTTTTTACCCGCCCCTAAACTGGTAGTACCTGTGCGAAAACTTTCCTAATAACGCTATTTGATGCAAAAAAATAAATGTACCTGCCTTCAAAACTTTTAAAAAATTGTATAAAAAAAATTAGTTTTTAACGAAAAACAAATCTGTGCTTCAAGAACTTATTTTTTTTTGTGTATCTACTAGAGAGCTGCACCAATTTACTCGAACTTGTAGTATACTTGAGTATTTTAAGGGATGAACTCTTATTTGTAGTACTTCTAAATAATAAGAATCTTTTTCTATGAACTCGCTCATCATCAACTATGTAATCAATGTTACTTGACAGAGTTTTTTATATGAGACTACTTGCTTTCTGCCGAAAAACTTTCAGTTGGTGATGAAGTACATAAATAACACAAAAAAATTCGTTGTAACACATCAGACAGACATTTTTAAACGTTTTAATTAACAAAAACTGAGTTTTATGTACCAAACGTAACAGGAGAATAGAAAAAGCAACAAACTGTTAAACATTCATACAAATTGAAAATATAGGTACCCTGTCGGACATTCAGTTAACTTAAAATTAACTTGAAGCTAACTATTTCTCAAGTAGTGGTGGTTGACACTTGCATTACTTTTATATGGAATTAACTAACTATTTTAACATTGCGATGTCCTAGGAAGTAGTCAATTGTCCGATTCTGCATTACTTTTAATTAACTTGAAGTTAGTTACATAGCTGTTAACTTAAAGTTAACGTTTTGTAGCTAGCTATAAACTTACTACTTTAAGTTAGCTTTAAGTTGGTTTTTTTTAATTAACTATAAGTTACGAATTTCTTACTTTTAGCCACAATTAAGCCACAAAAGGATTGATTTAAGTTCGAAACCGTACTTGATTTAAGCCAAAAAAGATTGATTTAAGCCGTAAACGGGATTATTTCTAAAACTAAATGTAATTTCTTTTTGACATATGGGGCGCTTTATTAAAGAAGAAGAACTTTATATTTTATTTATATTTTATTTATAATTAATATTTACAATTTAAAAATTTCATTTTTTGTATTTACCGACGCTGAGATTCGAACCAGGGATTTCTGAACTGCA
The DNA here is from genome assembly GCA_963583895.1 of Melanophora roralis. Lineage (NCBI taxonomy): Eukaryota > Metazoa > Arthropoda > Insecta > Diptera > Rhinophoridae > Melanophora > Melanophora roralis. The sequence continues at coordinate 69,812,579 of OY757190.1, read as the reverse complement.
GCACAAGCGCATTACCTCTAGGCCACCGAGACACTTTGTTTTTAAATGTAAAATAATATATTGAAAGAACAAGTTTTCTTCTGCTTGATTTGTTAAAGCAATCTAATCTTATTTAAAAAAAAAAAATACTGCGCAGTGTTTGTATACATTTTGGTTAATGCAAATTTTGCATTGCGTAGTAGTTGGCTTTAAGTTAGTCTATAAAAGCTAACTTAAAGTTAGTTTTTTTTTTGTAGTTAGCTACTCATTTGACGGCAGGGTACCTACAATTATATGTAAGTGTGTATGTAAACTATTTTGTAAGTAGCGTCTTTTTGTCTCAAGTTGTTGTTGTTTCTAGCTCAACTTTTTTTTAGGTTTCTTCAGGGCCATTACAGTTGTTGTTGTTAACGCATGTGTGTGGTTGTCATTGTTGTTTTTTTTTTTTTTTTGCTAAGTAACATCATTTTCAATAATAACTTTTTATTGTTGCTTTTTGCATAGATTTTTCGTATGGGGTTGTTTTTACAGAAAAATATTTGTAACAAATTATAGAATCTTATAGCTGTTGCAGCAGGAGCACAGGAAAAATAATAAGCAAATATCAATATAATTTTCTAAATATAGGATAACATGTTATGATCAGTGCTGTCATGTCGTGAAATTTATATTTTGTTTATTTGAATTTTGACATGCAAATAACATTGCTATTTATTTAAAGGTTTTTTTTATATATTAAAATAGTTTAAATATAAAAATGCTGTAACGAAAACGTATGTTGGCTTAGAATTTCTTAATCTTTATCTTAAAAACATTTTTTAGTCAAACAAAGAAACAAATTGTTTATCTCATAATTCTTGAAAATATAATACGACAACACTAGCAATGAACCCGTTGATTTTGTTGTTTTGTGCGTCGCATTCTTAATTTTTTTTGTTTGGGCTTTTCCACAGTCATTAGCATTTGTTAAAGGGTGTTTGTTGTAGTAATTTATTGATGGTTAAAGGCATTTTTATTGCTTTATTTATGCAGGAACAAATTTGATATATGTATGTGTATGCAACATTGTAGGGTGATACATTTATGCTTCTAGTTGTTTTCACAAAAATACTAAATAAATCCGGACCAATACTTTAAAATCCATTTGTTTATTTTATTTTTATAAATTATTTTATGTTTATTAAATACCAAAGCCTAATATTTATATTTTAATACCTTTGGGAAATTGTGTTTGCGTTTTCTATGAAACAAAAAAATAAATCATTTAAAATGTCCATAATTCCGATATTAGCGATATGCTTTCTCACAACATAATTAAAAAATTCCAAAAATTGTTAAAAACCCCCAACAACAATAAAAGGGAAAAAGTTCATTTTTCTATAAAATTCTAATTTGCATATATGTATGTATATGTGTTTGTGGTAATCCCAAAAAGTGCTGAAACACACAGGCAGTTTCTCGATCTATCTCTCTCACTCTTTTTTTAAAACCCTTGTAAATGGTTTTGGCCTTTTCCATCATGCCGGTATTAATAATGTCAACAGTTCTGATATTCGCGACATGTTTTCACACAACACAGTTTAAAAGTTCCAACACTTACCATTCATTCTACCTACATACACTGAATCAATTAAGTCTCCGTACAGATTATGTCTTATATATATTGCTAATTTATTATGTCTCAAAAATGTTTTTGATAAATACTTTTAATTTTTTTTAAAAACAAATTTTATTAATTATAAAATTACATAAAACTAATATAACAATATTCATTAAAAACATAAAAAAATTAATTCAACTTCATTAAAATCAATCCCAAAAAAGTCTCCGTACAGTCCATTGTTTTTAGATTTTCAGCCCTTATGCTAACTTTTAATACGTAGTTGGTCCTCCTTTATTGTAAATTATGGCATTTAATCGGCTTTTCATTGAATGTACAAGTTTTTTTTGTAGTCATAGGATCTATTTTGTCCCATTCGTCCCTAATAACAGCTTTAAGCTGATCTTTACTCGATATAATGTGTTGCCGGATCTTTTTTTCCAAGTGGTCCCATAAATGCTCAATCGGGTTGAGATCGGGTGACTGCGGTGGGTGGTTTAACTGCTTTGGGACATTGTAAATGAGCCACTCCTTTATTACTCCAGAGGTGTGCTTAGGATCGTTGTCCTGGTGGAAGTAATACAAATGTCCCAAACCTAATTTTTCTACACTTTGCTTTAGGTTTTCTTTTAGAATGTTTAAATACGCAAATTTATCCATTGTATTTTCAATAAAAACGAGGTTGCCAACACCAGAAGAGGCCATACATCCCCACACCATTACGTTACCTCCACCATGCTTTACAGTTGGGGTCAAATGCTTTGGATTCATTTCTGTATTTGGCTTTCTCCATACTATTCTTCTTCCATCTGACCCAAAAACATTAAATTTGCTTTCATCATATTTGCCTTGCGGACATACGGCTTCTTACGGCTAACCCGGCCATTATATTCATTTCTTTTAAGGACGTTTCTTACCGTTTGGGGGTCAACAACGATTCCATCACTTGTTTTTAGGTTTCCTGCAATAACACACGCACTTGTTTTGGGATCATTGTTTACGGTCCGTATAATTCTCCTCTCCAAGTGTTTGTCTATTTTTCTTGGACGGCCAGTTCGAGGATTGTTTGCCATTGTCCCAGTTTTTTTACATTGCTGAATGACGTACTGAATAGATGAACGTGGTCTTTTCACAATTTCACTAATTTCCAATAGGCTTTTTCCATTATTTCTGAGGTCAATGATAATTTTTTTGGTGCTTATAGAAATTTCCTTATTTTTACAATCCATAATTATCAGTTTTAATTTTTAACACCTTAATTTAGAGAAACCACTACTTTCTTTGATAAATAATATTTTTTTAGATAAAAAAAAAATGTTGGAGGACCGTTATAATACAAAAACAAAAATTGTACGGAGACTTTTTCGTTGTAAAAAATTAGTGTTGCCATATAGAAGTCATTATTACATGATCCTATTTGAAATACATCTCATAAAGTTGCCATAGTCTACTTCACTAGTAGGCTAATATTAAATTAAAATGTTAAAGTTTGAGAGATATTAGGTGTTTAAGGTAAAAATATAAGCTTAATTACGAACAAAACAACTGTACGGAGACTTATTTTATTCAGTGTATATAACAAAAATCTCAAACCGTGTAGGTACTTGTGAGATAAAAAGCTTAAGATTTTGTATTAAATACAGCCAGAAACTAGGATTGATTATTAACCTAAAATACCGTTCTTTTAAGTATTATTTTATTATAGGTAGGTTTATGAACTAGCGCCTTATTTGAAAATTATTCCATAGATATCTGTCAAATAAGCTTTTAATAAACCTACTACAATTAGTATGAATACAGCCGTTTAACTACATATACGTTTTTTTTATCTGGTAGTAAGTTTGTGTAATATTAAACGCAATAACAACAGTTTAAAAATTGTTTTTGTTACAGTAACAAAACATGCACAATATGCACATCTTAAAAGTTACAATAAAAACATAGGCCGCTATTTCTTTTTTTAAATAACAAATGTTTTTCAAGTCGAAATTTTTTTTCTTTAATATAACACCCTTTTGCCAATGCCTGCTGCCGTCGAAAGATTGTTTGTCTTATGCAACAATGCGTGGTTCTCTTTCAGACAAAACCTTCTATTACTAAAAGTTATTAAGGACTTATAAAACATATACATTAAGGGTCTTATTCATAAACGTACAATAGTGTATATTAAAGGCTTATTTGACAAGTATATATGGAATAATTGTCAAATAAGCCTTTAATAAACACTATTGTACATTTATGAATAAGACCATAAATATTTATATTACATTTTTAAATATTAAGCTTTGGTATTTAATAAACATAAAATAATTTATAAAAATAAAATAAACAAATGGATTTTAAAGTATTGGTCCGGATTTATCTAGTATTTTTGTGAAAACAACTAGAAGCATAAATGTATCACCCTACAATGTTGCATACACATACATATATCAAATTTGTTCCTGCATAAATAAAGCAATAAAAATGCCTTTAACCATCAATAAATTACTACAACAAACACCCTTTAACAAATGCTAATGACTGTGGAAAAGCCCAAACAAAAAAAAATAAGAATGCGACGCACAAAACAACAAAATCAACGGGTTCATTGCTAGTGTTGTCGTATTATATTTTCAAGAATTATGAGATAAACAATTTGTTTCTTTGTTTGACTAAAAAATGTTTTTAAGATAAAGATTAAGAAATTCTAAGCCAACATACGTTTTCGTTACAGCATTTTTATATTTAAACTATTTTAATATATAAAAAAAACCTTTAAATAAATAGCAATGTTATTTGCATGTCAAAATTCAAATAAACAAAATATAAATTTCACGACATGACAGCACTGATCATAACATGTTATCCTATATTTAGAAAATTATATTGATATTTGCTTATTATTTTTCCTGTGCTCCTGCTGCAACAGCTATAAGATTCTATAATTTGTTACAAATATTTTTCTGTAAAAACAACCCCATACGAAAAATCTATGCAAAAAGCAACAATAAAAAGTTATTATTGAAAATGATGTTACTTAGCAAAAAAAAAAAACAACAATGACAACCACACACATGCGTTAACAACAACAACTGTAATGGCCCTGAAGAAACTTAAAAAAAAGTTGAGTTAGAAACAACAACAACTTGAGACAAAAAGACGCTACTTACAAAATAGTTTACATACATACTTACATATAATTGTAGGTACCTATATTTTCAATTTGTATGAATGTTTAACAGTTTGTTGCTTTTTCTAATCTCCTGTTACAGTGCCAATCGTTTGCTACATACAACTCGGGCTTTTTGTTATAATTAAAAAAAAAAGGAATTTATTAAAAATTTTTTCAATTCATAAATTAGATTTTGTTCTTTCTGTAGCGAGCTCATAAATAACTGTTGGTATTTGACAAACTACTGTTCAATTATGTTTCGTACTCGCACACTGCGAGCGACTACAAGTACATACTCGCTTTTACGTCGAGTTTCGCTACTTACTTGAATTCTTATCCGCTGCAGATGTCTAGTATCTACATACATATATTGTGGTTATTGCACGAAATTGTTTTTAGAACCCTTTTAAAACTATGAGAGTAAAATGGAAAAAGTTTATACAGGATTAGAGCTATTACAAATAGTAAGGGAATTTAAAGATAAATTTGTTAAAGAGAAATTGCGATTTTTAGGTAGAACTTTCAAAATGTCAAGGAGATGGCGACATGTCAGCGGTGAAACAGTGTTTATACAGTTTCAGAAAATTTTTTAATTTACAATGCACAAGATTTTAATACATGGATCAATTGCCTATTGGGCTGTTATCAGAAAACATTTTCGGATTTAGAGGCAGAATTTTGCAACAAAGTTTTCAAGAGTTCAGTGTAACGTAGATATTATTAATAGACTTTTGCTCAGTTCTGATCCACTGATGACTAGCATAAGACCAAATACAAAAAAGGAGTCATTGCCCTTTACGAAAGAAGTAGTTTCTTTAATGTTTCCCCCTGTACTTGATTTTCAAGAGGATTCAGATTCAGAAGAGGTCTTTGAAGAAACAGACAAAGAAGAACAGTAGCACTCCTGTTCTTAGTGCAAAAGGATATTTTTTCAATTAAATTCGTTTTTGTTTTCATACTTTAAATTACTTGTTACTTCTGTAAATAAGTTATTGTTATATACAGTGCTTGACAAAACAATGGGAACTTTTCTTAAAATTTACTTCCTTACTGTTGGAGGTCTCAAATCTAAATTATTTCTTGAAAAAAAACTATCAAGTGTTTCAGTATTTTATTTTAAAGATTGTTTTTGATATATTTACTAACATTAAATAACATAAAATATCATATATCGAAAATTATGAAGCGAAAGTAAAAGTATTTAATAATTGGGTATTGACAAAACAATGGAAACTAAAATTTTACTTCAATAAAAAAAGTTGATCAGTTATCATCAAAACTTAATATTTTGTTATCCTTTATTTTTGATAACTGCATCACATCGACGATGCAATGACCCAATCAATTTGTCAACCGTGTCTTTAGAAACTTTTTGCCATTCACTTAAAACTGCATTAGATAAATCCTCTTTTCGTGTGTAATTACGGAATCTTATTTGGTGATCTACAATTTTCCATAAATTTTCTATGGGATTGGGCGGGCCACTTCAAAACACGCACCTCATTGGACTGTAACCAGTCAGCTACAACTCTAGAGGTATGCTTTGGATCATTGTCCTGCTGAAATCGCCAAATTAGTGGCATGTTCTCTTCTGCATATGGATACATTATGTCATTTAAAATGGCTTTATAGCCTACACCAGTCAATGTATCTTTTATGACGTGAATTGGGCCCATTCCTTGCCCAGAAAAACAACCCCAGACCATAATATTGCCATCTCCAAACTTAACTGTCTTACATGTATATTTTGGGTCAAGTCTCTTTCCCTCACAAAGGATCTTCCATCATTTCCCCTTAAATTATATTTAGACTCGTCTGAGAAGAGGACAGTGTTCCATTTCTGTCTAGAACAATTAATTGGGTATCGTTGTCACTCCAGCATATCCCACCTTCTGCAAGAAGATAAAAGGATGTTACTTGGCGATTTCAATGCTCACCACGAGAACTGGTATTCTCAATTACCAAATGATCCCCGCGGCAATCTTATTGCGGACCAGATAGACGAATCCGACTTCGCTGCGATAAATGAATGCTTTCCCACAAGAATAACTGCTAGGTGCTCAAGCTCCCCTGACATTTCCGTTGTCTCCCAGTCGCTCCTAGCCTATACCACCTGGCAAGCCCTACCAGCACTTAGTTCTGACCACATTCCCATTGTAATCACTGTGGAGAAGCCTAGCGACTTTGTTGAGCCCGATAAGCGTACGTTTGTAAACTATAACAAGGCCAACTGGCAAGGTTTCACAAACCTCATAGACGAAACTCTTCGTCACTTGCCGCCCCCCACGTGCGCCCAAAGGGGCGAGAAGGTCTTTAGGGACACTATACTCAAGGCGGCAAGACGCTTTATACCCGAATGCAAGACCAGGTTTCCCATCAAATGCAGCACGTTTAGCCCAGCAGCGCGATTTTCTACGTGCTAGCAACCCGGTAGATGAGCGTATCGAGCAACTAACGGCCGAGATCTCAATCTCGTGAACGAACACCGTCGCAGTACATGGTTGGCCCATCTTAACTAATGCTCAACTAGCTCTAAAAAGCTTTGGTTTACCATTAAGAGTCTATCTGGAACAAAGAGCAACGATAACCTTGCTGCTGTTGCGTTTGAAGGCACGCAGCACACCGATGCCAGGAAATGCGCAACACAGTTTTGTAGGCAGTTCATTGAGCACCCTACCATGCAGAACCGGGCCAAACGAGCGTTCATACGTGTGATTAAGGGGTTCACACGTAACCCAGCACCCATCTCCTTCGCCCCCAGCGAACCAGATAGACGAAAGTTGAGAACATAATCGCCAGATCGAAACCTTCAAAGGCGATAGGTCCAGATGGCTTATGCTTAAGAAACTTGGCCCAGCAGGATTGGAGTATCTCACGCAACTTTTAAATATCTCGATTCGCCAACTGGTGATTCCAGATGTTTGGAAGGTGGCAAGAGTTATTCCTATTCAAAAACCTGGTAAACCCGCTACACTTGGAGAGTCATATAGACCGATCTCCCGATCTCTGCTACTACCCTCCCTGAAAGAGCATTTCCAACTCGATCCACACCAGCATGGTTTCAGGGAAGCGCATAGCACCACAATGGCTTTGAACATGATAACCAGCCATATTACAAACGGCCTTAACCAGCAAAGACCCTGTCAGCGCACGATTGTGGCCGCTTTAGACTTATCTAAAGCCTTTGACATGGTTCATCACTCCCTGCTGATAAGTGACATCTCGAACTCCTCTCTTTCCAACGATGGCAAACGCTGGATTGCCAATTACCTATCGGGCAGACAAGCGTTTGCTGAGTTCAGAGGCCAGAAATCAAAATACCGTAAGATAAAAATGGGCGTGCCTCAAGGAGGAGTGTTGTCGCCAATGCTCTTCAACATATATCTTGCGAAGATTCCCACCCCGCCCCAAGATGTCTCATTGGTGTCATATGGAGATGATTGCACCATTATATCATCAGGTGTGAGCATAGATGACACAAGTGACAAGGTATCGCAACACCTGGCCACCATCAATGACTTCTTCCGGGAACGGAGGCTAAGGTTATCAACTCCAAAATCGACACTGGCCCTTTTCACCTCTTGACAAAGGAAATGAGGAGACCCTAGACATCTCGGTCGACGGCAGACTTATCCCCACGGTGCAGAACCCGAAGATACTGGGCGTAGTCTTCGATAATCTGCTCCACTTCTCATCGCACGCCACTTACATCAACCAAAATGTGAGAAATAGGAACAAGGTCCTTAAGGCTCTTGCTGGCACCTCTTGGGACATGGTTAAGGAAACTATCATAGAGACGTATAAGGCCATCGATCGCTCTCTACTTAACTATGCCGCCGCAGTATGGACTTCATTCCTTAGCGACACACAATGGCGCGGTTTGCAAACGGCTCAGAACAATGCACTTAGAATAGTCACCGGATGTGTTAAGATGACGAGCGTGGATCATATACATGAGGAAACCAAAATGCTGCAATATGAGATCTGGATGGTGCAGTATCCTGAACTGCTATCGTGAACGGGTTATTCCCGGTACACTAAATCAGTGCCCTGACTGCCTCCAAAGTCCTCATGACTCAGTGCATTTTTTTAACTGCCCTAATAGGCCAACTAACTTACGTCCAATCGACCTATGGGTAAAACCGACTGAGGTGGCACAATTTCTTCAGCTCCCAATGCCACCACCTGACTGACAAACACAAATTTTAAAGAAATCTTTTTTCTCTTTTAAATACATATATCTTCAGAAAAAAAACAGTCAACAACAGTGGAACTGTTACAACAACAACTATAAGCTTAATAAGGTCGTTGGTGTTTTTTTCCCTCAAATAATTTGGGGGAGGCTTAAAAGTCTTCCTCTCGGGTAACGGAGCATCGTTTTCCTCCTACAAGATGGCAAAACGGTTTTGCGATGACGTTGGCTTTTCGTCGTCTGTCAAAATTGTTGCTGGGTTGTTAATCTCTGCCGATTTGGGGCTTCTTCCCCTCTTAAGAACTGTTATATAACTGTCCATTCCTACCTGGACCTTTGGAGCTTGTGAAGAAAATGGACTGTGACCGTCCTTATCAGCTGCTGGTACAACACCAGAACTTGATAAGGATGAGCGCGTTGTTTTCATCGATCAATCATACTAAAAGCTTAATGAGGTCGTTGGTGTTTTTCTCCCTCAAATAAATTGGGGGAGGCTTAAAAGTCTTCTTCTCGGGTAACGGAGCATCGTTTTCCTCCTGTAAGATGGCAATGGCAAAACGGTTTTGCGACGACGTTGGCCTTTCGTCATCTTTCAGAATTTTTGCTGGGTTGTTAATCTCTGCCGATTTGGGGCTTCTTCCCCTCTTAAGAACTGTTATATAATGATCCATTCCTACCTGGACCTTTGGAGCTTGCAAAGAAAAATGACCGTGACCGTCTTTAGCAGCTGCTGGTTCAACACCAGAACTTGATAAGGATGAGCGCGATGAGGATGGCCCCTCGGTATTTTTTTTTATAAGTTTTAAAAATTGATTGGGCTAAGTTTGTCCCTTGTTCAGTACACTTATTTAAATTAGGAGCACTTGCAAATAAATTGTCTTTAATTATCGGTTTTGCACGCAAAGTAATCATTACCGTCTAAAGCACCTTTAAATTCCTTTGATTTCATGAGCTTTCGTGTATTCGGCCCATTTAATTTTGCTTCGCTGATTCGTGGGAAAATATTTTCCAAACAATCAAGAATTTTCGGTTGCTTCACTATGGCCTTGATCAAATTTTTTACTATTCCCAATTTGATATGGACAGGGGGGCATGAGCACGTTCTCCATTGGCACCAGGGGATCGTTTATGCAGTTGTGTCCTCTCTCCGTTGGATCTCGAGCAATCCACTCATTCGTTTCGTATTGGTTTCCTTTAAATCGGGTATCCCAAAGACACAAGAAACACATGTTTTTCCGTATAGCCTCCTTGGAGACCTCTTAGAATCGCCACGACTTTCAGGTCACAACTGATCCGCCACATGTGATCAGTGTAGCAAACTTTATCTAAAATTATTTTTATGGAATCGTATGTTTCGCTCATGTCTGTGCTGTAGCCAATGGGAATGCTTGGGTTTTAATTATATACATATATGTAGCTAAACGACTTTCAGGTTTGATTTCCAAGAATCGATAAACATTCGCAAAAAAAAAAAGCAATTGTCGTCTTCGATATCCGGTGACTTTGACATTAGGCTTCACGTTGAGAAGTTTAATTCTGCAACAATCTTGTCCATTCTTGCTTGTGATATTGGAATTATTTTGTTCGATGGACCGGCTTCTGGTGTTGTTTTATAGGTGAAATCCGATTGATCCATTGTTTCAATAGAAAAAAGAAGTTTCTCTGTCAGGACTTGAAAGCGGTGGAATTGGTATTTCATCCGAATGCGGTAGAGGTATTTGCACTTTTAACAGATATGTAAACTCTTCGATTAAGGCCTTTACGAATTACTCAACATATTTTGTTTGCGCAAGCGTAACAGTTGTCGGAATTGTGCTCCCTGAATCAGCATTGGTACACCAAAACGAAGTGAGCTGCTTGTCCCTTGAATCCACATGTTAAGACCATTGCAGCACGTTTTACAAATTTTGTCTGGGACCCTCGAAACACCGCGAATTGTTTCGCAATCAAAAAAAGTTTAAAAGCGCACTCCACTTGCTCAGTGAGAAATGCAACATTTGTTGAAAAAGTTTTTTTGCCACAAACGTAACAAAATAAATTGATATTTTCTGAACAATTTGTACTCATTTCGGTTTAATACTTTTAATACTTTTTCGTCACTTTAAAAACACCGTACTTTACGCGTTCGGAGACACTTGTTGAATGACAAAAATCGATCAGTGAACACCTATAAATACTACGTAAGTTTCAATATTTTACTGATGGGTACTTATGAATTCGCGCATCTTTTAAGGGTGGCTATATACCTGATTCGTGTGCGTTTTAAATTTTTAGGAACGTTCTAAAACATGACCACTCCCACTATATGTGGGTGCAATTTGTTTAAAAAAATCATGCAGGTAGCCAACGGAAAAACCCAAATAATTAAGAAAAGTGCACATTCCTTTTTTCCTTTTAATTGTCCACGCACATTTATGACCGTTTTTTAGTTTGTTACCGCTACCATAAAAATCAAATAACCTTTTGTTTATTACTTTTTTTTAATTCTGAGAATCATAAAAAAAGTCATCAATGTTTTTTTCAAAGAACTTTGGGTATATCTCGAGCAAATTTTTGAAATTCATACCTTCACTTCATTGTGATTAAAAGCGAAACGCGTCCATCGATTTTCATGATCTATGTCTCATTTTGTTTAAAGATTTATGTGAAAGTAATAGGACTTGACACATTTTTACCGTTTTGGATTTTTTATGAACTTAAAATAAAAAAATTTAATTTTTTAGGCAAAAAATATTTTTTTTTTCATACATTTATTTATAACTGCGAAACTGTTGCCTATGTAGCTATACGTTGTATGAACGGAATTGAATTGAAATTCCTAATTTTTTTTTAAATTTGTTTCAGCAAAATAGGACTGGTGGTTCTCGAGTTATGTCAAAAAAAGACCACCAAAGGTCACAATTTCCCCTATATGATAGTTACTAACTTCAAATCGATATATCTCGACGTGACCCAGCGAAACGCCGGGACACGTATAACTTCTTTTTTATCGATATAACTTTCCCCGGTAGTTTGAACCCTTCCCTATCACTGACACCTACTATTTGTCGCACAGTGTTATAAAAAAAAACGAGCAAGAGTTTTAATATCTCACAAGGCATCTGCACCTCCTGCATCTCTTTCAAACATTTGAATTTAGATGACCAAAAATTATCAAGTATTAATAATTATTAAACTGATTTGTTTTATTTTAAGCAAAATCCTCAACAACAACAACATCAGCAAACTGCTCAGCAATCGGATTCAGTTGCTAAACCTGAAGTTGCAGATAAAACAGACGATAGTGCTATTGTTGATACGAATGTTGCCACAGAAAATCAGCAACATCAACAATCACAACAAAATCAGCACAGTCAAAATCATCATATGAATAAACAAGCAGGGGTTGCCACTATGTATAATATGGGTGGCGTTAACCGCGGTCAAAAACGTGACCGTCATTTCGAAGGTCCTCGTGGTGGTCGTGATGGTGGAAGAGGTGGATTGGGAGATAGTAACCGTGCAGCCGGTGGACCAGGGCGCAACGATGATTTTTTTATTGGCCAACGTCTACGTGCAATTTCCGGACCTACTCACGAACTTCCACCGATTGAAAACTCGGAAGAAACAAAATTTTCTGGTCGTAACCGTTTGTACGTTGGAAATCTGACCAACGATGTTAATGAAGAAGACTTACGTGAATTATTCAAGCCATTTGGTGAAATTGGAGAAGTATTTAGCAACCCAGAAAAGAACTTTGCTTTTCTTAAGATGGATTTCCATGCAAACGCTGAACGAGCCAAACGTGAATTAGATGGAACTATGCGCAAAGGGCGTATGCTACGCGTTCGATATGCTCCAAACGCCACAATTTTACGTGTTAGCAATCTTACGCCATTTGTATCAAATGAATTGTTGTACAAGTCATTCGAAATCTTTGGGCCTGTTGAAAGGGCTAGTGTGACTGTAGATGATCGTGGAAAATCAACAGGTGAAGGTATTGTTGAGTTTGCTAAGAAATCGTCAGCTAATATGTGTTTGCGTTTCTGCAATGAGAAGTGCTTTTTTCTGACAGCCTCGTTGAGGCCTTGTGTTGTTGAGCCTTTTGAGGCCAATGAAGACACGGATGGTTTGCCTGAAAAATCTTTAAATAAGAAGTTGCCAGAATTCAATCACGAACGTAACATTGGCCCACGTTTTGCAGATATCGGTAGTTTTGAACACGAATATGGTACTAGGTGGAAGCAGCTGCACGAATTGTTTAAAAACAAACAGGAGGCGTTAAAACGTGAGTTAAAGATGGAAGAAGAAAAACTGGAAGCACAAATGGAGTATGCACGTTATGAACATGAGACGGAACTTTTACGACAAGGTATTTTTTTATAAATTTTGGTTTTCATTAAAAACAAATTTAAAAAAAATGTTTCAGAGCTACGCAAGCGCGAATCTGATAATGAACGCAAGAAAATGGAATGGGAAATGCGCGAAAAGCAAGCTGAAGATTTGCGTAAGCGTGATGAAGAACAAATGCGTCGCCAACAAAATGAAATGCAATCGCGCATGTTGCGCCAAGAAGAGGAAATGCGTCGCCGTCAACAAGAGAACACATTGTTTATGCAAGCTCAGCAACTAAATTCTTTGTTAGATCAACAAGAGGGTGGCTTCAGTGGTAATTGTAGCAATTTTGATAATTTTGGCAGCAATTCGTCTTTTGACTTTCGTGGTAAGCTTTATTTTTTTGTTTTTATCAAAAATAACACTGAAAAAATATACAATCTATTTGAAAAAGTTCTGAATTTAAACAAAGTGGAAAAAATATATAATTTTTGGTCAATCTATAATATAAAATAATAAATATTACCTGAAAAATAAAAGTTCTCTTAAGCGGAACGAAAACTAAGTAAAAACCTTATAACAGGCCATAAAAAATCGGTATACCCGGTGATACCCGGTTTAGAAAAATGGAAAATATTAAAAAAAATTGTGCGAAAAAAATGTTGAAGTTAAAAACTTAATGGAAATTATAAAAAAAAAACAGAAAAAACAAGGGCGTTTTTGAAGAAATTAACAATTCGAAAATGTGTAAAAAAAATTGAAAATTAGTCGAAGAAGTAAATACTAGAGCTCTGCGTGTATTAAAAAAATATTACATTCGCCCAATTATTTAACACTCGGCGAGAACTAAATACATAGATGTAGTAAAACACAAATCCAGAAGTTAATTAAGTAAGTGTAATAATACATTATTATAAAACAATAACAATACTCCGTTAACATTTTTTGTCATATTTGCCTTTGGTGAACTAACAATAAAACTAAGTAATTAATATTAGTCCAGCCAGTGCCAGACTAAAATTTAAGTTCTCATAATAGAATTAATTAACTTCATCTAAGCGCAATGGTATCCATCTTTTTTAGACGGGTGTGCCCACTATGTTGCAAGATGTTTTGACCGAGAGGATTTGGATGAGTTTCGATCTTATAGTACATAAATAATTTAAACCCCGTTAACATGTTCAATTCAATGAAACTTTTAGGGTTTGTTCCTATGGTCGTGTAGATGGTTAATCTTAAGTTTGCACGAAATGGGTCAATGCATTCGTGAGTTATGATTTTCATGTGATTTTTTTGTTCATATAAAAAACAACAAATATGTATTCGACAAGGCCTAAAGATCGCGAGCGAAATAGTAAGTAAATCAATAGTAGTTTGATGTTTTAATAGGACTATTGTATTGAATTGATTTACTTTTTTTCATCATTTCCAAATAAAAAATAAATAAACAAACCAAAGAATTTGATTCAATATTAATATTCATACGTAGCGAAGAACGCCGAGAACCGCTAGTTTATATATATAATAAATAGCAGAGTTCCTAAAATTGAGCCTTGTGGTACGCCTAAGTCATTTTGAATTACCTTAGATTTTACGGTATTAACTTTAGTCATTTGTTTTCGATTATTTAGATATGACTCAAACCATTTTAATTCACTCTCTCTTATGCCATATTTATTTGTATAGCTTTTTTAATAGGATATATCATATGTAAGGGATGTACAACCATATAATCTTAGAAATGGCTATGATTTTCGGTTACAGCGAGCAACAAGCAGCACAATGCAAAGATCACTTTTCTTCAAAGGTTTAAGTATTTATAATAGACTTCCAAACAATTTAAAAAATGAGGGAAATATTAATATATTTAGGAAGAAAATTGTAGAATATATAAACATTGTACAGAGCTATAATAATAATATAAATTTTAATTATAATTTTTAATAATTCATTTAGAAGGAATCTTTACTAAAGTATATAATATACTAATAAATAAATAAAAAATCTCTGTCAATCGTTTCGAATGCTATTTAATATCGAGAAATATTGCTGCAATTTTTTTATTCTTTTCAGTATTTTTCCAACGACTAATAACATAATTGACTGCTGTTTTACATGAATGCTTCTTTTTAAAACCCGGTTGATATTTTGAAATAAGTTTGTTTTTTTTTTCGACCCGTCAGTAAAGACTGCACACCCCTCATAAAGATTCTCTGGTCCCTTCCATGCTCCTTATCCGGAAACACTACTTTGGGCAGGTTCGCAAAGTCAAGTTTCGCTATCATGTAGTCCGTCACACCTGACTGCCCCAGGAGTCGACCATCCCCGACCCTTCCCAAAATGCCAGTATGTCCATCCAAACATACCCCACGCATATCTGACTCACTAAGTCTAGGCAAGCTCCTGGCCGCCATTCCAGCAACAAAATCCTCGATGGGAAGAAGATGCAGAATGATATCCAGCACTGCCTGTGGTGTACTTTTCCTGGCCCCTGTAATGCCTAGCCTTCCTATGTAGCCCCTTTCCAGAGCTCTCCACCATACAAGGCAACCGTACGAAAGAACTGGTCTTACAACGGATATGTAAATCCAATATACCATAGTCGGTTGCAACCCCCCCAGTTCCTACCTATGGTGTTCCTACAGGGATAATAGGCATTGATAGCCTTCCTTATAACCCTCTCCTCTGCGTTCGCCCTCCAAGATAACTTGCCATCCAGGACGATACTCAGATACCTGGCCCTATCCGCCAGTTCCAGCTGAACCCCGTCAAGCTCTGGCAGTTTAAACTCTGCCACCTTGTACTTCCTGGTAAAGAGAACTAGCTCTGTCTTCCCTGGGTTTACTCCTAGTCCCTTGTCCCTGGCCCAATCAGACAAGTCGGATAGTGCACTCTGAACTACCTCGCTCGTAGTGGACACGAATTTCCCCGTCACCAAAACCACGATGTCGTCCGCATAAGCCACTACTTTGATTCCCTATAAGCCAAACCGTTTCAATATCCCGTTGACTACCAAAATCCACAGTAGTGGCGACAATACCCCTCCCTGTGGCATTCCCCTAACCGCACCTCTTTTCAGACTTTCATTTCCCCACTCCGAGTTGATTATTCTGCTACCAAGCGCAGAATAGATCCACTCAATAAGGATGCCCTGAAGTCCTACTTCCCTTAGTGCGTTTCCAATGGCCTCCATCGAAACATTGTTAAAGGCTCCCTTAATGTCCAAAAACGCGCTCAGTGTGTACACTTTCCTGTACAACCCACGCTCTATGAACCCCACCACATCATGAACCGCACTCTCAACAGACTTACCCCTAAGGTAAGCATGCTGAGCATTACTAATGACGTGCGTATCAATCGTGTTCCTAAGATAAAGATAAGAGAAAGACGATAGGCTGATCGGTCTAAAATCCCCTGGCTTCGAGTGGGTGGCCTTTCCAGACTTTGGTATACAAATCACCCTCACCTCTCTCCACTTCTCCTCTTACCAACGCACAGTTTTCGATTTTAAAAATTAGCTCGACAAAAATAAGAAAATAAAGTTAATTGAAAATTTGAATTGTCCACACTGTTTGCAAGACTAGCTTAAAATTATATGATTCGTGAATATCTTTCAGTTTGTATGCTTATAACGGTACTCTGAATGACATGTTAAAAGAAAACAAATAAAAACACAAAAATATTGTGCATATTTTCTGCAAATTTAAAAGTAAATAGAAGGCGTTGTAGAAGCGATATTAAAAATTTTTTTTTTTTATTCAATTGTAACTTTTAAAACTAACACACAAAAACACTTTATTTTCTGATAATTTTTTTTTTTTTTTTGCATATTTTTTATTATTGAATCTTCGCTTTAGCGAACTAACGATAAGTTTTCAAATCTTAAGACTAAGGAAATAATATTAGTCCAGCCAGTGCCAGACTAAAATTTAAGTTCTCATAATAAAATATTTATCTTCATCTAAGCGCAATAGCATCCCTCTTTTTCAGACGGGAGTGTCTACTATGTTGCAAGATACTTCGAGCGAGCGGATTTGGATGCGTTTCCAGCTTATTTAAATACTTGTCCACATAAATCAGGATTTCACATTTAACTAGTGGAACTTGTAGATCCTTATGGATGTTGCTGTTTTTAATGTACCATGGAGCACCAGTTATCATTCTTAGGATTTTATTTTGACGGCGTTGTATTTTTTCTATGTTGGAGGCGGAAGCAGTGCCCCATAATTGTATACCGTAGCACCAAATTGGTTTTAAAATTGAGTTGTATAGTAGAAGTTTACAATCCAGATGAAGCACAGAGTTTCTACCCATAAGCCAGTGGATTTGTGCAGCTTTAAGTTTCATTTGCGTCAGCTTTGCATCTATATGAGGCTTCCATGTGAGGCAGCGATCCAGGTGAATACCAAGATATTTTGCATCGGATCGTTGAGGCACCAAATGGTTGTTAATAGTGATTGGAGGGCACGTTTCTTTGCGTAAGGTAAAAGTTATGTGAGTACATTTTTGTTCATTTATTTTTATTCTTGCCTTGCCCATTTCTCAACTTGGCTAACGTGTTGTTGCAGTTGACTCGAAGCCTCTTTAGGGTCTTTATCAATACTGATAAAAGCAGTATCATTAGCAAATGTGGACGTGTGCGTAAAACAGTTGGTTGGCATATCTGCTGTGTAAAGCAAGTACAAAATTGGACCTAGTATACTCCCTTGAGGTACACCAGCCCCTATTGTTTGGGAACAACTTATTTGGTTTCCCTCTTTGATCATAAATTGTCTGCCGGTTAAGTATTTTTCTAGCAGGCTTGAAATATTAGCTGGTAGATAGAGTTTTAGTTTGATTAACAGGCCTTCGTGCCATACTTTATCGAATGCTTGAGAGACATCGATAAAAAGCGCGTAACAGTACTCCTTTTCCTCAAAGGCTTTTCTTATAACCTGCACCAGTCTGTGAGTTTGTTCGATTGTACTATGTTGACTTCTAAAACCAAATTGGTGATCTGGGATGCATTTGTTGTCATTCAGGATCGGACTCAGCTTGTTTTTAAGCAGCATTTCGAATAATTTCGCCAAAGTTGGTAACAAACTTATAGGCCTATAAGACTCCACCTTCGAAGGATCTTTACCAGGCTTGGGAATCATCTTTACTAAGGCAACTTTCCATAATGGCGGAAAGTGTTCAAGCCGAATTATGGCATTAAAAACAAAAAGAATAATTCTTTTACCTGTGAAGGGTAGCTCTAAAAGCATTTTGTTGCTTATCTTATCAACGCCAGGAGCTTTTTTGTCATTTAGGTTAGCTAGCAATGGCTTCTACCACATCTGAATATCGGAAACGTATTTCTATAGGACGTCTCGCTACAACAGGCGTTAATTCTCTCACGTCAGTGCATGAATTAGGAGTGAAGACGTTCCTTAAATGGCTTGCGAACAGATCGCATTTTTCTTCGTCATTTCTAGCCCGGGATCCTCTCAGGTTACGCAGTGGTGGTTTTGCGATTACGGGTCTTTTAAGACGTCTGGCTGTTCGCCATAGAGAATAGTTTGTTTGAGGAGTCGCGTCTAGACCTTCCAGGTATTCCTTCATTGATGACATTCTATGTACTTCTAGCAAGCTTTTTAATCGGTTTGTACATTCCTTCAGCTTATTTTTAAGTAGGGGCGATCTATACTTTTGCCATTCTCTTTGGGCTCTCCTTTTTTCAGATAAGAGCTTTTCAACATCGGTTGAGTAGATTTTGTTCTATCTGGCCTGACGGTAGGTAGAAGAAGCATTTTCAACGGTTTTTTTTATTTTCATTGAGGCTACTCAGGCACTCATCGATTTCTTCGGAAGTTTTTAAAGATTGGTGTTTCGAACAGTGCGTGCTGATAAATATTTTGTATTTTAACCAGTTTATTCTTTTTGACAGAAAAATATCACTAGTTGCAATTTGGTGAGGACTGCAAATAGTGAAAATTGTGGGTGAGTGATCAGAAAATAAATCCAAGGAGGGTTTAGCCTCAATAAGCTCAGGGGATATGCCTTTTGCTACGCCAAAATCTATTACGTCTGGTATTTTATTGTGGTCAGTTGGCCAATATGTTGGTTGCCCAGTTGAAATAACGTGAAGTCTTATTTCCGATACAGAACCATACAAGACACGACCTCTGGGACTTATTAGGCGGGAGCCCCAGTATGTTTGTTTAGCGTTATAGTATCCAGCAGCTATAAAGTGAGGACCTAAAGATTTGTAAAAACTGTTGTACTGATCCTTCGTTATAGAGAATCTGGGTGGAAAATAAACTGACGAAATAACGAGATTATGGTGAAATTCGTCGATGCCGACGTTTGTTGCTTGTATATAACTTTCGGAGAGACCACCCATCCATTGGTGTTTGATTCTTGATTTAATTAATATAGCTGAACCACCACATGACCTATCTCTAGGATCTTTTGAATCATAAAAAGTATAGCCACTTATTTTGAAAGTGCTTCTAGATGTCATATGAGTTTCGGAAATCAACATGACATCGATTTTTTGGTGTATTAAAAAGTATTCGAGCTCATTTTTGTGTTGGCGGATGTGCAGACTGCATTTCTTGCATCATGCCGGCCATTTGCGCCTAAACTGCGTAAATTGTTTGACCATATTGTCAATTACGGCTTCCAGGCGGCTAAAATTGGCTCCGGTTGGTTCGCTTGTTGGTACTTCTTGTTGTGTTATAGGCTCGGTAGACTTACGTGCATTAGGCTGGTTAGACTTTAATGCAGCGGAGTAAGATACTTGATTTGTAGTTGGTTGTGCTAACGGAGGCATATTTGTAGTTGGTATATTTAAAGGCTTGGTAGGGTCAGAAAGTATTTTTGGCTTAGATGAGCGCTTAACTGATTCAAAAACAGGGCAACCTCTATAGTTGGCCGTGTGGTTTCCGCCGCAATTGCTGCATTTCTTCACCCTAGGGTAATCTTTACGTTTATTGCACTTGGTCGTGGCATGCAGGTCCCCACACAACACAAACAGAAGGCAACTTACAATAGGCTTTGGTATGACCGTATTCCTGGCAGTTCAAGCACTGTACTGGCCCAGATCGTTTATGTGGGGCTTCAACAACATCTCTGCGGTGCAAAATATATCTTAATTCATAAATTGGGTGAGTTTCACCTTTCCTCAATTTTACATCACTAGGCTCAAGCTCTACCCGGAATAATGGGGTTGGACACCTTTCTCTGTTTTTAATGTTTGATACAGTTTTAGCTTTAAAGCCTTTGCTGTACAAACTCGTCTTTATCTCTTCCGGGCCGACATTAGAGTCAATACCTTTTATAACAACCTGGAGGCCTTTAGCGTTTTTTAGTTGGTAGGTTAGGTTAGGTAGAACAGGCAGCCGTTGAAGGAAAGATTACAGCTCACTTGGGTCCGCTTAATTCGGTCCCTTTGTGTTACCTGGAGAGGCAGATAGAATAGCTTGAGATAGAAGGAAAGAAGAAATATAGAAAGAATTGAAGAATGAAGCAGACTTACCAGGGTCTCTGGTGGGAATCGAACCCACAACCCCCAGACTGGTAGGCTTGTGCACTTACCACTGACCTACCGGGGCACCCTAGGTTAGGTAGAACAGGCAGCCGTTGAAGGAAAGATTACAGCTCACTTGGGTCCGCTTAATTCGGTCCCTTTGTGTTACCTGGAGAGGCAGATAGAATAGCTTGAGATAGAAGGAAAGAAGAAATAAAGAAAGAATTGTAATTGGTAGGTTAGGTTAGGTTAGGTTACGAAGGGTAGTGCCGAGTCCGCCACCTTAGGCCCATTGTGAATCCCTTCAGAAGAGTCGAGAAGAAAAGAAAAGAAAAACAGTAAGTCAAAGCTGTTCATAGGTAAGAAAAAGGATAAAGAAGCAAGAGCAACCGTCCGCAAGATGTCTAAGAAAGTCAGTAGTCCTAGGCTCTGAATCACCTAGCTGCCCAGTACCCAACCTCCTTAATGAAGCCTATGATGCTCCCCAGCCCACTGCCAGAGACCTCACCAAGTCCATCTAAGAAGCGTCCTCCAAACCACCTCTGTCGGCGAATCTGCAGCAGTGCAGATGCTGCACTCGTCCGGAAGTCTATAAGACCTTCCTTCCCCAGTGTCCATTACATAGACACCAGCCCCGGTGCCTACCTCTATCTTCGACCCGTCGGTAAAGACTGCACTCCCCTCATACAGCCTCTCCGCTCCCTTCCATGCCTCCCTATCCGGAAACACTACTTTGGGAAGGATCCCAAAGTCAAGTTCCGCTACCATGTAGTCCGTCACATATGACTGCCCCAGGAGTCGACCATCCGCGACCCTTCCCAAAATGCCAGCATGTCCCTCCAGACACACCCCACGCATACCTGACTCACTAAGTCTAAGCAAACTCCTGGCCGCCATTCCAGCACCAAAGTCCCCGATGGGAAGAAGATGCAGAATGATATCCAGCGCTGCCTGTGGTGTACTTTTCCTGGCCCCTGTAATGCCCAGTACCGCACATCTCTGGACCTTAGTCGAGAGCTTTCCTATATCGCCCCTTTCCAGGGCTCTCCACCATACAAGGCAACCGTACGTAAGAACTGGTCTTACAACGGATGTGTAAATCCAATTTACCATAGCCGGCTGCAACGCCCAGTTCCTACCTATGGCGTTCCTACAGGCATAATAGGCATTAAGAGCCTTCCTTACCCTTTCCTCTGCGTTCGCCCTCCAAGACAACTTGCAATCCAGGACGATACCCAGAAATCTGGCCCTATCCGCTAGCTCCAACTGAACTCCGTCAAGCCTTGGCAGCTCAAACTCTGCCACCTTGTACTTCCTGGTAAAGAGAACTAGCTCTGTCTTCCCTCGGTTTACACCCAGTCCCTTGTCCCTGGCCCACGTAGACAAGTCGGATAATGCACTCTGCATTACCTCGCTCGTAGTGGAAAGAAATTTCCCCGTCACCAAAACCACGATGTCGTCTGCATAAGCCACTACTTTGATTCCCTTTGAGTCAAACCGTCTCAATACCCCGTTGACTTTTTAGTTGGTAAGTGTAGAAGTTTTTATTCAGTTTTTCAAATTCTGAAACGACGGTGCGGTAAGCGTTTTCGTGATTTACCTGAATTTTTGTCTCGTAAATGTTACCACGCTTAATATTAAACACATAGAAATTGTTTTCACCAATTAATCCGACTAAAAACCTAATAAGGTCGTTAGAGTTCCTTTCTCTCAAATAAATTGGAGGAGGTTTAAATGTCTTCTTCTTGGTGACAGGGATATCGTTCTCCTCTTCTAGAATTGCAAAACGGTTTTGCGATGAGATTGGGTTTTCTTTATCTTTTGAAATTTTGGCTGGTTTTGTAACCTCTGCGGATTTCGGGCTTCTACCCCTTTTAAGAACTGTTATGTAGCGGTCCATCCCTACCTGGACCTTTGGAACTTCTGATGAAAGTGCACTGGGACTGCCTTTAGCAAGGGTAGATTCTGTTCCAGAATATGATAAGGAAGACCGCGGGGAGGATGGTACTTCGGTATTTTTTTATAATTTTTAAAAAGAGATTGTGCTAAACTTGTCCCTTGTTCAAAGCACTTTGTTAAATTTGGAGCACTTGCACTTAAATTGTTTGCATTTATTTTTGGTTTCTCATTTAAATAGTTTTTATTGAATTCAGGGTCTGAAAGTTTCATTACTGACCCAGCAAAAAAAAATTGATGCGATTTTTTACAGATCACATTTAAATCACATCTAAAGATGCTATTGCATATTTTCTGGTTTTGTTGCATTTAATTAAATGCAGAAATAAAAACTGGCATTATAAATGAATCGTCGATGTCATTGTTTTGTTTGTATTGAGCAACGATTTACACTTGGTTGAAGTATTGTAATAAATTTTAGGTTTATATCACATAAAAAGCTAGATTTAAAAAGAACATTAAAATCGCATTTTAGATCAGAAAATTCCTTCCTTAGTAGGAGTGTTTTTTCCCCACATATTAAATGCAGAAAACACCTTAGTATGGAAATTTTGTAGCATCGAAAATGTTGATTATATGCGGTTTAAATTTGGCAAAAATAAATAGCTTCCCTCCAATGACAACCCTATGTAAAATTCATTGGTTTTTCCTCACAATTTGAAGTGATTCAAGTAAGCTAGTTCTGGGTTTTTTCTACTTCTTTTTCCTCACTTTTTTTACTGGGTGACGCTTGTTGAGCTTAACACAATGTAAGCATTTCGGCTTTCAGGCCCACTGTCACTACGATTACTGTTACTCATTAACAGTTCGCTTTTTTTATTTAGTTTGTTGTTTTTGTTTTTCTCACTATTACCCAGTAAAAAAAGTGAGGAAAAAGAAGAAGAAAAAACCTAGAACTAGCTTACTTGAATCACTTCAAATTTTGAGGAAAAACCAATGAATTTTACATAGGGTTGTCATTGGAGGGATGCTATTTATTTTTGCAAAATTTAAACCGCATATAATCAACATTTTCGATGCTACAAAATTTCCATACCAAGGTGTTATTTTGAAGTAGATGTAAAATTTGAACTTTTTCTGCATTTAATATGTGGGGAAAAAACACTCCTACTAAGAAAGGAATTTTCTAAACTAAAATGCGATTTTAATGTTCTTTTTAAATCTAGCTTTTAATGTGATATAAACCTAAAATTTATTACAAAACTTCAACCAAGTGTAATTCAGTGCTCAATACAAACAAAACATTGACATCGGCGATTCATTTATAATGCCAGTTTTTATTTCTGCATTTATTTAAATGCAATAAAACCAGAAAATATGCAATAGCATCTTTAGATGTGATTTAAATGTGGTCTGTAAAAAATCGCATCAATTTTTTTTGCTGGGTATGTGTATATATGTATATTAATAAATTCGTTTACCACTTATTACTAATACACCTATTACCAATATTACACTCGCGTAGACACGTCCGTACTCTACGAGATTAAGAATGCAACTGATTTTCTGATAAATGGTAAGTTTTTTATTAAGTGTTGAGCCGTCAGTTTTTTTTACAATTTTTAACAAACCAACTAACTTTGTTAGACGAAATCTTTTGATTTCCATCCGTTTCACCACATCCATAAACGTTTGCGTAATCTTTCAACCTTGCTGTTATAGAATTAAAAAAAATCCTGCCCCAAGCTGCCCCATTAAAATTTTTTTCAAAAGTACAATATGAGCTAGGCCTCAATTACCCTCAAAGATGTTTTTAATGTATCGCTGTCTTCTTTAAAAGAAACCCGGATATAGTTGATTTTATTTCGTCAAATTTTTGAAGTAATTCAGCAACAACTATACAATTTGATAAAGTAAAGGTCCTTGCTTCAAACTTATGTACTAAATTTTAAACAAATTCGCAACAGGCCAACAGAACAAAACCACGATTTTTCCATAATAATAACGATTGGTTAACAGGCGCAATTAATTATTCATATTTCACATCAACTTCTGTTGCACAGGGTAATACTAGAGGCAGAGGCAGGCCAAATAAAAACTTTGAAGACTGCAGCCAAAGAAGTTAAGAAAGAAAATCAAAAAATCTGGCAAATGTTGCAAGTTATGAACAATTATTCATGGCAGTAGAAATGCAAATACGATATGCAGGTAAGCGTAATTCAGCGAGAATAGTCAAGGAGTTAGCTATTGCTTCTCCAGAAAAAGGTTCTTAAAAAAAAAATTAAATTACAAGGAAAAACGCCAAAATCTCTATCGCCTGATGAAGCATTGGCAATGATCTTGGATTTGGATTTGTCTACAAATAAGTATAGGTTGATGAAAACTATATATGTACATGGTGTTAATATCATCAGATCCATATACATATATGTAATTTAAGAAAAGCGCCAAGAACTAAGCGTGGACAATTAACTCCAGATATTTTAAAATTACTGCAAAATACTATCATAAATATTGAAAGAGTCAGATGATGAATATGATAGCAGCAACTCAGAATAGGTTATTATTTTTTTACATTACTGTAAATTTATGAAATTTCTTTTAAATTTATTATTGTAAAATATGTGTGTACATAAATTTGTGAATACCGCAAATATATAACTATAAAATATTTCTTATTAAAATGCTTATACACTGAATTTCACGTTTATACCTCAATCCGTTCAAGAGTTATCGTGTTCATAAACGAACCGTCGTACAAACATGTATATGGCAGGTAGTAGTTCCAGGAGTCGGGTTTGCCTAATTTTTTAACCAATCTTTCTCCTACATATAAGAAGTACTTGTACAAAAAATCATCATGTCGTGCTAATTTTTAAAATCGAACACTGTGCAACGGTTTCGTTGGTTGGGCAGCTCGCTCCGTAGACCTGAGCACCTTCCCCAAAGAACCGCTAACTTTATTTACTGCAATCCTGGAAACTGTCGGGGTCACCCAATTGTCTACCTGGATAGACAAAGCATTGGCCCCTACACTTTCCATTTGCATTGCTGGGAGGGAAATGCCCAGAAGCTCGCCGGTGGGGCCATAAACTCCTTTTAATTTCCTCACGTCCTGCCGATGTCTTCAGTGAACGACTTTAGATCCCTCTTGGCCATCTAATGCAGATAGGCCAAGGAGAATCTAGTACCGCTCAACGCCTTTTCTCTCTTTGTTCGGCTACTTGTGCCTAAATATGATGATACCTCAGTCGGAGGTACCACGGCGTCAAGCCGAACTAAAATTGACGGACGGGCCAGAAGGCCCCTGCTCACCGTCCTTAGAATCTGGCCCTAGGGCCCGGCCAGGAGCTGATATCACGGTGATATCTAACTCCTCGTCGGAACCCAGTGCCAGATCTCCCAGTCTCTGCGTGGCACCGGTCATTACCGGGGAAGCTCCCAAGAAGCGCAGAGACTCTTCCGTCATTAGTTGCGTCCGTATATCTTCTGCTTGGTCATTAATGCTGTCATCAATGACCGCCAACAGTTCGTTCAGTCCGAGGGAATCAGAATCTGAAGGGTCCGATTTTTTCTTTAAATTTTTTAATTCCTTCCCACGAGTACGCACGTAAAGGAAAGGACCGTCGCGCGCAGTGACGGCATACGCGGACTAGGCAACTGAAGAATAATACAACTGACCCGTGCCCTAGCGTCGGAGGGGAGCTGTTAAAGGCTAATTTCTTTTGACACTTATTAACCATTCATGGCCTCGGCACTGCTTTCAACCACCTTGCCATTAAAAGTGTAGCTCCCTTTCTGTTGGTCCACGAGGGTCTAACACCCTGGGACTGAGTGTAGTGTGCAGGGGTCGACCATTTCTGTCCAGCCCCTGCACAATACGCTCACCTGAGGACGCATCCGCTGGGAGTGAAAAGGGGCCAAGACTCCACACGGATAACTAATGATGGAAATACCGACCATTATTTTCTATCAGTTTCTTAACACAGTGTTTTTAATCGCGTAGTGTACGGACGTGTCCACGCGAGTATTAATAAATACGAAAATGTTAATAAATAAGACTATTTTTTTAAGCTTTAGGTCTATTTATATGTTTATTTTTTTGCAAAATTTTTTCAATATTTCGCCACTCCGTTGTGTGGCATCATCAGGAGGTTATTTCAGTTAAATATTAAAGTTGTTATTTTGGTTTTAAAATTTGCTTTTGGCTTTTCGAATAACGATTATAATATTAACAAATTTTTAATATAAACTTCCCTTAGGTCTATTTATATGTTTATTTTTTTGCAAAATTTTTTCAATATTTCGCCACTCCGTTGTGTGGCATCATCAGGAGGTTATTTCAGTTAAATATTAAAGTTGTTATTTTGGTTTTAAAATTTGCTTTTGGCTTTTCGAATAACGATTATAATATTAACAAATTTTTAATATAAACTTAAAAAAATAGTCTTATTTATTAACATTAAAAAGGTGAAAAAACTAGAAAAAATAGATAATTAAAGAAATACGAAAATGTTTGTAATAAGTAAAAAAAAAATAAAAATGAAACATACAATGCATAAGTGAGAAAAGAAAATAAAAACAAACTAAAAAACAAACGGTTAATGAGTAGCTCTAGGCCCAATATCTGCGTGTGCTCCTATGATCCAGGTAGGGATAGACAGGTACGTAACAGTTCTCAAAGGGGGAGAAGTCCGAAGTCGGCAGAAACATCTCAACCTACGAAAATTTTGAAGAATGATGAAAGGCCAGCCTCATCGCAAAATCGTCTTGCTATCTTACAAGAGGATAATGATGGCCTCGTTACGGACAAAAGGACCTTTCAGCCACCTCCAATTTATTTGAGAGAAAAAAACTCTAATGACCTTATTAAGTTATTAGTTAAATTAGTAGGTGAGAATAACTTTTATGTGTCGATTATAAAACGTGATTATAATAAAAACTATTTAAGTGCAAAACCAAAAACAATTACAAACAATTTGAGTGCAAGTGCTCCTAACTTAAATAATTGTACTGAACAAGGGACAAACTTAGCCCAATCTATTTTTAAAAATTATAAAAAAAATACCGAGGTGCCATCCTCATCGCGCTCATTTTTATCAAGTTCTGGAGTTGTTCCAACAGCTGATAAAGGCACATTAAGCCCAATTTCTGCGTGTGCTTTTAAGATCCAGGTAGGGATGGACTGCTACGTAACAATTCTTAAAAGGGGAAGAAGTCCTTAGTCGGCAGAAGCATCTCAACCGACGAAAATTTTGAAGGATGATGAAAGGCCAGCCTCATCGCAAAATCGTTTTGCTATCTTACAAGAGGATAATAATGGCCCCGTTACGGACAAAAGGACCTTTAAGCCACCTCCAATTTATTTGAGAGAAAAAAACTCTAATGAATTCATTAAGTTCTTAGTCGGTTTGATTGGCGAAAACAACTTTTACGTTACTACCCAGCAAAAAAGAGCATATGAATCATAAGCTAATTCATTGATGAAAGTCAACCCGAAGTATTTCTACTTTTGGGGAAAAATCAATGAATTTAACACGTGCTGGTAATAGGAGGTAAGTGGTCCAAAGAACTGAAAAGTATGCAATTTAGATGAGCTCCTTGGTATATGATGAAAATTTTAAATTTTGCATAGCTTTTTTATTAGTGAAATAAGTTAATACTTTTTAACAGCTTTTTTTTAGTTTCTAATGAAAAATTAGAGCCAAATCGTTGGACACATAATACAAATAAAAGCATTATAAAAACATACCTAGACGTGTCTAAAAATAACTGTTCTGGATTATAAAATTCAGGACTTAACATTAAACGTGGTAACATCTACGAGAAAAAAATTTAAGTAAATGACGAAAACGCTACCGCACCCCGGCTTCGAAGCTCGAAAAACTTAAGAAAAATTTCTATACTTACCAACTTAAGAACGCTAAGGCCTCCAGTTAGTTATAAAAGGTATTGACTCTAATGTTGACCCGGAAGAGATAGAGACTAGTTTGTGCAGCCAATGCTTTGAAGTTATTACTGTATCTAATATTAGGAACAGGAAATAAATACCCTCAACCTTTATTCCGAGTGGCGCTTGACCTGGTGATTTTAAATTGAAAAAAAATTAAACTCACCCCATATATGATTGAAAATATGTATATTATGCACCGTTGAGTTACAGTGGAGGTGCCACATAAGCGTTCTGGGCCCGTACAGTGCTTAAACTGCCAGGAATATGGCCACACCAAAGCATATTGTAAATTGCCTTCTGTTTGTGTTGTGTGCGGGGATCTGCACGATACGACCAACTGTGTCAAGCCAAAAGAAGATCCTAGGGTGAAGAAATGCAGTAATTGCGGTGGAAACTACACCGCCAACTTTAGAGGTTGCCCAGTTTTTGACTTAGTTAAACGCTTATCCAAGCCAAAAGTAGCTCCTGCCCCTCCCCAGCCATTAAATATGCCTACTACAAATATGCCCCCATTAGCACAGACAACTACAAGTGAAGTTTCCTATGCCAAAGCATTAAAGTCTAACCAGCCCAAACCACGCAAGCCTGCCCAGCCAACAACACATCAAGACGTGCCAACAAACGAACCAACTGGTTCAAATTTTAGCCGCCTAGAAGCCGTAATTGACAATATGGTTAAGCAATTTACGCAGTTCATGGCACAAATGGCTGGCATGATGCAAGAAATGCAAAAAATGCAGTCTGCTCTTTTGCAGGCTATGCTTAAAAGGCCATGAACTGCCTGAGGGTTTCTTTCTGGAACGCAAACGGCATCCGCCAACACAAAAACGAACTCGAATATTTTTTAACACACCAAAACATTGATGTAATATCGGAGACTCATATGACATCTAGAAGCGCTTTTAAAATAAGTGGCTATTCATTTTACGATTCAAAGGATCCCAGGGATAGATCATGTGGAGGCTCGGCTATACTAATCAAATCAAGAATTAAACACCAATGGTAAGGTGGCATCTCCGAATGCTATATTCAAGCAACAAACGTCTGCATTGATGAATTTTTCCCTAACCTAGTTATTTCGTCGGTTTATTCTCCACCCAGATTTTCCATAACGAAGGAACAGTACAACAGTTTTTACAAATCTTTAGGTCCCCGCTTCATAGCTGCTGGAGACTATAACGCTAAACACACCTACTGGGGCTCCCGCTTAATTAGTCCCAGAGGACGTATCTTGTATGATTCCGTATCTGAAATGGGTCTTTGTGTTATTTCCACCGGACAACCAACCTATTGGCCAACCGACCACAATACAATTCCAGACGTAATAGATTTTGGCGTAGCAAAAGGTATATCCCCGGAGCTCATTGACGCGCAAAACTCTCTGGATTTATCTTCTGACCACTCACCCACAATTATCACTATTTGCAGTCCTCACCAAATAGCAACTAGTGACTTTTTCTTATCTAAAAGAGTAAATTGGTTGAAATATAAAAAATATATCAGCTCTCACTGCCCGGAACACATACCACTAAAAACTCCCCAAGAAATCGATGATTGCCTGAGTATCCTAAATGAGAACATTAAAGCAGCCGTTGAACATGCTTCTTCAACAAACCGTCAGGTGAAAAACAACAAAATTTTTTCTGTCGATGTTGAAGAGCTTTTATCTGAAAAAAGGAGAGCACGAAGAGAATGGCAACAGCACAGATCGCCCCAACTTAAAACGAAGCTAAAAGAGTGAACAAATCGCTTAAAAAACTTGCTGGAGGTACACAGAATTGCATCAATTAAGAAGTATTTGGAAGGTCTAGACGCGACTCCTCAAACAAATTATTCTTTATGGCGATCAGCCAGTCGTCTCAAAAGACCCGTAATCGCAGCAAAATGTACCCACGTAACGTTTACTTTACGCAAAGAAACGTGCTCTCCAATCCTTATTAACAACCATATGGTGCCTCAACGAATTAAGGCGAAATACCTTGGCATTCACCTGGACCGTCGCCTAACATGGAAGACGCATATAGATGCGAAGTTGACGCAAATAAAACTTAAAGCTACACAACTTCATTGGCTAATTGGCAGAAACTCTGTGCTTCGTCTTGATTGTAAACTTCTACTCTACAAATCGATTTTGAAACCAATTTGGTGCTACGGTATACAATTATGGGGCACTGCTTCCGCCTCTAACATAGAAAAAATACAACGTCGTCAAAACAAAATCCTAAGAATGATAACTGGTGCTCCTTGGTATATTAAAAACAGCAACATCCATAAGGATCTACAAGTTCCACTAGTTAAATGTGAAATCCTGATTTATGTGGACAAGTATTTAAACAAGCGGGAAACGCATCCAAATCCGCTCGCTCGAAACATCTTGCAACATAGTGGACACACTCGTCTGAAAAGAAGGGACACTATTGAACTTAGATGAAACTGTTTAAATTAATTTACTTTGTTATGAGAACTTAAATTTTGGTCTGGTACTGACTGGACTAATATAAATTACATAGTTTTAAGATTTGAATACTTATTGTTAGTTCGCATGAGCGAAGATTCAATAATAAAAATATGAGAAAAAAAAAAAAATTGCAAAATTGGGAATACCTTGTAAAACTGATTCCATGGTGCGCTGCCAAATTGCGGTTAGTTCGCTGCTCCGTAAACAGCTCGGGTAGGTCGTATCAACCCACGCGTAGGATAGTTCAGTGTTAGTGAGTGTGTCAACTCTTCATCAATTTGTTAGTGAGAATAAGCATCCGTTATGTCCAAATGACAAAAAAGTTTTGACTCGTTCATTTTATTAAAAATGTTTTCTGGTTTGGGTTTGGGGTGTTCATCCACAATTATTCTCGGGTTCAGAGTTGGCTTATAATTATCTGTTATTATAATGTTGCCGTCTTTTTTTGCAACTACGTGCGTTGATGCTTATTCGGAGAAATCAACCTTTGTATAGATTCCTGCAGTGATTTTCTTTTCTATTTCGGCTGCATAACCGTCCCTTAGGGCCAATGGAATTTCCCTTGCTCTGGCAAAAACAGGTTCGGCACCTGCTTTTAAATGTAGCTTGACTGGAGACATATCCAGCTTCCCGGCTTCGTTACTAAAAATATTTTCATAGCTTGAAAGCATACTCTGTAGTCGATTTGCTTCCGTCGGAGATAAATGTGGGGTATCTTTCTTTATTGCATTCATTGGTTCCGACGAAGAAAACAATTTTTTAAATAATTTCATTAACGAACTGGCGAATCCATTCTCGCCCAAAAAGCGCATCGTTGTCCCCATCAACAACGTACAGGTTAAGTCTCAGTGTTCTAGACCCTACTGAAACATCTACGACCACCCGACCTACCAAATTTATTTCATGTCCGGTATAGCTGGTGAATTTCCTATTGGTAGATAGTATGTTTAATTTACCTATCAATTGTTTTAGTGCGAATTTACTCATTATGCCGCATGGGGCACCAGTGTCCAATTCCATTACCAATTTTTTGCCATTTATTAACACCTCTAGCATGTGTTTTTCAGATATGGGGCTCCCTACTTTATTTAGTCTCTGAACAAGCTCAGAATCACTGACTACGCTACCCGCATCATCTGAAATTTGAGCTGTTCTCGATTTACATACTTTCGCAATATGCCCTGTTTTGTTGCAAGCATAACACGTCGCGTTGCGAAATTTACATTGGTTTCGGTTATGACTGCCACCGCGCCCGTAACATTTAGTTTCGGTTGACGAATCTCTTATAGACCCTGTGCCTTTTGGAAAAGCCCTTTTGTTATTGACCTTCTTTGCAGTTTTATAAGCCACCTTAAATGTTGATTGCGTCATCGCAATTGGAGTTACTGCCTTCCATTTCGACTGCTGACTTGTGAGACGCTTCTAATCTTTGTGCTATCCCGAACGCCTCCTTAAACGATTAAGGCTCTTTTGCGATGATCTCGTTACAAATACTACTGGACTCTAACCCATGAATCAATTGCTCGGTAAGCATTCTGTCCAAGGAGCTACCAAAGTTGCAGTACGCTGCAGCTTGTCTTAAACGTAACGTGAAGTCAGCCACATTTTCGCCTTTTTCTTGTGAAACAGCAGTCAATTATGTTATGAGTCGTTGGAAAAATACTGAAAAGAATAAAAAAATTGCAGCAATATTTCTCGATTTTAAGAGAGCATTTGAAACGATTGACAGAGATATCCTATTAAAAAAGCTATACAAATATGGCATTAGAGACAGTGAACTAAAATGGTCATATCAAAATAATCAAAAGCAAATAAATGACTAGAGTTAATAACGTAAAATCTAAGGTAATTCAGAATGACTTAGGCGTACCACAAGGCTCAATTTTAGGAGCTCTTCTATTTATTATATATATAAATGATATGGAAAAAGTTTTGGCTAAGAGTGAGATAGTACTTTACGCCGATGCACATTGGGCAAAAATCCATTTTTTCTGGCCAAAATTTATTTTTTTTATTGTATTGTTTTGATCTTTAGTTTTTTATGACATTATCAACACTTGAAATCACAAAAAAATTTTTGTTTTTATATACCGTTATTTACTGCTAATGTGTACAGCGACAAACGTACAACTTTTCAATATTGTTGAACAATTTAGTGCGAGAAGTGCATTTGAAGTGTTTGGTCGAAGAATAATTTAGAAACAAAAAACGAAAATTTAATTAAAATATTTATGGATTATCAAGTTAAAAGTAAGTATTCGTAATATGTCTTAAAAAATTTTAAAAATATAATAGCTAGATTTAAAAAAACTTGAATTTTTTGAAAGCATATAAAAAAATATAAAAAAAAATGTTTTTGTGCGGTGCGAAACAAAATATCCGAAAATACTTATAGTCTATAGAATATTAATCTGTAAATATATCCATAAATTTTTTTCAATTCTTAAAAATAAATCATTTTTTCTTAGGTAACGTTAGCATCAAAAATGTCGATCTTTTTAAAATATAGCTGCAAAATTCTTCACAAGAGGGAAAAAAGAAAGCTCTTTTGACAAATTTTATTAAAATAATCGGCGAAAATAGCTCTTCTTATGAGTATAATAAATACTTACAAGAAAAAAAAGCGCCTTTTTTGTAATAAGTTGGGGCAGAAGTGGCGAGAAAGTCACAGTTACTTAAAATATTTTAAGTCCCGAAATGGCAAGTGGCTTACATCTGAAGAAATTTTCAAAATATATAAAGTGCAAATAGGTGTCCCATGTTCTTCAATAGCTGGTCGGCCAAGCTTACCATATTCAGAAATGTCCGAGCGCAACAAAAGAAGGTAAGCGACAGGCCTTTCATCATCAAAGCAAAATGAGACAGATTTACTAATTCATGCAGCATGTATCTCAGCCCGAAAAAGGGGAAAAATTATTTAGCTGCTGTTTTAAATAATTAAATTAAAAGTCCAACGCGTCCATCTCAAATCAGAAAGGTAGTTATGCTGTAAAAATTCCAAAGATCCTGTTTAACTTTCTGACAAGGAAGCTCTTGCATTTCTTATTGAAAACGACTTCACAAAAAAGCAATGCTTTGATATTCGCATGGAGAATATAGATACAAAGAAATTGCAACATATTTCCACCCTTTTATAGACTTTTGGCAGTAAAAGCTCTCTGTATGCCCAGCAATATATTTGTAAGTGAAAAAGTTGCAAAAATACCTTTACAAATGCTGTTGCAACATACTGCAGCAAGAATTGTAGAATCGCAAAAAGAAGTAATTTTAGGTGTAATGAATATTGAAAATAGAGCACGAATTTCGTCAGAATTAATCTTGAGTTATGGATTTAACGGTAGTAGTGGCCAAGCTCAATTTAAGCAAGGTTTTAATAATTCAAGCTCATATCAAAATACTTATTACAACCTCTTTGCAACCACTTTAATACCATTAAGATTAATCGATACTTCAGGAAAACCTTTATGGTGTAATATTACTCCCCAATGAATAAGATACTGCAGGCCATTAAAGCTAGAATATTTAATACGTGAAAGGGTGCAGTACAATACAATTAACTTTATAAGGAAGATGAAAATTGGCGAAGCACAGGATTATCTGATAGATCAACTAGATATGTTGGAGATGATCAACCATAAATGTAGCTTACGGAACACGAATGATTTTAGACTGCAGCGTACATCTGCCAAACAAAAATCTCTGTTTTATAAAATACTAAGATGTTACAATATGATGCCCAATGATGTTAAAAATGAGAGTAATAATAATATATTTCGGAAAAAAGTTGTTCACTTTATAAAAAAATTCTTATAACCAGAGCTAATGTAAAAAAAATCTAACTATGTTTATATACATTAAAAGTATTGCAAATACTTCTACTTATATATAAATAAGTTAAAATAATTTATAATTTTGTTATAAACTTTTAAAATTACTGGTTTTTCTTAATTGGAATAAAAGTAAATTTGATTGACATATGACAATTTATTTTCCTTTAATTTTGCTTTTATTTTTTTTCTAATGTTTGCTCCTACGCAATATATTTGGTTGATATCTACATGAGATTTTAACCAATTTGTAGTTACTTGAAAAATAGTTAATTTATAGTTAGTGTTTTTTTATCAACTGACTATTTTATTTACTACAGGGATATGTAGGTACATACATATGTATGTACGTATGGATGTATGTAGGGTCATATGCATGCATGTATGTATGTAAACCTGTATGTATGTTAAAATGTACAAACATACTACACATAAATTGGCGTATGCCGAAATCAGCAATCATATGCTTATTATGATTTCTTTTATTTTTTTATTAGTACAGTAGAATCCCGGTATAACGAATGATATAATGTCAGGCCCTTTCGTTAAACCGAAAAATTCGTTATATCGAACTGGTTTTTTAAATTAAAAGTTAGTTTTACATGTTGTAGTATTAAACTCATTTATTGTCTTTTTTATGTCAGTACGCATATTACATCATAAAACACATCATTTGTTTAAAAAATCTGTAATAAATGATTGTTTGTATGAAGTTTGCAAACTTTTTTGTACTGCATCTTCTTGAAGTTCTCTTAAGACTAAAGATTTACTGCAATCAATTTCGTTTTGAGCACACCATAAGATACAGGTTTCAAATCCTTTTATAGCATCTGAGTGCTTAATTGTGGGCTCTATTAACTCCACTGGTGGATCAAAAATTCCATTTTCTTCACCTTCAAAAACGGTATGGTCTACAGCGTCCACATTCCATACGTTTATATCGTTTGCAGTAAATGTTTCCTGAAAATTTATTAATGAACTTTAAACAGTTTTTAAATTTTGAAATGTACTCACACTTGGAAATACCGCGCTTAATAAGCGAATACCACGTCGCATACACTCTACGTCATCTTGATGTCTTAAACATGATAGCGGCACATCATCCTCCTCATCAAAATCTTCATTGTTTGTGTTCATAATCTTATTCCAGCAATTTTCTAAACTTTTATTGTTGACTTTTTTCCAGGAGAGGCTAATGATGTTAACTGCATCATATAAGTTTAGATTTTGTAAAAATGCTACTACATTTTCAGTTTTTGAAGAAATAATTTTTGATAGCAAATGATTCCTATAATGCATTTTAACTATGCGAATGGCATTTTGATCCATTGGCTGTATTAACGGCGTAACATTTGGCGGCAAATACATAGTCCATATTTTTCCATCTTCTGTTATTTTAACGAGCTCTTCAGCGGGCGGATGACTAGGGGCATTGTCAAGGATCAATAGTGCATTAATGGGTAACTTTTTATTCTTTAAAAACTCCTCCACCTTAGAAAAAAAGAGAAACACAAATTCTAAGAAAATTTTAATTTAGTTGTTAAATTTCTCACCTCGGGGATAAACATTTCAAAAAACCATATTTTAAAAATTCCGGCATTCATCCAAGCATTTTTTGAGTGTGTGTAATTTACTGGAAGCACTCTGTTTCTAAACGACCGAGGTTTTTTAGCTTTTCCAATTATCAACGGCTTAATTTTTTTGGAACCAGATGCATTTGCACAAAAAAGGGCTGTAACTCTCTCCTTAGCTAATTTCCTACCAGGAGCGCTGGCTTCTCCGGCATGTACAAATGTTTTATCAGGCAATAATTTCCAGAAAAGGCCAGTTTCATCAGCATTAAATATCGCGTCTTTTGTTAAATGGTTTTGCTTAATTTCACATTGAAATTGATGTTTAAACGGATCCACTAGATCTTGCCGAGATGAAAGCTTTTCTCCTGATTGCTTTAGCAGTCTTATACCAAACCTTTTTTTAAAACGCGAGAGCCAGCCATCACTTGCAAAAAAACCGGAGCCACAAATTCGCTTCTGGATTTCTAAGGCTTTAGTTTTTAACACCACACCATTAACCGGAATATGATTGTTTCTTTGGCATAGAAACCAGTTGTATAATTCTTTTTCCATTCTGGGATATTCACCTTTTTTTAACGATCGTCGATTTTTGGTGCCGTTGTTTGTAGTTTTTAAGTTTTCAACAATTTTATTTTCCATTTTTTTTAGAGTGCATATAGAAGACTTTGGTATTCTATATTTTTGAGATATAATAGAAAGGCTTTCACCTTTTTTCAATGCTTCCAAAATTTTTATTTTTTCACTTAGCGATATTCTTTTCCTTTTAACCATCCTGCCTTAATAACACGTCAAACAAAACTATTTTGTTATGCTTGCACCTAATATACATTGTTTTCACAATAAATACAAACACAATAAAAAGAAGAAAAAAACTAGCGGTACTGTAACGACTTTTGGCTTTGCTTTTTACTTTAGCGTTCGTTAAACCGGGCGTAAAATTGTTGATCGTTCGTTATATAAGGTAGTTAATGAAAAGAATTTGCTCATTCGTTATATCGGATTTTCGTTAAAGCGAGTATTCGTTATACCGGGCTTTCACTGTATTACTAGCTGACCCGGTGAACTTCGTACCACCTAACAATCATTAAATACATGGATTTTTTAAAAAGAGTACACAGCTTATTTAGTCAAATAGTTTATTGTAATATATTTATAAGGAAAACAAAAATTCAAAAAGATTACAAAAATAAGGAAGCTCTGTATTTTCGTGCTTGAGGTTAGTTCCCTTTAGTGCAGTACCTTGTGATATATGACATTTTTCGTTTTGTTATTAGGCGCAAGTATAAATAAAGTAGATGGTTTGCCCACACGTGAACATGAAACGTATAGTTGGCCATGAGAAAAACATGAATTCTCTAAATTAAGACCACAAATACTCAAGGATTGTCCTCGTGATTTTTTTAATCGTCATTGTGAATGCAAGACGAATAAGAAATTGAATTATCTTAAACTAAAAAGGCATGTCGGTTGGTATAATCGGAATTCTCGGTATGAGAACTTCTTCACCTTTGAATTTTCCTCTAAGTATAATTGCATGAATAACATGGACTATTAGTTTTGTTATTAGCAAGCGCGTTCGATTGCAAAGTTTTGGTTGGTTAAAATTTCGAAGGACGATAACTACCGAGCCTACCTTTAGTTGTAAGCTGTGCGGTGGTAAGCCAGGTACATCCAAGGAGTTTAAAACTTCAGTTGAAAAGTTGGTGGCTTCATCTTCGTTTGTTACACAATCAATTGATTTAAAAGAATGCATAGTACCAACGATTTGATTTTGAACTACATATATAGTTTAAATCATCCACATCTATATTTTTAGTTGATAAAATTGCGCGTTCACTCAACCAGTCATAATTCTTCCCGTTAGCAATTATGTTGGCGAATACTTTCTTGATAAGCTCTTCTTTTGACGATACAAAATTACAAAAATTTTGAGGAAACGAAATCAGTCCGTTTGATTCGTCCACGGGAATACGGCCATTACCGATAGTCAACAATTAGTTGGAGAAATCTTGAGCTGATAAATCGTTGAGCAATGTAACTTTCATGTTTTCTGTCAACTGCAGTATCTTTGCAAAACACCACAGACTTGCGGACTTAGCGCAAGCATTCATTCGATCAGCAGCCGTCGATCTTGGAATGACTGGCAGTGTTTGGCGGAAATCACCAGACAGTAAAATTATTGCACCTCCAAAACATCTTGAGTCACTGCGCAGATCTTTTAGTGTTCTTTTAAGAGCTTCTATTGCACGTTTTTTGTGCCATTGTGCATTTGTCCCAGATAATGATTTTACACGCTACTAAAACTTTGGACATGGCGGAGTTTTTCGCAATGTTACGTGCCGGTTGCTCTTTATTTTGAAGGTTTAATGGCAATTTTAACGCTGAGTGAGCTGTGCGGCATCCATCTAACAATGTGGCCGCTATTCCAGATTAAAGTTCCGCTGCAGCAATGTTGGATCTCGCACGAACAGTGGCTAAAATCAATGACATGACGAATGTCTTTTCAGTTCCACCGGGGGCATCCAAGAAATAAAACTATCATTTCTATCATCAACTGCCTTCAAAACTATATCATAGACTTCTTTCTGTTGGAGGTTTAAGATGGAAACATTGGTTTGAACTAATTGGTTCAACTCATGTCGATCGTATTCACGTTCACGCTCCAATTGTAGATTTAGTAGCTCATTCATTTCATGTTCTGGTGCTGGCAGTCCTAACCTGACTAACAAACTGCCGCAAATAAGATAACACATGTCTTCAATCAAGAGCAATACCCGGTTATGCATTTTTTTTCTCCATATTATTATTATTGAATCTTCGCTAATGCGAACTAACAACATGTATTCAAATCTTAAAATTATGTAATTGATATTAGTCCAGTCAGTACCAGACCAAAATTTAGGTTATTAAAATAAAGTGAATAAGGTTATGCATCGTCGCATTGACTTCCAGAATTGCATTTCTCGAGCTGACACGATATTGATGTAAAATGACACATTGTCCTTATATTTGTTCCACAGGTGACTTGGACTTAACGGGAAGCATGTCAATAATGTTCGTATATGCCTCAGCGACTGTCGTATCCCAATGAGTATCGTTTTTAAGCAAATTGTGTTCTTTACATGCAGCACGAAATGTTGGACAGACTATACCATTAACAGTACGTAATGCTGCAAATGATGTTGGACCACGAACATTCACCAGCAACAACCGCAAATAAAACCATTTATCATTCTTCGGATGAACTGAATAAATACGACCAAGAGCATCACTTGAACGCACATCCGGATGCCCAGGAACCATAGTGGCTTTTTATCGACGTTAAACATTTTTTGAAGAAGCATTCCAAGTGTAATACCGTGACATCTCCGAGTAAAGTAAAGTTTGTGCAAACGGATCGCTTTGACAAACAGCAAAGAAACATGTCAATGTTGTCGCTGGAGGTATTTCAGCACGTTGAACAATATTTGCCGCAGTGAAATATAATCGTTGGCCATTTTCCAGATGCACTGCTAAATGTGCAACAGTGGGATGACATTCGTGAATAGGGAATGAGACTATACGCCAAACCGCCCAACTTGATAACGCGTAATTTTATCGTTGCCATTGGAGGTTTGGATGCTAAAAACAACCAAATCGCTGCCTTTCGTGACACATTTGTAGATGTACTTGATCGACTTTACTGAATTAGAACATTCAACATTGCATTGTGTCTTAAATGATTTGGAAAGAAGTGGCGAATATGGCACAGTCCAACTGTTGTCAATCACAAAACCGTTTCCTTTTACTTTCTTTGTAATAGTTTGATCGTTGTCATTGGGCGATAAACGCCGATACAGTGGACAACCGTCATTGCCAGTGATAGTTTCCGCCGTCAATTTTCGTGGATAATGTTTGGAACACTTGCCGTCGACCATGCACGGATATTGGGGGTTGATGGTGCCACACGGTTCATGAATCATATATGTAATTACAACATCATGTAGTTCTTGATCTGTTTCAGGATCAGGGATCCCGGCACTTTTAATATCATCTATCTGATC
Source organism: Melanophora roralis (assembly GCA_963583895.1). Taxonomy (NCBI): domain Eukaryota; kingdom Metazoa; phylum Arthropoda; class Insecta; order Diptera; family Rhinophoridae; genus Melanophora; species Melanophora roralis. The sequence continues at coordinate 69,772,097 of OY757190.1, read as the reverse complement.
TGGTCGAACTTCTCGACTAACCAAATAAGAATGTGTGCATGCGGCAAGCCTCGTTTTTGCCATTTTATTGAATACATCCAGCATCGAATATCTCCGAACACGTATTGTCTAACAATATATATAATCAGCAAACGAATTTAGACCTAAACACACATAATTCACAAAATATTATCCTTAATAGCATGTCAATAACGTTATAAACATGTTTTGTTTGTTTCTTTGATAATTACTGAAAATTGATAATTGCTGATAAAGCGTGAATAGAAAAGCTGTGGCCTATCGCATCTTTCATGATGGGAAGCTATTACCAAGAAAAATTTCACAAACAGTTCAGTTTATAATGGCTTTATTATTTTGAAGCCCTATCCGCCACTTGTAAATTTCTTTTTTGATTTTTTTAATTGTTTGTTGTGCTTACAAAACAATGTAAAGAAAAAAATTGCGTTAATGACTCGCTATCTGACAGACAGATTCATCATTGCATAGCCTTAATGCTTAGGGCAAGACTTGAACTATGTATTGGGTAATTTTGTAGCTTCTGAACTAAAAAAAGATAGAATTATAATTTAATTTACGCTCGACAGGTTTCAACGTAATGAATGCCTTTTTAGTACTTTTTTTGAAGTATTAGACCACCAGAGGCGAGACAGGATAAAAAACCATATTTTGAAACGGCTTATATCCACTTTTGTACCTTCGGAACCGAAAAATATAAAAAGGGGTTCAAATTATATTTTGAAATTGCGTTCGACAAATCTCGAAAAATATTAATCTAAAATTTTGACAATTTTTATCCTAAGGGGTAAAAAGGGATAAACATTTAGTGGCAATTTTTAGGTTATTTCTGTTACTTTTAAACTAATAAATTAAATTGCGTTTAACTGGTTGAAGAAAAATATGAACACGTTTTTGAAGTTTTTTTACAGTTATTGAGGCTTATATAAGAAAGCATTTTTGAGACTCTAGGTATAAGAATTATTAAAGTACATGCAAAAAAATTCCAATTGTATGGGAGGTGCCACACCAAAAAGTTTGGAGACCTTAGCTGTTACAGTTATTGATATACACATATAAATATTTCCATGCTATTTTAGGTTCCAAGCCCATAATTCACTTCCTGCCTATACTCGTCTTAGTTATGCATATTTTCATAATAAATACCCATAATAAATTTGGACATTTCAGCTGTTACATTCATTGACATATAAATGTAAAAGATATTTTCTTGTAAAGGAGGTGCCACGCCTATTATTATCTTCACGCCCAAACTCAGCCTAATTATAAGCATCAACATCGTAAACACCTACACAAAATTTGGAGATTTTAATCCATACACAGCTGAATTATGCATATTACCATTTTAAACATCTTTACAAAGTTTTAAGAGTTTAACTGTTACAGTTATTGAGATATATAAAAAAGCTATTTTCGTTGTATGGGAGATGCGCCGTCCATTTATTTTTTTCCGAACATACAGAGAACAATTATGCATATAAGCACTATAAACATTCGTACGAAGTTTGAAAACTTCAGCTATTACAGTTATTGAAATATATGCAAAACACTTTTTTCGTTGTGTGGAAGGTACCACGCCAATTTATTTCTTCCCGCCCATATAAAGCTCAGTTATGCATATTAGCACTATAAACATCCATACGAACTTTGGAGACTTCAGCTGTTACAGTTATTGAGATATATAAAAAAAACTATTTTTGTTGTATGTGAGGTGCCACGCCCATTTATTTCTTACCACCCATACAGAGCACAATTATGCATATTCGCACTGTTAGCATCCGTACGAAGTTTGGAGACTTCAACTATTATAGTTATTGAGATATATACAAAAAACTATTTTCGTTGTATGGGAGGTGCCACGCCTATTTATTTTTTCCCGCAAATACAAAGCTTAATTATGCATATTATCACTATAAACATCCATACGAAGTTTGGAGACTTCAGCTATTACAGTTGTTGAGATATATAAAAAAAACTATTTTCGTTGTATGGGAGGTGCCACGCCCATTTATTTCTTCCAGCCCATACAAAGCCTTATTATGCATATTAGCACTATAAACATCCGTACGAAGTTTGGAGACTTTAACTATTACAGTTATTGAGATATATGTATACAAAAAACTATTTTCGTTGTATGGGAGGTGCAACGCCCATTTATTTCTTCCAGCCCATACAAAGCCCTATTATGCATATTAGCACTATAAACATCCGTACGAAGTTTGGAGACTTCAGCTATTACAGTTGTTGAGATATATAAAAAAAACTATTTTCGTTGTATGGGAGGTGCCACGCCCATTTATTTCTTCCCGCCCATACAAAGCTTAAGTATGCATATTAGCATTATCAATATCCACACGAAGTTCGGGGACTTCAGCTATTACAGTTATTGAGATATATACAAAAAACTATTTTCGTTGTATGGGAGGTGCCACGCCCATTTATTTCTTCCAGCCCATACAAAGCCTAATTATGCATATTAGCACTACAAACATCCGTACGAAGTTTTGAGACTTCAACTATTACAGTTATTGAGATATATACAAAAAACTATTTTCGTTGTATGGGAGGTGCCACGCCCATTTATTTCTTCCAGCCCATACAAAGTCCAATTATGCATATTAGCACTATAAACATCCGTACAAAGTTTGGAGACGTCAGCTATTACAGTTGTTGAGATATAAAAAAAAAAACTATTTTCGTTGTATGGGAGGTGCCACGCCCATTTATTTCTTCCCGCCCATACAAAGCTTAAGTATGCATATTAGCATTATCAATATCCACACGAAGTTCGGGGACTTCAGCTATTACAGTTATTGAGATATATACAAAAAACTATTTTCGTTGTATGGGAGGTGCCACGCCCATTTATTTCTTCCAGCCCATACAAAGCCTAATTATGCATATTAGCACTACAAACATACGTACGAAGTTTTGAGACTTCAACTATTACAGTTATTGAGATATATACAAAAAACTATTTTCGTTGTATGGGAGGTGCCACGCCCATTTATTTCTTCCAGCCCATACAAAGTCCAATTATGCATATTAGCACTATAAACATCCGTACGAAGTTTGGAGACTTCAGCTATTACAGTTGTTGAGATATATAAAAAAAACTATTTTCGTTGTATGGGAGGTGCCACGCCCATTTATTTCTTCCCGCCCATACAAAGCTTAAGTATGCATATTAGCATTATCAATATCCACACGAAGTTCGGGGACTTCAGCTATTACAGTTATTGAGATATATACAAAAAACTATTTTCGTTGTATGGGAGGTGCCACGCCCATTTATTTCTTCCAGCCCATACAAAGCCTAATTATGCATATTAGCACTACAAACATCCGTACGAAGTTTTGAGACTTCAACTATTACAGTTATTGAGATATATACAAAAAACTATTTTCGTTGTATGGGAGGTGCCACGCCCATTTATTTCTTCCAGCCCATACAAAGTCCAATTATGCATATTAGCACTATAAACATCCGTACAAAGTTTGGAGACGTCAGCTATTACAGTTGTTGAGATATATAAAAAAAAACTATTTTCGTTGTATGGGAGGTGCCACGCCCATTTATTTCTTCCCGCCCATACAAAGCTTAAGTATGCATATTAGCACTATAAACATCCATACGAAGTTCGGAGACTTCAGCTATTACAGTTATTGAGATATATACAAAAAACTATTTTCGTTGTATGGGAGGTGCCACGCCTATTTATTTTTTCCCGCCCATACAAAGCTCAATTCTGCATATTAGCACTATAAACATCCGTACGAAGTTTGGTGACTTAAGTTATTACAGGTATTGAGATATATACAAAAAACTTTTTTGTTGTATGGGAGGTGCCACGCCCATTTATTTGTTTCCGCCCATAAACAACTCAATTATGCACATCAGCAAATAACTTACCTATACCAAATTTGGAGACTTCAGCTATAATAGGTATTGAGGTATGTGAAAAAAACTGTTCAATTTGTATGGGAGGTGCCACGCCCAGTCGGAATTTCAAAAAATAAATAAGCCTAAAACGCATTCCCAGATATCGGGTATGTCTTTTTTTCAAGTTTCATTAAAATCGGTCCAGCCGTTCTTGAGTTATAAGCGGTGTCACTAACAAAAAAAAAATTGTTCTTTTATATATAAGATATCAAATAATATGAATGCTTGTCATACAAAAACGTAATTTGTTTGCAAGAACACTTTATGATGCGGAAGGAAAAATAGATATGTATTAGAGGCCAGCCCAAGACGACACTAAATAAGGCATCATCTCGAATTTTCAATTCATTTCATATACCTTACGTGTGCACACACAAAATTAAGTACTGCGTTGTATTGTTCGCCATCTCTTTTGTTTACTTAACTTAAATGAAAAATATATTCACAGTTAAGCACATTTAAACAAACAACCACGGCACATCAATTCATCATGATCGCACACTTCCATTTAGATTCATCTCGAAACTTTACTGTTGGCGGGATTTCCTGGTGTGATAGTTATAAAAAACGGGGGTTGATTTTGAATGTTCATATGTATGTAATGTAATGTAATTACGCATGAGTTTTATATTGATTTGCCTGCTTGTGTATATGTTTGCTTGTGTATGTACCCACTCAACATTGTGTGTTTTATTATTTGTTAACATAACAACAACATAACTCTTAAGTCTTTGTTGTTGTTGCCACACCATAGGCACAGTAATTTTTTTTATCGACCACAGTCTCGACACCATTCTTTATTCTTAGCTACTCTACACTGCAGCACAAAAACTGTTTTAGCTACTCTACATTTCAGCACTTAAACCGTTTAACCGCACAATAACACAACAATTAGAAATTTATGCGGTTCTTGAATTAGCTTGAATAGGACTTGGTGCAGGTCTCTAATATGTATGCACAAAACAGTTTTATTATAATACATATATGAAGTACGAAATCATTTGGCTAGATCATGTGGCTAGATACTATAAAGCAGCGGTCTTCACTCATATTACCCAGCTAACGAAGATTTTCGGGTTTTTACTTACTCTCTTCGTGAATATTACAACCAGGGTTTTCCAAAATAAATTGTTTTCCTACCAAGATGCTTCTTAAAATCTGCAAACAGCGACTGAATAACTAATCCTGATTAATTTGTATTTTTAAATAAATATCGTATTTTGTTGACTGATATTGCTTTTATAATTCATGGCGGGCTATTTTTATTTTATTTTTCGATCGTAAACTTAAGAAAACATAATAAATTATCAACATTACACAATCTTTCATAAATAAAAAATCCATACGCTTTGTTTTCATCATTGCAAACGGTAATCATAATCAAAATAACAAACATATGCAAAATAAAAAATTTCAATCAGTAGTTTGTTAGCTTTCAAACAGAGCAGGTGTATGTCGCATGTTTTTATTTTTCAGAGAGAGATAAAATTGTTTTTTCTGCACTGAAGCGTTGCCAATAAGTGTGTAATTATCCAAAAATAATTTAAAGCTCTTTATGTGTGCAATATGGGTAAAGCTAAAATTTTTGTTGATAATTACAGTAAGAAATTGATAGAAAGCTACATAAATTTATGCAATTTGATAACTTTTTCATGATTCAGGTAAAAACCTACGGACATACATATACATTTTTTTACAGCATTATAGAAAGAAATATTTATAATAATAATGTGGGATATTGAGTGGGAAAATCTTTTTTTTTTTTTTTTTTTTTTTTAACATATTTACAGAGGCCCTGTATGCAACCAGGTACTAAAGAACATGTTTGCATCGCACCTTAAGCGGCATTACAATAGAATGCATACTGAGTTTTATTCTGTTTCAGGAAATGAGAGAAATCAATTAATAAAAAAACTAAAAGAAGATTTTCGACTCAAAAATCTTTGTATCCAAAATAGATGCTCAAATAACTCTACCAATACAGATAACCAAATTAAGGCTTCATATATCATCAGCTTAGAATTAGCTAAAAAATATCGTTATAATAAAACAATATATTAAGAATTTTATATTTTGCCTTGAAATAAAAAAAAATATAAGCTTAAAAAAAACACTGATACACAAAAACAAATATAGTAAAAACAATACTTTAATTTTTTTTATATAAATGAATTATTTTGGTTTTGTTTTTACATATTTCAGTTAGTACTGTATTACTGAATGAGCGCGATATGTTGTGCTATGTTTTTATTTTTTTTTTATATATAATTTGTTATTTTCTGTTTTTTCACTTAAAATGCAGATTTGTTTTTTCCAAATTTGCAGTTCTTATAAAAAAAATAATGGCAACGCTGACCCTAATACTCTCATTTTAAGTGCGTTTCTCTTTGTGAAGACCACTGCTTTAAAGGTGAATGTGAAGGGTATATAAGATTAAAGCGCTCTTACTTATTTCTTCTGCGACTGTTTGCAACTTAAAAAAACCGAAGAGACCGCATATGCTTTTACTTATGAAACTGATAAAAAAGAAAAGCAAATCAAAATCGACTGCTGACTAAGCTGTTCAATTATAAATTTTTCGTTTTGTGCTTTCGCTTGACTGCGGGTTTTTTCAAAAGCAAATGAACTAAAAAACTGACAGTTTTTTAACACTGGTTAAAACGGAAACAGTAGGTAACAAATTAAAAACATTTAATATTATAATATGGTAGTAAAGAAACTTAAAATAACCTAATATGTATATTCTCAATATCTTAACTAATTATGTTTATTGACTATAAAAAAAATTACCAAACTTTTAATAGTTATTCGGCCGTCTTAACAGTACTATGTATTTGAATTTCTTGGGAATGTTAAAAATGTTAAATATTGTTGATTTATCAAGTTCTTGATCACTTAATTAAGGAGCAATCGAACGTGCAATTTCTATAGTTCTGCCAAACTCGAGCGCATACTGTTTTATTGAAATAAAAAAAGGTTTATTTTTCATTGAATACAAAAAATTATTATTTTATAAAACCTACATAAATAAACTTATTTTACTTAAAAATTATTAGGCTATAAGCAAAATATATAAGTATGTGCGTAAATACACTAAGTGCTAATGAAGGTTAATTAACAGACGTTATGCAGGGGCCAAATTACGGCAAACATACAAAGTTCAAAAAGTTCCATATAGCAATTCGGTAAAGAGGTGAGAAGCAAAACAACGAGCGAAAAAATTAAACGCAGATTTTATAAAAAAAAATACACCTGTAGTGTGATAGATGACGAAACCTACGTACTGACAGCCTTTTCTCAACTTCCCGGCCAAGATCTTTATGTTACTGTTGAAAAAGGTAATTTTCAGAAAGAGTTCGGGACAAAAAAAAAAAACAAACAAAATTCCCTAACAAATTTCTCGTGTGGCAAGCTATTTGCAGTTGTGGCAAACGAAGCCAAGCATTTGTGGCATCAGGCACGTAAACACAGAAATTTATATCTCGGAGTGCCTACAAAAACTACGTTTACCTGTTTTGAGACCGCACCGAGTCCCTACATATTTTTGGCCTGATTTGGCATCATGTCACTATAGAAAAAAAGGCGCTTGAGTGGTATTCAAAGAGTAATGTCATTTTTGTACCACGAGAGGCAAATCCACCTAACTGTCCAGAACTTCGGCCTGTGTAAAAGTACTGGGCTCTTGTAAAAAATTAATTGAAGAACACAGGCGTCCCAGAACATGCCCGTTTTCCAGTGTAGATGGACCACCTCATCCAAAAACGTAAGAGAAGCAACTGTAAAATCTTAAATAGAAAGATATCTGAAGAAAGTCGATAATTTTATAAATACATATGAAATAATACATTAAGATTTCAATGTTAAATAAATTTGTACAATATGACAATAAATTTGCGTATTTTAAAAAGTTTCTATATTGCACGATTTGAGTTTTATATAAATTAATGCAACTACAAATTTTATTCGATACACTCCTTAAAAATTTGTACCGTTATAAAAAAACATACTTGCATATAAACAAAGTAGGAGAAAAAGTTGGTACTTAAGCTAGTTTTGTAGTACGTTATACAGTGTTTAAAAAGATTTAAACTGCATAAAACTGCTTAACTCTTCGCGCAAGGAAAACCGTTTAATGTTTTTGAGACTGGACGTGAAAGGATTCCTCCTACGGAGATCATGCAGAGATATCAATCGTAACTGGCAACTATAGCTATATACATATGTAATAGGGGGGAAACGCCGACATTCAGGAATCAGGATAGGGAAGTAGTATTGATCTCACGTTTACTAATGTAGGCAGGAATTTTGTAGGGGAATGGAGGGTGTCGAATGACTATTCCTTCTCAGACCATAGCAGGACCACCTTTAGTTTAAATTTCGAGGGTCTCAAAAAGGCTCCTTATAGGAATCCGAAAGGGACGGACTAGAAGATCTTCAGGGAAGACTACGTTAAAGACAGGGAATACTGAACTTTGTGAGGTTTTTCAAAGGGAGGTGGAGGGAGTTGTGAACTTGTTCCCTGTTTCGATGAGGGAGAGCTTTGAACGGGCATGCCCGCCGGTCTTTTTGGACAAGAGGGAACAGCCAGGCTGGTGGACCAGAGAGCTCAGGGAACATCGGACCACGGTGAAAAGACTATTCAATAGAGCAAAGCTCACGACGAACGATGCAGATTGGGAAAGGTACCTTCAATAAGTGCAAGGGTGATCTCAGGAGGTCGAAAAGGGGTCGAAATACTGTGAGTATTGGCTCCGTAGGCGTGATGTCAAGGCTCAGAAGGATACTATCCAAGGATCTTGGTGAACTTGGATACATTCAGAGAACGGATAGCTCGTGGACGTAGTCTAGCTCGGAGACTCTTGAAATGTTGATGAGTACCCACTTCCCAGGGTACAGGAAACCGGCTGTAGTCGAGCAATCCGGAGGAGATAGCTGACAACAGGGGTGGCAGAGGACCTGATAATGCTTAAAAGATTAAAATGGGCGGTGGGTACCTTCCAGCCCTATAGGTCAATAGGACTGGACGGTGTTTACCCGTGCATGCTACAGAAACTCCCGATGCAGGGACATCTGCTCCTAACGAGTGTGTTTGCTACTAGCATCACACTCGGCTACATACCCTTGAGGTGGAGTGAGGTAAGTGTGATTTTTATACCCAAGGCTGGAAAGACCAGCCACTCGATGCCAGGGGATTTAAGATCCATTAGCCTATCGTCTTTCCTACTGAAGGCGTTGCAACGGCTGATTAATCTAAGGAACACGATTGATACGCACGTCATTAGTAAAGGCTGGATTAGCCGAGCGCAACCGTACTGTAATGTCCCAGCTGTTGGATTTTGGCTTATAAGAAGCAATGCAAAAGCTTAGCGAAAAAAACGTACTGTAACCGAAACGTACCATTCTGTATAAAATAGAATTTTCTTACGTTGTTGCGTGACATTTGTATGACAGTGATGGGCTACTTTTTTGTTTTATAATTTGAGGGTATTTTTGCTCTTTTTCATGGTACTTTTTTTATATACTTTTAAATGCGAAAGAAAGATAAAATAACCATTAGTACTTTGCGTGTTTCTTTTTTTTTATTTTATTTCACGCATTTTTTAAATGTTGTTTTGTGCTAATGAAGGTTAATTAACAGACGTTATGCAGGGGCCAAATTACGGCAAACATACAAAGTTCAAAAAGTTCCATATAGCAATTCGGTAAAGAGGTGAGAAGCAAAACAACGAGCGAAAAAATTAAACGCAGATTTTATAAAAAAAAATACACCTGTAGTGTGATAGATGACGAAACCTACGTACTGACAGCCTTTTCTCAACTTCCCGGCCAAGATCTTTATGTTACTGTTGAAAAAGGTAATTTTCAGAAAGAGTTCGGGACAAAAAAAAAACAAACAAAATTCCCTAACAAATTTCTCGTGTGGCAAGCTATTTGCAGTTGTGGCAAACGAAGCCAAGCATTTGTGGCATCAGGCACGTAAACACAGAAATTTATATCTCGGAGTGCCTACAAAAACTACGTTTACCTGTTTTGAGACCGCACCGAGTCCCTACATATTTTTGGCCTGATTTGGCATCATGTCACTATAGAAAAAAAGGCGCTTGAGTGGTATTCAAAGAGTAATGTCATTTTTGTACCACGAGAGGCAAATCCACCTAACTGTCCAGAACTTCGGCCTGTGTAAAAGTACTGGGCTCTTGTAAAAAATTAATTGAAGAACACAGGCGTCCCAGAACATGCCCGTTTTCCAGTGTAGATTGACCACCTCATCCAAAAACGTAAGAGAAGCAACTGTAAAATCTTAAATAGAAAGATATCTGAAGAAAGTCGATAATTTTATAAATACATATGAAATAATACATTAAGATTTCAATGTTAAATAAATTTGTACAATATGACAATAAATTTGCGTATTTTAAAAAGTTTCTATATTGCACGATTTGAGTTTTATATAAATTAATGCAACTACAAATTTTATTCGATACACTCCTTAAAAATTTGTACCGTTATAAAAAAACATACTTGCATATAAACAAAGTAGGAGAAAAAGTTGGTACTTAAGCTAGTTTTGTAGTACGTTATACAGTGTTTAAAAAGATTTAAACTGCATAAAACTGCTTAACTCTTCGCGCAAGGAAAACCGTTTAATGTTTTTGAGACTGGACGTGAAAGGATTCCTCCTACGGAGATCATGCAGAGATATCAATCGTAACTGGCAACTATAGCTATATACATATGTAATAGGGGGGAAACGCCGACATTCAGGAATCAGGATAGGGAAGTAGTATTGATCTCACGTTTACTAATGTAGGCAGGAATTTTGTAGGGGAATGGAGGGTGTCGAATGACTATTCCTTCTCAGACCATAGCAGGACCACCTTTAGTTTAAATTTCGAGGGTCTCAAAAAGGCTCCTTATAGGAATCCGAAAGGGACGGACTAGAAGATCTTCAGGGAAGACTACGTTAAAGACAGGGAATACTGAACTTTGTGAGGTTTTTCAAAGGGAGGTGGAGGGAGTTGTGAACTTGTTCCCTGTTTCGATGAGGGAGAGCTTTGAACGGGCATGCCCGCCGGTCTTTTTGGACAAGAGGGAACAGCCAGGCTGGTGGACCAGAGAGCTCAGGGAACATCGGACCACGGTGAAAAGACTATTCAATAGAGCAAAGCTCACGACGAACGATGCAGATTGGGAAAGGTACCTTCAATAAGTGCAAGGGTGATCTCAGGAGGTCGAAAAGGGGTCGAAATACTGTGAGTATTGGCTCCGTAGGCGTGATGTCAAGGCTCAGAAGGATACTATCCAAGGATCTTGGTGAACTTGGATACATTCAGAGAACGGATAGCTCGTGGACGTAGTCTAGCTCGGAGACTCTTGAAATGTTGATGAGTACCCACTTCCCAGGGTACAGGAAACCGGCTGTAGTCGAGCAATCCGGAGGAGATAGCTGACAACAGGGGTGGCAGAGGACCTGATAATGCTTAAAAGATTAAAATGGGCGGTGGGTACCTTCCAGCCCTATAGGTCAATAGGACTGGACGGTGTTTACCCGTGCATGCTACAGAAACTCCCGATGCAGGGACATCTGCTCCTAACGAGTGTGTTTGCTACTAGCATCACACTCGGCTACATACCCTTGAGGTGGAGTGAGGTAAGTGTGATTTTTATACCCAAGGCTGGAAAGACCAGCCACTCGATGCCAGGGGATTTAAGATCCATTAGCCTATCGTCTTTCCTACTGAAGGCGTTGCAACGGCTGATTAATCTAAGGAACACGATTGATACGCACGTCATTAGTAAAGGCTGGATTAGCCGAGCGCAACCGTACTGTAATGTCCCAGCTGTTGGATTTTGGCTTATAAGAAGCAATGCAAAAGCTTAGCGAAAAAAACGTACTGTAACCGAAACGTACCATTCTGTATAAAATAGAATTTTCTTACGTTGTTGCGTGACATTTGTATGACAGTGATGGGCTACTTTTTTGTTTTATAATTTGAGGGTATTTTTGCTCTTTTTCATGGTACTTTTTTTATATACTTTTAAATGCGAAAGAAAGATAAAATAACCATTAGTACTTTGCGTGTTTCTTTTTTTTTATTTTATTTCACGCATTTTTTAAATGTTGTTTTGTGAACTATGAAGATTTAGGTATTTTCTTTGTACACTTGATAATATTGTCTATTATTTAACTTTATATAATGCTTTTTTCAGTATTGTTTTTGTCTTTTTTCGCTATACTTGCTATACAGATAATTACCACTATAATAATTATTTTCGCTTGAAAAAAATGCACAACTGGAGACTTTTAAGCGTCTTGCGCATACGTTTAGTACATATATTGTGTATAATAAATGTAAAATATATAAGGATTTAAATTGTATAGAAATCTATTATTAGGTATACACATATACTAAATAAACTATAATTTGGTTATTATATTTAAATTGTAGATGCTAAATAATAAATAAAACATATTTATAGCCATACATAAAAATAGACACAAAATATTCTCTAATGTCATTAGGTACTTTCTCTTCATAACGAAAACCCATTTGAAAAATTTTAATTCCCACAGCTGTTTATTTTTCATACCAAAATCATAAATAAACTAGTCAAATAAAATAAGTTTTTAATTAATTTATAAATTTAAAGTTTTCGTGCAAATAAAAATAAAAATGGACGACGAAAATCTAATTTTACTTGTTCAGGCAAACGAGTGCCTGTATAACAATACCTTTACTAATGCTATTTTGTTTATGAATTGAAAAACATATGTCACGTTTTTAAATATTCTATAACTGCACCAACGTGCTTACAGTACGTAACATTACAGTACGGTTGCAGCAACGCTCGGCTAACTAAGGCTTAATGCTCAGCATGCTTATCTGAGGGGTAAATCTGTCGAGAGTGCGCTTCATGATGTGGTGAGATTTATATAGTGCGGGTTTTATAGGAAAGAGAGAGTACACACTGGGCGCGTTTCTGGACATTGAGGGAGCCTTTAACAATGTTTCGATGGAGGCTATTGGAAACGCATTGAGAAAAGTTGGAGTTCAGTAACTTTTAATAACTCGACGATCGTCATATTTATCGACAGAAATTATTGTTTGCTGCTACGGTTAAGTGATTCACTAAAAAGTTTTTTAACGATAGTGGACAAGTTGATTTTTGTTTGTATTTTATTGGTTGTAAAATAAATTTTAACAAAGCGAAAATCATAATAATAGTAAAAATAATATATAATATACAAAATAACCTTTTGTCGATACAACTAACAACACAAAAATTATTGCCGTTAAATTATCAAGTATAACGATTGTAAAAATTTTTAAAAAGTTTTGCTGTTTACTTAACAATAACAGATGACTTTAATGAAAATAAATATCGTTAAAAACTTTACGCACTACAGGGCATCCTTATGAAGTTAATCTATTCTGCGTTTGGTAGCAGGATAATCAACTCTGAGTGAGGAAATGAACATCTGAAAAGAGGTGCGGTAGCGAAACACCGCAGGGGTTTCGCTTGGGCTAGGGATTAGGAGTAAACCCAGAGATTGCGAAGCTAATTCTCTTTACTAAAAAGTACAGTGGCGGGTTTTGAGCTGCCAGAGCTTGACGGGGTTCAGCTGAAACTAGCGGATAGAGCCAGGCAGGTTAGGTTAGGTTAGGTAGAACAGGCAGCCGTTGAAGGAAAGGGTACGGCTCACTTGGGTCCGCTTAACTCCGTCCCTTTGTGTTACATGGAAAACAGTAAATCAAAGCGATTCATAGGTAAGAAAAAAAAGATAAAGAAGCAAGAGTACCGTCTGCAAGATTCCTAAGAAAGTCAGTAGTTCTAGGTTCTGAGTCACCTAGCTGCCCAGCCCCCCAACCTCCTTAATGAAGCCTATGATGCTTCCCAGCCCACTGCCAGGGACCTCACCAAGTCCATCTAAGAAGCGTACTCCAAACCACCTCTGTCGGCTAATCTGCAGCCCAGGGCAGTGGCAGAGAAGATGTTTCACCGTCGCTATCTCCTCCTCGTCCCCGCATACCCTGCAGAAATCTGAAGAGTTCCTGCCCCATTTGTTCGTCCTGTATCTCACATCGCAGTGCCCTGTGAGAGTCTCAGAAATGCGCCTCAGAAACCCCCTGCTCTCCTTGAGCAGCAGGTCAGTGCCCATCCTGGGCCATAAAAGCCTGGAGATCCTGCAATCGGCCCTGTCCCTCCAGGTTTTGCCCACCCTGTCCGTTATCCAAGTCCCTATCAGTCCATAACAGAAATTTAGTGGGGGCCTCACCGGCTCTCAACTAAGTTCAATATTTCGGGCCGATCCCTTCCTCGCCAATTCATCGGCAATCTCGTTCCCGGAAATGTCAAAATGACCCGGAACCCAGCAGAGCCTGACTCTGCGTGTACCCATGATCGCTCTAAGAGCACGTATGCAGTTGCCCACGAGTCTAGACCTGACAAAATGTCCCTCTAGAGCCTTACGCGCGCCCTGACTATCAGCGTAGATTGTTACGTCCGGAAGTCTATAAGACCTTCCTTCCCCAGTATCCATTATGTAGACACCAGCACCGGTGCCTACCTCCATCTTCGACCCGTCAGTAAAGACTGCACTCCCCTCATACAGCCTCTCTGCTCCCTTCCATGCCTCCCTATCCGGAAACACTACTTGGGGCAGGATCCCAAAGTCAAGTTCCGCTACCATGTAGTCCGTCACACCTGATTGCCCCAGGAGTCGACCATCCGCGACCCTTCCCAAAATGCCGGCATGTTTCTCCAGACATACCCCACGCATACCTGACTCACTAAGTCTAAGCAAGCTCCTGGCCGCCATTCCAGCAACAAAGTCCCCGATGGAAAGAAGATGCAGAATGATATCCAGCGCTGCCTGTGGTGTACTTTTCCTGGCCCCTGTAATGCCCAGTACCACACATCTCTGGACCTTAGTCAAGAGCTTTCCTATGTCGCCCCTTTCCAGGGCTCCATCATACAAGGCAACCGTACGTAAGAACTGGTCTTACAACAAATGTGTAAATCCAATTTACCATAGCCGGCTGTAACCCCCAGTTCCTACCTATGGCGTTCCTACAGGCATAATAGACATTGAGAGCCTTTATTTTATCAATGTTATATTTCATACTTTCACGACATTCTTCTTCCGTTTCTGCTATTGTATATATTAATGTATCATCAGCGTATAAAACTATGTTACATCTTTCTATTATATTTGGCATGTCATTAATATATATTATAAAAAGCAGTGCGCCTAGAATAGATCCTTGTGGTACTCCATAGTCATTCATTATTTCCTCCGATACATAGTTATTTACCTTGGTTGTCTGCTTCCTGTTTTCCATGTAAGATTTAAAACATTTCAACTCCTTTCCTCTAATTCCATACATATACAGCTTTTCCCACATAATTTCTCTATCAATGGTTTCAAATGCCCTTTTGAAATCAAGAAATATCGCCATTAATTTCTTATCCTTTGCTATGGTTTTCCATTTACTAATCACATAGTTTACAGTTGTCTCACAAGAGTGCTTTTTACGGAATCCTGATTGGTATTTTGATAGTATATTTTGTTCTTCTATATATGTTTCTACTTGACTTTTTACCACCGTTTCTAGTATCTTTTCTCATGTTTTTAAAGTATTTATTGGCCTGAATTCATCGTACTTTTTTGTTTTAGCAATTTTTTCTATTGGTATTACCATTGTTTTCTTCCAATTGTTAGGAAAAGATCCGGTCTCCAAAGATGTGTTAATTATTTTGAGCACTATGCTACCAATCACATCCCAGTTGTCCAAAATAATTTTATATGATATTTTATCATAATCAGCCTTATTTTTATATTGCATGTTATCCGATTTACGTATTGCACATTATCTATTGATTCTCTTATACTACCAATGCTATCTACGAAATACGAATTAAATTTATTAGCTATATTATAGTTATCTTTGTATTCAATATGGTCAAATATCACAGATTTAATTACATTTTTACTATTATTAAGTACAAGGCTTTTAATTTGCTTCCACATTTGTTTTTGGTCCGTTGTATTACTGATTTTGTTATCTATATAATTATTTTTGGTGATTTAGATTTTTTGTTTGTATTTATTTCTAATTATTTTGTATGCTGCCCATTTTTGAGCTGTGTTTTGCGTCTTAGCTTGCAGATATCTTATTATATTTTCCCTTTTCATCAATCTTAATTCGTCCGTAAACCAATTATATATATTTTTATCTTCACGTATTTGTTTTTTAACTGTGCACTTTTCAACTGAATTTTTCAAGCAACTATCAAAAAAATTTACGTTTTCATTCATATCTAAGCAATTATCGTATTTTAGGTTGTTTGTTAGTTGTGTATTAAATGTACCTTTATTGTAATTAAATATTTCGATTATTTTTCTTTCTTTTTGTATTTGGCTACATATATTTGGGATTGTAATATGTATTTATAACTGATGGTCTGATATATTATTTTTTTCATTATTACTCACTACTGTATTATAGTTATTTGTTAGTCAATTATTGTGGTAGAGTTTTTTGTTACACGAGTGTAATTATTTAATACTTGCTTTAAACCATTATCATTAAGTATACTCTTAATTATTTCCAGCAAATATTGGAAGACTTAAGCGAAGAAGTATGTAATATTATTATAACTGGCGATTTTAATATAGATTGGGCAAATAACAACTTTTATAAAAATAAAATCGAAAGCTTATTGAATGATAATGGACTTAAGCAAATTGTTAAGGAATTTACACGGGTAACGAACACAACTAGAACTGTAATAGACTATGTAATAACAAATAACAAGTACAAAATATCAACACAAAATTGTAATAAAAACAAAATATCAGATCATGAAATAATACAAATTTTTCTAAAAGATGAAAAGAATAATAATAAAAAGGAAAACAATAAAAGTGAGGATAAGTTTAGATATAATAAAGTAATGTTTACGAGACAACTTAGTGCAGTAATAAATTATGAAGAAAATGTAGATGTCAGTCAAAATGTGTTGGTTTTTGATAAATGCCTGGAAGACACAATTCGGAAGTTTACTAGAAATACATCAATAAATACGCAAAATTATGTTAACAAATGGTTTAATAGTGAACTACGTCTAATAAAACAGGACAAATTAGTTAAATATCAAATCGCAAAGTTTGAAAACACAGCTGAAGCTTGGTCCAATTACAAATCAATTAGAAATTTATATAAAGTAAAAATAGAAAACGAAAAATATAAATACATTAACAACAAAATAAATAATGCAAAAGACCAAAAACAAATGTGGAGAGAAATTAAAGACCTGGTTATAAAGAAAAATATAAATGTGATTAAATCTGTGATATTTTATAACGTAGAATATGAAGACAATTACCAAATAGCTACTCATTTTAACAAATACTTTGTAAATAGTGTTAAAATAATAAGAGATTCGATACAAAATGTGCAATATACAAATAAAATACATATGGTTACCTCACAATTCAGATTCAGTGCAATAACAAATGTAGAGCTTAAGAAAATAATAAGAGAATTAAAAAGCAAACCAGACTACTGCAAAATATCAACAAAAATTTTAATTGATAACTGGCATTTGATTGGAGAAAAACTTTTAAAAATTATAAACAAATCACTTGCATCTGGAGATTTCCCTGAAAATTGGAAGGAATCAATGGTTACACCAATAGAAAAAGTTGCAAAAACCAGAAAATGTGAAGAGTTCCGTCCTATTAATACTTTAAAAACCTGCGAAAAAATACTGGAAAAAGTTGTAAAAGACCAGCTTGAAAACTATTTCGAGAAAAATAATTTATTATCAAAATATCAGTCAGGTTTTAGAAAAAAGTTTTCATGTGAAACAACTGTGAACTATGTAATAAATCGATGGAAAAATATTGAAAAAAATCGAAAAATAATGGCAATATTTTTAGACTTTAAACGAGCGTTTGAAACAATCGATAGAGAAATTTTAATACAGAAACTATACATGTACGGTATACGGGAAAAAGAACTAGAATGGTTTAAATCATCCTTGGTGAACAGAAAACAAATAACAAAAATTAACGATATAAAATCAAATTCAATTAATAATGATTTCGGTGTTCCACAAGGATCGATTTTGGGCGCTTTGCTATTTATAATATATATAAATGATATGCCAAACGTATTAGACAAATGTGAAATCATATTATATGCTGATGGTACTCTTATATATACAGAAGGAGATAGTGGTGAGGAATGTCGCGATAACATGATAAACGATATAAATAATATAAATATATGGTTAAAAGAGAATAAGCTTAAACTCAATGAAAACAAAACAAAAATTATGGAAATAAATTTCGACAGTGAAACAGTATTTGAAATAAATAACGAAGTTATAGAAAAAGTGAATAATATTAAATATCTTGGTTTTATAATAGACAAGGAAATGAAATTCAAAGACCACATAGAATATATTTGTAAAAAAATTAGTAAAAAAATTGGCTTTTTTTAAAAGATTAAGAAACAAAATATCTATAATAACCTCCATAAATGTCTATAATACCATAATAAAACCACATTTTGAATTCGGGTCTACAATAATATATACATGCTGCAACGAATCTCAAATAGAAAGACTTCAAAAGTTACAAAACAAGGCAATGCGAACAATTTTAAGTAACAGATACGCACATATACGGGTAATGCTTGATATGCTTAAGTGGCTAAATATAAAACAAAGACTCCAACTAAATACACTGTGCTTTATTCACAAAATTAAATATGGTAATGCACCTGAATACCTATGTGACCAAATAAAGTACGTCGGCGAAGTACAACCATATGGATTAAGAAATGCAGATAACTTCAGGCTAAGGATGGCTACTACATCATCTATGCAAAGATCGCTATTCCATAAGGGACTCAAATTATTCAATTCTCTTCCAAACGATATAAAAATGGAAACCAATAATTATATATTTAAAAGGGAATGTGTGAATTTTGTCAAAAATAATTTAAATGTTTAAAAATTTTTTTTCATAATGTAACAAACATTTTTATTTTATTTATTTATTTTATATTAAATTATAACCAATATGAAATTTAAAGTATTAGAAATACTAATAAAGATATACATACATACATACATACATACGTGTAGTTTTTTATCCAATCTATATTAAAATCACCAGTTATTATAATATCACAGTTGTTTAAATTACTATCACAGATTTCTTCAATTACTTCTTCAAATATATTGCAAAATTCAGCTTCGCTATGACTAGGTGACCTATAAACTGCTCCAATTATAAAGCTATAGTTTCCAAATGTGGCTCTGCAAATTAAAATCCAGTATTTCATATTATCTATCTTTTCAATTAATTTCACAACATTCCAGTGACTCTTCCAATATATTATAACACCACCAGTTCTGGGGGATGTAGATAACAAATTACAGTCAAATCCCGATAATTCGTAATCGCAAGGGACCGGCCATTTCTTACGAATTATAGGGGTTTTCGATTTAGCGGGATTTCGATTTAACGGGATTTAAATAAAATAAATACGAATTAACGGGGTTTTTCAATTTATTTAATAAAACGATAAAAAAACATAAAAAACAATTGTTAAAAATAAAATATAAAATAAATATATAAAATAAAATAGCAAATTCATTTACTTAGCTTAAAATAAGTACAGATATGTATGTAAATTCAATAGCAAACAAAAAATAACACTGACAAATTCAAAATAGCGGTAAACAAAAAATCATTCTGTTGTTTTTATTACGAATTATAAGTGGTAGTTAGCAAACAATTACGATTTATAAGAGGTAAAAAAGATTTTATTTTCAAAAAAATTACGAATTAGCGAGGGGACCAAAATGTATGGAAATTTTGCGAATTAACGAGATTTTTTCAAGGGACCGACAGTTTATTACGAATTATCGGGAATTGCGATTTATCGGGGTACGAATTAACGGGATTTGACTGTAATATAATTGTATTCTTTTAACTGCATTTCTTGTTCTTCTATGTCCTTGGTTATGTGAGTCTCCGATAAAACACAAAAATCTGGACATTCCTCTGACGTAATATTTTCGAGTTGACTATAGTTATTAAGAAGTCTATGTATGTTTGTATACATCATACTGATTTCCTTTAATTGTTAAGCCGTTAATCCAATATTCCTTTTTTTATTTTTTTAATTTGTTTTGATACACCGGGCATTCTCTATCATTTGTAAAGTGATTCTCATCTAATCCCATGTTGAGTTTTGCTGTTTACTTTTATACAATTGATGCATTTCTTTATTTGCTCTTGATTTTCGCAGTTTTTAGTTCTATGTTGACCGTGACATCTAAAGCATACCTCCTGGTTCTTACATTCTTTTGCCAAATGGTTATAACCTCTACATTTCAAACATTGCGTGATTTCCGTTCCATCATATACTTTGCATTTTTCCCAACCAATGTTTATTTTTGCTTCCTCTATAATTTTGCTATATGATTCGTTATCAATTTTTAATTTTACATTATATATTGTTTTATTATTTCTTTTAAACTGATATTTTTCAATAAATTTAAATTTAGTGTTTTTAAAACTCGGATTCTGTTTTATTATTTTTTCAACTATTTCATTTTCATTATAATCAAAAGTCATGCCGGTTACTTTTATCTTACGCTCAGCTATATTTGGTATTTTAATTTCATAATGATCTGATATTTTATTCAGTATTGCACTCTTTATTTATTCTCTCTCCTCATCATTTTCTCTTTGTATTACTATTGTGCCGTTTCTCCTACTTTCAACATTTGTTATTTTCAAATCCATTGGATTGATTTTATTTAGTTCTTCTTTTTTTTTATTTGCTGTTTGTTTCTCCCTTGGTTTTATAATTAGGGGTACTTGTTTGCTCACATCTGGTAACCCTTTGCTCTTAGCTGCATCAGCATATGTTGTTTTTTTACACGACTCATTTATTACTTTCTTGATCTCTTTGCACAAATTATCATTTTTTTCTTCTATTGTCTGGTAAAGTTTTTTGTTGTTTTTATTTTGATTTGCACTGCTATATAATTTTTTAACATCTTCAAAACTTTTTTCATAAGATTTTTTATGTTTAATTATATTGTTTATTCTTTCCTCATACCGTTTTTCAATGGCCTCTAATAATTGTTTAATTTCATCCTCATTTTGTTTAAGTGACGATTTAAATGCATGTTTATAGTCTATTAAGTTCTGTTTGTTTTTGTTTACTCCATCTTGTATTTCTTTTAACACCATATCGATATTATGTATATATTGTACGCAATCATTACACATGTATCGTATAAAATTATTTTCTTCCATTATTTTGGATGAATACTGGTCTATTCCCGCACATTTTTTTGAAAGATGAAATATTTTACCGCAGACTCCACTGCAACTATTCCACTTTCACCACGTATTGCTGATCTGCATTTATTGCATTCAGCCATATTACTTAAAATTTTATTAATTTTAATCTTTCTTTTTATCCCACTTCTTTAACAGCCGCTTAAGAAGTTATGTTTGTTTATAATTAACTCAAAAAAAGTTTTTTATTAAAAAATTTTTATTTAAATTAATTTTTTTTATTTTTGCGCTAAAAAGGTGATTTTTTATTTTTATTTTATTCTTAAAATTATTTGCAAAATTTATAATAAAAGAGTTTTTCTTTCATAACATACTGTTTTTAACATAAAAAAAATATACCAAAAATAAAATCTACCACACACACATGTTTTTTGATGGCATTGAAAATTTGTCATCACTGGATAACAAAACCATCTATCATTTTTTCATTGCGCATGTGACGTATGAAAAAGTAGAAGTAAACCTACTTTATACGTTACTTACGCAGATGCGTTCTATGCAATTTGTTATGTTTCTTGCCACATACAACTACACTGATTCTACTTTTTTGAGAGGCGGAGAGAACGCACAGCGCATACAACGTATGGTATGGACCTCCAGCTTTATGGTTGTAAACGTCACCTATTTAACTTACATATAACAGAGAAAGGGATACATGGTATGAGTGTTTTCCTTCTGTTTTTAAAGTTAGGACGAAGTTTACTTTTCATATACACTATGCTTTTTTTTTTTTTTCCATTAAGTATCTTTGGCAACACTTTACTAACGGAAAAAGCATTAATCCATCTCTCAGATGGAATAAAACGCTTTTAATTATTGTATATCATACAGTAGGGAGGTTAGGTTAAATCTTTTTTTTTTTTTTTTTTTTTTTTTTTTTTTTTTTTTTTTTTTTTTTTTTTTGTCAACGAGAAATGAACTGAAATTTAAAGATCATTTTTGGACCGTGCCATGTGTGGTTTATATGCTATTTTTCTTATTATTGTTATTTGTAATTTATGGTAAGAAAAACAAAAAATAGTGACTAGAAAAAATTTCTTAGGACCAAATGTGAATTTTATCAGAATAGATAAAACCAACTTTGACTTTATAAGTATGTATATACTTTTAGAAAAACAGCTTTTATATTTATGTATATTAATTTCTTCTCGTTTTCTCCAAATTTCTTACAAATTTCATTTACTAAACAATAGTTCAAAGCGAAATAATAGCACTAGCTGATAACAGTGCGGTAAACACAAAAATAAAATAAAGAAAATTGACGATTTCCACAGATATAAAAAAATCGGTTAACCGGGAGAAAAAATCGGTTTCTTAAAAACCGAAAATACAGCCCAAAACCAGGTTTTCGGTTAATCGGTTAACCGAAATTGACAACACTAATTATAAGAACCTAATAAATTTAACAAGTTTCTTTAGACTTAATATAATAAATTTTTTTATATTTGTTTGCAGGAAACGCTGGAAATGGAAGTAACAACAACCAACAGGTATGTAAATTTTCAAAATGTTTTAAGAGAATCAAAAAAATATCTGATTGTTAAATCAGAAAACTACACATTCATGGGCTTAATAATTCTTAAGTTTTATTTTTATTTTTTAAAGCAATAATATTATAAAAAGTAAGAGCGCTATATTCGGCTGTGCCGAATCTTATATGCCCTTCCACTACGTGTAGGGTTTTTTACCATAAAAGAGGATAATTATGTTTTAGGAAAATGTTTCCAAGAAAAAATGAGTTGGGATCATTCCTACATTGACGTATGCACTGGCACCTTGAAAGCTGTAGGGGGGGATTCATTACAATTTTCCTTAGGCGATGTAGATAGGGGGTAAGTTTTTTCTAGGAATATGTTTGGGAGGGATATTTAATGGATGTCGATCGTGCACTTTATTTGTTTAAGGCTACTCTGGGGAAGTTATGTGCGTTTTAACAACATTTTTGCAAACTGTATAGTAACCTCTTTAAGAAATATGTTTGGGAGGGAAAACTAGGGGGGTCTGTGATACATTTTATTTCTCAAAGACAAGTATGGCAAGTCTCTATGGGGCTGGAATAGGGGTTTGGTATGTTTCACGAGAACTTTTGGGAGGAAAAATGTGCTGGGATCAGTCCTGAATTTAATCTATCCAGGGTCACCCTGAAAGCTGCAAGGAAATTTACATGTCAGGCATGTTCTAAAAATTACTTTTTGTGAAAGTGATTTGAAATTACAAGAACTCAAGAACATGCCTGAATACAATTTCCCAAAGTTTGTATGGGAGACCCCTTTGGGCGAGGGTGATTATTAAGGAAATTACAAACGAAATGACAAACTTACAAATGCATATTTGTACACCCTTATCACTAATGTGAAGGGTATAAAAAATACACGTGTCGGGTGGGTAATTCCACTAAAAAGCCTTTTTATGAGAAAAATAGTTTTTTTTTAATAAAATAAATTACCTGCGCCAAAGAGAAAATGAAAGTTAATGAAATAAACAAAATTTGGATATTTTTTTGTTATTGTGACCCCTATTCTGCATTTCTATTACGATTCTGCATGCAGTTTTGCATATGTTAAAACAAAAACCAAATAAGATTGTTCCGATTTTAAATTAAGAAATACAAGAATTTAGTACGGCAAGACAAGTAATAAAAAAGGCGATGTCAGCTTAAACTTCGTTGCTTTGCGTGACATTTCTAACTTTAAAAGAAAAGGGGAGAGAAAATATTGATGTTACAATAAAAACTTTGACAGCACGTACATATGCCTTGTTTGTGTGTCCAAAAAAATATAAGAAAATTTTACAAGTTAGTTGTCAAAGTGCGCAAAAAGATGGGTGTTGCATAACTTTACGCTTCGCGCTGCGTTGAAAGTACTTTATGTGACATGTTTCATATAAGTATGGCTATTTCATCTTAAATGTCAAAGCGAATTTCTAACGCAACGCGAAGCAAAAGTTTTATATGACATGGCCTTAAGGTATTTGTGACCAAAATATTCCATAGTAAAGAAGACCGGCAGAGAAATTTTTGATTTGAATTGAAATTCAGAATTTTTTTAATGATCACGTAGCAGTAGTGAGATTCAGTAACTTAACGATCCGACGATCTTTATATTTATCGACAGAAATTGTCGTTTGCAGTTAGGGTTAAGAACTTTTTAACGATAGTGGACAACTTGATTTTTGTAAGTATTTATTCTCAAAAGACAAGCTTTATATATATCGACAGAAATCGTCGTTTGGCGTTAAAAATGTTTGCTCTTTACTTATCAATAACTGCGAGTATCTTTAAATAAACCTTAATAATCGGAAAAGATCGTTATAATGAGTTACTGAATCGCCCCCACAGGGTACTTTTTCCAGCACAATCGTACTAAAAACTTTATTTATAATTGGCAACATTTACCTACCTCAGTGTTTAAAGATGTAAACAGGTTCCCTTAAGCTATATATATACAGGTCTGTGTGCCAACAGTATTCAACATCTTTAACAGATGTTTCTTAACCCTTTTGTTACTCTCAACATCTTTTGATTATATAAGTGCCATCACTGGCAAACAAAGCTGAATGAGAGAAAAATGTATACATTAAAATCCAGGTGAGCGTAACTTCATAATGAAAACATTTCAATAACAAACAGTTGTAACAATTTTCTTATTAACTTATTTTATATAGGAGAAATGCGACCTGTGTGAAATAAATGCAATGATGATTAGGTGTGATAAGTGTTAATACAAGTTCCACATCTTTAACATTTTCCATGCTCTCCTTCAAAATGCACGTAAGTGTGAAAAGGTAGATAGGCGCTCAGGAAGCGGTAGGCTTTTTCAAAATTTTATGTGTTTTTTTTTTATACGCCATATTTTAGAAACTAAAAGCTGTCGACCTGACATAATGGGGCATAGCATTTTTATTTCACTATTTTTTTTTTTTTTTTTTTTTTTTTTTAAATTACTGATTTCGATTTACCTAAGCATAGTTTATGCTCAAAAGACAAGTTGAACGAAAACGTAAGTTTTCATACAAAAACGGATTTGCCGATAGTCGCGTCGCGTACAACCCTTATGTGCGAAATGTCAAAATCATAGACTCACTTAAACAAGAGCGGAAAACGTTGCGGGTTTTTAACCGCAAAGCTCTAACGAAACTGGCTATATAGAGTTTGTGATTTTATTCTAAAAAAACTGAGGCAATCGCAGTGTTTTGCCTATATCTAGGTCCGTGGTGAACCGATTTTGGTCATTTTAAAAAGCGATCATCTCCATACATATGTATACATATATGTACATACCGAAATCAGTATACATATGTATGTACATATGTACTTATTATGATTTCATTTATATATTATTAGTATTATCCAAAGAATACGAATATATAAATAGAAGAAAAAAATAGAAAGTAGATATGCTCAAAGCAGTTTTATTATAATATTCGAAGTACGAAATCATTTGGCTAGATCATATGACTGGGTACTTTAAAGATCAATGTGAATGTGTATAAGATTCGGCATATTCGAATATAGCGCTATTACTTGTTTTTGGCTTAGCTTAATCAAACTGACATTCCCATTTATTATATGTTCACATATTCCTCCTGCCGCTCTTGTTTAGGTTTGGGCATGTTCGAAAATGCATTACTGCGCTGCATCATGGCTTTTAGGGTAGCAAAAAGCATATTTAAATGCACTGATTTACCTTAAAAATGACTTCAAATATAGCATTATTTACCTTTTTTTAACTTTTTCCCCCGTTTTTGTAAAATTTTGCACTTTGTGATGTACCGCAGTAATACATTTCCGAAAAGGCTCTTTGTCTCATTTCTTATGTGATTTTGACTGACTAAAGTAGGTGTTGTAAGTTAAAGTTCATGTTGAATAAAAATGCTAAAAATAAAAAAACTGTTATCACAAGCTTTTAAAGAACATTAAAATATTTAAAGCTATAATTAAACAAGTTTTGATTTCTAAAAAAATTCAATTATTTTGTAATTTCTTAAATGGAGCCCGGCCGAACGTTCGTGTTCGGTAAAAAGTGGAGTTCGACCCATGTTTGGGGTCCAGATTTTTCACCGAACAATGCCGGACGTTGATCGAACTTTTAATTCAAATCTATTGCTAGCATATTTGAAATACAAGAAAATATAAAAATGTCATTGGTGGCCTAGCATATTTAAAAATACAACTGTTAAGTACTACACCCATGCAAAAAAAAATTATTTTAAATTATTAAATCATGCTTATAGCCTTTTTACACTTACTCACATCTCTTATCAATTTTCAAAAATATTATCATCTTTCTATATGAATTATTCAGGTTTGTGAGCATTTTTCGTCATCTTTAAAATATGTTCCTAAATCATTTTGTTTCACTTATCATTTTTCGATTGTTTTGATGTCATCACTTGTGAACGAGGTTGAATAAAAACAGAAATGTATACAATAAAAGCATGTGTTTGTCAGGTGATCTTATTTCTACAACAAAAACGACATTTCAAAAACAAACTTTTGGCATTAAAAACACAAAAATGGATAAAAAAAGTATTGGTTTGTCATCTTGACGCCATCTTATATAATTACGCCTTGTAAATAATCAAAACTATTTATGTATATATGTATGTCTGTGTGCAGATGTTTTGTTAATAAAAATGGAAATCTACATACACACAAACATCATACATTTTGCACATTTCGAAAAGGCAGAAAATTAAACTTTTAATGTATTATTTGCATAAAATTTTTCATTTATTTAAATATAATTTATTTACTTTGCAATAATTGCGGTAATGAAAATTCAGTTAAAATAATTTTTTTCATTATTTTATTTTTCATAACTTGATGTCTTACATACATATATTAAAAATTGACGAATGAAAGAATAAAGATGTTACAAACGTAAACACAAGTTTTTAATTTTCAACATATTTCATGCGTTCCTGCAAAATGAACGTAAGTGTAAAAAGGCTATAAGCTAGGACCGCTAGTGTAATTATCTACTTTATTAGCACTGGGTGTCTTTTTTTTATACCCTTCACATAGTGATAAGGGTATATACATATCATTTTGTCATTTCGTTTGTAATTTCTTTATTATCCATTTGCGACCCCATAAAGTATATACATATGCCCAGTAAAAAAAGCGAGGAAAAAGAAGTAGAAAAAACCCAGAACTAGCTTACTTGAATCACTTCAAATTTTGAGGAAAAACCAATGAATTTTACATAGGGTTGTTATTGGAACCTGTGTGAAGATAAATACGTATTTAACTAGCAGAGACAAAAACCACAATTTTTAGCAAAGCCAATTTTGGAGTTAACATAGCCATGTTACGCATTTAACAGAGCTCATGTTAACAATTCACTTAATAAAACAGGTCAGTACCAGGAAATAAATCCTAGTTTCCAGACCTTACCATATGGAAAACGTGTTCGAAATATTCCTTATTAAAATTAGAATAGTCTGATAGCTAATATATTCTTAGACAGCATATAAAATAAGTTTAAAAATAGTTATTTTTTATGAAAACCCTTCGTAAGATGAACAACTAAAATGGTCAAATATGGAATGGAAAATATAGACCAAGGGGTGTCCTAATAAATTATGTAACTCATATGTATAAATTGTGTTTTGGAGTTTTTTTTAAAAAATTTTTAAAAATTTCACTTTGTGAAAAATTATGATATCCTTGAAGGATTTTGGGCATATTTGGCCAAGTCTTTCTTTGTCACTGATATGGACCATATGCATAATGAAGACTAAGGAGTGCTCTATTAGGCTATATAACTCTTTAGCCTGAATTGTATTTGGGAGTTTTTTTAAAAATTTTTGAAAATTTCACTTTTAAAAAAATAATGATATCCTTGAAGGATTTTGTGCATATTTGGCCAAGTCTTTCTTTGTCACTCATATAGACCACATGCATAATAAAGACCAAGGAGTGCTCTATTAGGCTATATAACTCATTAGCCTGAATTGTATTTGAGAGTTTTTTAAACAATTTTTAAAAATTTCATTTTGGGAAAAATTATGATATCCTTGAAGGATTTTGTGCATATTTGGCCAAGTCTTTCTTTGTCACTCATATAGACCACATGCATAATAAAGACCAAGGAGTGCTCTATTAGGTTATATAAGTCATTAGCCTGAATTGTATTTGGGAGTTTTTTAAAAAATTTTTGAAAATTTCACTTTTGAAAAAATAATGATATCCTTGAAGGATATTGTGCATATTTGGCCAAGTCTTTCTTTGTCACTCATATAGACCACATGCATAATAAAGTCCAAGGAGTGCTCTATTAGGCTATATAAGTCATTAGCCTGAATTGTATTTGGGAGTTTTTTAAAAAATTTTTGAAAATTTCACTTTTGGAAAAATAATGATATCCTTGAAGGATATTGTGCATATTTGGCCAAGTCTTTCTTTGTCACTCATATGGACCATATGCATAATGAAGACCATGGAGTGCTCTATTAGGCTATATAACTCATTAGCCTGAATTGTATTTGGGAGTTTTTTAAAAATTTTTGAAAATTTCATTTTGGAAAAAATTATGATATCCTTGAAGGATTTTGTGCATATTTGGCCAAGTCTTTCTTTGTCACTCATATGGACCATATGCATAATGAAGACCAAGGAGTGCTCTATTAGGCTATATAACTAATTAGCCTGAATTGTATTTGGGAGTTTTTTAAAAAATTTTTGAAAATTTCACTTTTGAAAAAATGATGATATCCTTGAAGGATTTTGTGCATATTTGGCCAAGTCTTTCTTTGTCACTCATATAGACCACATGCATAATAAAGACCAAGGAGTGCTCTATTAGGCTATATAAGTCATTAGCCTGAATTGTATTTGGGAGTTTTTTAAAAAATTTTTGAAAATTTCACTTTTGAAAAAATAATGATATCCTTAAAGGATTTTGTGCATATTTGGCCAAGTCTTTCTTTGTCACTGATAAAGACCATATGCACAATGAAGACTAAGGGGTGCTTTATTTAGCTATATAATTCATTAGCCTGAATTGTATTTAGGAGATTTTTTAAAAATTTTTGAAAATTTCACTTTTTAAGAAATGATGATATCCTTGAAGGATTTTGTGCATATTTGGCCAAGTCTTTCTTTGTCACTCATAAAGACCAAATGCACAATGAAGACTAAGGGGTGCTTTATTTAGCTATATAATTCATTAGCCTGAATTGTATTTAGGAGTTTTTTTAAAAATTTTTGAAAATTTCACTTTTTAAAAAATGATGATATCCTTGAAGGATTTTGTGCAAATTTGGCCAAGTCTTTCTTTGTCACTCATATAGACCATATGCACAATGAAGACTAAGGGGTGCTCTATTAGACTATATAACTCATTAGCCTGAATTGTATTTGGGAGTTTTATTGAAAATTTCTGAAAATTTCACTTTTTAAAAAATTATGATATCCTTGAAGGATTTTGTGCATATTTGGCCAAGTCTTTCTTTGTCACTCATATAGACCACATGCATAATAAAGACCAAGGAGTGCTCTATTAGGCTATATAACTCATTAGCCTGAATTGTATTTGAGAGTTTTTTAAAAAATTTTTAAAAATTTCATTTTGGGAAAAATTATGATATCCTTGAAGGATTTTGTGCATATTTGGCCAAGTCTTTCTTTGTCACTCATATAGACCACATGCATAATAAAGACCAAGGAGTGCTCTATTAGGTTATATAAGTCATTAGCCTGAATTGTATTTGGGAGTTTTTTAAAAAATTTTTGAAAATTTCACTTTTGAAAAAATAATGATATCCTTGAAGGATATTGTGCATATTTGGCCAAGTCTTTCTTTGTCACTCATATAGACCACATGCATAATAAAGTCCAAGGAGTGCTCTATTAGGCTATATAAGTCATTAGCCTGAATTGTATTTGGGAGTTTTTTAAAAAATTTTTGAAAATTTCACTTTTGGAAAAATAATGATATCCTTGAAGGATATTGTGCATATTTGGCCAAGTCTTTCTTTGTCACTCATATGGACCATATGCATAATGAAGACCATGGAGTGCTCTATTAGGCTATATAACTCATTAGCCTGAATTGTATTTGGGAGTTTTTTTAAAAATTTTTGAAAATTTCATTTTGGAAAAAATTATGATATCCTTGAAGGATTTTGTGCATATTTGGCCAAGTCTTTCTTTGTCACTCATATGGACCATATGCATAATGAAGACCAAGGAGTGCTCTATTAGGCTATATAACTCATTAGCCTGAATTGTATTTGGGAGTTTTTTAAAAAATTTTTGAAAATTTCACTTTTGAAAAAATTATGATATCCTTGAAGGATTTTGTGCATATTTGGCCAAGTCTTTCTTTGTCACTCATATAGACCACATGCATAATAAAGACCAAGGAGTGCTCTATTAGGCTATATAAGTCATTAGCCTGAATTGTATTTGGGAGTTTTTTAAAAAATTTTTGAAAATTTCACTTTTGAAAAAATAATGATATCCTTGAAGGATATTGTGCATATTTGGCCAAGTCTTTCTTTGTCACTCATAAAGACCATATGCACAATGAAGACTAAGGGGTGCTTTATTTAGCTATATAATTCATTAGCCTGAATTGTATTTAGGAGTTTTTTTAAAAATTTTTGAAAATTTCACTTTTTAAAAAATGATGATATCCTTGAAGGATTTTGTGCATATTTGGCCAAGTCTTTCTTTGTCACTCATATAGACCACATGCATAATAAAGACCAAGGAGTGCTCTATTAGGCTATATAACTCATTAGCCTGAATTGTATTTGAGAGTTTTTTAAAAAATTTTTAAAAATTTTATTTTGGGAAAAATTATGATATCCTTGAAGGATATTGTGCATATTTGGCCAAGTCTTTCTTTGTCACTCATATAGACCACATGTATAATAAAGACCAAGGAGTGCTCTATTAGGCTATATAAGTCATTAGCCTGAATTGTATTTGGGAGTTTTTTAAAAAATTTTTGAAAATTTCACTTTTGGAAAAATTATGATATCCTTGAAGGATTTTGTGCATATTTGGCCAAGTCTTTCTTTGTCACTCATATAGACCACATGCATAATAAAGTCCAAGGAGTGCTCTATTAGGCTATATAAGTCATTAGCCTGAATTGTATTTGGGAGTTTTTTAAAAAATTTTTGAAAATTTCACTTTTGGAAAAATTATGATATCCTTGAAGGATTTTGTGCATATTTGGCCAAGTCTTTCTTTGTCACTCATATAGACCACATGCATAATAAAGTCCAAGGAGTGCTCTATTAGGCTATATAAGTCATTAGCCTGAATTGTATTTAGGAGTTTTTTAAAAATTTTTTGAAAATTTCACTTTTGAAAAAATAATGATATCCCTGAAGGATTTTGTGCATAGAGCACCCCTAAGTCTTCATTGTGCATATGGTCCATATGAGTGACAAAGAGAGACTTGGCCAAATATGCACAAAATCCTTCAGGGATATCATTATTTTTTCAAAAGTGAAATTTTCAAAAATTTTTTAAAAAACTCCCAAATACAATTCAGGCTAATGAGTTATATAGCCTAATAGAGCACTCCTTGGTCTTCATTATGCATATGGTCCATATGAGTGACAAAGAAAGACTTTGCCAAATATGCACAAAATCCTTCAAGGATATCATAATTTTTTCCAAAATGAAATTTTCAAAAATTTAAAAAAAAACTCCCAAATACAATTCAGGCTAATGACTTATATAGCCTAATAGAGCACTCCTTGGACTTTATTATGCATGTGGTCTATATGAGTGACAAAGAAAGACTTGGCCAAATATGCACAATAACCTTCAAGGATATCATTATTTTTCCAAAAGTGAAATTTTCAAAAATTTTTTAAAAAACTCCCAAATACAATTCAGGCTAATGACTTATATACCCTAATAGAGCACTCCTTGGTCTTTATTATGCATGTGGTCTATATGAGTGACAAAGAAAGACTTGGCCAAATATGCACAAAATCCTTCAAGGATATCATCATTTTTTCAAAAGTGAAATTTTCAAAAATTTTTTAAAAAACTCCCAAATACAATTCAGGCTAAGGACTTATATAGCCTAATAGAGCACTCCTTGGACTTTATTATGCATGTGGTCTATATGAGTGACAAAGAAAGACTTGGCCAAATATGCACAAAATCCTTCAAGGATATCATCATTTTTCCCAAAGTGAAATTTTTAAAAATTTTTTAAAAAACTCCAAAACACAATTTATGAGTTACATAATTTATTAGGACACCCCTTGGTCTATATTTTCCGTTCCATATTTGACCATTTTAGTTGTTCATCTTACGAAGAGTTTTCATAAAAAATATCTATTTTTAAACTTATTTTATTTGCTGTCTAAGAATATATTAGCTATCAGACTATTCTTGTTTTAATAAGGAATATTTCGAACACGTTTTCCATATGGTAAGGTCTGGAAACTGGGATTTATTTCCTGGTACTGACCTATTTGATTAAGTAAATTGTTAACATGAGCTCTGTTAAATGCGTAACATGGCTATGTTAACTTCAAAATTGGCTTTGCTAAAAATGGTGGTTTTTGTCTCTGCTAGTTAAATACGTATTTATCTTCACACAGGTGTTATTGGAGGGATGCTATTTATTTTTGCCAAATTTAAACCGCATAAAATCAACATTTTCGATGCTACAAAATTTCCATACTAAGGTGTTATTTTGAAGTTGATGTAAAACTTGACTTTTTCTGCATTTAATATGTGGGGAAAAACCACTCCTACTAAGGAAGGAATTTTCTGATCTGAAATGCGATTTTAATGTTCTTTTTAAATCTAGCTTTTTATGTGATATAAACCTAAAATTTATTACAACACTTCAACCAAGTGTAAATCGTTGCGCAATACAAACAAAACAATGACATCGATGATTCATTTATAATGCCAGTTTTTATTTCTGCATTTAATTAAATGCAACAAAACCAGAAAATATGCAATAGCATCTTTAAATGTGATTTAAATGTGGTCTGTAAAAAATCGCATCAATTTTTTTTTGCTGGGTGTATATATACATATATATTCCGGATACTTACTTTTTGATAGGGAAGATGGCTGGGTATATATGTATGTATATAAAGACCAATGTGAAGGGTATATAAGATTCGGTACAGCCGAATAAAGCGCTCTTACTTGTTTTTTGTACATATTTGTGTCATTATTATATTTTGTAAGTGCAAATAAACGTACATATAAACATACATGTATATAAATTTTATAAAATTGATATTTTTGTTGAATTAAATTAATAAATAGCCTTAACTAAAAAAATGTGCTCGATTTGCGTTCGGGTTTGACTAAGTTTAAAAATGCACGGTTGGCTGGGCTTTACTTTTAAATATTAATTATTTCCAGTGTTGTCAATCGTGCCGATTTTTTAAAAATTTCGAGCAATATGCACTGTATTTTTAAAATACAGCTCTGAAAACAAGTTATAAGTTTAAAGGTACACTGCATTACCATTTAATAACTTTAAACCCTCTCATGCAATTGTATGTATACAATATAGCTTTTTGTGAGCAGATTTTTAAATTCCTTGCATTTACAAGAGTATTGTTTTCATAATAATGCCAATCCCACACTGTAATTATAAGACTTTCAGTATTGCTGTGTGGGAATCCAAAATTAAATATTTAAATAAAATAAGTAAATATGTTTTGTGTTTTATATTCCTTATATTTGGTTAGAGCGACCAATTTTTTCAGTAAATTTTCTAAACAAAAAGATGCATAATTTTGTGTGAAAAAACCTAAGATAAATGATTGGCGATGTTTTTCTAAGTACATTATTTAATATACTTAGATGTAATATAAAACCAATAAAAGCTAAAAAATTATTCAATCAAGTTTTGAAGGCTTCTAATTATCTGTCCTACATGCACAACATTGTGCATAACCGGTTGTTTTTTGTTATTACTCACTTTTTTGCATTGCAATTTTCCTTATGTCTTTTTAGCGTTTTGCTAATTTATTTTGTATATTTAATATATACCATTAATCGCCAAAAGCAATTATTTGTAAAAAAAAATTAATACGATTCTTGAGTTCGATTGAGATGACTTGGATGCCGAAGCAGGACCACAATAAACATTCTTAGAAATTTCTGCTAACAATCCAAATGTTTCAAACAAAATATGCGAAGATATAAAAACTGCAGATTTGCAAATGGTCACACTTTTAAAGATATAGAACTTCTCGGTTTACAGATGGAGGAAATAGATAATCAAATTTCTGAAAATTCTAAGATAGAAACGAAACAGCAGTTTCAAAGAGCGAGCATTAAAAACTTAAAATTGGAGAAAAAAAAAATACCTACGACCTCATGCCAGACTATGGAATACCACGAATAATAATTAAACATAATTTTTTATATTTAGGATGACAGGACGGTTCAAATACATCTTTGCAATATAAGTGGGCTCAGAATGAATTTATTCTCAGTGTATGCTAGCATAAGTCTCCATCGGCCGGATGTTCTGGCACTTTGTGAGGCTCAAGTATCTGAAAATGCTGACCCTGAGGACTTCTAGGTACCTGGGTACCACCTTTTAACACTCTTCCCTCCATCGGGGCATATTGATATATATTTGAACGGACGTTGTGTACCAATGTCTGCAACCATTTAACATGTTTGATGCAGAATTTAGCTGTCTTTGGGTTAAATTCAAGATCAGGTGGCACACTCTGCACTTCGGATTTCTTTATAGAAGTCCAAACGCTGGAAGGGATATCACTATGGGTGGTTCGACTCCCTTTCTGACTCCGTGACAAAAATCATTGGGGATTTTCCGAACAGTAAAATTGTTGCTGTTGATTTTAATGTTCACAATTCTTCTTGAATTCGCCATCCCGGCCTAACGACTCCAGAGGGCCGCTATGTTGAGTTTTTCGCCGCGCACAATCACCTTGCGCAACTAGTAAATGAAGCAACGCACATTTAGTGTGTTGAAGTGCACGAGAATAATACCCTCAACCTTTTTCTTACTTCGCACCCTGAAAAGTACGAAGAAGGTGTTCTTGCACCTCTCGGAAACTCGGACCATTGCACCATTTCCGCCTCCTTTTCGTTCTCCTGGCTTCACAGTGCTTCGACGGTAGCCCCGAAGCGTTTGATTTTTATTTACGAAAAGACTCGTTGGGCAGAACTCAACGATTTCTTTGGGCAGTTTAACTGGGAACTATGTTTCTTGGACAATAATGTCAATGCCATGGCGAAAATGGTTGAAAGTATTATTTTACTGGGAATGAAATCCTTAATTGCGGTAAAAAAGATCTCCAGTAAACCTGGGCAGAAGTCGTGGTTTAACCAGACTTGCAAAGCTGCAGTAAGGTCCAGAGAGGGAGCATTTAGTATGTGGCGTGCTAATAAGAACGCCGATCCTGATTCGCTACGCAAACAGGCGAGATCTTCGTGTGCCAAAGTACTCAGGCGCGAAAGGGCTTTGTTCGAACAGCGTCTGCGTGCTAGGGTTCTTGATGCCCCCAAAGGCAGCAGGAACTTTTGGTCATTTGTTAAGAGAGTAAGGAACAACGCTGGTTCTTCAATCCCTGCTCTGTTACAAAATGACATATTAGTCACCAACCCGGTTGAAAAGGCTAACCTTTTGGCTGAAATATTTGCGGCAAATTCAAATTTGCCGGAAAGCCACCAACCACTACCCGAGCTTCAGAGATTGTCTGGGACTATGCCAGACATATGCTTTCGATGTCGTGCAGTTAAAAGGGTTCTTTTAGATCTCAACACTAGTAAGTCTTCTGGGTCGGTAGGTATGCCAGCAAAGGTTTTAAAAGAATGCTCTTCGACGCTGTCGCGTCCATTAGCTAATTTTTTCAGCCGTATTTATCATGCCGGAGTATTTCCTATGTGCTGAAAAGTAGCTAATGTTACGCCGATCCCCAAAAAAGGAAAGGCTGAAAACCCTGGAGATTACGGTCCAATAGCAATTAGTTCAGCGATCTCCAAGGTTATGGAGAGTATGGTTAACTACCGCCTGGTTAACTATCTGGAGATGAACGGTTGATTAAGCGACCGCCAGTATGACTTTCGTAGAGGACGACGGTCTACGGGAGACAAACTGGCCTTTATGACAGAAAAATGGTGTACCTATCTAAGGCGTTTGATAGGGTCTGGCACTGTGCGCTTCTTTCTAAACTTGCTGCTTTTGGTGTCGGCGAAAAATGTTCTCGATTTATATCGAGTTTTCGCAGAGATCACATTATTCGTGTTTTTATAGATGGGATCTCTGCCAATGAGTTCAAAATAAATTCAGGGGTACCGCAAGGCTGCGTCATCTCCTACCTTATTTCTCATCTCTCTGAATGACCTATGGCCCTATTTATTCCTTCGCAGACGACAGCAGCATATGCATTCGTACTCGTTTGACCATAGGCCTAGCTCTTTGAAGATTGGAGCTAGGAGACAGAGTATGATTATGAGTGTTTCGATTAACCGCGATCTGATGGTAATCTCCAATTTGGGCCGTGCGAATAGGGTCGATTTTAATGCACGTAAAACCCAATGTTGTCTTTTGACACATAAACGCACAATGGACGATGCTGCCTCGTTTGTATTAATGGATGGTATAAGTGTTGAAAAGACAGAGACCCTTGATGTTCTGGGCATGAAAATCCAGTTCGATGTCCGCTGGACGGAACACATTTTTCTTGTGTCGAAGGAAGCATCGAAGTGTCTTGGTTTCCTTAAACGGTGTGGGAATTACTTTACACCATCTGATCTCAATATTTGTACCAGCTACAGTGAATCACAGTGAAATGTATCCATATGAGTTTCTCATATAAAAAATGCGGTTGTTGATAGTTAATCAATGAATTAAATTTTATTCTTTTTTATATTTTAACATTAACGTCTTAACTAAAAATTGATGAAGTAAAAGTAACAAAATTCAGGTAAATTCAAATAAAAATAATAATAAAATAAAAGTTTTTTTTAAAAAAATAATTAGGTGTTTAATACTTGGTATGGTATCCTTTGTTATCCTTTACAGCTTTGGGCCTTTTTGGCATAGATTTAACTATGTTTTCTGTGTGAGAACTCTGAATTTTTTTCCCATTCTTCTTGCAAAGCATTTTTCTAAGTTCCAATGCTTGAGATGTTAAGACTTCTAATACTTGTCTCCAAAGTACTCCATAAATTTTCTATTGGATTCAAATCCGGGGATTGGGAAGGTGTTTGAATCACTTTCGGACAGTTATAAAGCATCCATTCTCGAACAATGTGTGATTTCTGCTTGGGGTCATTATCTTGATAAAATTGGAATGTTGTCCCCAATCCCAATTTTTCAGCGCTACATTTTAAATTATCTCTCAAAATGTTTAAATACATCATCTTATCCATGACTCCTTCGATAAAGACCAGATTTCCTACACCGGCAGCACTCATACAACTCCATTCCATAACGGACCCTCCTCCGTGCTTTACGGTTAGAATTGTGTGTTTAGGGTCCAAGGCCGTATTTGCTTTACGCCATACCTTATTTAGTCCATCCGACC
Organism: Melanophora roralis; assembly: GCA_963583895.1. Taxonomy (NCBI): domain Eukaryota; kingdom Metazoa; phylum Arthropoda; class Insecta; order Diptera; family Rhinophoridae; genus Melanophora; species Melanophora roralis. The sequence continues at coordinate 69,734,220 of OY757190.1, read as the reverse complement.
CAAACATGTTAAATTTGCTTTCATCGGCAAAAATAACAGTCTTCCAAAATTCAAAATCGTCTTTTTCGTGTTCCTGAACGAACTCCAATCGAATTTGGCGGGTTTTGGGACTTATAAATGGTTTTTTCAATGCAACTCTACCATGAAGACCATGCTTACGCAATATTCTTCTAATGGTTTCTGGGTTACACTTTTTTTAAATATTTCTCCGCGATCTCAGCAAGTTTGGGTGCACTAAGCTTCGGGTTATCGGCCACCTGTCGAAGCAACCACTTTTTGTCTCTTTCAGTGAAAATCTCTTTCGCGCTCTTTTTCGGCTTGTTGCAGATTCGATTCTCAGTTTTATGCCTCAATAAAATTGTTTGGACAGCAGATCGACTAATATTGAGTATTTTTGCTATTTTCCGTTGAATAACTAATTTTCTTTCGGCAATTGTTGTATGGCGTCCCATGATCTTAATTTGCAAAATTGCCCTCTCAACTGGCAAACTTAGAACGTGTAAAGTGTAAAAAACAACTGATGCAATATTGTGCTTGCAATTTTATAACAAGATTAACCGTTATAAGATTGTAAGTGTTGCCTGCCAGGTGGATACTTTTCACTGTGAGGTAGATATTTAAGTTGTTTAACAATTATTATTTTTTTTTTATTTGAATTTACCTGAATTTCGCTATTTTTGTTTAAATATAAAAAAGAATAAAATTAAATTCATTAATTAACTATCAACAATCGCATTTTTTATATGAGAAACTCATGTAGATACTTTTCACTGTGATTCACTGTATATCCGACCGAAAATGGAATACAACTCTCATGTATGGACTGGTGCACCGAAGCCTATTTTGGGGCTCCTTGACCGCGTACAGGAACGAGCGAAGATAGGTACTCGTCGGCGACGTTGTGGTATCCAATCGTCTTGATTCACTCGGACACCGTCGTGATGTGGGCTGTGTTTCGCTGTTCTATCGATACTATAATGGAATGTGCTCTCAGGAAATCAGGGAACTTGTTCCCGAAACCCGGAACTTTTTGCGTGATACACGTTTTTCTAGAAAAGCACACCCATACGTAGTCGACTGGCCAGTGAGTCGCACCATTCATTACAGGGAGAATTCCTTCTTCGGTCGCACAGTTCGTATGTGGAATAAACTTCCTAGTGATGTTTTTCCTGTCACAGTAAATATCGAGAAATTTGAATCAAATGTCCACAAACATTACTCCCTCTATCCTCCTTCCCATAACCTATTTTCCTGATACCAAGACAATGCAATGCATGTAGAGGGGCTGGTTATTATTAAAAAAAAAACAAATTTACAAAAACATTTGTTTTTTATATCAAAAAAAAAACGTTGACCTTTTTGGGTCCGTTTACGCGCCATGGTGTACATATGTGTACAACATACCTTAAAAACTACTCGGCGAGCATAACTTTTTTCGACCTCAATATAATTTAAAAAAAAGGGTTAAAAAATATAGCTGCCTTAGCGAAGTTTGTTGATTCGTGATGACGTCAAAATTACGTCAGAACTACTAGCACATGTGGCTTTTAACATTCCGTGTACTGTAGGCTTAAGTTACATACTGTGAGCGTCAAAATAAAGTGTACAAAAGCGTTTGTTTTAATATAATACAATTTAATAAAACATATTACGTTTTGAAAATCCGTATTTAATTTCCTCCTTAATTCTAAAAAAAAAATCAAAAAAAATTTGCATAAAGAAAAACTGCAATACAAAAACCAAACAAACTCCATATATTACGCGTCAAAATAAAGTGTACAACTTACCGCACTAGCATTTTGCCGACATTGTAGTGTAAAAAATACCATTATATTTTTGTTTCTCTATATTTGTTGCATTGCATTGTTAATATTTCGTTTCATTCTGTTTTGATTGGTAGAGTAAAAATATTCTTTGTGACCTAAATAGTGATATTTTTAAAATGGGTAAACAAACTTTTACTGATGTTCGAGAACTTGTGATAAAACTGCACAAAGAAGGTAAAACTTTTCGGTAAATTGGTTCCATTATGAACAGAAGTCATAATACGGTTAAGAAAATATTTGATAAATTCAAAAAATTTGGAAAAATTGAAAATCGCTCAGGTGCGGGCCGACCAAAAGTTTTAAATGAAGCTGAAGTAAGGTCAATAGTGCGTGATGTAAAAAAGAATCCATTTAAAAGCGCTGTTAAGATATCACAGGAAGTTTCGTCTACATCAGATACCAGCGTAAGTGCCAGCACAATACGACGAGTCCTACATGCAAATGGGCTACATGGTCGATTTCCACGAAAAAAGCCGTTAATATCTGCAGCTAATCAAAAAAAGCGTCTTGAATATGCAAAAAGACATGAAAATAAAGATGCCTCTTTCTGGAATATGGTTTTGTTTAGCGATGAAAGTAAATTTGAGTTATTTGGACAGAAAAAACCCGTTAAAGTATGGAGAACTAAAAATGGTGAGTTTGCCGATCAAAACTTATTAACCACAGTTAAGCATGGAGGCGGTTCAGTGATGGTGTGGGGATGTATGGCCGCAAGCGGAGTTGGCAATTTGGTTTTTATTGAAAGTACTATGAATAAAATGGACTATCTTAATATTTTAAAAGCCAATTTGCCAACCAGTGTAGAAAAATTGGGCTTACAAGGATCGTGGATTTTCCATCAGGACAATGATCCAAAGCACACCTCAAAAATAGTAAGAGAATGGCTACTTTATCGCACTCCTAAAACATTGGATCATCCTCCCCAATCACCGGACTTGAATCCAATTGAACATTTGTGGGAGCATCTAGGTCGCCAAATTCGGAAAAGAACAATAAGCAGTAAGGGTACGCTTAAATGCGTTATAACAGAGGAATGACAGAAAATTTCACCTGAAATAACAAAAAAATTAGTGGATTCGATGCCCCGCAGATTAAGTGCTGTTATTAAAGCAAAAGGAAAGGCAACAAAGTACTAAGTAGCTTTAATATTTATAAAAAAAGGTCTTTGTACACTTTTTTTTGACGCGTAATGTATGGAGTATTTTTTGTTTTGTTTAATATAAATTGTTGTTGTGAATTTTTTTTTGTTGATTTTTTAGAGTTAAGTAAATAATAATATACTAACTTAAAAAACGTAAAATGTTTTATTATGCCGTGTTATAAAAGACTGAAATAAAAACTTAATTATAACAAATGCTTTTGTACACTTTATTTTGACGCTCACTGTAGGTGATGTTTATAACTAAAAGACACTACTACCGTTCAAAGAGTACTGATGATAAAATTGCGTAGCTGCTTTCTTTCGAAAATGCATTCTACTCGGCTAGTATCGGTAGAAAAATCTTTTTTTGTCAAATTAAAGTTTCTTTCAACATTAACGGAAAATTAATAATTTCTTCGAATAAAAAGAAATTATATGAGCCAAACTAAAAAGCGGAAATTTGTTTTAAAGAAAATAAATATCCAAATTGATTTTTGATCATATATGACACATTTCACAAAATCAATTTAGGTAACCCATTTAAGCAGTAATTTAATATTGACCCTTAGCTACTATTTCTGTATAATGGCATTCAGGGCATCTTTTCCAAAAATGGCCATCTTCCACTAATGCGGTAATTTAGTATTGGCCCTTCGCTACTATTTCCATATAGTGGCCTACTTTTCCCACAATGGCAATAATCCCTCAAAGAAATCTAATATGTGTAGCCAAAATTTAACTGCAAAATTGGTTCTCCTAAATTTTTTGGTTTTTGTCTGCTAGTTAAATACGTTTGATTTTGTTCTTAAGCCGTTACGTCCAAAACATATTTGGGTTAAATGTTTTTCCAACATCAAAAACATTTAAGTTAAATATGTTTTTCTTGCGACGTCGTCACGTATTGAACTTATATAACTTCACTTACATATATTAGGAATGTAAGTCCCAATTCGCACGATGCAAGTATTTAGCTGAGCTGATTAGGTGACGTAAAATTAAATAAGTACAGACTTGCTTGTACTTGCGATTCAGTTTGCTTGAATTTGTTGGGCAAAAGAATTATGTAAAAAAAACACAGTAGTGTGTGTGTACATTCATGAAAAAATCAGAAAAATTCAAGCAATAAGACTTGAACCGTACGAACGCCAATGAAAGTTCAAAGAAGAAAATGAAAATAAGCAGTCTTATTTTCTTGCATCGTGCAAATTGGGACTAAATACAGGCTGTCTGCTACTTCTTTGTTTGTTTATAATTTTTGATTAAATGAAAAAAAAAAATGACCTTATATTGATCTTTGTGATCTTTCATGTCATTTGTCAATGTTGCCGTCTAGTCCGTCAATGTCCCAAACCCAACATCCTTAAAGACGCGACTAAGAATTTAAAGAAAGAATTATAACTTGCCTTCATGTTTAGTTTAATATGCTTTTGAAAACCAACAATCAATATTGATATAAATTTTGGTTAAACAAGATTGTTATGCCTAAATTGTTATAAAGTTAAGTTTTTATAACGTATATGTATACGAGATTTGGCATCGAAAATGTGTTTATCGTTTTTTTTAAGAAACAAACGCTTATTTTAAAGACAACATACATATTGTACAATAATGATCTCTTTAAGTTTAATTTCTTTTTTACAAATTGTTGATATATCTTATTCTATTATTCTTAATGCACTAAAAACACAAAATTTCAAATAATTCAAACAAAACAATAACTAAATAAATAAACATATCATAATATGGCAAGAAATCAATCGAATACCAATGCTAATAAAGCTTTAAGTATCATCATCATCTGAAATTGTTTGAACGAGACTGTTAGCGATTGGTAAGGGCGTGTTCTTTTGAATTTTAGGTTAAAATATCTATCGTTACCTTAATAAAGAAAGGCCCTAACTCGTATTTTTGTATAAGCCAAGATTTTTGTTTAATTCTATAAATGGTCTGCTCATAGATATATCGCAATTAGCAAAAAAAAATCTCGACTTAAAAAATACGAGTTAGACCCTAGGGAAACGATTTTTATTTACATGTAAAAAATATAATTGGGGTAAAGTTTTAAAGTAATTCTTTGGTATTAATACACACAATTCTATTTAATTTTTAAAAAATAAACAAAAAAAACTTAGGATATTTTCTTTTTTGCAAACAATGAAAACAAAAAAAATTAAATAAGTAATAAATTTTTATTTTTATATATATTTAATTTAACCAATTAATTATTTTTGATAATAATTTCAATATGAATATGAATGTATATATTTTACCACATCAAAAACAACCTTTCAATTTGCATCCTTTACATAGGATTTTGGATTTGACTTCAGTGGTAACCAAAACCAAGGTGGTCCTGACGGCAATCGCGGCGGCAACCAGCGAGGTGGAAACAACGGTGGTAACAACAACCCATGGGAACGCCGAAGACGTTTCTGAGATGAAATATGTAATGAACTACAGATTCAAAATGTAGACACAAAAGCAATGAGCAAAAATTATTAAACATACAACAAATTTTGGGGGATTATTTTAAGAATATTGACATTTTAAAACAGAAACAACAACATATACACGAACTTAAATATTTTAAAATATTATGAACCATAAATAAAGACAACAAAAACTACGTTATACTGTTGCACCTGCCACAACGATAAACTATTTTTGTGTCTAAAATGTGGTTTGGGGTAGTCGTATAAAATTGTAAACTTCGAAAACATAAAGACATGTATGTATTTTAAAAAATTCTTAGCGTAACTTTTTAAAAGGTTTTAGTGTAATGCATCCCATACACGTTTCAATCTAACTGGCAACTGAGTTTGTTATTGCTCATATCATGGCTGGTGATTAGTTTCGCAGTTGCCGAGTTGGTTAAAAGAAAAATAAAAGATTTGGATTTTTCAAGTCGTATAGTCTTTTAATTCGTTCTGTTGTATGTGTTCGAGTCCCCCTGATCAGCTGTCAAAATTTATGTTAAAAAATATATATAACATTTGTATGAAAATCTAAAATTCAATTTATGAATTGTGTTGCCAAAACCAATTTAACTGAAAAACTCAATTGACAATCGAATTGAAACGTGTGTTGGGTGCGTTAGGCTTTTAAAGAACCGAAAATATTGCTTTTGAATTTTCAAAAAAGAAAAAAAAAAGGCACAAACAATATTAAAAAGTTAAGTGAAGCACACCATCTTGTTGCTTAACTAGTTTTTTTTTAATAATAAATTTTTGCTTTAAATAATTATTTTCTGATTTTTTTTTTGCAGGAGTAGTTAGAAGTTTTAATTTTTATAAATATTAAAATATAAGTGTTGCTGCAAATATATATATATATATATATATTAGACATCTGCATGACTATATTTATTTGATTGCCTATACACAACAAAAACAATATTCATTCAAACATTTTTCATTCTATGGGAGATAACTAAAGTAAAACCAGTAACAACACAAGAAAGAATGTATTGTGTGTTACACTCAATGACACAAGAAGAACACATTCATTTTACAGTTTTCGTTTTGAATGTGTATAAAACTCACTTGAAAATACAAAAACATAGCAAAGTCTCATTACAGTTAGACTTTTTATAAAAACATTCAGGGGTTTTTTCGAATTAATGAATGTTTTAACAACAACAATGACGACAAATTTGCAAACACAAATGAATGCGCTCAATAATAATTTTTTACACCAATCATACAATAATATTTACACATTATATTCAGTATTTATTTATATGAATGTATGGGTAATATTTTGTTTTCGGTTGGAGTTGTTTTTTATTTGCTTTCTCTTGTAGGTTCATTCATTTAGTTTGTTTAACATTGAATGAAAAACACTATGTGGTTGAAAAACAAACGAATATATTTAAACGGCATTTGGGTGTAGTCACGCAGGCGTCTAATATATATATATATAAGTATATATATATATATATATAAGTATATATATATATATATATATATATATATATAAGTATATATATATATATATATATATATATATATATATATATATATATATATATATATACAGTGAATTCGCGGAAACGTGTACTAATTTTTACCAAGGGTGTTCATGTTTTCGATTTTGTTCACGTTTCCGATTGGATATGCTTTAATTATTTTCCAACGTATTTAAATTTTTTTTATCAATTTGTTGTTACTAGTTCAAAAACATCCAAATCTAGTCAAAACTTAACGCTTTAACCCAAAAAGTCCAATTTAAAAAACCTAAGTTTTTTGGGTAATACATAATTGGCTTAATAATCTGGTCACAAAAAACAACCTTTTGCAAATAAAACTATGTACAGTGAACTCGCGGAAACGTGAATATCCAGAATCGTGAACACCCAGAAACGTGAACACTTTTTATTTAACATTAACTACTCTAAAACGTGAACAAACATTGAAAGTTTTAAAACGTGAACAATTTTTTTCTGAGATTTTTTTTGTTTAAATTAATTTTATTAATTTTGAGAGTCACCGAATTATGCAATGAAAGGATCTTAAAGCGATATACATAGTTTTATTTGCAAAAGGTTGATTTTTGTGGTCAGATTAATAACACAAATTATATGTATTACCCAAAAAACTTAGGTTTTAAAATTTTTAAATTGGACTTTTCGGGTTAAAGCGTTGTTAAGTTTTGACTAGATTTGGATGTTTTTGAACTAGTAACAATAAATTGATAAAAAAAAAATTAAATTCGTTAGAAAATAATTTAAACATATTCAATCGAAAACGTGAACAAAATCGAAAACATGAACACACTTGGTAAAAATTAGTTCACGTTTCCGCGAGTTCACTGGATATCGCTTATAGATTTATTCATTGCAAACAACACAGAAAAACTTAAAACAAAAAAGTGGGTTTACAAAAACAAAAACATAATTCGGGGACTCCCAAAATTTTTTCACGTTTTAAAACTTTCAATGTTTGTTCACGTTTTAGAGTGGTTAATATTAAATAAAAAGTGTTCACGTTTCTGGGTCGTTTACGATTCTGGATATTCACGTTTTCGCGAATTATCTGCATATATAGTGGACGTCCAATAATACGAATTATATTATGTCAGGCCCTTTCGTAATACTGGAAAATTGCTTCTTTTGGACTATAGTTTTTCCCCCTATTTATGTCATTAAAGAGCCTAACATTTTAATTGCGTACCCCTACTAGAACATAAGAATTTCTTTTGCATAAAAACCATTTGTATAGCTTGTCTTTCATTTTTAAATTCTCCAGGTAACATTCGGTAACGGGATTTAATTGAGCCTGCTTCAGATTAAAGCTTCGCCTTCTGCTTTTTTATGGTGCAAATGGCTCATTTAAATAATCCATATTTGTAAGAGATTTCAAAAAGAGATTTTCCACTATTACAATCTTCTATAATTTTTATTTTATTTTGTAAAGAAATTTGTTTCTTTTTGGCTTCTTTTATTTTAAATATTTTGTATGTTTCAAACGAAAAGCACGAGACAAGACACTTGTTATCTCTATAAAATTTCATACCAAATGACTACTATGCATTTGTTTGTAGACCGAAAAAAATTAAAGAAAACAGAAAACAAACTAAAAAAAGCTAAAAAAATGTTACAAAAATTCCACTCATATATAGAAAAACAAACATATTCATATTATCGAATAGTAAATTTTTTTTATGCGTGCTATAGAAACGCCAATGCAAAATATTTGCCCTTCGTACTATTTGACATTCGTAGTTACGAAGGTACGTACTATTGGACGTCCACTGGTATATACAGTGAACTCACGTAAACGTGAACTAATGTTCATGTTTTCGATTTTGTTCACGTTTCCGATTGGATATTTTTTTAGTTATTTTCTAACGAATTTAATTTTATTTTTATTAATTTATTGTTACTGGTAACGCTAATAGATCATTTCATTTGCCCTTCACACATTAGACTAAATCTGCCAGAACAAAATGACTGTTTGTAGGCAAAAGAGGTGAAGAGTATGGTTATTTGATAGCGTAATTTTTCAACCAGCCTCAACCCCGCTCTATCAGCACAAAACCAATACATACATATGAGCCGTTTATTTTGAAAGTGGCAAAGGTTAGGTTAGGTTAGAAGGACATGCAGTGAGAAACGCTCACCGCATCACCCAGAGACAGTTTGTCCATTGTGATTATCCTATTAGAGATTTCTCTAATAGGAAAGAGTAAAATAGAAAATGTATGCCCAGATATATGAACATGAAAGAAAGAGGTAGAAAGGACAGAAGTTAGAGTAGTAGTAGTAGATTAGTAGTAAGTGAGAGAGTGGCAGTGTCCGTCACGAGTCGTTGCCGGTTGTCACGTGTCCTGCTTCGGATATAGTCGCAACCTCTCGCCAGCCATGTCATCACTCTCGCAAATCTAGTAAGACCCTTGGGTCACAGTCGGCGAGCGCAGAGAGGTGGTCATAGTAGGGTACACCAAAGTACGGGTTCCTCCTCCTAGCGATCGCCGGGCATCGACACAACAGATGCTCCACAGTCTCGATCTCCTCTTCGTCTTCGCATAGTCGACAGAATTCGACCGAGTTTGGCCTCCAGTTTGCCTCCAACGATCTTATACTGCAGTGACCGGCCAGAAGGCCGGTGATCAGCTTAATGTCCCTCTTACCCAAAGATAGAAGGGTTTTCGTCCGGTTTTCCGAAGCTGCTTTCCATAGGGATTGCTTTTGAATTTTCAAAAAAGAAAAAAAAAAGGCACAAACAATATTAAAAAGTTAAGTGAAGCACACACACATAGAACTCGAGGACGTCCAATCGTTTTGCTACTTAGGAAGTATCATATCAACAACAGGCGGCTCACGTGATGATATTGCATATCGCATAAGGAAAGCAAAGCAGTCTTTTGGTGCATTACAAAGAGTATGGAAGTCACCACAAATACATATAAAAACTAAGCTTCGCCTTTTCTCCTCTAATGTTCGCTCTATCCTGCTATATGGATGTGAGTCCTGGAACTCTACTGCAAGCGACATTCAATCCCTGCAAGTATTTGTTAATCGTTGCTTGCGAAAAATTTTGCGAATATTTTGGCCGAACGTAGTTTCCAACAGAGACCTCTGGCAAAGAACAGGGGAAATACCAATTCGCATAGAAATTGCAAAGAGGAAATGGAGTTGGGTTGGTCATATTTTGAGAAGACCCCATGATGATATATCAAGGATGGCAATTGACTGGAACCCTCATGGCAGCAGAAGAAGAGGTAGACCATCTAACACCTGGAGGAGGCAACTTGAATCCGAAATTAGCGAAACAAGAAGGACCTGGTCTGAGATCAGACTAACCGCACAGGACAGATCCCAATGGAAGAATTTCGTTACGGCCCTTTGTTCCAACTTGGAACCATAGGAATCAATATATATAAGTGAAGCACACCATCTTGTTGCTTAACTAGTTTTTTTTTAATAATAAATTTTTGCTTTAAATAATTATTTTCTGATTTTTTTTTTGCAGGAGTAGTTAGAAGTTTTAATTTTTATAAATATTAAAATATAAGTGTTGCTGCAAATATATATATATATATATATATTAGACATCTGCATGACTATATTTATTTGATTGCCTATACACAACAAAAACAATATTCATTCAAACATTTTTCATTCTATGGGAGATAACTAAAGTAAAACCAGTAACAACACAAGAAAGAATGTATTGTGTGTTACACTCAATGACACAAGAAGAACACATTCATTTTACAGTTTTCGTTTTGAATGTGTATAAAACTCACTTGAAAATACAAAAACATAGCAAAGTCTCATTACAGTTAGACTTTTTATAAAAACATTCAGGGGTTTTTTCGAATTAATGAATGTTTTAACAACAACAATGACGACAAATTTGCAAACACAAATGAATGCGCTCAATAATAATTTTTTACACCAATCATACAATAATATTTACACATTATATTCAGTATTTATTTATATGAATGTATGGGTAATATTTTGTTTTCGGTTGGAGTTGTTTTTTATTTGCTTTCTCTTGTAGGTTCATTCATTTAGTTTGTTTAACATTGAATGAAAAACACTATGTGGTTGAAAAACAAACGAATATATTTAAACGGCATTTGGGTGTAGTCACGCAGGCGTCTAATATATATATATATAAGTATATATATATATATATATAAGTATATATATATATATATATATATATATATAAGTATATATATATATATATATATATATATATATATATATATATATATATATATACAGTGAATTCGCGGAAACGTGTACTAATTTTTACCAAGGGTGTTCATGTTTTCGATTTTGTTCACGTTTCCGATTGGATATGCTTTAATTATTTTCCAACGTATTTAAATTTTTTTTATCAATTTGTTGTTACTAGTTCAAAAACATCCAAATCTAGTCAAAACTTAACGCTTTAACCCAAAAAGTCCAATTTAAAAAACCTAAGTTTTTTGGGTAATACATAATTGGCTTAATAATCTGGTCACAAAAAACAACCTTTTGCAAATAAAACTATGTACAGTGAACTCGCGGAAACGTGAATATCCAGAATCGTGAACACCCAGAAACGTGAACACTTTTTATTTAACATTAACTACTCTAAAACGTGAACAAACATTGAAAGTTTTAAAACGTGAACAATTTTTTTCTGAGATTTTTTTTGTTTAAATTAATTTTATTAATTTTGAGAGTCACCGAATTATGCAATGAAAGGATCTTAAAGCGATATACATAGTTTTATTTGCAAAAGGTTGATTTTTGTGGTCAGATTAATAACACAAATTATATGTATTACCCAAAAAACTTAGGTTTTAAAATTTTTAAATTGGACTTTTCGGGTTAAAGCGTTGTTAAGTTTTGACTAGATTTGGATGTTTTTGAACTAGTAACAATAAATTGATAAAAAAAAAATTAAATTCGTTAGAAAATAATTTAAACATATTCAATCGAAAACGTGAACAAAATCGAAAACATGAACACACTTGGTAAAAATTAGTTCACGTTTCCGCGAGTTCACTGGATATCGCTTATAGATTTATTCATTGCAAACAACACAGAAAAACTTAAAACAAAAAAGTGGGTTTACAAAAACAAAAACATAATTCGGGGACTCCCAAAATTTTTTCACGTTTTAAAACTTTCAATGTTTGTTCACGTTTTAGAGTGGTTAATATTAAATAAAAAGTGTTCACGTTTCTGGGTCGTTTACGATTCTGGATATTCACGTTTTCGCGAATTATCTGCATATATAGTGGACGTCCAATAATACGAATTATATTATGTCAGGCCCTTTCGTAATACTGGAAAATTGCTTCTTTTGGACTATAGTTTTTCCCCCTATTTATGTCATTAAAGAGCCTAACATTTTAATTGCGTACCCCTACTAGAACATAAGAATTTCTTTTGCATAAAAACCATTTGTATAGCTTGTCTTTCATTTTTAAATTCTCCAGGTAACATTCGGTAACGGGATTTAATTGAGCCTGCTTCAGATTAAAGCTTCGCCTTCTGCTTTTTTATGGTGCAAATGGCTCATTTAAATAATCCATATTTGTAAGAGATTTCAAAAAGAGATTTTCCACTATTACAATCTTCTATAATTTTTATTTTATTTTGTAAAGAAATTTGTTTCTTTTTGGCTTCTTTTATTTTAAATATTTTGTATGTTTCAAACGAAAAGCACGAGACAAGACACTTGTTATCTCTATAAAATTTCATACCAAATGACTACTATGCATTTGTTTGTAGACCGAAAAAAATTAAAGAAAACAGAAAACAAACTAAAAAAAGCTAAAAAAATGTTACAAAAATTCCACTCATATATAGAAAAACAAACATATTCATATTATCGAATAGTAAATTTTTTTTATGCGTGCTATAGAAACGCCAATGCAAAATATTTGCCCTTCGTACTATTTGACATTCGTAGTTACGAAGGTACGTACTATTGGACGTCCACTGGTATATACAGTGAACTCACGTAAACGTGAACTAATGTTCATGTTTTCGATTTTGTTCACGTTTCCGATTGGATATTTTTTTAGTTATTTTCTAACGAATTTAATTTTATTTTTATTAATTTATTGTTACTGGTAACGCTAATAGATCATTTCATTTGCCCTTCACACATTAGACTAAATCTGCCAGAACAAAATGACTGTTTGTAGGCAAAAGAGGTGAAGAGTATGGTTATTTGATAGCGTAATTTTTCAACCAGCCTCAACCCCGCTCTATCAGCACAAAACCAATACATACATATGAGCCGTTTATTTTGAAAGTGGCAAAGGTTAGGTTAGGTTAGAAGGACATGCAGTGAGAAACGCTCACCGCATCACCCAGAGACAGTTTGTCCATTGTGATTATCCTATTAGAGATTTCTCTAATAGGAAAGAGTAAAATAGAAAATGTATGCCCAGATATATGAACATGAAAGAAAGAGGTAGAAAGGACAGAAGTTAGAGTAGTAGTAGTAGATTAGTAGTAAGTGAGAGAGTGGCAGTGTCCGTCACGAGTCGTTGCCGGTTGTCACGTGTCCTGCTTCGGATATAGTCGCAACCTCTCGCCAGCCATGTCATCACTCTCGCAAATCTAGTAAGACCCTTGGGTCACAGTCGGCGAGCGCAGAGAGGTGGTCATAGTAGGGTACACCAAAGTACGGGTTCCTCCTCCTAGCGATCGCCGGGCATCGACACAACAGATGCTCCACAGTCTCGATCTCCTCTTCGTCTTCGCATAGTCGACAGAATTCGACCGAGTTTGGCCTCCAGTTTGCCTCCAACGATCTTATACTGCAGTGACCGGCCAGAAGGCCGGTGATCAGCTTAATGTCCCTCTTACCCAAAGATAGAAGGGTTTTCGTCCGGTTTTCCGAAGCTGCTTTCCATAGGGATTGCTTTTGAATTTTCAAAAAAGAAAAAAAAAAGGCACAAACAATATTAAAAAGTTAAGTGAAGCACACCATCTTGTTGCTTAACTAGTTTTTTTTTAATAATAAATTTTTGCTTTAAATAATTATTTTCTGATTTTTTTTTTGCAGGAGTAGTTAGAAGTTTTAATTTTTATAAATATTAAAATATAAGTGTTGCTGCAAATATATATATATATATATATATTAGACATCTGCATGACTATATTTATTTGATTGCCTATACACAACAAAAACAATATTCATTCAAACATTTTTCATTCTATGGGAGATAACTAAAGTAAAACCAGTAACAACACAAGAAAGAATGTATTGTGTGTTACACTCAATGACACAAGAAGAACACATTCATTTTACAGTTTTCGTTTTGAATGTGTATAAAACTCACTTGAAAATACAAAAACATAGCAAAGTCTCATTACAGTTAGACTTTTTATAAAAACATTCAGGGGTTTTTTCGAATTAATGAATGTTTTAACAACAACAATGACGACAAATTTGCAAACACAAATGAATGCGCTCAATAATAATTTTTTACACCAATCATACAATAATATTTACACATTATATTCAGTATTTATTTATATGAATGTATGGGTAATATTTTGTTTTCGGTTGGAGTTGTTTTTTATTTGCTTTCTCTTGTAGGTTCATTCATTTAGTTTGTTTAACATTGAATGAAAAACACTATGTGGTTGAAAAACAAACGAATATATTTAAACGGCATTTGGGTGTAGTCACGCAGGCGTCTAATATATATATATATAAGTATATATATATATATATATAAGTATATATATATATATATATATATATATATATAAGTATATATATATATATATATATATATATATATATATATATATATATATATATATATATATATATATATATATATATATATATATATATATACAGTGAATTCGCGGAAACGTGTACTAATTTTTACCAAGGGTGTTCATGTTTTCGATTTTGTTCACGTTTCCGATTGGATATGCTTTAATTATTTTCCAACGTATTTAAATTTTTTTTATCAATTTGTTGTTACTAGTTCAAAAACATCCAAATCTAGTCAAAACTTAACGCTTTAACCCAAAAAGTCCAATTTAAAAAACCTAAGTTTTTTGGGTAATACATAATTGGCTTAATAATCTGGTCACAAAAAACAACCTTTTGCAAATAAAACTATGTACAGTGAACTCGCGGAAACGTGAATATCCAGAATCGTGAACACCCAGAAACGTGAACACTTTTTATTTAACATTAACTACTCTAAAACGTGAACAAACATTGAAAGTTTTAAAACGTGAACAATTTTTTTCTGAGATTTTTTTTGTTTAAATTAATTTTATTAATTTTGAGAGTCACCGAATTATGCAATGAAAGGATCTTAAAGCGATATACATAGTTTTATTTGCAAAAGGTTGATTTTTGTGGTCAGATTAATAACACAAATTATATGTATTACCCAAAAAACTTAGGTTTTAAAATTTTTAAATTGGACTTTTCGGGTTAAAGCGTTGTTAAGTTTTGACTAGATTTGGATGTTTTTGAACTAGTAACAATAAATTGATAAAAAAAAAATTAAATTCGTTAGAAAATAATTTAAACATATTCAATCGAAAACGTGAACAAAATCGAAAACATGAACACACTTGGTAAAAATTAGTTCACGTTTCCGCGAGTTCACTGGATATCGCTTATAGATTTATTCATTGCAAACAACACAGAAAAACTTAAAACAAAAAAGTGGGTTTACAAAAAAAAAAACATAATTCGGGGACTCCCAAAATTTTTTCACGTTTTAAAACTTTCAATGTTTGTTCACGTTTTAGAGTGGTTAATATTAAATAAAAAGTGTTCACGTTTCTGGGTCGTTTACGATTCTGGATATTCACGTTTTCGCGAATTATCTGCATATATAGTGGACGTCCAATAATACGAATTATATTATGTCAGGCCCTTTCGTAATACTGGAAAATTGCTTCTTTTGGACTATAGTTTTTCCCCCTATTTATGTCATTAAAGAGCCTAACATTTTAATTGCGTACCCCTACTAGAACATAAGAATTTCTTTTGCATAAAAACCATTTGTATAGCTTGTCTTTCATTTTTAAATTCTCCAGGTAACATTCGGTAACGGGATTTAATTGAGCCTGCTTCAGATTAAAGCTTCGCCTTCTGCTTTTTTATGGTGCAAATGGCTCATTTAAATAATCCATATTTGTAAGAGATTTCAAAAAGAGATTTTCCACTATTACAATCTTCTATAATTTTTATTTTATTTTGTAAAGAAATTTGTTTCTTTTTGGCTTCTTTTATTTTAAATATTTTGTATGTTTCAAACGAAAAGCACGAGACAAGACACTTGTTATCTCTATAAAATTTCATACCAAATGACTACTATGCATTTGTTTGTAGACCGAAAAAAATTAAAGAAAACAGAAAACAAACTAAAAAAAGCTAAAAAAATGTTACAAAAATTCCACTCATATATAGAAAAACAAACATATTCATATTATCGAATAGTAAATTTTTTTTATGCGTGCTATAGAAACGCCAATGCAAAATATTTGCCCTTCGTACTATTTGACATTCGTAGTTACGAAGGTACGTACTATTGGACGTCCACTGGTATATACAGTGAACTCACGTAAACGTGAACTAATGTTCATGTTTTCGATTTTGTTCACGTTTCCGATTGGATATTTTTTTAGTTATTTTCTAACGAATTTAATTTTATTTTTATTAATTTATTGTTACTGGTAACGCTAATAGATCATTTCATTTGCCCTTCACACATTAGACTAAATCTGCCAGAACAAAATGACTGTTTGTAGGCAAAAGAGGTGAAGAGTATGGTTATTTGATAGCGTAATTTTTCAACCAGCCTCAACCCCGCTCTATCAGCACAAAACCAATACATACATATGAGCCGTTTATTTTGAAAGTGGCAAAGGTTAGGTTAGGTTAGAAGGACATGCAGTGAGAAACGCTCACCGCATCACCCAGAGACAGTTTGTCCATTGTGATTATCCTATTAGAGATTTCTCTAATAGGAAAGAGTAAAATAGAAAATGTATGCCCAGATATATGAACATGAAAGAAAGAGGTAGAAAGGACAGAAGTTAGAGTAGTAGTAGTAGATTAGTAGTAAGTGAGAGAGTGGCAGTGTCCGTCACGAGTCGTTGCCGGTTGTCACGTGTCCTGCTTCGGATATAGTCGCAACCTCTCGCCAGCCATGTCATCACTCTCGCAAATCTAGTAAGACCCTTGGGTCACAGTCGGCGAGCGCAGAGAGGTGGTCATAGTAGGGTACACCAAAGTACGGGTTCCTCCTCCTAGCGATCGCCGGGCATCGACACAACAGATGCTCCACAGTCTCGATCTCCTCTTCGTCTTCGCATAGTCGACAGAATTCGACCGAGTTTGGCCTCCAGTTTGCCTCCAACGATCTTATACTGCAGTGACCGGCCAGAAGGCCGGTGATCAGCTTAATGTCCCTCTTACCCAAAGATAGAAGGGTTTTCGTCCGGTTTTCCGAAGCTGCTTTCCATAGGGATTTTGAGACCCTACATCCAGTAGTATTCGTCCATTTCTGGTTCGCCAGTGCCCATCGATTATTCCGTAGAGCTCGCACAGAGGGGGAAGGATCGATGTGACCGTCCCAGTGGCCGGTAGTTCGGTTCCTTTCCGTGCCAATTCGTCGGCATATTCGTTACCGGGTATCCCGGAGTGACCGGGAACCCAGCACAGCCTTACGGCCCTGCCAAGCTCCCGAAGCGCCGTCCTGCAATCTCTAACCGCCTTCGACCTTACAGAGTTTGAACCCAAAGCCTTTAGGGCGGCTTGACTGTCCACGTAAATAGTGACCCATTCATCATGGCCTTGATTTGTGCTTCCAATCAATCTCGCGTCCCGTATCGCAAATATTTCCGTTTGGAAGACACTGCAGTGATCGCCTAGCCTGAAAGACTCCGCAATGCCAAGTGTTTCGCTGAAAATACCAGCTCCAGTACCATAATCAGTCTTCGATCCATCAGTATAAACGACTACTCCTTCGTGGCCACCATCCCGTACCGACCGAGTGGTTATCACAGCGGCAGAGTTGAAGTCCAGGTAAGATGGCAAGTAATCCGTCCTCCCGGCTAGGTCTCTTAGCTGCTCAAGCCTCTCCATCTCGATCAAAATGCTGGCATGTCCCGATTGAGAGTCGCGCCAAGTTCCTGATTCCCGAAGTCTCAAGGCTCCCTTAACCGCAAACCGCTTCACAAAAAGTGCCAGAGGTAGAAGGCTCAGCATTGTATCCAGTGTAGCCTGTGGGGTGCTCCCGAGCGCTCTCGTGATACAAATAAAAGCAGCCCTCTGCACTTTGTTCAGCGCTTTGAGGAGAGAGGGTTTCGTTGTGGCGATTTGCCAAACCAGACAACAATAGGTAACAATGGGTCGGACAATTGCCGTGTACAGCCAATGGACAGTACCAGGCCTTAGTCCCCAGCTCTTTCCTATTGAGTTCCTGCACGCATATAGAGCATTCAGCCCCTTCTTAACTCTTTTCTCGATGTTCCTTTTCCAGTTGAGTTTCTGGTCCAGGATAACGCCAAGGTATTTAGCTTCCGGAGACAGTTGTAGCTCTATTCCATCCAGTACCGGTCCACAGAAATCCCCGATCTTCCGCTTGCGAGTAAAGAGAACTATTTCGGTCTTCGTAGGATTTACTCCGAGTCCATTAGACTTGGCCCAGTCAGACAGTGATCTCAATGCCCCTTGCATCAAATCAGTTAATGTAGATAAGAACTTCCCTCCAATAAGTATGACCACGTCATCTGCGTATGCCACGACTTTCGTTCCCTCCCTCTCGAATTTCTCCAGTATTCCATTTATCACCAGAAGCCACAATAGAGGTAAAGGACTCTACCCTGTGGTGTGCCCCTGGTAACAATTCTCCGTATGGAGCCTTCGCCCATTTGCGCTTTGATAATTCGGCCCTTTAGCATTTCATCAATCCAGTCTATCAGGAAAGGGGAAACACCAGTTGAAACGAGGGATTCATGTATCGATTCCAGCTTCACATTATTGAAAGCCCCCTCAATATCCAGAAAGGCCGCCATCGTGAAGTTGGAATTCGCCATATTGTGCTCGATAGTCCTAACTACATCGTGAAGCGCACTCTCCACCGACCTACCCTTACGGTAAGCATGTTGACAGGCGCTTAGTGACGTAATGTTCATCGAACTCCTGATATGTAGATCTATGAGTCTCTCCACCGTGGCTGATAGGTCTAAAGTTCTTCGGCTTGGAGTGAGACGTCTTCCCTGCCTTCGGAATGAAGACAACGCTGACCTCTCGCCAGGCCAAGGGAATGCACGATAGTTGCAGGCAGGCCCTAAAAATTTTTGACAGTGATGGTAACAGCATTGGCCCTTCCATTTGCAGCATTGGCCCTTCCATTTGCAGCATTGCTGGGATGATACCATCCGGCCCAGGTAATTTGAAGGGTTGGAAGGAGTCCAGCGCCTACGCAATCTTTTCATCATCCACTATACAGTCAACTAGGGGTACCCCCATGTTCGGATCGACCAAAAAAACGTCCTCCGTCATGGTTTCTGCCTCATCCATTTCCATGCATCTAGGAAAGTGAGTTGCAACAAGTAGATCCAATGTCTCCGAGCTCGTCTCGGTCCATGAGCCGTCTTCGCGTTGGATGCTATCCAGGGTCTTCGGGTCCCTAGAGAGCAGCCTGCGGAATCTCGCCGCCTCATTTACGCCTTCTATCGATTCACAGAATCTTAGCCAGGAGGCTCGTTTCGCCCTTCTGACTTCGCTCTTATAGCGATTGAAACTGACTTTATAGTCGTCCCAATCTGATCTCTGCTTGGTCTTGTTGGCCCTATTATACAATCTCCTCGAATCCTTCCTTAAAAAGCCCAGTTCTCGATTCCTCCATACTGGCTGTGATCTTCTACCTGGGTATGACAAGGGACAGGATTCTTCAAAGCTCTCTGTAAGGTAGCCAGAGAGTCTATCAACCGCTAACTCAACCTCCGTTTTCGTCGTGCAGGCGTTGACCGGATTCGACTCAAGACGAGAAATAACTAGTTCCGAAAACCTCGACCAATTCGCCCTTCTAGGGTTCCTAAAGGGTTTTTGCCGGTTTTTCCTAAAGTCTAACTCAAAGAGTATCTTCCTATGATCCGAAAAGGTGCACTCGTTGGACACTCTCCAATTTCTTATGCGCGATTCGTCCAGGTTAGTTAACGTTATGTCTATCACCTCAGCCCTATCTCTAATTTGAAAGGTGGGGGTATTACCCCTATTACAAATACGAAGACCTGAGCGTAAAATGAAATTAAAGGTTAACTCAACTCTTTTATTAATGTCTTTGCTACCCCATTGCGAGTGGTGAGCATTGGCATCGCATCCAAGGATAATATCCCTACCGTGCAAGGCGTTATTCACCAGATTCCGGACATTAATATTTGGAGGATCGGGCTCATCATACGGCATATAGGCAGATGCCAGGATTAGTGGGCGACGAGCAACATTTTTCAGGCATACTGCCGTCATATCTCCACTACTGTAATTAGAGAGGTGGATTAAGTTTAAATCTTTTCTACCAATTACACAAGTTCTCACCTTGTCCCCATTAGAGGATGCGTATAAACTGAAGTTGACATTGCTTAGCCCAGCAACCTTATTTCTAAAGATATAAGGCTCCCGGACTAGAGCAATGTCTACTCGGGCTTTTGTAAGGGAGAGTAGGAGTTCGTCAGAAGCTGCTTTGCAGTGGTGCAAATTAATTTGCACTATGCGCAGATTCTTCTGAGTTCCTTCTATCGTCAGGATTGGGAAGGCGGAACCAAATGGTTCCGAACCCTAGCCTTACCCGTCCCCCACAGTTCCTCAAAATTTTTCCGATTCGGCGCACAGTCTTACCCTCAGATTCAGTCCGCCGTTTTCCGCGCACACAGAGGATGATACTACCACCCAGCTGTCTGTGCGAAGACCGGCGTTTTGCTTTCCAATGAGCTTCAGCATTTTATCCGTGTCCTTTATCGGAGGTGGAATCCATACTGAAACCATCGGCCTCAGAGGAATAGCAGACATTGGTACAATCTCCAACTGAGCTCCTGGCCAGGCCTCGCCATAAGTCACTTTTTAAAAAAATTCGAGTTAATGGCAACACTAAATACTATTGAACGGTATTTTTTCATATCTTTGAATATCTCGACTTTAAAAAAAAGTGAGTTATGTAAAGCCAAACGTTAATTGAATAAAAAGACACTAGAACGCACACAAGCTTTATACACGCATACATTTTATGCCAGAACCAATTCATACCGAGTGTTACGAAAAGAACAAAAATTGTTCGCTTAAATTTTTGTCTGGTGCATAAAGGGCCATTGCAACCAACACAGAAAAACTAAAAACTTTTTATTAGGCAAAATAATGTGTAAAAAAAACAAAAACTGAATTCGGAGACTCGCAAAATTCATAATATTAATGTTAACAAAAAAAACCTCAGAAAAAAACTGTTCACGGTTTAAAACTTTCCATGTTTGTTCACCTTTTAGAGTAACACAGTGCAACACGAAAAAAAATAACCATATTCGGACATCACTACGTGAAAGAAGACCAAAAAAGAAAAGACCCGTGTCTCCCAGTTTTGCCCAAAGTCATGCACTTTTTTTGTTATGGGACCCAAAGATTTGGGGCCTTTTTGCCATTTTTGCAAAAAGTGATAGTTTTCTCATATCTTGCAAACCGTTCGGAATTTTAATTTACTCTTTGAGGCAAAGTTGTAGCCCTTTTTAAAAGGAACAAAAGTAATGAACATAAAAAATTAAAAAAAAAAATAATTTTAAACCAAAATCGCAAAAAACTTTAAAAAATTCAATTTTTTTTACCTTTTTTCCCCTGTTCAGGTTCATAGGTAGCAAACCGTTCAAAATTCAAGGAAACAGTCAACCACAAAAATTTACCTAACATCCCAATAAACAACTTTTAAGAACATATGAACTTCCTAGGAATGATTCTTAACACCGTTTAGGTAGCGCTTAGGTAGCCGCAAAAGTTAAAAATTTTACGAAAATTTTTGAATTTCATTTGTTTTTTATTTTTTTCAACATTGAGATACTGTGCTGTCTATTACAAAAAAATAATAAAAAAAAAATATTCGTTGATGTCCCTGTACTTGCAAATCGCGCTATCTTAAGTTGAGGATCCAAATCGTCGTCCGAATATGACGCTGATTCAGAACTTATGGTGTCCACAGGCACGTTGCTTCCAGACTGCTTTCCATCATTAGCTTTTTCTTTTTCACATACCTAATTAACATCATAAAGGGTTATCTTGTGACTCCACCAACATACCTAAAATGAATTAAAAAAGAAATCAAAAATAATACAAGACCATGCAACAATAAAATTGATATTACCTCTGCAAGCAATGCGTCGAATTTTTTGCCTTTGTACCATTTTTCCATGGGCATTGTGGTTTGGTGGAACCGTTCTCCTCGCTCATCGGATTCGGTAGGGAGTCCTTTAATAAAGTCGTCAGAATAAAAATAAAGAAAATGCAGCTTTAACGTGATCGATATGCCGATTTTCTCAAAATAATATAGCATTTCTTTTACCCATTCTCTTGCTTGCGGTTCCGCGTCTCGATCCCCACCACGCTGAAGGTTAATCCATGCCATTGAATGATTTTCATCAAGCGATGAATCAAATTTGCTCTTGAATAGCTTCTAATGTCAGGGCCATTAAGTACGCCTATTAAATGAAGACAATTATAAGGGCAGAAAAGAAAACATTAACATCGTGTAAATAGCTATAGTACAACGAGGTGAACAAAAAATCGTTCTAAGTTTACTGCAATAGCTTTTTTAATTTTGTCATCGCTTGAACAATTTACAACGGCCACTTCAATGAATTTTTTAACAATTCATAGTTTTATATGGAGCAAATGCAGCAAAATGTCTTGAGTATTGTCAATTAAAGGTGCATTCTTAAGTCTATGTTGTTTCATTTGTTTCTGCACACTTCCTCCTTGGGGCCCATGAATTACATTGGAATTGATTTACAGGTGAGCGCAAATCCCAATTACAAAGAAAACAAAAGAATTTTGGAAAGCCGCCCTCATCGATGATTCCTTGCAAAATATTGATGACCTTCAAATCACAGCAAATCTTCCATTTATTTTCGTAGAATTTGATTTTTTATTAGTTATTAGTTTCGGTCCATCTCTTTCCTGTTGGGGCTCGTATTCGGTATCAAATCGATCTTGATTAGTAACACCACTTGCTGTAGTCATTTCTGTAAATTCTGTCCTACAATCTGGAGTTTGCGGCCTTGGGAATACAAAATTTTCAGGTGCAAGTACTGGAAGTGTGGCTCTTACAGTTGCTTTATAAATTTTGTTCTTCTCATCATGTCTATTTAATCAAGATGTGTAATTAACGCATGCATAAGAACTGGTTCCACCATGATGACCTGGGCGATTAATACAGTTTACCGGCTTACAATATTTCATACTATGTTTGCCTCCATTCAACCATGCTATGAGATTATTATAACATTGGCGACACACTGCGTTAGGTGTGTAATTTTCACCGGTCAAATCTATTTCGTCCAAAAATAACTTATATGCTCTTTCAAATTCACCTGTTAAAAGATTCTTTTCCTTTTGAAATCTTGTAGAATTATTTTTTCTGATTTGATGACCGCAAATGTAGCAAAAGAAATAAATATTTTTACACTGCATATTGAAATTGTCAGTTGCCAATGTTGTGTGCGAATTATGCTGTAGAACTTTCTCTATAACTTTCACCGCTGAGATCTTGTTGGCGTTGCGCTGTGTAATACCTCGATGTGGGAGTCGCGTCGCTTTTATATTGTGATCTGCGTTCCTTGATGCGTGTGCGGTCGGTGAGTGATCGCGTGAGCTGTTTACTAAAATCTTAGGTAAATTTTTGTAGTTGATTTCTTGATAAGTTTGGGTGCAATAATTTCTTCTTTTTAAATTTATCCAATTGCTATTTCATTTTGGATTGTCCTCGCTCATTAAAAAAATTGGTAGTAGGTTCATATGTAGGTAATTTATTGTTGGTATAAACAATAGTTATTAAAAAATAATAACAAATCAATAAAAAAGCATGTACATAATTTAATTAAAGGCCGTTAACGATCATTATTGCGATTTGTGTATGATGTATTTTGTTGTTTAGGGTTTCCTGCAATTTTAAAGTTTGCCTACCTGTTTAGGTTGCAAGACTTTTCGCGGCTATCTCACATGCATATACACATATTTATATGCACAAGAGTTCTCTATTACACTAAAGACAGATACAATATATGTAATTAAGGCAATTTGATTAAACGTAAGGAAGAGATAACTTCATAACTACATGTATGTACATACACACATTTTGGGGGAAATTTAACTTTTGCGGCTACCTAAGCGCTACCTAAACGGTGTTAAGAATAACTCCTAGGAAGTTTATATGTTCTTAAAAGTTGTTTATTGGGATGTTAGGTAAATTTTTGTAGTTGACTGTTTCCTTGAATTTTGAACGGTTTGCTACCTATGGACCTGAACAGGGAAAAAAAGGTAAAAAAAATTTGAATTTTTTTAAGTTTTTTGCGATTTTGATTTAAAATTATTTTTTTTTAATTTTTTATGTTCATCACTTTTGTTCCTTTTAAAAAGGGCTACAACTTTGCCTCAAAGAGTAAATTAAAATTCCGAACGGTTTGCAAGATATGAGCCTGAGAAAACTATCACTTTTTGCAAAAATGGCAAAAAGGCCCCAAATCTTTGGGGGCCCATAACAAAAAAAGTGCATGACTTTGGGCAAAACTGGGAGACACGGGTCTTTTCTTTTTTGGTCTTCTTTCACGTAGTGAGGTCCGAATATGGTTATTTTTCCATGACTTAAAAAATTACACACAGTGTAATTAATGTTAAATAAAAAGTGTTCACGTTTCTGGATGTTCAAGATTCTGGATATATATATATATACATATGTATATATGTATATATGTATATATGTATATATATATACATATGTATATATGTATATATATATACATATGTATATATGTATATATATATATACATATATATGTTTATACGTATTTAAATTTACAAAACTGCTATATTACATGCGACAAAACAAATGCACGAAGTAGTTGGTACTTATATTCTTAATTTTTTTTAAAAAATTACCAACAAAAAGAACCGTTAACGAAATATTTTTAAAAAATTTTGCACGCGTTTATTATTATTTAGATTCTTTCAAATTTATCGGTCATAGTTTGAAATATTTTAATAAAAGAATGGCTTACAGCAAATATTTCGATCATTTAAAAGAAAAAAAAATAAATGATTATAATAAAGGGGAATCAGTAATGTCTATTGCAAATAATTTTGGAATTCACCACAGTGTCATTTCTCTCATTGGAAGCCGTTTCCGTTCATCAGGATCGTTGGCAACCGTACACAGAGGTGGTATACCCCAGAAGACCAGCAAGCGGGACGACCAGGCAATACTGCGCTTAATAAAAAAGGATCCATTTATCTTAGCTGAATCTATTGCAAGTCAGTTAAACTTAAATGTCTCGATCCAAAGACGATCTGTTGAAGGTGGATTAAAATCATATAGAAGTGCAAAAAAACCATTTATTTCTGCTAAAAACAGATTAGCCAGAATCGAATTTGCAAAGGAGCACATCAACTGGACCACAACACAATGGAAAAGCGTACTTTTCTCTGATGAGTCTAAGCTCAATCTTAAAAGTTCTGATTGACTTAGGCTGGTACGTAGACCAAAAGGACAACGCCTTAACCCTCGATATACCAAAGGTACGGTAAAACATGGAGGAGGAAATGTATTGGTCTGGCGATGCTTTTCTGGCCATAGAATCGGACCAATTCATAAAATAAATGGTGAAATGGATCGATTCGTTTACAAGGATATCCTACAAAACATAATCCTACCACATGCAGAGGAGGAAATGCAGCTTAAGTGGAGGTATTAAAAGGACAACGATCCTAAACACACAGCTAAATGCATCAAAGAGTGGTTTGCAGTTAATAAAATAAATGTTTTAAAATGGACAGCGCAATCGCTAGATCTCAATCCCATAGAAAATCTATGGGATATTGTAGATCGTAATATTGACCGTGATAATTGCAGAAATAAGGATGAACTTTTCCGCCAGGTGGAAGTTGCTTGGAATGAAATTTCTGGAGAAATTTTATCAAACCTAATTGAGTCCATGCCACGAAGATGTGAAGAAATTTTAAAAAATAATGGCTACTCAACTAAATATTATTTTTTTTTAGTTTCCTAAAGCCGTGCATATGTTTTGTCGCATACAAAAAGCTATTTTTTTATTGTATAATATGAATGTTTTTAAGCTTTATAAGAACTTTCATTTGTTTTTCTTATATTTTATTGAATTAATGTTATTAACTTTATAAAAAAATAATTAAGTCCAAATCCAAATGTGTTTGCTTTTGTTTTTGAGAAATATTCTACTTATCAGAAGTTCGAGCATATGTTTTGTCGCACACTGTATATATATATATATTTATATCGTCACAGAAAATGCAAAACGCCCTATCTAGCAAACAATTTAAAATTTGCTTTTTATAAACTAAAGCCTTCAAATATGTACGTCATCTCGCAAAACTAAATGCTTGCCTCTTCTAAAAAATTTTTAAATGTTAGGGCGTTTTGCATTTTCTGTGACGATATACATATATATATATATATATATATATATATATATATATATATATATGTATGTATGTACATACGTCTATATGTACAAAATGAAACTACAAATCCACAATTTTAAAATTTACAATCTTCTAACAATTTTGTATGGGATGAAATGATGAGAAACCTTACTATCAATGACAGTTTTAAATTAGTTCAACGCGAGAAGGTAAAACTATCTTAAAACTGTAATTGACAGTAAGGTTTTTTGTCATTGTATTCCTTTAAAAATTGTTAGAAGATTGTAAATTTGTATCTTTTATATTTGTAGTATGCCGAATTGGCATTTCATTTTGATACTATGTTTAATGCTGCCATGCCCATACAAACCGCCACACATAGCCCCATATTAGCATTTTCTATATCTGTACGTTTTTCTTCCCACATCTTTTCTATTTCTTCCCTATGTTGGTCGTACGAATTTTTTGATACATTTTTGTTTCCGAATGAGACACAAACATCACACTCATCTTTTTTAGCTTCGACTACAACAGAGTAAGACACTTTCATATCTTTGTTTTCCACGTTTGCTTAATACTCGGGTATGAAGAAACAACATTTTCGAAGTACAATTTTGTTGAATCACGTCTGCAATAATGAGATTCTACCTTTGGTAACCTTGTTAACCAATTTTCTAAAAAAAAAATCACGTCTTATGTGATAGCGTTGGCTCCTTGTGGAACATCGCTTCTTTTGTATGTGCAAACTTTTCCTTTTTTGCGGGCTCAACTGTGTCATGTTCCTCACTTATTCTTATCCAATTTCGCACTATCTTTCCTACTGTCGAAAGGAACATACTACGACATACTTGCAGACGTTTCGAATTTTTGTTTAAAAATATACAATTGACTGTTTCCGCCTAGAACTTTCAGAAAAATTTCTTTTGCGTTTTCACGTCATCTGCCAAAACGCAGTAAAAATTTCTTTTCTATAAACTCGTTTAACAATGAACAATATCTAGAGTTGTCAACTTTTCGACATTTTCCGAAAACCGGGTTTCGAATAGTTAAAACACCGCATTTTTCGGAACCCGGCTTTCGGTTTTTCTATTTGAAAACCGGCTCTTTCGGGTTTTTCTCATTAACAAAAATGTATACAACTTTTTTTTGCTTTTTATATAAAAAGAAAAAATTAATATTTGGCCGGATTTCAGTCTCAACGTTAAACTGGATTAAATTAAAAACTTAGACCATTATTATAAGGTACATTCGTATCAACATATGTAAAAGACATGCTTATGTATATTGTTTATAAAAATTTTAATATTTTAATTATTTTTGTTAAAGTAGTATTTTAAAAATAGAAGACAATTTAAATGCTGAGAGGACATACGGTTTTGCAATTTTGTTTTTGCTTATGGAAAAAACACGATCACTTATTGTAAAAGTTGGGTTAATTGTTAATAGCGCTGTGTATAATTGATTTATTTTTCTAGATCTTTTAGAAAATTGATCTAAATAATCAAAGTCTTCATTTAAATCTCTATTATTTAATATTTTTTTCTTTTTGGCGGATTTTGCAGTTCATTTAGAGTGCTTTTGAGCTCCTCTTCTAAGTTTTGAGAATTACTTTCGAAGCATTCCAATTCCGTCTCCGAACTAACATTTGAGTCCGTTTGTTGAAAGTCAGGGAAGAGTATCATACAACTCTTCTGTCATATTAATAACTTGATATCTAGAGGAATATTTTATATGTTCCCCAGATATAGGAACACTACCTAAGTGTAAATATAATATTAAAGTATTAAACACTACATTTCGTCTATCTAATATACGTTGTAATAATGATAACAATAAATTTTGGGAAATAGCATCACGTTGTTTTGTTAAGGTTTTCAGTAAGAATTTGAATATTCCTTCTGCTTCCAAAAGTGTTACCTTATAACTTGACAACTTTTTTGCTGCAATTTCCAAAGGCTTTAATGTGTTTGAGACACTTTCTAGTAATAACGATTCCGATTCAGAAAATGTTTCTAAATGTAAGTCTAATAATTATTAGACACATACATTATACATTACAATGTATGATTGACGCAAGATTTTATTATTAAAAATTTTGATAGCGAGTTTTAACGATGCTTTACATCTAGTTGAAGAAACAATTGATGCCCTATTTCCTTTTTATACCCTTCACATAGTGATAGGGTATATATCACTTTGTCATTCCGTTTGTAATTTCTTTATTATTCATTTGCGACCCCATAAAGTATATATATTCTGGGAAGCCGATTTAGCGATGTCCGTCTGTTGAAATCAAGTTTCCGGAGTCAAATAAAAAGATACAGACCAGGTAATGGTGTCAAACGTTTAGAAATATCCCGCTAACAATCGCTATTTAAAATCAGCAAAATCGGTTTACTATTGACCGAGATATAAGCGAAAACCCAGAGTAACCCATTTTTTTTTAGGACAAAATCCGTGCATATATCCCTATATATCTTAGTAAGTATAGTCACTCTTGCCACAAAACTTGGCACGGATACTCCTAAAGAAGGAGCCTAAATAATATTTTTTTCAGATTGGACCAGGGGAAGGGGTATTTTTCCTACAATTGCACAAATTTGGTGAAATATTCGATACGCTATATCTCGTAAACTATAACAGCTATCGACATAAAATGTTCTACAAAAAGTGATTGTACGCAAAGATCTACACTTTAAAGAACATTTTTTTGAGTGGGGGCAAAAAATGAGGTAGCTCCCATACAAATCGACAATTGTTATAAAATATTCGATACGCTATATCTCGGAAACTATAAAAGATATCGAAATGAAATGTTCCACAAAAAGTAATTGGGTAAGAATGCCTACGCTTCAAAGAAAAAATTTTTTGAGTGGGGGCAAAAAAAGGGGTAGCTCCCATACAAATCGACAATTATTATAAAATATTCGATACGCCATATCTCGGAAACTATAAAAGATATCGAATGAAATGTTCTACAAAAAGTAATTGGGCAAGAATGCCTACGCTTTAAAGAAAAAATTTTTTGAGTGGGGGCAAAAAAGGGGTAGCTCCCATACAAATCGACAATTATTATAAAATATTCGATACGCCATATCTCGGAAACTATAAAAGATATCGAATGAAATGTTCTACAAAAAGTAATTGGGCAAGAATGCCTACGCTTCAAAGAAAAAATTTTTTGAGTGGGGGCAAAAAAAGGGGTAGCTCCCATACAAATCGACAATTATTATAAAATATTCGATACGCTATATCTCGGAAACTATAACAGCTATCGACTTAAAATGTTCTACTAAAAATAATTGTACGCAAAGACCTACACTTTAAAAAAAAATTTTTTGAGTGGGGGCAAAACAAGGGGTAGCTCCCATACAAATCGACAATTATTATAAAATATTCGATACGCTATATCTCGGAAACTATAAAAGACATCGAAATGAAATGTTCTACAAAAAATAATTGGGCAAGAATTGCCTACGCTTTAAAGAAAAAATTTTTTGAGTGGGGGCAAAAAAAGGGGTAGCTCCCATACAAATTGACAATTATTATAAAATATTCGATACGCTATATCTCGGAAACTATAAAAGATATCGAAATGAAATGTTCCACAAAAAGTAATTGGGCAAGAATGCCTACGCTTCAAAGAAAAAATTTTTTGAGTGGGGGCAAAAAAAGGGGTAGCTCCCATACAAATCGACAATTATTATAAAATATTCGATACGCTATATCTCGGAAACTATAACAGATATCGAAATGAAATGTTCTACAAAAAATAATTGGGCAAGAATGCCTAAGCTTTAAAGAAAAAATTTTTTTAATGGGGGCAAAAAAAGGGGTAGCTCCCATACAAATCGACAATTATTATAAAATATTCGATACGCTATATCTCGGAAACTATAAAAGACATCGAAATGAAATGTTCTACAAAAAATAATTGGGCAAGAATTGCCTACGCTTTAAAGAAAAAATTTTTTGAGTGGGGGCAAAAAAAGGGGTAGCTCCCATACAAATCGACAATTATTATAAAATATTCGATACGCTATATCTCGGAAACTATAAAAGATATCGAAATGAAATGTTCCGCAAAAAGTAATTGGGCAAGAATGCCTACGCTTCAAAGAAAAAATTTTTTGAGTGGGGGCAAAAAAAGGGGTAGCTCCCATACAAATCGACAATTATTATAAAATATTCGATACGCTTTATCTCGGAAACTATAACAGATATCGAAATGAAATGTTCTACAAAAAATAATTGGGCAAGAATGCCTAAGCTTTAAAGAAAAAATTTTTTGAGTGGGGGCAAAAAAAGGGGTAGCTCCCATACAAATCGACAATTATTATAAAATATTCGATACGCTATATCTCGGAAACTATAAAAGATATCGAAATGAAATGTTCCACAAAAAGTAATTGGGTAAGAATGCCTACGCTTCAAAGAAAAAATTTTTCGAGTGGGGGCAAAAAAAAGGGGTAGCTCCCATACAAATCGACAATTATTATAAAATATTCGATACGCTTTATCTCGATATCGAAATGAAATGTTCTACAAAAAGTAATTGAGTAAGAATGCCTACGCTTCAAAGAAAAAATTTTTTGAGTGGGGGCAAAAAAAGGGGTAGCTCCCATACAAATCGACAATTATTATAAAATATTCGATACGCCATATCTCGGAAACTATAAAAGATATCGAATGAAATGTTCTACAAAAAGTAATTGGGCAAGAATGCCTACGCTTTAAAGAAAAAATTTTTTGAGTGGGGGCAAAAAAGGGGTAGCTCCCATACAAAATAACAATTATTATCAAAAATTCGATACGCTATATCTCGGAAACTATAAAAGATTTCAAAATTAAATGTTCTACAAAAAGTAATTGGGCAAGAAGGCCTACGCTTCAAAGAAAAAATTTTTTGAGTGGGGGCAAAAAACGGGGTAGCTCCCATACAAATCGACAATTATTATAAAATATTCGATACGCTATATCTCGGAAACTATAAAAGATATCGAAATGAAATGTTGTACAAAAAGTAAATGGGCAAGAATGCCTACGCTTTAAAAAAAATTTTTTTAATGGGGTCAAAAAAAGGGGTAGCTCCCATACAAATCGACAATTATTATAAAATATTCGATACGCTATATCTCGGAAACTATAAAAGATTTCAAAATTAAATGTTCTACAAAAAGTAATTGGGCAAGAAGGCCTACGCTTCAAAGAAAAAATTTTTTGAGTGGGGGCAAAAAACGGGGTAGCTCCCATACAAATCGACAATTATTATAAAATATTCGATACGCTATATCTCGGAAACTATAAAAGATATCGAAATGAAATGTTGTACAAAAAGTAAATGGGCAAGAATGCCTACGCTTTAAAAAAAAATTTTTTTAATGGGGTCAAAAAAAGGGGTAGCTCCCATACAAATCGACAATTATTATAAAATATTCGATACGTAAAAAATATCGAAATGAAATGTCCTACAAAAAGTAATTGGGCAAGAATGCCTACGCTTCAAAAAAAAATTTTTTTGAGTGGGGGCAAAAAAAGGGGTAGCTCCCATAAAAATCGATATTTATTATAAAATATTCGATACGCTATATCTCGGAAACTAAAAAAGATATCGAATGAAATGTTCTACAAAAAGTAATTGGGCAAGAATGCCTACGCTTTAAAGAAAACTTTTTTTGAGTGGGGGCAAAAAAAGGGGTAGCTCCCATAAAAATTAACAATTTTTATGAAATATTCGATACGCTATATCTCGGAAACTATAACAGATATCCACATCAAATGTTCTACAAAAAGTAATTGGAACACAAGGCCTACGCTTTGAAGAAAAAATTTTCGGATGGGGGGTGAAGAAGGGGCAGCTCCCATACAAATTAACAATTTTTATAAAATTTTCCATACGCTTCTTCTGGAAAACTATTACAGCTATCGACTTCGAATATTCTACAAAAAGTAATAATCAAATAATTCATACATTTTGGAAAAAAAGTTGGAGAAGAGCAGCGGGACTAGAACATTTAATAAGTTTTATTAACCTTTAAATGTGGATAATGTCGAAAACTTTTAAAACTTTCGACCTCAAATCTTCTTCATCTATTTCTATTATTCATACGAACGTTAAAATTTTGTTATTTTTTCTATGGACTTTAAAACTCGCACAAGGTTTTTTACTATATTATTTGCAGTACAAAATTACTCGGCTGGGTATATTTAAAGACCAATGTGAAGGGTGTATAAGATTCGGCACAGCCGAATATAGCGCTCTTACTTGTTTTTACATACAATTGCAATATTTCCTGCTTTTCTCTTGACATTTTTAACTGTTTTATACATTTTCTTAACTTTGTAATGGTCGGTTCAATATCAGCTACAAGCTCCACTTCCTTTGGTGAATTTAATTCATTGGATGCAGTGCTAAACTCTGAATTATCAGAATCATAAGCTTTCCAAAATAACCTTTTTGTAAAAAGTGTCTATGACACATAAATGAATGGCTAATTGGCTTAATATTTGCACCAATCTTTTTCATGACCGCAGCACCATCATGGGTCGAAGCTACTACATATGTATATCCTTACATAAATCCAAATTAAATTCGTTTAGTGTTATATTCACGTAAAGTTCTAAATTCTCAGATATTCCTCCTAAGCGTTATTCGTTCCAATCCTAAATTAAAAACCTATCTTTGTTAATTCAGTAATAGTAAACAAAATGTATAATATAAAAAAGGTATTTCCCCTCTAGGTTTTTTCCGATGTCATTCATGCATCTAACACTAGCATTAAGATATTTCATGTTTGGTATATCGGACCACTCATTCACAACAAAAGAAAACTTATTATTGCTTTGTATTTCCTTCTTGAAGTATTGTGTATATTCATCTTCCTTTTGTTCATAAAATTCACTTATCATTTTCCATATTGTCTTACTACTTTAGGGCGTTTCTAAGTGGATAGATTTTAGATAAGCCTTGGCCATTTTTGACTTTTGTAAGGCGTTTGCGGAAAATCCATCTTGATCAACACATTGCGCTAATATACCAGCAATTGTTTTATTTTTTGTGAACTGTGAGAGATTACGTGTAGCTGTTCCTGGGATCTCTGCTTGAGATGTGGAAGGATTATTGGTTGGTTTTCGTGGTAGTTCGCTCCCCGCAAACTGTCAAATAGAGTCTAAATGACCCCGTTTTGACACGTGGAAGGATTAGACTCGGCTTCCACTGTTATTTTTTGAATATTAAATGGTTTAACAGTGAGGAAGTTAATGCTCCTTTACACGATAGTATTTTTGGACACTTTAAGCATTGAACTTTGTCTTTTTCCCTCAATTTTTTAAAATATTGCCAAGCAATAGAACTCATTTTAACTTATTAATTTTTAGAAAAAGTTTGTTAACTGTTTGCAAGTTTTGCTTTATGTTGTCATTCAGAATGAAATGATAACATATAAAAAAGTCCTGCACACGCAATTTAGTAGTGAAAAAAGCGTTGAAGTGTGGAATACATTAAAATGAAAAATATTCGAAAATGTCAAATACTTCGACACTAAAACCCGGCTTTTCGAATAACCCGAAACCCGCCACTTTTCAAAATCCGGTTTAAGAAAACCGGAAAAATAGAAAAAACCCGGTTTTTCGGATAGCTCGAAGCCCGGTTTTGACAGCTCCAACGTACTTTTTCGCAATACATTGACTGACACGGCGACCCAAGACGTTTTTTCTCATTAATATTTATTTTGCTTCTGGTATTGTAGCACTATTGTTTTAATATTCCTCGTCAGATTGACAATTTTCATCTATGTATGTACATTTTTCATATTTATTTGATTTTTATATTTGGCCAATTCACAAGTTCTGTCGTATGGCTTATAGCTTCAAAAAATACGATTTTAGTAAATTCACTTGTGAGTAGAGAACTTTATTGTGTTGTTACTGTATTGTATGTCAAATGCAAAACCGGAAAACCAACCTATTGGCCAACCGACCACAATAAAATTACAGACGTAATAGATTTTGGCGTAGCAAAAGGTATATCCCCGGAGCTTATTTAGGCGCAAGCCTCTCTGGATTCATCTTCTGACCACTCACCCGCAATTATTACTATTTGCAGTCCTCACCAAATAGCAACTAGTGATTTTTTCTTATCTAAAAGAGTAAATTGGTTGAAATATAAAAAATATATCAGCTCTCACTGCCCGGAACACATACCACTAAAAACTCCCCAAGAAATCGATGATTGCCTGAGTATCCTAAATGAGAACATTAAAGCAGCCGTTGAACATGCTTCTTCAACAAACCGTCAGGTGAAAAACAACAAAATTTTTTCTGTCGATGTTGAAGAGCTTTTATCTGAAAAAAGGAGAGCACGAAGAGAATGGCAACAGCACAGATCGCCCCAACTTAAAACGAAGCTAAAAGAGTGAACAAATCGCTTAAAAAACTTGCTGGAGGTACACAGAATTGCATCAATTAAGAAGTATTTGGAAGGTCTAGACGCGACTCCTCAAACAAATTATTCTTTATGGCGATCAGCCAGTCGTCTCAAAAGACCCGTAATCGCAGCAAAATGTACCCACGTAACGTTTACTTTACGCAAAGAAACGTGCTCTCCAATCCTTATTAACAACCATATGGTGCCTCAACGAATTAAGGCGAAATACCTTGGCATTCACCTGGACCGTCGCCTAACATGGAAGACGCATATAGATGCGAAGTTGACGCAAATAAAACTTAAAGCTACACAACTTCATTGGCTAATTGGCAGAAACTCTGTGCTTCGTCTTGATTGTAAACTTCTACTCTACAAATCGATTTTGAAACCAATTTGGTGCTACGGTATACAATTATGGGGCACTGCTTCCGCCTCTAACATAGAAAAAATACAACGTCGTCAAAACAAAATCCTAAGAATGATAACTGGTGCTCCTTGGTATATTAAAAACAGCAACATCCATAAGGATCTACAAGTTCCACTAGTTAAATGTGAAATCCTGATTTATGTGGACAAGTATTTAAACAAGCGGGAAACGCATCCAAATCCGCTCGCTCGAAACATCTTGCAACATAGTGGACACACTCGTCTGAAAAGAAGGGACACTATTGAACTTAGATGAAACTGTTTAAATTAATTTACTTTGTTATGAGAACTTAAATTTTGGTCTGGTACTGACTGGACTAATATAAATTACATAGTTTTAAGATTTGAATACTTATTGTTAGTTCGCATGAGCGAAGATTCAATAATAAAAATATGAGAAAAAAAAAAAAAATTGCAAAATTGGGAATACCTTGTAAAACTGATTCCATGGTGCGCTGCCAAATTGCGGTTAGTTCGCTGCTCCGTAAACAGCTCGGGTAGGTCGTATCAACCCACGCGTAGGATAGTTCAGTGTTAGTGAGTGTGTCAACTCTTCATCAATTTGTTAGTGAGAATAAGCATCCGTTATGTCCAAATGACAAAAAAGTTTTGACTCGTTCATTTTATTAAAAATTTTTTCTGGTTTGGGTTTGGGGTGTTCATCCACAATTATTCTCGGGTTCAGAGTTGGCTTATAATTATCTGTTATTATAATGTTGCCGTCTTTTTTTGCAACTACGTGCGTTGATGCTTATTCGGAGAAATCAACCTTTGTATAGCGAAGATTCAATAATAAAAATATGAGAAAATAAAATGCAAAACGTCAGTTTAATGTAGTCACTTAGCAAACTTTTTAGAAACGTGAACGTACATAAATAGTTTTCGACAATAAAAAAATAAAAACACTAAGAAATCTTACCACGTTTAAAGAATTTGTTTCCATTAAATATAAATAAACTTAAGCGTTTACTTTTATACGTTCTTCTTCAACTAAAGTCGGCATTCATGTAATTTGATAGCATTATACCAAACCGGGAGTGGAAGTTTTAATTTGAGGTTAATTGGTTATAAATATGAAATAAAAAGCAATTTTAATTAAAATACCAAAAAACCTAATTTGAATTTAATTAAGAATATATGAATCGGAATATGTAAATTGGACAATTGTATTCTCTTACTAATTTAAAAGTGATAATATGCATCTTAACGCAGAACAGTGTCTACACAATTAAAAGAAAACTGTTCTTCTGATGGAGTGGTTTTCAAAAATCAATTCCAACAACAGTTATCAGTTCTTTCTCTACAATATTTGGACTTAACCGTTATATAAAAAACATATATCTTAATATATTAATTGTTTTGTAGAACGTAATGCAACAATAAGCTCAAAGTACCGGCTTTTTAGAAAATTATTTGAAAAATTTATATTAATTTTGATAAAATTTACTTAAATTTGTGTAAGGAGGAATAAGAACCA
Organism: Melanophora roralis; assembly: GCA_963583895.1. Taxonomy (NCBI): domain Eukaryota; kingdom Metazoa; phylum Arthropoda; class Insecta; order Diptera; family Rhinophoridae; genus Melanophora; species Melanophora roralis. Next base: position 69,697,262 of record OY757190.1, on the reverse strand, counting down.
CACAAAAATTCAATTTGTTAGATTTTTTTTTGCAGCAACACAACTTTCCTAGTTTTTATAAAAATTAAAAGTTATAACTAAAGCAAAAGAATTATATTGTATATACAGTATCGGCCAAAACCTAAGCACCCCCTCAGTACATTTTTTTAAAATGATAATTTTTTTAAGAAAACAAAGATATTAAAACTAATTTTTTTATTTTTTTATTTATTTATATCCTTTTTATTGAAAAACACAAACTTAAGGAATTCAGAATATAAAAAAAAAAGTTAAAGCTCAAAAAATATTTTAAGGTCCAAATATAAGCGGACTAAACTAAAGCACCCCTAATTTAAGGTACCAAAAAAAACTCTGGAACTCAATATTTCGTTGCGAACCCTTTATTATGGATGACACAGGCACATCTTTTAGGCATAGAGGATATTAAATTATTAATTACGTCAGGTGATATTGATTCCCAGGCTATTTTTGCGGCTTCAAATAAATTTTCTTTGGTTTTGCAATTTTCTCGGTTGATTTTTGAATTGACGATCTCCTACAAGTTCTCAATTGGGTTTAGATCAGGGGATTGGGCAGGCCAACGGAGAACTTCTATCGAATTGCTCTCGAACCACTCTTTAACAACTTTTGACGTGTGTTTTGGGTCGTTATCTTGCTGGAATGTCCATTTAAGTGGCATCTCTTCTTCAGCATAAGGCAACATAACGTCTTTTAATATGTCACGATACATAAAACGATCCATATTTCCATCAATCTTATGAATGGGCCCAATCCCTTGCCCAGAGAAACAACCCCAGACCATTATGTTGCCGCCTCCATGCTTTACAGTTGCCCATTTGGTCTGCGCACACGTCTTATGCCATCTGAATCCTTTAAATTAAACTTCGATTCGTCAGAAAACAGCACAGTCCTCCATTTTTGCACACTTCAGGTGAGATGGACCTTGGCGAATTCAAGTCTGGCTTTTTAATTTTTTGACGATATAAAAGGTTTCTTTACTGGTCGTCGACTGAATAATCCGGCCTCTACCGCCCTTCTGCGAATCGTTCTTTCGCTAATTTTTAAATTTAGGCGGTTTCGTATGTGACTAGAAGATGCTGTATGATCATTTTTAATTGTCCTTTTAATTAAGGAGTCATCATGTCGTGAAGTTTCACGTGGCCTTCCGCCAGAATGAGTAGGAGATGTGCGACCAGTCTGCAAAAACTTTTTAATTAGCCTAGAAATAATTGATCTGTTGATGGAATAAATTGCACTCAATTGATGTCTTGATAAGCCGGCTCTCCAATCATCAAGAATTCTAATTCTAAACTCACTTGAATATTTATTACGTGCCATTACTCTTTAATTCAATGAAAACTTTGAAACAATGACATTTCTCGCATAAATTTTTACAAGTTTTTCTTCTTAACACTGCAACTTAGTAGCTGCTGCATTTTTGAAGAGTACCGTTAACGAATACAGTAATGTCGCACTAGCTTAGTAAAATTTCCAAACACAATACTAGGGGGTGCTTTAGTTTAGTCCGCTTATATTTGCGACTTTAAATATTAATTGAACTTTAAATTTTTTTTACTAAACTCTGAATTCTTTAAGTTTATGTTTTTCAATAACTAAGATATAAATAAATAAAGAAATAAAAAAAATATATTTAAATATCTATGTTTTCTTGAAAAAATTATCATTTTAAAAAAATGTACTGAGGGGGTGCTTGGGTTTTGGCCGATACTGTATATATACAAGGTGGCGCAAAAGTAATCCTCCTATCAGATAATGCTATAAATTTTGCAATTGGCCCCTAATGTCAGTTCTGTTTTGACATTTGTGTAGTAAACAAATGCGAAATACACGTTAATAAACAATGTTACGCTACACTGCTCCAGAACGCGGAATATTGGTGACTATTTATTTGACCAATAATCGGTCGGTGACTTTGGCACAATGTGAATTTCGTCGCAGATTTCCTAGCCGTCCAACGCCTACTGGTAAAACACTGCGACGTTTGCTGCCAGGCGTGGCAGACCCCGGAGAAGCCGTTCTGTAGAGAATATTGCTGCTGTAGCCGAAGATGTCATGGAAGCGCCGCACAGTGCTGTGTCCCATAGACAAAAAAAAAAAAACAATTAAAAAAAATGTTTTATATTGTAGATAAAAATACATAAATAGCTCGACAGATAACAATAAATTTTAAAGAATTTTTTAGATTTAGCTCTTTTTGGTGGCGCTAGGGGGCGCCAAAGTCAAAGAATTTAAAGTAAAAATAGCTAAACAAATACCTGTAGTAACTAACTATATTTGCAACTAACTGTAAAAAATTTTTTTTGTGATTTCTTTTATAAGTATTTTTTATTGGTTTAAAAAATGCTTATTCACTTAAGCTCTAAAAATTTTTTAGCTTTCTTGGAAAATTAAAAAAAAACGAAAAATATGGTCTATGGGTTTTTTCTGTTTTCAAAAATTTATACTGTTTTTTAATAACAAGAAAAAAAATTCAAAAAGTTTAACCACAACTTTAAAAAATAATTATTTTTAAAAATGGTTTTCGTGTTTTTTCTTAAATTTTGACAGTTTTCTAAGGTTTAAAAGAAAAAAAACTACAAATACTGTTAAATATAAATTCCAGTTAATACTGTTTAATAAAAAAACAGCAAAAATAGAAAAGGTTTTGCGTTTGTATGTATTTTACGCTATAAAATGACACTAAAATCCCAAATTACCTTGGTTTTTTTTATTGTTTTAAAATAAAAAATAATTGTAAAAATTTAATTTTTTGGACTAGGAAATTAAAATTTTTTCTTGTAATAGCTAACTATATTCGAAACCAACTGTAAAAAATTTTTTAGTATATTATTTTCCCATACATAGTTTTTGTTGGTTTACAAAATGCTTATTATTCACTTAAGCTCTTAAAATTGTTTAACTTCGATTGAAAATTGTGTTTTTCTGTTTTTAAAAATCCATACTGTTTTTTAATAATTACAAGAAAAAAAATTTAAAAAAATTAACCACAACTTAAAAAAAATTATTTTTAAAAATGGCTATTTTCGTGATTTTTTCTCAAATTTCGACAGTTTTCTGGGTTAGAAAATAAAAAAAAAATTACAATATAATAACATATAAAACCAAATTGATACCATAAGATTAGATTAATTAAAAAATGAGATAAATTAAAAATATAAGTATAAAATTGTGTTTGCCTCTTTAACGCTACAAGATGCCGCTAAATTAACAGATTCGTTGTTTACCTTCCACCACTGTTACTTTTTTCCCAAAAATATAAATAAGTTAGTATAAAAAATCGCTAGTAGTTAGCTAAACTTTTAAAGTGTTTAAAATGTTAGCTATGAACTGCCAAAAAATTTGTTTTTTTCCAGGTCAATTGTTACTACTTATAACAAAAACTAGATCAAAATATGACAAAAATTTAATGTTTTTCATAAATCTTATAAAACTTTGCATCACAACAAACTAATGCAGCAATTGAAAATCGCTAGATTTGACTCCCACCTTCAAATATTATTTGCCGTTATTTTTTATTTAAATTGGAGATGGGTACGTGACAGAAGTTTTTTTTGCAACATCCTTTGTTTATAGTAAGCAAAATTGTTTGGTGGAGTGTTCGCAAATATTGCACACAGACATTTCAGTTAAAGAAAAAATTAAAATTTTTTAATAAAATGTTCAATAAATTTATATGCTTATAACTAATTACTTTTACAAACGGGTAAAATTGAGGTCGCGTGGTTCAATAAATTACCGTGCACATCTTTAATCATAGTGTAAACAAAGATTTTAATAAAACATCAAGTAATTGGTCAAAACAAATTATTTAAAGTGATGGTTTTTATTTTATATAATTCAGATATAGTTGACTGCTAGATAAAAGCAACTTCTGAAGATAAAGAACCAGAGGTATATAAATATGTTAAAAGAAAAATAGGCGAGTCATATTTTGACGAAAAAAAGTTATTACAAAGTGTTTATTTCTTCCACATCAAAATGAAAAATTTTTAGAAAGAAAGCAGGGGTAACTTAATGCATTTAAAAAAGAAACATTCTTCATGGGTAAGTAAGTTTTATAATTTTTAATTGCTATTCTAAAATAAAGATATTATTAAATACATTTAATTTAAATTCTTAGCAACTAAACACAAAAATAAATTATTACAAAGTGTTTATTTCTTTCACATCGAAATGAAAATTTTTTGGAAAGAAAGCAGGGGCAACTTAATGCATTTAAAAAAGAAACATTCTTCGTGGGTAAACAATATTTTTTTGATGCTGATGATGTAAGTTTTATAATTTTTAATTGCTATTCTAAATTAAAGATATTATTAAATATATTTAATTTAAATTCTTAGCAACCAAGCACGAGGAAAATTGCTTATGAAAATTTGCTGCTTCCAACTCCAGAATGTGATACAACAGTGGCTTTACATTCAACAGAAACTTCATGTAAAAAACGTGGTAGACCGACAAAAGATTTTGGCAGCACTACAGTCAAAACTAGATACCGAAGAGTGGCTGAGTTAGTATTAAAATGTTCCCTTGAGGAACTAGAATTTGCAGCGGAAAATTTAAAACGGGAATCTCATTCTGTTTTGCAAAGCCTAATGTCGAATTCAAAATGCTTACCAGCAACAAAAGCTTTGGCGCTATATATGAATTTAGATTTGACCGAAAGAAAATATAGTGTGCAACGTAACACAATAAATGAAATACACCAAAATTGTTTTTCATCTCTGTATGCGTTACAAACTGAAAAAAAAATTATTCCGCTTATTGTGGTATCTGAAAATAAATTTCAGGGTGCTTGTCTGAAGAAGTATTGGAAGCCAATCACAAAATCGTGAGAAAAGCAAGACTGCGCCATACGAGAAAAACGTCACAAAAATACACTCATAAAGATTTAATGACTTATTTAATACTATCTTTAGATTGGTTTTTGACTTCAAAAAGGAATCCAAAGACCAAAAAAAATTATTATTTGCAGAAATTGAAATGCTAATGAGCCAGTTGAAGACGACGAGCAAATGTTTCATTGAGCGGCAATATTTTTTGGAAAGAGTCCAATACTGAAGATGATTTATTGTAAAATAAAATATATATAAATTATTAAAAAAATAAAAATTATTATTAAAAAACAGAGTTCAGAAAAGTACACACATTGTTTAAAAATCTCGTACATAAATGTGAAAGAACACAGCTCAGTACAACCAACATATGTTTTTATTATCATAACATTTATGTGTGTCTCCAAATTTTTGTTGGTGTTAAACACAGTCAGTCATGTACTTTGTTGTTTTGATAAACAACATTAAGAAGTTCACGTACTGTTCGATTGAAACACACTTCAAACGCACAGCTTCGAGTGTACCAATATTCTAAGTTCGTGTATGTATGCCTTAACAGAGTACATGTACGATAGACAGATTCCAGTGTACCTATACATTATGTTCATGTACGTGTACCTTAAGAAAAGTACATGTACGATATTGTTATTCTCGTGTGTTTGAATTTTACGTAAATGTTTGTGTTTGCAAAAAGTACATGTACGCTAATAATATGAACATTTATGTACGAACATTTTTGCAGTTTACAGTTGAGAACTAGTACTGGTGCTTTTTTTACTATTAAAATACAGGTATATATAATATGTATAATATAAAAATTACAAACGGAATGAGAAACTTATATATACCCTTATTACTTTTGTTAAGGGTATAATAACACAAAAACAAACAAAATAACATACCCAGAAAAAAAAAACATGCGTTTAATAAACTGAACAAACGTTCAATTTTGTTTCAATTTTTATTTGCGTATAGTAAATGTTTCCAAATGTTCGTACATAAATGTTCGTATTATTAGCGTACATGTACTTTTTGCAAACACAAACATTTACTTAAAATTCAAACACACGAGAATAACAATATCGTTCATGTACTTTTCTTATGGTACACGTACATGAACATAATGTATAGGTACACTGAAATCTCTCTATCGTACATAAACTCTGTTGTCGCATACATACACGAACTTAAACAATTGGTACACTCGAACCTGTGTGTTTGAAGTGTGTTTCAATCGAACAGTACGCGAACTTCTTATGATCGTTTACAAAATCAAATATTAAAACGAAACACACATAAATGTTATGAAAATAAAAAATGTGTTAGTTGCTTTTGAACAGTACGCTGAATGTTTGATGTGTGTATTTTCTGAACCTTGTTAAAAAACGCACTTATACGTATTTTAAATTTAATTTTAATTTAAAAAGATTGTAATTTTGTACTCTCACGTTGTCGTCAAAATCATAATGAAGAAGATTTTTAGCCAATTTAATTTTTATTTTCTATTTTTATAAATAAATTTCAATGTGATTTGGCAATAACATTTGTTTGACACATAATAATAACCATACCACCCAATTTAATGAGAATCGGATAACTTTTGTAACAGTCTTAGCATTTTTGCGAAAAAGGATATATGGCAGGACCTAGAGTCCTTGCGTCAATCCCAATAAAAATAATCACACAAGTTACTAGCACGGGATGTAAATAATCTACGGACTATTGTAACTTTCTGTGCAGTTATGTTCTATATATGGGCAGTAGGCGTGTCCTTTGCCCGATTTTTTCAAAAAATTGAATTTTTCTTAATATATGTAAGTATTTTATACTAGTGTACCAAATTTCAAAACTCTGGAACCACTCCTTCTATTTTTGTCCCATCACTATATGGGATCAAAGCACTGTCGATGTCGACCAGACGACGTGCCACGCAAATGGCTATCAGTCGACGGTCTTTACAGAGATTTTTGGTACAAGATTTGAAGATGTTTCCGTACAAAGTCCAGACGGTGCATCAGCTGTTAGCTGCTGACCGCCAATCGCGTCTAACATACGCTCAAGCCATCCTTAATCACCACCAAGAGGAAGATGATTTTTCATCAAAAATAATCATGAGTGATGAGGCCCATTTCCATCATAGCGGGTACGTAAATAAGCAAAATTTACGCTTCTGGGGCAATGAAAATCCGCGTATGACCCACGAAGAGCCATTACACCCGCTCAAAGTTACTGTATGGTGTGCTGTTTTCGCTGAAGGAGTCATCGGACCTTTTTTCTTCGAAGACGTCGCACAGTGCTGTGTCCCATAGACAAAAATACAATAAAAAAAATGTTTTATATTGTAGATAAAAATATATATGTAGGTCGACAGATAACAATAATTTTTAAATAAATTTTAAAGAATTTTTTCGATTTAGCTCTTTTTGGTGGCGCTAGGGGGCGCCAAAGTCAAAGAATTTGAAGTAAAAATGGCTAAACAAATACCCGCGTCTTACATGCTTCAGGAAAACAGTTGTAAAAAAATTATTTTTTTGACTATGAGATTGAAATTTTTTTCTGTAGTAAATAACTATATTTGCAACTAACTGTCAAAAAATTTTTTGTAATTTCTTTTTTTATAAGTATTTTTTATTGCTTTGAATAATGCTTATTATTCACTTAAGCTCTAAAAATTTTTTAACTTTGATGGAAAATTAAAAAAAAAAAAGAAAAATATGGTCTATGGGTTTTTTTCTGTTTTCAAAAATTTATACTGTTTTCTAATAACTACAAGAAAAACAATTTTAAAAATTTAATCGGAACTTTAAAAAAAAATTTTTTTTTAAAAATGGCTATTTTCGTGATTTTTTCTCAAATTTCGACAGTTTTCTAAGGTTTAAAAGAAAACAAACTACAAATACTAAAAAATATAAATTTAGATTAATATTGTTTAATAAAAAAACCGCAAAATAGTAAAATTTTTGCGTTTCTATGTATTTTACGCTATAAAATGACACTAAAACCCCAAATTACCTAGGTTTTTTATTGTTTTAAAAAAATTATTGTAAAAATTTAATTTTTTTAACCAGGAAATTCAAATTGTTTCTTGTGATAGCTAACTATATTCGAAACCAACTGTGCAAAAATTTTCATTATATTATTTTGCTATACATAGTTTTTGTTGCTTTGAAAAATGCTTATTATTCACTTAAGCTCCAAAAATTTTTTAACTTTGATGGAAAATTAAAAAAAAAAGAAAAATATGGTCTATGGGTTTTTTTCTGTTTTCAAAAATTCATACTGTCTTCTAATAACTACAAGAAAAAAAATTTTAAAAATTTAACCGGAACTTTAAAAAAATTTTTTTTTTAAAAATGGCTGTTTTCGTGATTTTTTCTCAAATTTCGACAGTTTTCTGAAGCTAAAACTATAAAAAAAAAACTTACAATATAATAACATATAAAACCAAATTGATACCATAAGATAATAATAATTAACGAGATAAATTAAAAAAATAAGTATAAAATTGTGTTTGCCTCTTTTTGACGCTCAAGATGCTGCTAAATTAACAGATTGACGTTGGTGTTTCATTGTTTACCTCACACCACTGCTGCTAACTTTTTTTTCCCAAAAATATAGAAAAGTTAGTATAAAAAATCGCTAGAAGTAAGCTAAATTTTAAAAATATAAGCTTTTGTTTTTTCCAGGTCTGTTGTGACTACTTATAACAAAAACTAGATCAAAATATGACAAAAACTTATGTTTTTCATAAATCTTATAAAACTTTGCATCACAACAAACTAATACAGCAATTGAAAATCGCTAGATTTGACTCCCAGAGTTAGTAATAAAATGTTCCCTTGAGGAACTACATTTTGCAGTGGAAAATTAAAAACGGGAATCTCATTCTGTTTTGCAAAGCCTAATGTCGAATTCAAAATGCTTACCAGCAACAAAAGCTTTGGCGCTATATATGAATTTAGATTTGACCCAAAGAAAATATAGTGTGCTACGTAATACAATAAATGAAATACACCCAAATTGTTTTCCGTCTCTGTATGCATTACAAACTAAGAAAAAAAATTTATTCCGTCTATTGTGGTATCTGAAAATGAATTTCAGGGTGCTTGTCTGAAGAAGCATTGGAAAACCACAAAATCGTGAGAAAAGCAAGACTGTCCCATACGAGGAAAACGTCACGAAAATACACTCATAAAGATTTAATACTATTTAATACTATCTTTAGATCCGTTCATTTTGCCGTAACTTGATGAACTAGGATTGGAAAACATGTGGTTCCAACAGGACGGTGCAACAGAACACACTGCACGTGCCACAACCGATATGCTGAAGGATGCATTTCCCGGGCGCCTAATCTCCCGTTTTGGCGATTTGAACTGGCCAGCAAGATCGCCTGATTTGACCGCTCCAGACTTCTTTTTGTGGGGCTTTTTGAAGTCGCGTGTTTATGTCAACAAGCCTCAGACTTTTGCAGCTCTTAAAGACAATATCCATCAAGAATGTGAGGACCTATCGCCGGAAGTTTTGGCCAAAGTGATGGAAAATGCCATAAAAAGGGCTCAAATGACAATCAACTGTTGCGGCGGCCATTTACATGACATCATATTCCCGACTTGATGCAAAAAAAAATTAAAAGACCAAATAAAAATAATCCAAAAGAAGAATCAAAGTTTTTCATTTTTTTTAAATTACAGCAAAAAAACATCGGAAGGTTATTCTTGCGCCACCTTGTATATATGTATATATATATATATATACAGGGTTGGGCAGTATTTCAAATACTTGTATTTGAAATACAAATACGTATTTTGTATTTGTATTTGAAATACCACCTTCTAATGTATTTTGTATTTGAAATACCTAACACTGAAGTATTTTGTATTTGAAATACTTATGATGTCAAAATACATTTTTCAAAATACATTTTTTTGTTATACAAAAAGTTGTCATTAGCAAAATAAAAAATTTTGCAATATCCAAAAAAAAACCGAATGGGAACTTTGTCTTAGTATTCATTTATGTCTTTGGCTTAGTAAGGTACGTTCTCAGGGCTCACTCATTCACGTAATATCAAGAGCTCAGCGGATATTTGGAAACGTGAATGTCAAAAAAATTAAATCTATTATATAATTATATAAAAATGGGGTGTATGTATGTATTTTGTAGCTGGCCACACTAGTGGATCGATTTTTGTGAAATTTTTACAGAGTGTTACTTAAAGTCTGAAAGAAACAATAGGCTACTTTTTTTTTTGGAAATTATTGCTGCCACACCCACAATACGCCCATTTGTGTGGGAAGGTTAGGTTATGAATTGCCTTACAAAATTACCCAAGGCCATGTTGGTCAAACGCGTAGAGCTAAATACATGAAATTTTTAACACGTGTTAAGCTTTACATGTTTGTTTAAATGCACATGAATTTTTAAACAGTGGGCCCGTAGAGTGATAAAAAGGGGACAAAAAGGGAAAAATGTGTAACCTATTATCTTTTGATGTAGGCGTTTTTTGTAACTTAAAACCAATAAAGATAGAAACATTATTCAAATTGGGTGCGACAGGCCTAAAAATAATTTGAACGGTTTTGGGTCCTTTTTTAATTATTGGACCCTATAGGGGAAAAGGGTTAAAATTATGTTTTACTACTTTTATGTAACTACTAAAATAGAAAAATTATTTCATTGGCATTCGCTAGGTTACCAAAGTATGTTAATCTGTTAATAAAGTAGCCCTTTATTATATATAGAAGTTTATAAAAGAATTTTTTATGAATTCCCAATTTTTATATGTTAACTAAAGAGCAGGGCTGACATATAATTTGTTGCAACCTAAGTGGGGCAATCAGTAAATAAAAAAAATATATCAATGCTTTTATTTACATATTTTGGTAATTTAACTATGATTGGTGTAGCGAAGCACACCGAGGCTAAGCTAGTTTTGTATAAAAATTAAAATTTTTTAGTCATTCACACTTTTAAGCACAACAAGTAAGATCGCTATATTTGGCTGTGCCGAATCTTATATACCCTTTACATTGGTCTTAATATATCCAGCCGAGTTATTTTGTACTGCAAATAATATAATAAAAATACCTTATGCCAGTTTTAAAGTCCACAGAAAACCTTACAAAATTTTAACGTTCGTATTGATAATAGAAATATATGAAGAAGATTTGAGGTCGAGAGTTATAAAAGTTTTCGACATTATTCATATTAAAAGGTTAATAAAAGTTGTTAATTTTTATAGGATGTTTTAGTCCCCCTGCTCCTCTTTAATTTTTTTCAAAATGTAGGTCTTTTCATCGAATTACTTTTTGTAAAACACTAGAAGTCGATAGCTGTTATAGTTTCCGAGATATAGCGTATCGAAAATTTCATAAAAAAGTGTTAATTTTTATGGGAGCTACCCCTTTTCCTTCCCTTTATTTTTAAGTGTAGGCCTTGTTGCACAATTACTTTTTGTAGAACATTTAAAGTCGATAGCTCTAATAGTTTCTAAGATTTAGCGCATGAAATATTTGAGAAAATTTGTGCAATTGTAGACAAAAAACCACTTCCCCTGATCCTATCGGGAAAAAAAGTTTTGTGGCAAGAATGACTATATTTACTGAGATATATAGGTATATGTGCACGAATTTTGTCCTAAAAAACGATATTTTCAATAGTGTGACACAAATAACTGATCCGTATCACTTTATTTGACTCCGGAAACTTGATTTCAACAGACTGACAGATAAAATGATCATATCAACTTTCCTATCTGTATGGGGTCGCAAATGGATAATAAAGAAATTACGAACGGAATAACAAGCTGATTTATACCCTTATCACTATGTGAAGGGTATACAAAATAAATGCAGGGGGTGCATTTTTGAATTCATCAAGGCTTTACTTTTAATTTAATTTGTTTTTCACATACAGAGAACCAAGGCACATTCAACCAGGTAGTACTGAGGCCCAGCTGATTAAAATCAATTTGACATTTTCACGTTATAAAAATTAAATTTTTTACTTATGAAATATTTATTTTTCTGACATTCTACCGTTCAAACACAAAAAGGAAATGTGCCTTGCAGAGAACTGTTTTCATAAAATTTAACACCAGTATGTGTTTATCAGGACCTGTAGAAAGATTGGTTTTCTTTAGCAGGATTTATATATTTTCCAACAAGAAGCTGCCTATCTGATTAAACTTTTAAAAATCTAGTGTTCATGATTAATAGTTAAAAATGTATTTTGTATTTCAAATAAAAGATTCTAAAATACTGTATTTTGTATTTGAAATACTCGACTTGAAAGTATTTCGTATTTGAAATACAAGCGGAGCAAGTATTTTGTATTTCAAATACAGCAAAGCATGTATTTTGCCCAACTCTGTATATATACAGCTGTGTTCAATATAATAGGAGTGTGGAAACCCAATTTGCAATGCTCAAAAATTGCTAGTATGTCAGCTTCCAAAGCGCGCATTTTTTTATCGGTGTTTGCAATGGAATGTGCTAAGTAATATTTGAGTGATAATGTACTGAAAAATTGTACTGTTATTGTTATTTGTTATTTTCTTTTATGGTCGAACAATTTCAACTGTTCAAAAAAATAGGGAGTATGGTTAAATTTTTTTAAAAAAAAATTGTTCTGAAGTAAGATATTTAAAAGTAAGTTTGAAAAAGTTTCGTTATAACTTTTTTTTATAGTTTTAAAATATAATTTGTTGATTAGTGGGACGAGAAAAACACTGTTCTGAATAGAAGCGAGCCCTCATAAAAAATTTAAGACAAAAAGGAAAAACTTACAAAGAAATTAAAGAAACCCTCAGATGTTCAGACCAAATGATAGCCAATGCCGTTAACTACTAAAAAAAATTATAAAACTCGTGCCCGAAAACAAAAAACATCTAGTGTAGATGGCCGCCTTAAAGCTAGATTCAGTAAGAGTGAGCTTTCGACGTCATCAAAAAAGATAAAACAGGAGCTTAACCTTCCTGTTAGTGCTGTAACCATCCCAAGACGACAATTAGAAAACCAATTGTGATCTTAAACTCGTTGTGTGCGGACGTGTTACGCGAGTGTTAATAAGAGCGAATATTTGTAATAGGTGGCAAACAATTTTTATTATATATGTACATACATATTGTATACATAAGTAAAAAAAACAAAACAAAAACGGTAAATGAGTTACAGTAATCGTCGTGACAGTGGGCCTAATAGCAGAAATGCTTATATTGTGTTAAGCTCAACAAGCGTGAGCAATGAAAACATTAGAGACTATGAATACAATTAAAACTATTTGAGTGAGAAACCAAAAATAAATACAAACAATTTAAGTGCAAGTGCACCAAATTTAAATAAGTGTTTTGAACAAGGGACAAATTTAGCCCAATCTCTTTTTAAAAATTATAAAAAAAATACCGAGGCACCATCCTCATCGCGGTCTTCCTTATTAAATTTAGAAATTGAACCTACAGTTGCTAAAGGTGGTCACAGTCCACTTTCTTTACAAGTTCCAAAGGTCCAGGTAGGAATGGACCGTTATAAAACAGTTCTTAAGAGGGGAAGAAGCCCCAAATCGGCAGAAGTTACAAACGCAGCAAAAATATTGAAAGATGAAGAAAAGCCGACCTCATCGCAAAATCGTTTTGCCATTTTGCAGGAGGAAAATGATGCCCCATTACCCGAAAGAAAGCCATTTAAGCCTCCCCCAATATATTTGAGAGAGAAAAACTCAAATGATCTCATAAAGTTTTTAGTTGAGTTAATAGGCGAAAACAACTTTTATGTTTCGAACATAAAGCGTGGTAGCATTTTTGAAACTAAAATTCAAGTGAATCACGAGAACGCTTACCGCACTACGGTTTCCGAACTTGAAAAACATAAGAAAAGCTTCTACACCTACCAACTTAAGAACGCAAAAGGTCTACAGGTTGTTATTAAAGGTATTGATTCAAATGTTGACCCAGAGGAGATTAAGGCCAGTTTGTGCAGCAAAGGCTTTAAAGCCAAGTTTGTATCAAACATTAGAAACAGAGAAAGGTATCCCCAACCAATATTTCGAGTGGAGCTTGAGCCTGGTGATGTAAGTTTAAAAAAGAATGAGACTCACCCTATTTATGACTTAAAATATATTTTGCACCGAAGAGTTGTAGTTGAAGCGCCACATAAGCGATCTGGGCCCGTACAGTGCTTAAACTGCCAGGAATATGGTCACACCAAGGCTTATTGCAAGTTGCCTTCTGTTTGTGTTGTGTGTGGTGACCTGCATGCTACGACTAATTGCGAAAAGCCAAAAGATGATCTTCGGGTAAAGAAATGCAGCAATTGCGGAGGTAACCACACGGCCAACTATAGAGGTTGCCCCGTTTTTGATTCAGTTAAACGTTTATATAAGCCGAAAGTGGTTCCTGCCCCTCCCAGCCTTTAAATATACCAACTACAAACATGCCTCCATTAGCACAACCAACTACAAGTCAAGTTTCCTATGCCAACGCATTAAAGTCTAACCAGCCCAATGCACGTAAGCCTACAACACAACAAGAGATGCCAACAAATGAACCAACCGAGTCCAGTTTTAGCCGCCTCGAAGCTGTAATTGACAATATGGTTAAACAATTTACGCAGTTCATGACGCAAATGGCTGGCATGATGCAAGAAATGCAGTCTGCTTTTCTGCAGGCCATGCTTAAAAGACCATGAACTGCCTCAGGGTTTGTTTCTGGAACTCTAACGGCATCCGCCAACACAAAAACGAACTCGAATATATTTTAATAAACCAAAAAATTGATGTCATGTTGATTTCTGAGACGCATATGACATCTAGAAGTAATTTAAAAATTAGAGGCTGTTCTTATTACGATTCAAAGGATCCCAGAGATAGATCATGTGGTGGCTCGGCTATAATAATAAAATCGAGAATCAAACATCAATGGATGGGTGGTCTCTCCGAATGTTATATACAAGCAACAAACATTTGCGTTGATGAATTTTTCCATGGCTTAGTTATTTCGTCAGTGTATTGTCCACCCAGGTTCTCCATAACAAAGGATCAGTTCAACAGTTTTTACAAATCTTTAGGTCCCCGCTTCATAGCTGATGGAGACTATAACGCAAAGCATACGTACTGGGGCTCTCGCCTAATAAGTCCAAGGGGTCGTGTTTTGTTTGATTCCGTATCTGAAATGGGACTTAACGTTATTTCATCTGGACAACCGACGTATTGGCCAACTGATCACAATAAAATTCCAGACGTTATTGATTTTGGCGTAACAAAAGGTATATCCCCGGAACTTACCGAAGCTCAAGCCTCGTTGGATTTATCTTCAGACCACTCTCCCACTATAATCACTATTTTTAGTCCTCATCAATTACCAACAAGTGATATTTTTTCATTTAAAAGAGTTAATTGGTTAAAATACAAAAAATTTGTCAGCACCCACTGCTCGGAAAACCAACCGTTAAAAACTCCCGAAGACATCGATGATTGTCTGAGCAGCCTTAATGAGAACATAAAAAAAGCCGTTGATCATGCTTCTCCCTACTATCGTCAGACAAAATACAACAAAATTTTTTCAGCCGATGTGCAACAGTTTTTATCTGAAAAAAGAAGAGCCCGAAGAGAATGGCAAAAGCACAGATCACCCCAGCTTAAAGCCAAGTTGAAGAAATGTACAAACCAACTGAAAAATTTGCTAGAAGTTCACCGATTGGCATCTCTTAAGGAACACCTCGAAGGTCTAGACTCGACTCCTCAGACTAATTATTCACTATGGCGATCAGCCAAATATCATAAAAGACCCGTTATTGCGAAACCACCACTACGTAATCTGAGAGGATCCTGGGCAAGAAGTGATGAAGAAAAATGTGACCTGCTCGCAAGTCATTTAACAAATGTCTTCACTCCAAATACATGCACTGACATGAGTAAATTACCGCCTGTTGTTTCTAAATGTCTTACGGAAATACGCATTCAGTTGTAATTTAAATGCTAAAAAAGCTCCTGGCTTTGATGAAATCAGCAACAAAATGCTTTTAGAGCTGCCTTGCACAGCAAAAAGAATAATTCTTTTTATTTTTAACGCCATATTACGGCTCGAACATTTCCCGCTAGTATGGAAAGTTGCCTTGGTAAAGATGATTCCTAAGCCGGGAAAAGATCCTTCGAAGGTGGAGTCTTACAGGCCTATAAGTCTGTTACCAGCTATGTCCAAATTGTTTGAGAAATTGCTTAAAAACAAGCTGACTCCGATCCTGAATAAAAACAACTGCATTCTAGATCACCAATTTGGATTTAGAAATCAACATAGTACCCTCGAACAAACCCATAGATTTGTACAGGTTATAAGAAAAGCCTTTAAGGAAAAGAAATACTGCTCCGCGCTCTTCATAGATGTCTCTCAAGCGTTCGACAAAGTATGGCATGAAGGCCTGTTAAACAAATTAAAGCTCAACCTTCCATCTAACATTTTTAACCTATTAGAAAAATACATAACCGGCCGACAATTTATGATTAAAGAGGGAAACCAAACAAGTTCTTCTCAACCAATAGGGGCTGGTGTACCTCAAGGGAGTATACTAGGTCCAATTATGTACTTGCTTTACACAGCAGATATGCCAACCAATAGTTTTACACACACGTCGACATTTGCTGATGATACTGCTTTCCTTAGTATTCATATAGACCCTAAAGATGCTTCGAACCAACTGCAGCAGCACGTAACTCAAGTTGAAAAATGGGCAAAGTTATGGGGAATAAAAGTAAATGAGCAAAAATGTACCCACGTAACTTTTACTTTACGCAAAGAAACGTGCTCCCCAATCACTATTAACAACCATATGGTGCCTCAACGAACCGAGACAAAATATCTTGGCATTCACCTGGATCGCCGCCTCACATGGAAGTCACATATAGATGCAAAGTTGACACAGATGAAACTTAAAACGGCCCAAATCCACTGGCTAATCGGTAGAAACTCTGTGCTACGTCTTGATTGCAAACTTTTACTTTACAATTCAGTTTTGAAACCAATTTGGTGCTACGGGATACAATTATGGGGCACTGCTTCCGCCTCCAACATTGAAAAAATTCAACGCCGTCAAAATAAAATCCTAAGAATGATAACTAGTGCTCCTTGGTACGTTAAAAACGGCAACATCCACAAAGATCTACAAGTTCCACTAGTTAAATGCGAAATCCTGAACTATGTGGACAAGTATTTAAACAAGCTGGAAGCACATCCAAATCCGCTCGCTCGAAACATTTTGCAACATAGTGGACACACTCGTCTAAAAAGGAGGGACACTATTGAACTAAGATGAAACTGTTTAAATTAATTAATTTTATTATGAGAACTTAAATTTTAGTCTGGCACTGGCTGGTCTAATAAAAAATAAATAGTTTTAAGATTTGAATACTTATTGTTAGTTCGATAATAAAAATATGAAAAAAAAAAAAAAATTGTTTTCAAGAAGTCCACGAAAGGTTCCTTTGTTAACAAAGAAGCAGGCTACTGCACTGTTAAAGTTCGCCCAAGAGCACGTCGATTGGCCAAAGGAAAAATGGAGAAATATTTTATGGACAGACGAAGTTAAAATTGATTAATTTGGTGGAACTGGCTCGAGACAGTATGTTCGACGTCCTTCTAACACTAAATATAAAGGAAAATATACCAAAAAAACTGTCAAACATGGTGGTGCAAAATTTATGATATAGGGATGCTTCTCTTACAATGGAATTGGTGCAATTCATCAAATAAAAGGAATAATGGACAAAGATGTCTACGTAAAAATATTGGACGAAGTGATGCTGCCATACTCAGAGTAGAATATGACATTAAAATGGGTCTTCCAACAAGACAACGACCTAAAACACACCAGTAAATTGGCAAAAGAGTGGTTTCGTAACAATATGGTTGAGGTTATATCTTGGCCTGCTCAGTCTCCTGACCTTAAGGCGGAGGCACATACAATCCGTCATACGTCATACTTCGCCTTTTTTAACTGACGTTAACGTAACAACGCAAGAGGTTGTCACATAGAATCCTTTATAAACGGATGTTAAATTAGCAGGTGGTGGTGGTTCTACAGCAAAATTTGGTGAATGTAATTATTGTTTTTGTTGTAGTTTTCGTTGGCTCGGTTGTCAAAAAAAGATATGTAAAAGTAAATAATTTTGACTACGCAGCCTCGATTTATGAATGAAAAAAGTCGATCAGTTGTGTTCGTAACACCACCTGGTACACATAATTTCACCATGCAACTTGTCAAAGTACTTGACGTACGTTGAAAGTTAAAAGTTGCCCAACTTTAGTACGTTGCGTTGAAGGAGACGTACTGAATGTGACATTGTTCATAAGAAACCATGTTATTCAACTTAGCTGTCAGTTAAAAAAGGCTACGGATGACGGATTCATTGTGCCACCGCCTTTAATCCTATTGGGCATTAATGGGAAGACGTTAGAAAATATGTGGCAGAAAAAATGCCATCAAATGCAAACGAACTATGAAGTACAGTTCGAGATGCGTGGCGGCAAATTCAATTAAAAAGTTGCCAGGACCTTATTGACTCCATGACCCAAAGATGCTTCGCAGTTATTAAAAGCAAACGATACTCAACAAAATATTGATAGTTTTCCATGTTTTTCTAAATAATTCTTTACTATAACTACTTTTAAGTTACGAATTTTGAACCAATAGTAAATACTCCTATTATTTTGAACAACTAATTTTACGTAATTTTTCTTTATTTGGATTTTTTTTATATATTTTTTGCCATATATGAACATTTGATTTTCCCAAACATTAAATTACCAATCATTTAATAATATTATAGAAAAAAAAAACGAAAATAAAATAAGGATTTTTAAAAACACGGAGATTTAGTTTTTCACAAAATAGCACTCCTATTTTTTTGAACACAACTGTATATATATATACATATATGTATATATATATATATATATACAGTTGGGTTCAAAAAAATAGGAGTCCTATTTAATAAAAAATTAAATCTCCGTATTTTTAAAAATCCTTATTTTATTTTCGTTTTTTTACAATAATATTATTAAATGATTGGTTATTTATTGTTTGGTAAAATTAAATGTTCATTTATGGCAAAAAAAATATAAAAAAATCCAAATAAAGAAAAATTGCATAAAATTAATTGTTCAAAATAATAGGAGTATTTACTATTGGTTCAAAATTTGTAACTTAAAAGTAGTTATAGTAAAGAATTATTTAGGAAAACATGGATAACTATTAATATTTTGTTGAGTATCCTTTGCTTTTAATAACTGCGGAGCCTCTTCGGGGCATGGAGTCAATAAGGTCCTGGCAACTTCTTAATGGGATTTGGCGCCACGCATCTTGAACTGTGCTCCACAGTTCATTTGCATTTGATGGCATTTTTTCTGCCACATGTTTTCTAACGTCTACCCATTAATGTCCAATAGGATTAAGGTCAGAAGCCTGAGCAGACCACGACATAACCTCAACCGTATTGTTATGAAACCACTCTTATGCCGATTTACTGGAGTGTTTTAGGTCGTTGTCTTGTTATAAGACCCATTTTAATATCATATTCTACTCTGATAATGGCAGCATCACTTCGTCCAATATTTTTATGTAGATATCCTTGTCCATTATTCCTTTTATTATGAACTGCACCAACTCCATTGTAGGAGAAGCATCCCCATATCATAACTTTTGTACCACCATGTTTGACAGTTTTTTTGGTATATTTTCCTTCATATTCAGTGTTAGGAGGACGTCGAACATACTATCTGGAGCCAGTTCCACTAAATAAAATAATTTTATATTTTGTCTGTCCATAAAATATTTATCCATTTTTCCTTTGGCCCATCGACGTGCTCTTGGGCGAACTTTAACAGTGCAGTAGCCTGCTTTTTTGTTAACAAAAGAACCTTTCGTGGACTTCTTGCAAACAATTTGTTTTCTTAAAGTCGACTTCGGATTGTTACAGCACTAACAGGAAGGATAAGCTCCTGTTTTATCTTTTTTGATGGCGTCGAAAGCTCACTCTTACTGAATCTAACTATAAGGCGGTCATCTACACTTGATGTTTTTTGTTTTCGGCCACGAGTTTCAGCCTTTTTATTTGTAGTTAACGGCATTGGCAATCATTTGGTCTGAACATCCGAGTGTTTCTTTAATTTCTTTGTAAGTTTTTTCTTTTTGTCTTAAATTTTTTACGAGGACTCGCTTCTTTTTAGAACAGTGTTTTTCTCGTCCCACTAATCGACAAATTATATTTTAAAACTATTAAAAAAGATATAACGAAACTTTTTCAAACTTACTTTTAAATATCTTACTTCAGAACCAATTTTATTTTAAAAAATTCAACCACACTCTAATTTTTTTGAACAGTTGAAAGTTTTCGACCATAAAAGAAAATAACAAATAACAATAACAACACAATTTTTCAGTACATTATCACTCAAATATTACTCAGCACATTCCATTGCAAACACCGTTAAAAAATTGCGCGATTTGGAAGCTGACATACTAGCAATTTTTGAGCTTTGCAAATTGGGTACCCACACTCCTATTATATTGAACACAGCTGTATATATATATATATATATATATATATAATATTGATGTTTTTGTGGTTCTATTTCCTCCTTACACAAATTTAAGTAAATTTTATTAAAATTAATATCAATTTTTCAAATAATTTTCTAAAAAGCCGGTACTTTGAGCTTATTGTTGCGTTACGTTCTACAAAACAATTAATATATTAAGATAAATAATAACTGTTGTTGAAATTGATTTTTGTAAACCACTCCATCAGAAGAACAGTTTTCTTTTAATTGTGCAGACACTGTTCTACGCAATATGTTAAGATGCATATTATCGCTTTTGAATTAGTAAGAAAATACAATTGTCCAATTTACATATTCCGATACATATATTCTTAATTAAATATGTACAGTAGTCGCTCGGTTATATAAACTAATTTAAACAGAGCCTGTTCACTAAATGGAGAAGTTCACATAATCGAGAGGATATAAAATAAGTAATTCAAATGTTTTTTATTACATTAAGTTTTAATTTTTAATAAGTTTTTTAAATATAATATACATGAAAGTATTCGGTTATATTTTTTGTACTTTTTTTGCTTCAATGGATTTCTGTAGTGCCTTATCCCTGCATTTTCGCAATGTTAAAATATCATTATTATCAGATAAATTTTTTTTCACTGTAAGCAATAACTTGGCCAATTCATATATATGTGCAAGAGAAGAAACGTTTGCGCCTTTGTTTAAGCTTGCCAAAATTACACTTTTTTTAAGATACCGTTAACTTCTTGCGCTTTATCTTCGATGCACTATGTTACAAACGCTAATGATCTCAAAAGACAATCAATCAAAACTCAACACTCAGGTTTTTTTACTAATTTCGGGGGAAAACACGCTTCTAATAAGACAAACATTTAAAAGAAATAAACGGTCGAAAGCTGTTCACATAACAGAGATAGGCTGTGTTCACTCTTTAGAACCTCCTGTGTTTAAATTTTGTTGTTCACTATTCTGGAAGTTCACATAACTGGATATTCACATAACCGAACGACTACTATATATATATATATACATATATCGTCACAGAAAATGCAGAACGCCCTATCTAACATTTAAAAATTTTTTAGAAGGGGCAAGCATTTTTGTGTAAATGAAAAATATATTTACAATTAACACAAATTTTTGCCATATATGTTAGTTAAAAAGGATCAACAAATTTATTTCTTCTGAAAAAAAAGAGTTTTGCGAGATGACGCACATATTTGAAGGCTATAATTTATAAAAAGCCAATTTTAAACTGTTTGTTAGATAGGGCGTTTTGCATTTTCTGTGACGATATATATATACATATGTATATATACATACATATATACATATATACATATGTACATATCTATATACATATGTACATATCTATATAATATAGATATGTATATATCTATATAATATAGATATGTACATATCAGTATTTCAAATACTTGTATTTGAAATACAAATACATATATTTATTAAAGTTAAGTTAACAATATGAAGAGCTTAGCAGATATTTGGAAATGTAAATGTAAAAAAATTGAATTTTTTGACATTCATACTTGTAAACATAACAAGTAAGATTGCTATATTTGGCTGTGCCGAAACTCATATACCCTTTACATTGGTATTTTAATATGCCCAGCCGAGTTATTTTGTACTGCAAAAAATATATAAAAAATACCTTGTGACAGTTTTTTAATCCATAAAAATATTTAAAAAATTTTAACGTCCGCATAAATAATAGCAAATACAGTGCTTGACAAAGCAATGGAAAATTTTCTTAAAATTTACTTTTTTACTGTTGGAGGTCTCAAATATAAATTATTTCTTGAAAACAACTGTCAAGTGTTTCTGTATTTTATTTTACAGATTGTTTTTGAGATATTTACTAACATTAAATAACATAAAATATCATATATCGAAAATTATGAAGCGAAAGTAAAAGTATTCAATATTTGGGTATTGACAAAACAATGGAAACTTTTACACTTCTGCACAAAAGATAAATAAAACAGAGCGAATTGATGAGAAAACAAAGCAAAATTAAATAAAAATTAACCGTTATCTTTAAAATTATTAATTTTACTTCTTCTTTATTAAAAATTTAAACACAAAAATTTATAGTACGTAATTAGTGAAAATGGCTAAAGTTAAGATAAGTGAAGAACTTAAAGTTAAAATAATAAATGATTTTAATTCCGGATTAAAACAAAAAACTATTTGTGATAAATATTCAATTAATAAATCAGCAGTTTCGAAGATTATTAAGAAATTTCGTGAAACGGGTACTGTTAAAACCCTGCATTCAGGAGGAAGACCACGCAAGACTACTGCAAGACAGGATAAATGAATAGCAAGGGAGTTTAAAAAAGACCCGCAAATGGCATCGACAGAGGTTAAAAATGTTCTCGGACTAAATATTAGCTCACGAACAGTTAGCCGTAGAGCTCGAGAGGCTGGTCTCGGATGCTTTCGCCCTGTGAAAAAACCTCTGATATCTGAGAAAAACCGCGCAGCTCGTTTAAAATTTGCTAAAGAGCATATTAATTGTTCTAGACAGAAATGGAACACTGTCCTCTTCTCAGACGAGTCTAAATATAATTTAAGGGGAAATGATGGAAGATCCTTTGTGAGGGAAAGAGACTTGACCCAAAATATACATGTAAGACAGTTAAGTTTGGAGATAGCAATATTATGGTCTGGGGTTGTTTTTCTGGGCAAGGAATGGGTCCAATTCACGTCATAAAAGATACATTGACTGGTGTAGGCTATAAAGCCATTTTAAATGACATAATGTATCCATATGCAGAAGAGAACATGCCACTAATTTGGCAATTTCAGCAGGACAATGATCCAAAACATACCTCTAGAGTTGTAGCTGACTGGTTACAGTCCAATGAGGTGCGTGTTTTGAAGTGGCCCGCCCAATCCCCAGATCTCAATCCCATAGAAAATTTATGGGAAATTGTAGATCACCAAATAAGATTCCGTAATTACACACGAAAAGAGGATTTATCTAATGCAGTTTTAAGTGAATGGCAAAAAGTTTCTAAAGACACGGTTGACAAATTGATTGGGTCAATGCATCGTCGATGCGATGCAGTTATCAAAAATAAAGGATATCCAACAAAATATTAAGTTTTGATAACTGATCAACTTTTTTTATTGAAGAAAAATTTTAGTTTCCATTGTTTTGTCAATACCCAAATATTGAATACTTTTACTTTCGCTTCATAATTTTCGATATATGATATTTAATGTTAGTAAATATATCAAAAACAATCTTTAAAATAAAATACTGAAACACTTGATAGTTTTTTTCAAGAAATAATTTAGATTTGAGACCTCCAACAGTAAGGTAGTAAATTTTAAGAAAAGTTTCCATTGTTTTGTCAAGCAAGTATCGAAATTTCATAAAAATTGTTAATTGGTATGAGAGCTAGCCTCTCTCCTGTCACTACCCAAATATTTTTCCCAAAATGTAGATCTTATAATCTTAATACTTAACGCAGAACACTAGAAGTCGATAGCTGTTATAGTTTCTACGACTAAGCGCATGAAATATTTCACAAAATTTGTACATTTGTGGGGCAAATACCATTTCCCCTGATCCTATATGATACTTAGTACTTATATTTACTTATTTAGGTCCCTATTTTCAGGGTATCCGTGCCATGCTTTGGAGCAAGAATGACTATATTTACTGAAATATATATATGGATATTTGCACGGATTTTGTTCTAAAATAAATGGGTTATGTTAAGTTTCCTTTTATATCTCGGTCAATAGTCAACCGATTTTGCTAATTTTAAATAGCGATTGTCTCCAGGATATTTCCAATAGTTTGACACCAATAACTGGTCCGTATCACTCTATTTGACTCCTGAAACTTGATTTCAACAGACTGACAGACGGCAAGGCTATATCTTTTTCCCTATCTATAAGGATCCAGAATATACAGCTGTGTTCAATATAATAGGAGTGTGGCTACCCAATTTGCAATGCTCGAAAATTGCTAATATGTCAGCTTCCAAAGCGCGCAATTTTTTAACGGTGTTTGCAATGGAATGTGCTGAGTAATATTTGAGTGATAATGTACTGAAAAATTGTGTTGCTATTGTTATTTGTTATTTTCTTTTATGGTCAAACAATTTCAACTGTTCAAAAAAATAGGAGTGTGATTGATTTTTTTAAAATAAAATTGGTTCTGAAGTAGGATATTTAAAAGTTAGTTTGAAAAAGTTTCGTTATGTCTTTTTTTATAGTTTTAAAATATAATTTGTCGATTAGTGGCATAAGAAAAACACTGTTCTGAAGAAAAGCGAGCCCTCATATATTTGGCAAAATAGTGTTTTCGTAACAATATGGTTGAGGTTATGTCGGCCTGCTCAGTCTCCTTGACCTTAATCCTATTGGGCATTAATGGGGAGACGTTAGAAAATATGTGGCAGAAAAAATGCCATCAAATGCAAACGAACTGTGGAGTACAGTTCGAGATGCGTGGCGGCAAATCCCATTAAAAAGTTGCCAGGAACTAATTGACTCCATGCCTCGAAGATGCTCCTCAGTTATTAAAAAGCAAAGAATACTCAACAAAATATTATTAGTTATCCATGTTTTCCTAAATAATTCTTTACAATAACTACTTTTAAGTTACAAATTTTGAACCAATAGTAAATACTCCTATTATTTTGAACAATTAATTTTATGTAATTTTTCTTTATTTGGATTTTTTTATATTTTTTTTTTTGCCATAAATGAACATTTAATTTTACCAAACAATAAATAACCAATCATTTAATAATATTATTGTAAAAAAACGAAAATAAAATAAGGATTTTTAAAAATAAGGAGATTTAGTTTTTCATTAAATAGCACTCCTATTTTTTTGAACACAACTGTATATACTTTATGGGGTCGCAAATGGATAATAAAGAAATTACAAACGGAATGACAAACTGATATATACCCTTAACATTATGTGAAGGGTATACAGAAAAAATGCAGGGGCGAATTTTTAAATTCGCCTTGATAGTAAAGTTATATAGTTTATCTGATTAAACTTTTAAAAACCTAGTGTTCCTGAAAGAAAACTTATGTTTTACCGATTGATTAATGGTTATAAATGTATTTTGTATTTTAAATAAAAGATACTAAAATACTGTATTTTGTATTTTAAATACTCGACTTGAAAGTATTTGGTATTTTGTTTTTCAAATACAAGCGGAACAAGTATTTTGTACTTCAAATACAGCAAAGCATGTATTTTGCCCAACTATATATGTGTATATTTAAGCGTAGTAAAAGCATGTGTTGCTAAAAACATTATGCAACTAGCCAAATTTTATTTGATGCCCACTATATTTTAATACCCTTCACATAAGTGATAAGGGTATATATAAGTTTGTTATTCCGTTGTAATTTCTTTAATATCCATGTGCGAACCCATAAAGTATATATTTTCTTGGTCCTTATAGATAGGGAAGTCGATTTAGCGATGTCCGTCTATCTGTCTGTCCGTGTTGTTATTGAAATAAACTTTTTGAAGTCCCCAAATGTCGCAGAGACCCGAGAAAATCCCTATAGAAATCCTGAAAAATCGCCCGATAACTAACGAGATATAGCAAAAAACCAAGACTACCCCTGTTTATTTGTAAAAAATTTTTACATAAAAACCTACAACTGCCCCACATTTGCTCCTACACGGGTGCAATGTAATACCGACTCCTATTAATTTTTCCTTCCAAAAATATTTGGGGTTGCTATACAAAAATTACAACAATTATGTAAAAACGACCATACCTTCCCCATAGTTGGCCTTAGAGAAATTAAGTGTACGACAACTTATTTCCACAATCCTAATACCTTTTGTCTATTATGGAGAAGTATATTTAGTTTTTTTTTTTTTTTTGCCACCGAACTACACCTCAGTACCTATTAGACACTGAGTCTCTTACGGAGGGCTTGCCTTTATTTTATTTTTTTTTTTTGGTATATAGCTATATAGCGTCCAAATAATAAGAAAATTCAACAATTTGGGGAATGGGTTGAAATTTTCTTATAAGTATGTAGGTATGCATTTACCACGAATGCATCCAACAAATACGCAAAAAGTGGCCACCACCACCGCTTAGGTTATTTAAATTGTCCATTTTAGCCACTCTACCTATTCATTTATTATTTCTCTGAAATTCTTTTGGCTGCAATATCTGTAAAGCACTTTTTTTTTATTAAGCTGGAGGTCCATACCATACGTTCTATACGCTGTACGTTCTCTCCGTCTGTCAAAAAAGTAGAACCAGTGTTTTTGAATGTGGCAAGAAACATAACAAATTGCATAGAACGGATCTGCGCAAGTAACGTATAAAGTAGGTTTACTTTCTACCTTTTCATACGTCGCATGCGAAATGAGAAAATGACAGATGGTTTTGTTATCCAGTGATGACAAATTTTAAATGCTATCAAAAAACATGTGTGTGTGGTAGATTATAGTTTTGGTATATTTTGTGTTAAAAACAGTATGTTATGAAAGAAAATGCTTTTATTATAAATTTTGCAAATTAATTTTAAGAATAAATTTCCTTAAAAATAAGTTTTCAACACAAATATTTTTTAGCCAAAGTTAATATTGTTTTTATCGACTACTTTTATATTTTAAGTGTCATCTCTGTTGTGTTTTTATTTATGTAAGTGTAATGAAGAAAATCTGATTTCTCTTGGTTAAGGGTTTTTAATTTTTTGAAAGTTGCCGCAAAAATACCACTGACTTCCCACTCTAGATGTAAGGGATGGATTATACGTATTAACCCAATAAATTCCTTAAGTTCGCTAAAAAAACAATATTTCACTTTTCATTTTGCTTTAGTTTGTTTTTGTTTTACACAGTTTTTTTACAAAACAGCTGATCAAAACAAATAACTTTTCGCACAACAGTTAAGGACCAAAATTACTCAGATTCGCTTGGTGCTGATCGTCACTTGCATATAAATTGTGGTCAGTGTCATATCCGTCTTGTATTGGAATCACGAAGGACAAAAT
The DNA here is from genome assembly GCA_963583895.1 of Melanophora roralis. Taxonomy (NCBI): domain Eukaryota; kingdom Metazoa; phylum Arthropoda; class Insecta; order Diptera; family Rhinophoridae; genus Melanophora; species Melanophora roralis. The sequence continues at coordinate 69,669,812 of OY757190.1, read as the reverse complement.
GGTTTCATTACTTTGGTAACTAAGTTTTGAAAATAATAGTAATAAAGTTGCCCAATAAGCATAGAGTAAGGGAAATTCAAAGAAAACTTACATTGCGAATAATTCACAATTAGTTTATAATTTAAAACTACGTTAAATAACTACTAGGACATATTTAAAAAAAGTATGTAGTTAAATAAATTGGATATAGTGCAAAAATACAGTAGTCGCTCGGTTATATGAACTAATTCAAACAGAGCGTGTTCACTAAATGGAAAAGTTCACATAATCGAGAGGATATAAAATAAGTAATTCAAATGGTTTTTATTACATTAAGTTTTAATTTTTAATAAGTTTTTTAATAATTAATGTACATGAAAGTATTCGGTTATATTTTTTTTGTACTTTTTTTGCTTTAATGGATTTCTGTAGTGCCTTATCCCTGCATTTTCGCAATGTAAAATATCATTAATATCAGATAAATTTTTTTCACTCCAAGCAATAACTTGGCCAATTCATATATATGTGCAAGAGAAGAAACGTTTGCGCCTTTGTTTAAGCTTGCCAAAATGACACTTTTTTAAGATAACGTTAACACCTTGCGCTTTATCTTCGATGCACTATGTTACAAAAACTAATGATCTCAAAAGACAATCAATCAAAACTCAACACTCAAAATATTAAAAAAAATCAACGGTTGCAGGGTTTTTACTTATTTCGGGGGAAAACACGCTTCTAATAAGACAAATATTTAAAAGAAATAAACGGTCAAAAGCTGTTCACATAACAGAGATAGGCTGTGTTCACTCTTTAGAACCTCCTGTGTTTAAATTTTGTTATTCACTATTTTGGAAGTTTACATAACTGGATATTCACATAACCAAGCGACTACTGTATGTAGTTTTTTGCACTATATCTTACCCTCAATGAGTTTGACGATTTTTATTGTTTTCGTTACTCAATTTTTGCACAAAATAACACAACAAACTCAACGGAATGCAACGAAACACATTATTATGACAGAAGACGATTACACGAGTATAATTGACTTTTTTAATTTTTGCTTTTTTGACTTTGAGGAAACATGAAAAATATATACGTCCCTTTTAAGGGACCTTATGCACTAATGGGTTGAACCCATACAACTTCCTTAGTTACTCTAAGAGGGATAAAATATGATAAATAAAAAAATGGTTAGTAATAAAAAAGTTCGGGGTTTCGAAAGGCTAATATAAAGGGTATGTAAGATTCGGCACAGACGAATATAGCGGTCTTAAATGTTTTTATGTTTTATGGTCTTCTAAGTACAAAAACTGTCGAAACCGGAAGACTGGGTGCCGTTCCGAGGGGGACGTACTGGCCTTTCTAACAGAAAAATGGTGTACCTCGTCTCACCATTTTAGTGAAAGTAAATTGTTGGCTCTATATATTTCTATGACGTTTGATATTCTGGCATTGTGCGCATCTATAACTTCCTGCTTCTGGTGTCGGTAAAGAACTGGGCCTATTCATAAATGCATCACAGCACTTCATAAGCGCAAACTTTAACAAAAACTGAAATAAAGTTAAAAAAAGCTGAATGATGCCACAGTTACAGCTATTTTTTTGATTGAAAAAGATTCTTGATATAAATCTGTGCATTTTAATGTTGTTTTTGAACTTAAATCTACAGGATTGCCACTGTTGCTAAAAATTAAAAACAACTTGTTTGCAATACAAAGATGAATTTTTCCATTTATACACAAAACTATCCCAAAGTCGGAAACTTTAAAAAATTAGCGTTAAAATAACCCTAAACATTTATTATATGAGGGGTGTTTGTTTAATACATACAGTGGTTCAAACGTATAATTGGACACTAGGTGTACGATTATTTAAATGCAATTTTTTTTACTTATATGACAATAATTCTAAAAAACTTTGATACAGAGTTATAGGTTATTGAAAGACCTTTAAAACAATGTATAATACTTAACACATTTTATCCAAAAACATTTTTAAAAATAAAAAAGTAAACAAAACCATTAAATTTTATGTCAAACGTATAATTGGACAGTCTGTAGTTTTGGGTCTTGGAAGCACAACCTTTTGCTTTTATTACTGTTTTCAACCGCCTGGATATCGACTGCACGAGTTAGATGAAAAAATCCGGAGATATGTTGTTCCACTCATGCCTTATTCCCTGCTTCAACTGCTCCACTGTGTTGAAAGTGGACTTATAGAGTTAACGGGCAAGTTCTTCCCAAATATGCTCAATAATGTTAGATCTGGGGACTGTGCTGGTGTTTGCAGTAATTTTGGACAATTATGTATGAGCCACATTTTCCCAACGTGTGAAGTGTGCTTCGGATCCTTGTCCTGATAGAAAGCAAATGTGTCCAATATGTTCAATTTATCGGCACTTTGCTTCACATTTTGTTTTAAAATGTCCAATAATTGGAATCGATTCATTTTGCTCTCTAAAAAATGAATGTTCCCTACTCCTGCACTGGAAACACATCCCCACACCATCACCTACCCTACCCCATGCTTGACCATAGCCCGAGTGTTAGTAGGCAAAAACTCAGTATTTAGCTTACGCCAAACGTATTGTTTTACATCTAAGCCATGCAGGTTAAATTTACTCTCATCAGTAAAGAGTACCTATAAGATAATTAACAAGGTTTAAAATAATTAAATTAAACAAGTTTTTGTACAATTACCGTTCTCCAAAGGTCAGAATCTTTAAAAAAGTACTCCTTACAAAATTTCACCCGTGCAATTTTATTTTTTTGACTTATATCGGGCTTTTTTCTGACTATTCGCCCATGAAAATCATCCTTCTTTAACACGTTTCGAATGGTCTCGGCGCAAACGTCTTTTTTCAAAGCCGTTTGCACCATATTCTTTAATTTATTCGCCGTCGTGAATGGTTTTGTTTTTATTTTCATCAAAATCCGCCGCTCATCATGATCATTTAATTTTTTTCCTTGACCAACACAACTTTAATTTTCGACTAGAAACTTTTTTTATGCCATTTAATAATAGCGTGAACTGTAGACGGGCATCGATCAACAATTTTTCCGATTTCACGCATGTTTGGGAAGAACTTGCCCGTAAACTCTATAAGTCCACTTTCAACACAGTGGAGCAGTTGAAGCAGGGAATAAGGCGGGAGTGGAACAACATATCTCCGGATTTTTTCATCAAACTCGTGCAGTCGATACCCAGGCGGTTGAAAACAGTAATAAAAGCAAAAGGTTGTGCTTCCAAGACCCAAAACTACAGACTGTCCAATTATACGTTTGACATAAAATTTAATGGTTTTGTTTTATTTCTTATTTTTAAAAATGTTTTTGAATAAAACGTGTTAAGTATTATACATTGTTTTAAAGGTCTTTCAATAACCTATAACTCGGTATAAAAGTTTTTTAAAATTATTGTCGTAGAAGTGAAAAAATTGGCATTTGAATAATCGCACACCTAGTGTCCAATTATACGTTTGAACCACTGTATGTACGTATTTAGAGTTAAACAAGCAAGAGCGATATATAGGCTGTGTCAAATCTTATGTACCCTTCAGAACGTGTAAGAGTAGTTTTACTTTATTATACCCTTCACATAAGTGATAAGGGTATATATAAGTTTGTCATTCCGTTTGTAATTTCTTTATTATCCATTTGGGACCCCATAAAGTATATATGTTCTTGATTCTTATAGATAGGGAAACCGATTTAGCGATATCCGTCTGTGTCCGCGTTATAATTAAATCCACTTTCTAAAGCCCCCCGATGTCGCATAGACCCGTAAGTGGTGTCAAACTGTCAGAGATAGCCGCGAGAAAATCGGTATTGAAATTCAGCAAAATGGCCGGATAAATGACCGAGATATAAGCAAGACTACCTCCTTTTTTTAGTCTACAACAATAACAAAAAACATCTTATGTATGTAATAATAATAAACAATGAAATAGGAAAAAAACAAAATCAGTCATGTTGATATTATTGAACCACACCCTTAACGAAAATTTTATTAGTATAAGTATTCATAAATATAACAGGGTTGCCATTCAAAGCTTAATTTAAACATTTTTAAAATCGCTCCTACAGCTTGTAGGGTTCTCCTACAAAGGTAAAATGTAAGACCGACCTGAATTATTTCATCCATCCAAACATTTTTGTGGAACATACTTACCCTCTATCTCCAGCCCCTAACATGGTTGCCATACACAATTTTAAAAACTAAGGTAAAAACCGCTACTTTCCCGGAGTGGCCCCTAGCGGAAAAAAATGTATCACAGACTCCTATTAGTTTTTCCTCCCAAACGTATTCCTAGAGTATACTTACCCCCTATCTCCACGCCCTAAGGGGGCTGCCATACAAAATGTACAAAAATGATGTAAAAATGCCCACAATTTCTTCAGAATTGGCCTTAGAGCAATAAAGTGTACGACCGACCCCTATTAGTTTCTTCTCTCAAACATATTCCTAGAACATACTTACCTCCTATCTCCACGCCATAAGGGAGTTGCCATACAAAATTTACAAAAATGATATGAAAATGCCCACAACTTCTTCAGATTTGGCCTTAGAGCAATAAAGTGTACGACCGACCCCTATTAGTTTCCCCTCCAAAACATATTCCTAGAATATACTTACCCCGTATCTCCACCCTCTTAGTGGGTTGCCATACAAAATTTTTAAAAATTAGTATAAAAACCCCCACAACTTCCCCGTAGTTACACGTGGAGCGTTAGAAAAAGACACCGACCCCTACTTAAAAAAAAAATATTTCATAGTAAAAAAACGAATAAACATAAAAAAACTTTGGGATTTTGAAAGGCCAATGTGAAGGGTATATAAGATTCGGCACATCCGAATATAGCGCTCCTTCTTGTTTTTTTTTTGTAAATTTTGTATGAAACCCTCTAAGGGGTTGGATATTGGGGGTAAGTATTGTTGTACTGTATCAAATTATACTTTAACAATAAAGGAATATGTAAATCATTTTACTTTGATATTTATGTTACCTGATTTTTCCACAATTCAAATTAAAATAAACTACTACGTATTGAGATACCAAATTAAAAACATTGACTTTTTCAATAAGTATGTTATAGGAAAATATTTTCAAAGAAAAATGAGTTGGAGTCAGTCATACATTCGACCTATCCACGGGAACCGTGGAAGATGTAGAGGGAAGTTATTAAAATTTCATAAAATTTTGATGGAAGGAGCCCACTTAGGCGATAGAGATAGGGGGCAAGTGTGCTCTAGGAATATGTTTGGGAAGGGAAACTAATGGGGATCGGTCGTACACTTTATTTCTCTAAGGCCTACTCTGGGGAAGTTTTTAAATAATTTTTTTAAATTTTGTATGGTAGACCCTTTAGGTGATGGAGATAGAAGATAAGTATGTTCAAGAAATATGTTTGGGAGGAAAAACTAATGGGAGTCTCTGATACATTTTATCCCTTAGGGGTGGCTCTGGGGAAGTTGTAGGGGTTTCTACGATTATCTTTTCAAATTTTGTATGGCAGCCCTATTAGGAAATTTAATTTTAGAGAAATAAACAGGTAGCCTTGGTTTTTGGGTTATATCTTGGTCGATCGGGCGATTTTTCTGGATTTTAACAGCGATTTACTCGCAGATAATTCTGATAGGTTGATACCACCTACGGGTTTATGCAACATTAGTGTGCTTCAAAAACTTGATTTCAACCACATCTATAAGGACCAAAAAAATATATACTTTATGGGGTCGCAGATGGATACTAAAGAAATTACAAACGGAATTACAGACTTATATCGTCATAGAAAATGCAAAACGCCCTATCTAACAAAAAAATCAAAATTGACTTTTTTAATAATTCTGGTCTGTTAGGTCAAGATACGTCATATCGCAAAGTTTAAAAATTTTCCGACAATAAACAATGATTTTATTTACATAACAAAAATGCCCTATCTACAAATACGATTATTTAGTGAATACAAAAAGCCCTAACTAACACTTGCTGGCAAGGATGGCTCCACAACATAGGTTGTCAAAAATTCATTTTTGGTGCACAATTGTGCTACAAAAACAATAAAAAAAACTCACACCGACGCTTGTTCTCTTTCATTTCAGTCGTTAATTGAGTATTAACGAGTGCACATGTGCGGATGCTTACTGCTTTTTTCAGCTTTCTTGTTTTTTCAGCTTTGATTTAATTTCAAAATAAACCAGCAAACAAAATAGTATAATGGAAGATAAACATTTTTGTTTTGTCATTAAAAATGCTTTTGGTAACATGCAATGCATTTTATGTTACCAAACATTTAAAACAAGAAAAACTTAATTTATAATACCTAAATACTTTTTTAAGTTTTAACTGTAAATTAAACTCGCCCAATGGAATATGTGTGAAAAAAAATTGTCTAATTCTGTAATAACTGAGGCATATTTTGTATTTAATTTAAATAACTTTTTTTAAGTTCATTTCCATTTTGCTTTAAAAAGTAAAATTCATCACATTTGCAATGCTTAGTTTTTTGTTTGCTGGGCAATTTTCGCTTATCCAATACAGACGCATTTTATTAAATGAGAGTTTTGACAACCTACGCTCCACAATCTTGTTAGCACTGTTTTTTTATTACTTGTAGCATAGTGTTATTACAATATTTACGTTATAGCATTGTTTTCGCATTTTTACTCAAAATAGTTAACAAAAACGAAACTTGGCAGCATAGGTTCTTAAAGCTATTACTTTCGGAAAAGTCGTCTGTTTTGAATCGGTTTTTAACCTTTAATCCAGGTGCATTTTTATATAGAGGATGAATCAATTCAAAAATTTTTAAAAATGAATAGTGACGAACGGAGCAGTTTAAAACAGCTAGAAATAAATATAGGGCATTATAATCAATTTAACAGAATTGATAGTAAGTCATATATGTAAAGGACTTTCAAAAAGAAAACAAATTGCTGGAAAGCCTAGACAAATAGGAGACTTGCGAGTCTAATTTTTGTAAAATTTGTTTCTTATTGTTTATACATATTTCACAAATAGTCATGTTTGAATTTTAATGTAAACTATCGTGTAAAAAAAAGAAGCAGCTTTATGTTACAACTCTTGTTGATAACTGAAACAAGAACGTTTTACAGTTGAAGATTTCAGGCGATTAGGCACAAAAAAATATTTTGTAAAACATAGTGGAAAACGACTGCAAGTGTGCAGAAAAATGTTTCCTTCGACGCTAGGTTTATCTAAAAAAAAATACAAAAAATACGGTAAGTACATACATAAACATAAAAAATAAATAAAATGAATAGAAATCTAGCAAAATATGTAAATCCTTTCGATGTAGATAGGGCTTTTTGTTTTATTAAATAACAAATTAAGAGGGCCTAACTAACGTAACTTTTTCAATATTAAAATAAACTAAGTTTTTTCATCAAAAATTAATTTCTTGAGCCTTTTTTATTTAAACTGCAAAATTTGTTGTAATTTGTAAATATATTTTTCATTTAAACAAGTTTTTTGTTTCTTCTGTAAAATTTTTAAAATGTTAGATTGGGCGTTTTGCATTTTCTATGACGATATATACCCTTATCACTTGCATATGTGAAGGGCTTCAAAATAAGCAGGTAACTTCAGTTTATTGTTAATAAAATCTCGATTTTTTTTATATTAATGTGCACCAAGTTACGCTTTTGGTATTTACAAATTCATGAACGTTTTGCTTTTTTTATAAACTAAAAAAAAGTAAAATGTTTTGATTTTAGCGAAAAATATTTTTCACGATATCGGTTTGAATAATTAAAAACCCGCTAAGTAAGTATTACAATAAATGTTTATTACTTAAAAGAAAAAAATGGTTTAATTTCAAATTTTAAAGTATTTTTTGTAACAAAATTTTACTAGTATATTAAAAATTATAATGAAATAGTAAGGGGAGAAAATGCTTTGAAATTAATATCAAAAAACAAATTTTTCAGATATCTTTATATAATTTTTTTCAATTTAAAGGCGTAAGAATGTCGCGTTCACCATCCTGGAAATGTCCATATTGGTACTTTTTGCAACTTCTAAACCTCTAAAAGTAGAAACCTAATCCGAATTGCGTTCAACAGGCATCGACACAATACAAATATTATTATTGTACTATTGCTTCTAGCCTGACTTTTCTAAATATTCAAATGTTTTACGATTTTTTTTTTTATTTCAATTTAAAAACAATTTTTTATGTTTAAGATATTTTAAAGTTTTGTCCTATTTACTTCAAGCTCAAGATCTTTTTTACCTTTAATTGTTTTTTTTCTTTCTTTCCAATATTTTTTGAATTGTTTAATAAAAATATTAATTTCAATTACAATGGGTAGCATTGTGGTGGCGAAATATTGGAAAAAAGAAAGAACAAGTACCTCTAAGGTGGGAACTGTAGTGCGATTCAGTAACTTTTAACGATTCGAAGATTGTTATATATATCGACAGAAATTGTCGTTTGCTGCTACGGTTAAGTGATTTACAAAAAAAGTTTTAACGATAGTGGAAAAGTTGATTTTTATATGGATGTTATTTCAATAAAATAGGTTGTAAAATAAATTTTAACAAAGCGAAAATCATTATGATAGGAAAAATAATACATATATGAAACAACCTTTTGTAGATAAAATTAACAACACAAAAATTTTGTCGCTTTTTCTGTTTACTTAACAATAACAGCTGACTTTAACGATATCGAATATCGTTCAAAAACTACTAAACTTAAAAAAACTGTTAACTTATTTTAACGATGCGAATATCGTTAAAATAAGTTACTGAATCGCCTACTAAAATTATCGAAATATTTCTGTAATGACACACACACTTCCTTTGAACTTACTGATTTCACATACTTGGTAAAACCGTCTACCACAACTAAAACAGATCGAACAGAAGGTAAAGGAACAAGATGATGAACCTGAACTGTGTGAAATGGAACAGGTTCTTTTGGAATACAAGTCAGATTATGATCGTTAGAACGACTGGATGGTGAATAAATTATACATTTACTACTTCTTTTTTCATTTTCGGAAACAAATAATTTTTCTAGTTTTAGTTACACCTAAATGAAAAATTTTTCTATGTATAAATAATTTGAATAATGTTGTTTTCCATCTCAGTTGAAACATACAAATTTCTTCCTCTATTCCCTTTATTTTTTTGCCAATTTAATTCTTAATTCCTTAATTTTCTCGTCCCTTCTCTGCGTTATTTGAATATTTAAAACGGTCTTATATGTTGGATTATATACTGATAATATTGGGGGGAAAGTTAATAAATCTTTTAACTTTATAAACGTATCAATACAACGATTGTCAAAATTGAACAATGCATTCTTCTTTAATAATGATGTTAACGGTTTAGCTATTGTGGAAAAATTCTGAACAAATTTTCTAAAATATAAAAATAACCCAAGATATTGCTGTTATTGTTTAATATTTTGCGGTTGGGGAAACTTTTTATTGCCTCAAGGTGGTCGTTACTTGAACGTATTCCCTTTGAATTAACAATATATTCTAAAATTTTATCAGTGTAGCCCAACTTACATTTATTCAATTTTAACTTAAGGCCTTTTGAATAGTCTAATAAGAACTTCTTTTACAACCTTAAGATGAGTTTTAAAGTCTGAGGTTGCTATTGTAATATCGTCCATATATACAACAATTTTCCCAGTTGATTAAAAGTCCTTTAAAATATCATTTATAAAACTTTGAAAAAATGTTGGTGCATTTTTTAAACCGAACAAAATTTTTTGTATTCATATTGTCCTGTGGGCGTAACAAAAAAAGTGAATTTCACTGGTTCATCGTGCATTTCTACCTAATGAAACACGTTCTTTAAATCCAAAGCTGTAAAATACATCTTACTATCAAGTTGTTAAAAACAATCTTCTATAATTGGCATAGGGAAATTGTCCCTTACTGTATTTTTATTAAAAAATCTGTAGTCAACACATAATCTGCCTTCGCAATTGTTTTTCTTACTAAAACAGTTGCAGATGCATATGGTGAATCCCCGTGACTAATAATATTCTCTAACAAATCATTGACTAAAGCATTTATTTCATTCTTCTTAGCAAATGAAAGTCTACGAGGTGGAAAATGGAAGGGTGTGTTGTCAGTCAATTTTTTTTTTCGTTTTTAAATTGAAAGGAACTTTTTTAAGCTCGAAAGGGGAATTACAGTACGAATTTTCAATTACTGATTGAAGCCTTTGTGCGTTTGCTTAATTTCGGATATGTATCTACACTTTCGTCAGGATAAACTTGTAATGCTTCGTGAGAAGCAACTGATACATTTTTAAATTCTTTACTAGTTTATCGAATCAAATTACTGTCGAAAGTTACCACATCATTTGCTATTGGCAATTTATTACTGCCTCTAATAGCCTACGTTCAATTCATTACTTTCAGATTTATTAGCTCTATTCCTTCAAATATAACGCACTGTATTTGAAACATTCACCATCATTTATTCAATTAGATGTATTTAACTCAAGTAGTTCCTCTTTCGAGTAAACTCATTTACGTTTACCAGTTAATAATAGGATACATAAATCAGTATCAGACAAAACATAAAAACTGTGTGCAATTATTTCGTTATCAATATTTATATCACAAACTATGGCTGAATTCCAAAACGCAGTTTGCCTTGCATTAAAAATTTTCAACTTCTTTCCTTATACACTCCTTACAATTTTGACAACGGTTTTTGCTTCCAGGACATTAATATAGCTGTAAACACTCATTTGGAAGTAGAAGATATTATCAAAAACCTCATCTTTGCTTTCAGGAGAAACTTGAAATTTTGTGATGCAAAGCAAACTGCGTTTTGGAATTCAACCTTTCTCATCTAAAATTTTAAGCTGACAATTACCTATTCCCCGATTTTTAGAAGATCTTAGTATCTTGCTAATTGAGAAGTAACTTCAGAACATTTAAGAGTTTCTTCGGGCTACTGGAATTGAGAAGAGAAAACATTTTAAAACTAACAGATCGTTTGCCTAATTTATCAGCAAAGCGACATTTACCACCTGTAAAGCATTGTTAGCCTTAACAATATTAGGAATGCCTTCCACATAATCGATTACCGCCCCCACCACATCATTTTTCCCAGGACATTTATTATGAAAGAGCCCCGTTTCCCCACCTTTAAAACAAAAACTCGCATTGGCTTAAAACATTCGCTTTGGAAATGGCCAAACTGAGAACAGTTATAACAACGAACTTCTTCTTTTGGCTCCTTCGGTTTACTTGTTGAATTGTATCTAGTAGGCACCTGGTCGGATCGCAGATTACTTTTAGTCTGCCTACTACGTAACTTCTGGTAACGATCAAGTTGAATTGTTGCACTTAGTAGCTTGATACAATATATTTACAAGCGGTGTATTTTTTTAAGCCCACAATAATAGCATTTATTTTAAGCTTTATCGTTTTTAAGTTCTTCGTATATTTCAAAAATGGGGTTTGATTGCCCAAACTCGTCTAAAAGGCAGGCTAATTTAAAGGAAGCAAGGTTCGTACATATAATGCTTCAGTTCCGCACAGCAATCTTTGAGCCTACATTAATTTCATGTGTTCTGTGCACTTAAGTAAAAGAAAAGCATCTTCTAAATCTCCAACTCATCAGTTTACATCGTAGGAATCACCCCCAGAAAATTTATTTATCATAGAATCAATAATTACAAGATCGGAACAAGAATATTTTACTTCACTATTAAGGATATCAATGTCGCGCTAAGGCAACATCAAGTCACTTTGCTTTTGTAATCGTTTAATTGCGATATAAAGCGAATTTTCACAGTTTATGAAGGCAGTTGATGGATCAACAAAAGTGGCGTAATGTCTAAAAGAACTATCTGGAACAAAATTGGCTGGTAGGCCATTATCATTAAGGTTAATGGCAGCAGTAAGGTGAATAGAGGTGCCCGGTTGGACGGAAGGTTGTATAGAAGCAGTGATTTGAACGGAAGTGTCATATTGGCAAACGGGCGCACATTGTGCATCATCGGTTTAATTTAAAGCAGGAGATTGATTAGGAGCTAACGACTGAACAGAGGTATTAGCAAATTGAACAGTTGATTTTTGAGCCGAAGCTGAATATCACATAAAATATTTTGATAACCTCTATATTTTCTAGGTAATTCATCAGAGGGTTGAATTTTATCAGCAACATCTTCATTAACATTGGTTTCGCTTTCACAATGTTCATTAACATCACCAATTGTTTTTTTCAAATAATATTCGTAGCTGAGCAATTGTTGCACTTTCTGGGAATTCAATGGCACATCGATTTAATGCAGTTATGAGCTCCTGGCGTGTTAAATTTCTCCTTTGCATATTTAATGAAAATAATCCCACTTATAAAAGTTTTTACGATATATTCTCTTTCTTTTCAATTTGAAATTTGAAAACTATTTTTTATATTCAAGGAATTTTATACAATAATTTTTTTAAATGTTTGCTTGGTTTACATACAGTATGCGACAAAACATATGCACGAGATTGTACTTACAATCAGATAACTTTATAATATAGAAAATTTCATTCGTATTTTTACTTGTGTTATTTTTTTGTAATGATAATAGAGACAAAAACAAAGAAAAAAAAATTAATAATAAATGTACAAAACCGCTATATTACATGCGATAAAACAAATGCATGTTCTTCAACTTTTCTTACAAATTACCAACAAAGAACTGTTAAATGAGATGCACAATTTTTTGAATTTTAACGGAATAATTTGAAAAATGTTGCACGCGTTTATTATTTATATTCTTTCAAAGTCATCGGCCATAGTTTGCAATATTTAAATAAAAGCATGGCTTACAGCAAATATTCCGATCATTTAAAAGAAAAAATTATAAATGATTATAATAAAGGGGAATCAGTAACGTTGTGCAAATAAATTTGGAATTCACCACAGTGTCATTTCTCGCATTGGAAGCCATTTCCGTTCATCAGGATCGTTGGCAACCGTACACAGAGGTGGTAGACCCCGGAAAACCAGCAAACGGGACGACCAGGCAATACTGGGCTTAATAAAAAAGGATCCATTTATCTTAGCTGAATCTATTGCAAGTCAGTTAAACTTAAATGTCTCGATTAGATCCATCCAAAGACGATCTGTTGAAGGTGAATTAAAATCACATAGAAGTGCAAAAAAACCATTTATTTCTGCTAAAAACAGATAAGCCAGAATCGAATTTGCAAAGGAGCACATCAACTGGACCACAACACAATGGAAAACCGTACTCTTCTCTGATGAATCTAAGTTCAATCTTAAAAGTTCTGATGAATTTAGGCTGGTACGTAGACCAAAAAGTCAACGCCTTAACCCTCGATATACCAAAGGTACGGTAAAACATGGAGGAGGAAATGTATTGGTCTGGGGATGCTTTTCTGGAATCGGACCAATTCATAAAATAAATGGTGAAATGGATCGATTCGTTTACAAGGATATCCTACAAAACATAATCCTACCACATCCAGAGGAGGAAATGCAGCTTAAGTGGAGGTATCAACAGGACAACGATCCTAAACACGAAGATGTATAGAAGTTTTAAAAAATAATGGCTACTCGACTAAATATTAATATTTTTTTTGAGCGTCCTAAAGACGTGCATATGTTTTGTCGCATACAAAAAGCTGTGTTTTATTGTATAATATGAATTTTTTAAGTTTTATAAGAATTTTCATTTGTTTTTCTTATATTTTATTGAATTTAGGTTATTAACTTCATATAAAAAAATAAATAAGTCAAAATCCAAATGTGTTTGCTTTTTTTTAGACATATTCCACTTAACAGAAGTTCGTGCATATGTTTTGTCGCACACTGTATATATATCAAAGTTAAGTTAACAACGAGTACTATTCTAACATGTGTATACATATATATACATAGCTTACAGCATGTCCTTGTTTACCGCACAACAATTTCGACAGCAGTCATCAATCCACTGACATAGATTTTACGAGATCCACGATGGGACACTTCTTCATCTTAAACTACAATCCCTCGAAATCTTTGCGAGGCCTTTCTGCAGGAGTCACAGCCTCACTTGATGTCGAAGGCTCTGGCGCAAAAGATATCGCAGTAAACTGTATGTCTGCTTCATCCAACCAAGCCTAATTTTAAATTAAGAAAAACGCTCTTTTGACTTTCGTGAAGGCAACCATTTTGACACTAATCTTATTAGACAAGTTGGATATCATAAACTTTATTTTTTTTTTGGCTGCTTTCAGTGATGTCAACAAAGTGAAATTTTGAAGAAAGATACCCTTTAAATAGAGTAATGTGTTCTGAAAAAAAAAGAAAAAAAATGTACTGAAGTGTGCTAAACAATATGTCTATTTTTACGAAGAATAAAGTTATTCCTGCGTAATATCTAAAAACTATTCCGGATATTGGTCAATGTCTGTATGTTCTTAACTTTTAAACACTTTTTTTATTTAAAACACGCTAAAATGTATAGACTTTTTAAAAAAAAAATTAATAGATTCTGATTAAAAAAAAATACATTAAAATATAGTAATAACCGTCAGTTCTAATATCCGTAACCAAAACTCACAAAATTACAATATGCCGCTTAATTGCAATTGATTGATGTAAGGGTTGCATTAAACTCATTACCTGACTTCTGACCCTAATGACTCACCACTGGCGAATTTGACAACAACATCTCCGAATTCGGGTTTTACGATGTTGTTTAAGTTTTGCGAATAAGATCTCTGGAAATGATAACATGAATTTTGTCCACCTAGCATGTTTCACGCCGCACACTGGTACGGTTGTATTATCCATACGGATCTTGATTCGAAGGCTTCAGTTAATCAAAACTAAGCCCGTTCTTGGCAGGCTTTAAAGCAGTGATAGGCGCACTAATACTATTGCATTTGTTCTTGTATATGTGCTGTTTCAGATAATAAAGATACATTTATTCCACATTGTTGTTAGTGTAATTTTTAAAAACAAGCGGCATACACCCGCATTGTTTAAAAGCTCTTTTGAGACTGATTAAAATTTCTAATGCTTTTGTATAGCTTAGCTGTTATTTGCGTTGCCAGAAGTTTTGTAAAGAAAATCATTATTTGGCAAAAAAAATATTTTAAGGGGAAAACATTTATCACAATTTTAAGAACGCGTAGTATAATACCCTTGAACTGTAACTGCCTTGTTTGTAAGGCACATGTGTCTTCTTCTTGGAATTATGAGTTTCAGCTTGGGCTTTTTTTCATATAATTATAATATTATTATTAAATTCATCTCGTATTTAAGACTTAACTTTAACTGACATTGTTATTTAAAAGGTAAACGTATTTAAATGTGTTCTCAAAAGCAAAAATAGAAAAAAATTATTAGCTCGTGGCTAGTGGGAATGCTTCCAAGATCATATAAACAGTGATGCCAACAATTCAGAGGCAAAAGAGCCTACCGAGTAGTCAAAAAGAGCTAAAAGGAGCTAAATTAGAAAATTGAGGAATTTTTCGTTTTAAATCTATGAATGTATTTATTATTTAATTTGTACTTCAAGATTTTTTTTAAAAAATTAAAATAATAGAAAAAAAATAGAAAAAATATAAAATAATAATATTAAATAAAATGATTTTACAACAGCAATTGATACAAATTTTTATCAACATTAACAATATGACCATAGAAATTCACATACAAAAAAGTAAAAAAAAATATTTTCATTTATTATATGTTTCTTTTGAATTTATTTTTACAAATACGCTTGCTAGTAACTCGTAGTTAAAAAAGCAGGTGATACACTTTTGTAAACCATATTTTATATAAATTAAACCAAGGCATATTTAACAAGGTAAACTCAAGGCGAATTCAAAAAATTCGCCCTCTGCATTTCCTTTTTGTGTTTGAACGGAATGTCAGAAAAATTAAAAATTTCATATAAAATTCAATTTTTATAATGCATAAATGTCAAATTGATTTTAATCAGCTGGGCTCTTAATATTATTATTATAATATTTTTAAAACAAGCAATGATGCACCTCAATCCAATATTAGTCGGTTCTATCTAAATTTTTTCACTGATACCATTTTAAATTTTTTAAGCAATTATAACCCTACCAGAACAGTGACAGTCATTTGACCGGTCATATGACCGACACAGATGACCGGTCATTATTTTCTATCATTTTCTTAAGGGTGATGTGAAAAAAATGACCGAAACTTTTGAGTACGTGTGATCTTGCATCTCTCTCGCACCTTCAGATGTGATAGAAATATTGGTCACAAATGACCGAAAAAAAAGTTTTAGTGTTAGTTTCGGTCACAAATTTCTTGTAGGGCAGCTCTTCAATTTTTTTTAATCATCTTCAAATTTGTTTATAACACATAAAGTATTTTCTATATCCTGCAAAAAAACACGCTAAATGCCGAAATTTCTTCCAACATCTTAAAATTTGCTGGAAGCTTTTCTCTAATTTCATAAATTAGAGTTTTTATGAACTGTATCAAATTACGTTTAACGTTATGTTTATCTGATACAGTTAAAATTTTCGCATGCCTTCTCAAAGTTATATCCTAGATAACAGTTGTTATTTATTTAGGCTTCAAATTTTCCAGCTATATAATCGAAGTCATCGGTATAATGATTTTATTTGTCAGGCTTTGTATTAAATGAAATAAGTCAGTGAATAGGTTTGTATGTTCCGTAAATGCCACAAAGGCAAAAAATAGGGTAAAAACGAAAGAATTTACTAAAAAAATAAAAAAGTGCCAAACGTGCCGTTTTCACAGTTAAAAAGAGCTGCGTTAGCTCCTTTTTTTAAAAAAGAGCTAAAGGGAAAATTTTCGAGTTAGAAGCAGTTAAAAAGAGCTAAATATAGCTCTAAAATAGCTTAGTTGGCATCGCTGCATATAAAATATAATAATAACATAAAGGGAATAAAACTTAAAAAAAAGTAAAAAAAATACATATTAAAGTTGTAGACAAATTATGTATTTGTATTAACATTTTAAAGCCTAATTATAAAAAATTGTAATTGCGAAGCAAAAATCGTTATGTGAGGAAAAAACATCAAATAATATTGTTGGCGAAAAATCAACAAAAATATGTTAAAATCATAATTCTGGCAACGCTGGCTGTTATTTTTGAGCCTACACAGAAAAAATGCTAAAAATTTTTAAAAACAACCAAAATAATTTTTTAAGCCAGTTGTTTATGTATGCATTTTAATAACTTTTAATTGGTTTTAACAAAAAAAAAAATTCAATGAAAAATACAGAGCATGATACTGTAATAAGAAACAAATTTTTCAAAAAAATATAATAATAGTCCACACATTTAAAATTTATAACATCGTTTATATCAAGATTATATGGGTAACATTTTATACGAAGAAGATTTTCAAGATGTTTGTCTGAAAGTCTGTTCCGAGTTTTACTTTGAATTAGTTTTAAAATTGAAAAAGAAGACTCGCAAATATAAGTAGATCCAAACATTGAGTAAAGCCTAAAAATTTTATTCTTTGTTTTAGGGTACTCGCTTTCGATAATAAGTCTCCAAAAATCTATTCCGTTGGTAAGTGGTAAGCATAAATCGTTGCGCATTTTTAAAAGCTCTACTTGAATATCATTTTCTTGTTTATTGATGTCACACGTTAAAGGGTTTTCGTGTAGCTCAATTAAGCTACTTATTTTACGAAAATCACTAAAGCGATTTTTATAGTTCGCCGTCATAGATTCAAGGACATTAATATATTCATTTGTTTTGTCATTTTTTAAAAAATTATTACAAATTTCTGAAGTTCGTTTTAGATTTGTCAAATTATTAGCTTTAAGGTTCGATGTTAGTATTTCGACTTTTTTAATAAATTGTTCAACTGTAAAAACTAGTTCAAAAATGGTTTTATTTTTTACCTTGCAGCTGATGCAAAATCAGTAACAAAATCTTTATCTTTTAAAGATAAAAGGAGCTCATTGCTATCTCTTGAAGAAACGCAATTTATATTACGTATTTATCTCTATTGGTTCAAAAGTTACAAAAAGTACCAATATAGAATTTTTACCTATTTTTGAACCCTTTTTTTCCCCCTCAACGTCCAAATTTCAAAAAAGTGGCAAATACGTATTCATATTTTTTTAGTATCTGTCGATTGCATTTTGAACTATATCTGTACCTTTACTCGTTTAGAAGTTACAAAGTGGACCTAGGCACTATCAAAATTTAGTTTTTACCCTTTAGGGTCTAATATTTTGAAAAAATGCCAGAAACGGGTCTTCTTAATTTTTGAGTAAAATACGATCCTTTTTAAATTTTGTTTCTATCGTTTGCAGTTTAGGAGATATTAACTTTCGGATATTTCCATAGTTGGCCCATTTTAAGCCCCTTCAGGTCCGAATTTCCCGAAATCCCCTCTTAGTGGATCTAAGCATAAGGAAAGATACCAACAGTACGAATTTCAGGTCTCTAGCTCTGCTCGTTTGGGCTGTGCGATGATGAATAAGTCAGTCAGTCAGTAATGTTATTCCTTTATATATATATAGATTTATCGCTCTAATAGAGTAATCTGTAACAACAAACTCTTTGACACATCAAACATTATTTTTTAAATAATATTCTGGAAACAAAAATTTATATTCATACATTAGTCACGTTTTCTAAACATTTCTCGCTGTGTATATCAAACAATAGATAATGTTGAGATAATATTAATTCCATATTGTTGTTTGTGTTATTCAAAAAACAAGCGACAATCGCCCACCTTGCTTGAAAGCTCATGGGAGACTTATTAAAATTTTGTTATTAATTTCTAATGCTTCGTATACATGTGATCGTGTACATGTATGATAAAAGAGGTAATTTGCGCGGGGTGGCAGAATGCCCAACTAGGCTTTAAAGGCATATACTGCCTAAAAGAAGATCGACATCTTAGACTTACTAGCTTTCCGTCAATAGTGATGTTTTAATGCCAGTCATAAAACATGGGAAAAAGAGCTTTCCAATTTTCCCACAACTCGCGAAAAGGAGAAAACTAGTTACTAGTTTTGTGTTGTCTTCTGTTGATACCGTCTTCAAAGCGAATAGCACTGGTTATATGAAAGTTATCTGCACTCATAATAGAACGAAATATTTGACGACCAAAACGTGCTTCAAAAAAACCCTGAAAATCTTTGTTTTTTTCTGCAATAAGAAATTATTATAAAAACAACTACGTATTTACAAGATCGAAAATATTGTGAATACCGACACCAATATATGCTCGCAAAGTGGATTCTTCTAAATCTTTCCAATTGTTTTTAAACTTCAGTCTACCATTTTTTTTATTGTAAATGATTACTTTTTCTACTCGGAGGAAAAATAGCAAAAAGGTAGAGAGAACATCACGGCATCTGGACACTGCAAAACGCGTTGCACCTGGCTGAAGTCCATAACACGCTTTTCATGCGTCCTCGCTTTATACGCGGTTGACCAAAAAGTTGAATACGTGTATTTCAATACGGCAAGCTACAGAGCAAGACGCGTTGACGTCATTTGACGCGACGTACTCAAAAAGTAGAGATCCTTTCTACCTTTGCATGCGTCATAAAGCGGCAAGCCAACAGGCCAGCTATTTTAACTAATGAGGGTGACAAGTTTAATATTATTTTAAAAGCTATCGATTATTTTTATGTGAACCCAAATTTTTTTGTTTTGATATTGTGTAGTGTAAAAAAAATTCTATGCGTCAAAGAATCGCATGTAACTTGAAACGCAGCAAAGTGCAAAAAAAAAAACGACGCATTGCGATGTTGACGCCTGCCATGGACTTTCATATTCCTTGACTTGGTCAAGGAATTGCTCCAATGCAGTTTGCTTTTCGCAATGTATAATGCATCTAAATCAGAAACTGCTGCACCATTTTCCATTTCGTATTCACATGTATCAGATCAATATCATTTTCACTTTCAAATTATTTTCACTATAGGTCACCTGGTAAACATTTTATTGGTGTTCGTTTTAAATTAAACGTTTTCAGTTTAATTAATTATTTAAAGTGTTTGGTCAAAAAAGTTTAATGTCTAATTACTTATTAGAAAAATACGAGATGGACGAAAATGATTTGAAAATTCGAAATTTTTTTTCTACCTAACAGCAGGGTTAAAGAAATAAATTAAAATGTAATTGCTAAGGCCACTGCCCCTTGGTCAGTCGGAAGGCAATGAAATAATGAAAATTGCGTGGAAATTGCTTCAAATTTTATTAATTTGTTTTCATATTTTTACTGTTGAATCTTTGCCTGTGGCGAACTAACAATAAGTATTCAAATATTAAAACTAGGTAGTTAATAATAGTCCAGCCATTGCCAGACTAAAATTTAAGTTCTCATGTTAATTATCAAGCTTCATATAAGCTCAATAGTATCCCTCCTTTTCAGACGGGTGTGTCCACTATGTTGCAGGATGTTTCGGGCGAGCGGATTTGGGTGAGTTTCCAGCTTATTGAAATACTTGTCCACATAGTTCAGGATTTCGCATTCAACTAGTGGAACTTGTAAATCCTTTTGGATGTTGCTGTTTTTAACATACCAAGGAGCACCAGTTATCATTCTTAGGATTTTGTTTTGACGGCGTTGAATTTTTTCTATGTCGGATGCGGAAGCAGTGCCACATAATTGTATACCGTAGCACCAAATTGGTTTAAAAATCGATTGTAGAGTAGAAGTTTACAATCAAGACGAAGCACAGAGCTTCTACCAATTAGCCAGTGGATTTGAGCAGCATTAAGTTTCATTTGAGTCAGCTTCGCATCTATATGAGGCTTCCATGTGAGGCGGCGATCTAGGTGAACACCAAGATAGTTTGTCTCGGTTTGTTGAGGCACCATATGGTTGTTAATAGTGATTGGGAAGCACGTTTCTTTGCGTAAAGTAAAAGTTACGTGGGTACATTTTTGCTCATTAATTTTTATTCCCCATAATTTTGCCCATTTCTCTACTTAGGTTACGTGTTAGAGCTGTGCCAAATCGTTCATTTCAGTGATCGCTCAGTTTCGTTCAATTTACAAAAATTAACCCGTTCGTTCAATCGTTCACTTCTGAACGACAGTACGGCAACATGTTTTTTTAAAGATTTGTTTTGACATAGCTTGTGGTTTTGACATTCAAAATAGGAAAAACTTTTTGTAAAATAAAATTTAAATAATCCATATATAAAAATTGTGTAAAAAGTGTATAGTAATCCATAAAATGAGAACGGCTGGGCCGATTTCTGTAAAATTTTTTTATCAGTTGTTCGTATTTTGGAGGAGAAGGTCTAAGGAAGAAAATTTTGGAAACACCCTCCGGAAAAGTCCGAAAATTGGAAAAATCGAAAACTGATTCTTTTGTGCTAAGTTTTGTGTGAAATTATTTCTTAATGGCTTTCCAAATGAAAAAAATGGAAAGTTCTTAGTGTTAAAAAAATTATGGCAGTGCCACAGCGATGCTCAAAAGAAATATGTACGCACATTCGCAAACTTTTTAAAGAAACTCTTATCAATACACAAACAATCAACTGAAAGAAAAGAACATAACATAAAAAACACATCTGAACGAACGAAATTGTGACATAAAAAAGACCTGAAGAAACAAACATTGAACGGAACACAATTGAACGAAAAGCGCTCAGTAAAATAACCGGATCACTTCGTTCAATTCGGTGATCCGTTCATTTTGACCCGTTCGTTCATGAGCTACACAGCTCTATTACGTGTTGTTGTAATTGGTACGAAGCTTTTTTAGGGTCCTTATGAATGCGGTATCATCAGCAAATGTAGACATGTGCGTAAAACAATTTGTTGGCATATATGCCACATAAAGTAAGTACAGAATTGGACCTAGTATACTCCCTTGAGGTACACTAGCCCCAATTGGCTGAGAAAAACTTATTTGATTTCCCTCTTAGATCATAAATTGTCGACCGGTTTGTACTTTTCTAAAAGGTTGAAAATATTAGCTGGAAGGTTTAGCTTTAGTTTGTTTAACAGGCCTTCGTGCCATACTTTATCGAAAGCTTGAGAGACATCAATAAAAAGCGCGGAGCAGTTCTTCTTTTTCTCAAATGTTTTTCTTATAACCTACACCAGTCTGTGAGTTTGTTCAATTGTGCTATGTTGACTTCTAAAGCCAAATTGGTGATCTGGAATGCAATTGTTTCCATTCATGATCGGAGTCAGCTTGTTTGTTGGTAACAAGCTTATAGGCCTATACGACTCCACCTTCGAAGGATACTTACCAGGCTTAGGAATCATCTTAACTAAGGCAACTTTCCATATTGGCAGGAAATGTTCAAGCCGAATTATGGCATTAAGAATAAAAAGAATAATTCTTTTAGCGATAAACGGTAGCTCTAAAAGCATTTTGTTGCTTATTTTATCAACATCAGGAGCCTTTTTTTTATCATTTAGGTTAACGATAGCCTTTACATCGGAAACGTATTTCCATAGGACGTCTAGCAACCACAGGCGGTAATTCCCTCACGTCAGTACACGTGTTGGGAGTGAACACATTCCTTTAGTGACAGATCGCATTTTTCCTTGTCAATTATAGCCCATGATCCTCTCAGATAACGCAGTGGAGGTTTTGCGATAACGGGTCTTTTTAGACGTCTAGCAGCTCGCCATAGAGAATAATTTGTCTGGGAAGTCGCGTCTATGCTTTCTAAATATTTATTCAGTGATGCCATTCTGTGCACCTCTAACAAGTTTTTGAAGTCGTTTGTGCATTCTTTCAGTTTATTTTTAAGTTGAGGCGATCTATGCTTTTGCCATTCTCTCTGGGTTCTCCTTTTTTCAGATAAAAGCTTTTCAACATCTGCAGAAAAAATTTTGTTGTACTTGGCATGACGATAAGTACAAAGCATGTTCAACGGTTATAATGTTTTCATTAAGGCTGTTCAGACAATCTTCAATGTCTCCGGGTGTTTTTAGAGGTTGACTTTCCGAGCAGTGGGTGCTGATATATTTTTTATATTTCAACCAATCTACTTTCTTAGTTAAGAAAAAATCAATAGTTGCTATTTGATGAGGACTGCAAATAGTGAATATTGTTGGTGAGTGGTCAGAAGATAAATCCAAGGAGGCTTGGGCCTCAATAAGCTCCGGGGATATACCTTTTGCTACGCAAAAATCTATTATGTCTAGTATTTCATTGCGGTCTGTTGGCCAATAAATTGGTTGTCCACTTGAAATAACGAAAAGTCCCATTTCAGACAGGAAATCATACAAGACACGATCTTTCGGACTAATTGGGCGGGAGCCCCAGTACGTGTGCTTATCGTTATAGTCTCCAGCAGCTATAAAGCGGCGACCTAAAGATTTGTAAAAATTGTTGTACTGATCCTTCGTTATGGAGAATCTGGGTGGACAATAAACTGAGGATTATGGTAAAATTCCTCAATGCAGACGTTTGTTGCGTGTATATAACTTTCGGAGAGACCACCCATCCACTGGTGTTTGATTCTTGATTTAATTAATATAGCTGAGCCACCACATGACCTATCTCTGGGATATTTTGAGTCGTAAAAAGTATAGCCACATATTTTGAAAGTGCTTCTAGATAGATGTCATATGAGTTTCGGAAATCAACATGACATCAATTTTTTGGTGTGATAGAAAATATTTGAGTTCGTTTTTGTGTTGGCGGATGCCGTTTGCGTTCCAGAAACAAACCCTGAGGCAGTTCATGGCCTTTTAAGCATGGCCTGCAGAAAAGCAGACTGCATTTCTTGCATCATACCAGCCATTTGCGCCATGATCTGCGTAAATTGTTTTACCATATTGTCTATTACGGCCTCCAGGCGGCTAAAATTGGGGCCCGTAAGTTCATTTGTTGGCACCTCTCTTTGTATTATTGGCGGGTTAGGCTTACTCGCGTTGGGCTGGTTAGACTTTAACGCGTTGGCATAAGAAAGTTGACTCGTAGTTGGCTGTGCTAGTGATTCAACGTTCTCATCAAAGCGGTCTACACCGTCTTATTATACATTTTTACAAGTGCTGGGCAATCAACTTGAATTTTTGTTCTCTTTTTATTGATAACACCAATTTTATCTACTTTTGTGATTGGTGTCAGTCCGTGACAGTTGGAAGCAATGCTTACAATGCTATTGTCATGCCATTTTGTGACAAATATTTTTTCAGAAGTCTTGTAATCTATCTCTCCTCTTGGCTTCTTTCGCATTTCTTTAGCATTTGGAAGATGACAATTTTCAAGGCGATTTTCTCTAATTGTTCCTGTTCCACCAATATTATGCTCATGTAAATACTTTAGCAAAGGCAGACCAGTAAAAAAATTATCAAAATACAGATTAAAAGGACCTAGTTCTTGAGGTAGTCTTAAATGAAGCTCTAAAATAACTGCAGCACCTAGGCCATACTCTGACTGCAACTTCAAGATTGGACCACTTACTCCTTGATATAATTCGCAGTTTACTAAATATCCTTGTACCGTTGCTGCAGACCAAATTTTATATCCAAATCTTAATGGTTTCCTATGAATATGTTGTTTAGTGCTATGTCTCCCATAATATGGAACCGGCCTTATCAAAATTGGTGGTAAAATTAGCAACAAGCAACTCAAAGTATTTACGAACCTTGGCAAATTTATCATTTTGAGGCAATGCGTTACCATCACACAAATGTAAATATTGCTGTATTTCAAAAAAGCGATTTCGTCTTATACTGCTGGTTACCAAATCATTGTACGTGTCCGATTTTTTTTCCCAATACATTCTCATATATTTTGGTGTCATGTAACCTGTCAACAGTAGAACAGCAATATAAACTCTAATTTCATTTTCGGTTACATTCAATGTGTGGTTCCGTTGTATAGCATACAAATTGCTCATATCTGCAATGAGGTTTATTAAATCTTTGTTGTACAATAACTCAAAGCAATCAGTGACATTGATATCTTCCTGAAATATGCATAGAATATCTTGATCGCTGTCCCCTTTGCCGCTTGAAGTAAAAACTAAAGTGTTTTTTGTCCACTTCTTTACCGCAAGTTCTTTCTTTTTCTTCTTTGGAGCAGGTTCCTGTTCTGCAATGTTTTCTAATACTTGTGGCGCATCTTGAACCACTTCTTCATCTTCTCTGTTAGGTCTTGTTTGCACCTCAACCTCTGAGCGCAACATTCGGCTTGGAAGGTGATTGAAATTAGCATCATTTTCATCTCCACTGTCTTCATCAGTAACCTCACCATCCTCAGGAGGAAACAATATGATGTTACCAGGGTCATATCCAGTCTCTAGCATTTGTATAATTTCGTCCAAGTTTAATCTTTCATAATACATAAAAGCAATGGTCAAAATTTTGCAAGGTATAAAATTTCTTGTATGCAACATACACACGTATGCATAATACCCAGTGTCACCTTAACCCTTTCAGACCGTGATGCATCGATTGTGTGGGTGGGTTTCGGTTCCAATATTTTTCCTTCTGTTTGCCCAATGAAAAATAGACTGGCATACATCAATTGTGCTGCTTGTTTATTATATTTGCTTCTCACATATCTCTTCTGTTTGATTTACCGTTACTTGAATTATTGCGAAATTCTTCAGTCAAGTTTCAGTTTAAGCAAAATGAGCCGTGGAAGTAAGTTGTGTGTTTAATTACAAAAGTATTAATCATTTACAAATAATGAAGTGCATATATTTAACTTAAAAAATTAGAAATTTTAATTATTCAATCCAGTTGAAATCGTTTAATTCAATAAAAATATGGTTTAGTTTAAAAATATTAATAAGTGAATCAATTGTGCGCGTCAGGCCTTATGTGTGTGATTTTTTAAAATTTTTTTAGAAGTGTTTAACGATGATGAGATATGGGCAGCGCTCGAAGATTCTGATGCTTTCGATTTTAGCAGTGATGATGAAGAAGCGGACAAAAATTATGCCCCGGGGGAAAGCACTGACAGTGAAGGCGAGGAAGAAGATGTTGATCTAAATATAGGTACAGCTCTTACTGAGCTAGAAAACAATGATAATTTAGACTTGGTGCGTACTGAGGTATGATTATTAGTATTGTTGTACAAGTGGAATATATAAAATAGAAATAAATTATTGTTATAGAACTCTGATCGTCGCAAAATTTGGAAAAGGAAACCTTTTTGCCAACCAGATTTGGATGTACCTGTAAATAGGAAATTGTAAGTTGTAATTTTACAGATATTTTGAATGACGTTTCATGGACACTTCTATTGTACAGAATAATGTGGTAGATTAAGCCACGCCTTTGGAATACTTCAAAACATATATTAATGATGCCTTTTTTGAAAATGCAGCCGAATGGATAAATTGGTATAATTTTTTGCAGAAGGGGGAAAATTTAAAAACATCCTCTGGCGAAATTAAAATTTTTTTGGGATGCATATTGCCATGGGTTGCATTCGCTTTCCAAGATTCCGTATGTACTGGCAAAAGAAGTTCAAAATTCCAATAATAGCGGATACAATTAGCCGCGACAGGTTCTTCAAAATACGGGAAGCTTTTCATGTTGTTGTTCAAAATGACGTTACTGAAGAGGAAAAAAAAAGCAAACGTTTTTTGGAAAGTGCAACCAGTTATTGATTCAGTTAGAAGCGCGTGCCTAAAAATTCCGAGGCAAGAGCATGGACTATATTCTATCGACGAGCAAATGATACCGTTTACTGGCCGCTGTCCAGTACGTCAAAGTTTGCCAAACAAACAAAGAGGTGTTGGTTTGAAAAACGAGGTACTGACCACATCAGAAGGACTTGTTCTCGATTTCGAAATTTATCAGGGCAAGACCACGCCAGAAGAAAATATTGGACTTGGCCCTGCTTTCGTTCTGCGTCTTGTGCAAACATTACCTAAGTATTTTTTGACAGGTATTTTACCACGCTGCCTCTTTTGTATAAGCTTCTTCAAAAGGG
Source organism: Melanophora roralis (assembly GCA_963583895.1). Lineage (NCBI taxonomy): Eukaryota > Metazoa > Arthropoda > Insecta > Diptera > Rhinophoridae > Melanophora > Melanophora roralis. Next base: position 69,642,957 of record OY757190.1, on the reverse strand, counting down.
AATTTTTGGGACGGGCACCATAATAAAAAATCGGGTAAAAGGCGTTAACTTGACTGAGGATAAAAGGATGAAAAGGGGAGATATGGAGGAATTCTGTTCCCCAGAGGATACAGTTGTAATTGTGCAGTGGAAAGATTCCAAGTCAGTTTTAAGGGGTCATCTGCATTTGGATGCTTTCCCGTTAATGATGTTCGTCGTTGGTGCAAAAAAGAAAAAAAATTTATCAACGTCGCATGTCCAAATATAGTGAAGCAGTACAATGCCTCAATGGGTGGTATGGACATTTGCGACCAACTAATGGAAGCATATCGAACGTTTTTCAAAACCCGAAAATGGACATTGAACAAAATCCAGGGCCCCGTATCTGGGTTTGTTCTGTTTGTCACGAACGTATCTCCACCAATGTCACCTCAGTAAAATGTACCGCCTGTAGTGACTGGTGCCACTTGAAGAGATGCTCAGGTCTCGCCAGCTACCGCGACTGATCACCCAGCTTCGTAGCGAGTTGTTGTAGCTCCCAACCGGGCGGTAATAGCACGACACCTTCGGTTACCGCCGCACAGACCCATGTCCAAACTCCCGCCACAGGACACAGTAGAGCCCCAGCTGCTCAATATGCCTGCTCGATCTGTCATAGTGTAATCAGGAGGAATATCATCTCGGTCAAGTGTAATGGCTGTGGCAACTGGTGCCACATTAGGCGCTGTACCAACCTGCGCTCACACAGGGATTGGGGTGATGGCTTCATAGCTTTCTGTTACCCCGATGATAATCCGCAAAAGTAGTCACGTCACATGGATCTGCTCAGAGTCCATCCCCGCGCGGGTAATGTGCCTGCGCCACAGTACGCGCCTCAACTACAACCATCAGCACAGACAGGAACCCCACCCCAACGATGTTATGTAGTGGAGTTTTAATGTACCGTGATGGTTCTTTAGCTGACCACTTGTACCCATTTTTTCCATAAAAATTGTTTGTTAATGGCTCAGTTGCGTCTTCTCCATTTTCTTCTGCAATACTTTGGTCAATTTCGTCACTAATATGTTCATCGGTAACATCAAATTCACTGCCTGCTTCATCTTCTATGCTTATTTCATCATCTGCATCACTTTCTTGAATGCAATTTCCTCATCAACGTCGCTGAATTCGTCATCATCTTCCAGCGTTCTGGCTATCTCTAAATCATTTATATTCCTGGGATTTGACATAGTCTGTAAAAATAAATTGCGATAAAGTGTAGGAGTAGTCAAAATGATTCCATGAAAATCTAATGCTAAACCTGAGAAGTGGTATTTTATTTTACATGAAATACTTACGCTAGTTCTGATGTGGGGGTAAAAATATTTTCAATAAAAAAAAACGTATGCCCGGACGAGTGGTAAAATTTTACACCAGCACGTGTAAATGTCCGCTTATACGACACCCACGACGATCTAAACACAACTGAATAATATTAATGGGATTATGAGAAGATTTAAAGAGAATAAAATCGATAGCGCTCAATTGAAGAGAGTAAATAAAAAAATAAGTAAGAGAGGGTAAAATTTACCACCACTACAGTAGTCAAAGGTTATTGCACTATATTTTTAAATTTTTATTTGTAAAGGTGGCTTCAGACTATAATACTGGGCAAAAACACTTGTCAAAAAACTCAAATAAAATGAGAAAATATAATAGTGTGAAGACATTATGTTATGAAATGTCAAAAAATACCTAAAGAAATTTGACAGTAGTATGGCTCTCTTCATTTTTAGAAATTTTTCTAAACCATTAGATTTTGCATGTATCAGAGTTGCATATTTACAGCAGCCATAAAGAAAATCAGGCATGGAAAGTTTGGTATTGTAAAGTAATTTTTAATAATATTTTTATGAAATTTTTAGTTAATTATTAGGAAATAAAATATTATTTTTCAAAATATTATTTAGGATTTAATCCCAATTTTCTTGTTTATTTATATTTTTAATTGAAATTAAATTAAAAAGTTGTAAAAGTATTTTTTTTTTTCATTAAAAGTGTTGTAAAATTATTACTTTTGATATGTATATTTATATATTTTTTAAAATCTAGGTGTCAAAAAATGGAGTCTTTTAGCAAAATAAACTCACTTTGTATAAAAAAAAAACAAATTTTTTTGATTGAATTTATTATATACAAGCGTTTTATTAATTAACCCGCAAAAGCACATCAAGAAAATTTTTAAAACATTGTTTATTTGTTTTAATCAGTTATAAAGTCTTAACAAATATTAAGCGTGTTCCAAAAGATCTCAATTTTGTTCCGACATATGAGAGTAAAGAAATTACTCTCCAAGCTTGCCAAAGTTGCTCAAAATAGCTGAAACGCAAAAAACTATAATTGAAAATTTTTAAATGCTCACATGCTGCTTAGTTAAAAAGTAAAATTTTATTTAGACGATTACACCCCATAGAATTTTTAAAACATAGCATATACATCATATATCAAATGTATCTAAATGTTCTAAATCGTATTTTATATTAAAAAAATCTACAGATTTTTATAAAAAAATGTACCTACAACAAAAAATTTTGTTGAAACCCTTGTACAGGAAAGGAAATTTATCTCAAACGTTCTTTTTGCTGTGGAAAATTTGTTACCTGAAACGCTTTTGGGTAGGTTTGGATCAATTTGTGTGAGTTTGGCCTATTTTGTTATGTACCTGAAACACAACTTTTAATAAATTAAAATGCCTTTTTTCAATTTTTAATAAATTCTAACCTTATGGTAACTTGTGATATATGAAAACTATGCGAAAATACTTATGGTAGGCTTATTAACAAAAATGTATGTAATGGCTGACAAATATGGTCTTAGTAAACTCACGATAACTATTATAAATTTTTCCACTAGATTTTATAGCTCCCTTTTAAAAACCAGTAATATAAAAATATCACATAAAAACTTAAAGGCATATACACACATACATATGTACAAATATATATGTATATAAAATAAGTTTTAAAACAGATTTTGTATAAAAGCGACGCTCGAAAACTTTTTTACATCTGAAAATTTATAATTATTACGGGCCTAAGTTTCAACCTCCTTATTTAAAATAAATTATAAAACTGTAAGTACAAATACAAAAAAGATATACAAAACGTCGAAGAATTATTGGTTTGCTTCATATCCAATGCATTTTTCTATGTTTATGCGGCAAACCAATAATCACCCGAAGATTATGCATAAGTTTAAAATATTACTAAAAGTTCCATCCCTGATGAACAGCTTTTTAATGATTTAGCGCCAGCAAAAATTTGTACAAATAGTAAATATTAAAACTGAAATTAAGAATTTATTGCAGAAATTAGTTAAAAAAACATGTCTGATGAACTAACTGCAAGTCTGAACGTCACTTTTAATTGCCTAAAAGTATTTTTTCACCCTTTTGTTAAATTCAAATAAAAAAAATACTTGCTTTAATAGTTAAAGTTTTTTTTAAGTTAAAAACGGATGTTTAAGTACTACACAGATTTTAATTTTATTTCAAATGTGATAGTGTAAAGACAAAATGTAATGCGCATTATTTCTTATTTAATTATTTGACAGTCAAACCAAAAATCATTTTATCTGGTTCTCTCAAAATCCAATAAAATCTAAACACTTGTAGAATAGTGTGATGGTAGCTTAAGCGGGGCTCGTGAATTCAGGGGCAAATAAAATAAAAGTAACTTATAACAACTCAAATATTCTTTTCTTACTTACTAGGCAAGCCAAGGTTAGATTTATACATTTATATATTGTGTTTTCATTTCTAAATGAGAATACTGGTTTAAATTCGAGCTCTCAAAATTATAATTTGAAAGTCGACATACATACATGAATTTTTATTAGGTCGCTTTTAAATCCAATTCTGAAAGCTATTTTTTTTTTAATGACAACCCCGATATATGCAACAATATACTTTAGTTGTACGGCTATCTGTCTCCTAATTAACTTTCATAAGCTCAATACAGTCTTGTGAACTTGTGGTTGATACCAACCAATCCAAAATATTCCTTTGCTATTAAATCTATAAAAATTTGTGTTCACACGACAGATATTAACAAAAAAATTGTGATAGCCATAATTTTTTTAGCATCATCGGAAATCGCCTAATATATTTTTTTCCAGCTCGACGATATCTGCGTTTCTGACTGCATTTCTATGTTAACTGTATTTACAATTGTTTTTAATATTAAACGACCTTTTCTTAATGTTCTTCTTTTACGATTTGTTAGTAACGGGCTTTTAAGGTCATAAGTTATCTTAATGTAAATAAAACTATTATTTTATCCAACGTTTCGCTAGTATTTTCCCAGCCTCTTTAGGGATATTTATTTTAAATCAATCTGGCAACGATATAAATTTGAACATAAAATATTTTTGTTAATAAAAACAACAACATAATAAAAAGCTTTTTTGCCTATGCTACTTACATATAGTTTCTTACAATTACATTAATGCAAACATTGTCAACAACTTAGATTGCATTAATTTAACACACCACGACATTAAACACAAAATTATTCAAAAAATTTCAAAATAAATAAGTATCACAGTTAAAAGCTTGTATCACAGTTGAGATAAATACGAACTAAGATATTGCGATCAAATAACTGGTATTGATGTTGTCTTTGTCTTCTTTTCTGTTTACTGCATATGCTGCTCTCTGCTGAATTCTTAAGCTTTCTAAAGTGAATCGTTTGTTTTGTTTTCTCTCTGTATCCAAAATTTTGACATCTATGAAATCTGCTTTATGTTTCGTTTCTGTACGATGTTTTGCCAGTGCAGTTGTTTGTTTTTCTTTGCGTATGTCTGCTTCATTTTCTGCTATCCTTGTGCCTAAACTTCTTTTTGTGGTACCCACCAGAGAAACAAGCCGATCGGCTTACAGCCGGCTGCTAGCCGCCGCTGGTATATTTTCGATAGCCGCGCCGCCGCCGATTTATATTGGCTCAAAAGCTGAGCCGGCGCAAGCACAGCCGCCGAGTAAATCAGCTCCGCTGCTACATTGTATGTAAGGTGGCAATGTTTTTTTCTTACATTATATAGGTACAGAATGTTAAAATAATACCAATTTTTGCACTTAAGTAAATTTTTCTAGATAAAAGTGCCGTTAGTTTTTTTTTTTTTAAGTGAAGCGTCTAGCTTGTGTTATATATAAAAAACAATTGAAAAAATTGTAAAAAAAAAAGTTTTTAAAATTTTAAGTGTCGTTAAAAAATTAAAAAATATGCAAAAGACAATAATTGGATATTTAACAAAAAATAAAGAGCAGTCTTCGGAAGAAGAAAATTCTAAAGAAAAAAATGCAAACCCCTCAAAAGGACATTAGTTATTATCAAAACCTCTTAAGGAAGCAAGCACAAACAAAAGGTTTTGCAAAAATTGTGACAACCAGCGGTGGTGCTGAATATTGGCGATATATTGGAAAGCTTCATGTGTCCAACAAGGTCGTGTTAAAAAGACAAGTTCAAGGTGTATTGGTTAAATCACTTGCCTAATGTTATTTAATCATACAGCATTCAGAACTGCGGTTCGATAACTTATTTTTACACTATTCGCATCGTTTAAATAGGTTAACAAGAAGTGTTTCGATTATGCGATTCAGTTAAGTTTTTTAACGATATTCACTATTGTTAAAGAAAGCTGTTAAGTAAACAGCAAAATATTTTAACGAAGTTCACAATCACTTGTTAATTTAACGAAAATAATTTTTGTGTTGTTAATTTAATCGACAAAGGTTATTTTTGTGTTTTAGAACGGTGTTTAATTATTTAGTTGTTTATTATAATTATTTTGCCTTTGGTTCTTTTGAAATTTATTTTACAGCCACTTTATTGAAAATAAAATATGTATATGCAAAAATCAAAGTGTTCACTATCGTTAAACATTTCTTAGCAAATCACTTAACCGTAGCTGCAAACGACAATTTCTGTCGATAAATATAACGATCGTTAAAAGTTACTGAATCGATCTACAGGTTGCGGACAACTCTCAATGATATTGTATGAAGAAATACACTTGAGCCGACGTTTAAGCCGCCGCCGACTGATTTAGCTCGCGCCGCCGCCGCCGATCATTAGACATCGGCTTGTTTCTCTGGTACCCACATATACTTTCCCACAATGTAAGTAAAGATTCTGTCGTCTTGTTTAGTTTATGTGCAAAAATTACATGTTTATTGTTAATCATATTTTGTAATTTTTTTGTTTCTAAAGACTATTACATACTAAGACTTACAGAAACAAAAACATTACAAAATATGATTAACATGTAATTTTTGCACATAAACCAAACAAGATGACAGAATCTTTATTTACAAAAACAAAAACTAATAAATTTGAACAAGCCAATGTTGTTTTTGAAATCACCTGTACAGGCGACACACAAACACATTGTGGGAAAGTATATGTGGATTAGAGGTGAGCGATCCCGTGATTTTTAGGGAATATCGTTAATAGTGAATGCGATCACCGGTTATTTAAACAGTGACGGTGATCACTGTTTAGCATTTTTCACGTCTTGTAAAAGAGTTATTTTAATCTCTGTTAAATTAATATACATAATGTTATTTTTAGCAGTGATTATGCGATTTTAGTTCTTTTTAACGAACTTGTCCAGCTTTTGAAAATATTCTTTCGCATGAAACTGACGATCCTAATGCACAATATTTTTTTGAGCTATTTGAGAAAGATTTGGGTATATATTTTTATTTGTACTCCACCAGTCAAAAATATTTGTATTTCTTGATAATTGAAAGTGAAGTTCAAAAAGCCTGATCGTAATAACTTAAATTTCATTTCAGCTAACGATTTATATACATATTAGATTCAGAACTGTTTGTTATGCTACGCTCTATGTCGTATATAAGTTTCATATTGAAAATGTTTCCATTAATTATTCTTTTCTATATAACGCAAGCAAACTTAAAACTTCATACGCATTTTTTCCGAAATATTTTTTTTATTACGGCGTTTGCGCAAATAAGCGAATTGTTTATTGTTGTACCTTACAAAGAATATCGCTTCTCGTGTAAAGTTATATTTTTCTTATCTGTGCTTTTTTCATTTAAGCTAACGATATGTATTTAAAATAAATGTGTGTATAAATCTGTTTTTGAGTATTATTAATTAGCCAGCTTAAAGCTGTATTTAATCTGCCGTCGCGGACAAACAGTGCTCGGCGCAGATCTCTGACGACACCTTTCTGGTAATGTTTTTAACACCACTTTCACAAACACACATATAAAAACATAAGCGCTTTACTTTTTTATAGAAAATAATGTAAACATGAAGCACAAAAATGTTACTTTACATTTTGCGTTGTTTGCGCAAATGAGCGAATTGTTTATTGTTGTACCCTTACAAAGATTTTCGCTTCTCGTGTAAAGTTATATTTTTGTTAGCTGTGCTTTTTTTCATTTTAGCTAGCGATATGTATTTAAAATAAATGTGTGTCTAAATCTGTTTTTGAGTATTTTTAATTAGCCGGCTCAAAGCTGAATTTAATCTGCCGTCGCGGACAAACAGTGATCGGCGCAGATCTCTGACGACACCTTTCTGGTAAAGTTTTTAACACCACTTTCACAATCACTCATATAAAAACATAAGCGCTTTACTTCTTTTATAGAACAATGAACATGAAGCACAAAAATGTTACTTTACATTTTGCAAAGTTTAACATAATAAGAGTAACATCGCAGGCAAGAGTTACTGCACAATATTTCAAAATGTTACTTTGAGTAACATAATAAATTAAAAGTAACACTATAGTAGAAACAGTTACTTCACGGTTTATGTCACTGTCGTTACATGTCAAAATGTTATTTGAGTACACAATAAATTAAAAGTAACAGTAGCAGTTACTTCACAGTTTATGTCACTGTCGTTACCAGTGATTTGCAAGTCACAGGTACGGAAATATCGCTCATCTCTAATGTGGGTACCACGAAAAGAAGTTTAGGCACAAGGATAGCAGAACATAAAGCAGACGTACGCAAAGAAAAACAAACAACTGCACTGGCACAACATTGTACAGAAACGAAACATAAAGCAGATTTCATAAATGTCAAAATTTTGGATACAGAGAGAAAACAAAACAAACGATTCACTTTAAAAAGCTTAAGAATTAAGCATAGAGCAGCATATGCAGTAAACAGAAAAGAAGACAAAGACAACATCAACATCAAAATACCAGCGAAACGTGGATAAAATAATGAAATAATAGCTTTTTTACATTAATATAACTTATGACCTTAAAAGCCCTTTACTAACAAATTGTAAAACAAGTGTATTTACAATTATTAAAAGATATTTAAGGAATAGTTATGTTTTTTTAAAGATCTTAAAATCACGATTTTCTAAACTACATTGTTTTATAGAATCAATATTTTTTTTAAATCTTTTATTCAAAAATTATTAGGCGTGTTCTGAAAATCACTTTTTTGGAAATTCTTTAAAAATATCAAAAAAAAAATTTTTTTTACATTTTTGTGATTTTAAACCGGGCAGCTAAATGCCTGCCGGTTTAGAATCACTTGATTATAACGTGTGATCCATTGCGAGGTACCCTACTTTTTTAAAGAAAAAAAAAACATAAAATTCAAATTTAATGGGGACTGTCTTTTTTTTTTTTTAATTATTTGAGAGAACATTCATTGGCACTTATTTTTTGAAGATTATGTCTATCGAATCTTGGCCGTTGCTACGTCGCAGATGGTCCATTCGTTAAGTCCAATTTACATGACTCGTTCGAGCATTTCGACTGGTAACTGGCGAACAGCGTTGCCAAAACTCAGTTTCCAAAAATGGGCAAAATTCTGGGGAAAAATGGCTATTAAAAAAGGCTTAATCATTTTAATATAAAGGCTTCAATATTAAATATATAAATCTAAAATTTTAGACCATGTGTTACATACATATGTTGTATTTCCTTGACTACCCAGCAAAAACTACTTACAAAATAAGTAGAAAAGTAAGAAGAATTATCGTCAAGCACTACTTACTATTCGACTGCAAAAAGTACTTATTTTTCTTTTCCAAAACGAATCCGTTATTATTTTGGTTGTCATACGCAAAAAAATAAGTACTTTTATTTTTAATAATTTAATATAAAAGATTAGTTGTCGCAAATAGTTTAAAATAGGAGGAAGACTTTTTTTATATTTTATATTTATTTTATATAGGGTGAGTTCCAAAACGTCATTTGCAATTCAACTTAACCCTTAAATGCGCAGCGTATCTTTAAAGATACAACCAATAAAACTGGTTATATTTCCACATTTATTAAAAAAACGAGAAAACCACTTTTTTCTTTTGTTCTGGATTAATTTTATATTAAGAGTGTTGTTTTTTAAAAATATAGAGCCGGAGATTCAAAATTGTAAAATATTAACTTTATGAAATTAAGCTAAGCAGTACCCACTTTTACTTGCATTATTTTCTAACGAATTAAAAAAAAATATGTTAATTAGAATAGTGTTATTTAACTATATAAAAAATTATCGGCACGGTCTGATTTATACTTTCGCCAGAAAACCGTATATAGTGGTTGTATCTTATAAGATACATTGCGCATTCCACACGTATGAATGTTGGCTGTTATTTTTTCATAAGTTGACCTCGGGTTTGAAAAACATTTCTATGCTCATAACTTTTGCAAATATCAACCGATTTTAATGATTTTTAGATTTATTTGATGAAAATTAAAATCTGAAAAGAAAACATATTCACTCTTACTTGTTACCTGTTACAGTTTAAAAGATATTTGGGTTTGTGAGTTTTCGTTTTTTATTTATTAGTTGAACTATTTGTTTTTAAGACAATTTTATTTTCTTTATCAGGCTCAAGTTCAATACTATACTAAATTCTCATTTATTTGCAAATGAAGAAATTAATATTTTTAGTTTTTACTACTTTATTAGCGTTAGTTAAGAAATGAAATTTTATTGAAAAAACAAGATTTTTACCGATACTAGCCGAGTAGAATGCATTTTCGAAAAACAGCTACGATTTTCATCATCAGTACTCTTTGTTCGGTTGTTAGTTTAATTTGGTTGTAAACATCAGCCATTTAACCCACTGATCCATGTGGCGAGGTGAGTCGGCACGAAGTTTTTTCCACTTAAACCAACTAAACCAAAGCTTTTTCAATTTTTCCATTTCCTATTACTAACGCCATCTCTATTTAAGTTTTAACACTAAGTTAGAGCGTAGCGTAGCCATAACCATCTATCAGATGGTATTAGAAGGCTACCATATTTTTTTTTATATGTACAATTTTTTGAAATTGTTATATATATATCACCGTGCCATGTGTGCTTTATGAGTTTTCGTTTTTTATTTATTAGTTGAACTATTTGTTTTTAAGACAATTTTATTTTCTTTATCAGGCTCAAGTTCAATACTATACTAAATTCTCATTTATTTGCAAATGAAGAAATTAATATTTTTAGTTTTTACTACTTTATTAGCGTTAGTTAAGAAATGAAATTTTATTGAAAAAACAAGATTTTTACCGATACTAGCCGAGTAGAATGCATTTTCGAAAAACAGCTACGATTTTCATCATCAGTACTCTTTGTTCGGTTGTTAGTTTAATTTGGTTGTAAACATCAGCCATTTAACCCACTGATCCATGTGGCGAGGTGAGTCGGCACGAAGTTTTTTCCACTTAAACCAACTAAACCAAAGCTTTTTCAATTTTTCCATTTCCTATTACTAACGCCATCTCTATTTAAGTTTTAACACTAAGTTAGAGCGTAGCGTAGCCATAACCATCTATCAGATGGTATTAGAAGGCTACCATATTTTTTTATATGTACAATTTTTTGAAATTGTTATATATATATCACCGTGCCATGTGTGCTTTATGAGTTTTCGTTTTTTATTTATTAGTTGAACTATTTGTTTTTAAGACAATTTTATTTTCTTTATCAGGCTCAAGTTCAATACTATACTAAATTCTCATTTATTTGCAAATGAAGAAATTAATATTTTTAGTTTTTACTACTTTATTAGCGTTAGTTAAGAAATGAAATTTTATTGAAAAAACAAGATTTTTACCGATACTAGCCGAGTAGAATGCATTTTCGAAAAACAGCTACGATTTTCATCATCAGTACTCTTTGTTCGGTTGTTAGTTTAATTTGGTTGTAAACATCAGCCATTTAACCCACTGATCCATGTGGCGAGGTGAGTCGGCACGAAGTTTTTTCCACTTAAACCAACTAAACCAAAGCTTTTTCAATTTTTCCATTTCCTATTAAAAACAAATAGTTCAACTAATAAATAAAAAACGAAAACTCATAAAGCACACATGGCACGGTGATATATATATAACAATTTCAAAAAATTGTACATATAAAAAAATATGGTAGCCTTCTAATACCATCTGATAGATGGTTATGGCTACGCTACGCTCTAACTTAGTGTTAAAACTTAAATAGAGATGGCGTTAGTAATAGGAAATGGAAAAATTGAAAAAGCTTTGGTTTAGTTGGTTTAAGTGGAAAAAACTTCGTGCCGACTCACCTCGCCACATGGATCAGTGGGTTAAATGGCTGATGTTTACAACCAAATTAAACTAACAACCGAACAAAGAGTACTGATGATGAAAATCGTAGCTGTTTTTCGAAAATGCATTCTACTCGGCTAGTATCGGTAAAAATCTTGTTTTTTCAATAAAATTTCATTTCTTAACTAACGCTAATAAAGTAGTAAAAACTAAAGATATTTGGGTTTGAAATTTAAAATTGTTGTTTTTGACCTTGGCTTTATTTGGTTTTTTGCAAATGTCTGCAATTGTAGTTATGCTAAAAATATTTTAAAAAATATTTTTGTATTTTTGAGAAGTTTTTTAAGCCTATACAGAAAAATTTATTTAATTATCTTTAATCGTCTAGCCGTGAAAAATATAAAATAACAAATCTTTTGAGGTTTCAATTTTAATTAAGTTATTCACCACCCGATCAAAGATGGGGCCACGAGGGTAAATGTTAGCAAAATATCTGAAAGTTTACTTAATTCTTTTGGTTTTTTTGTTTAAATAATAAATAACATAATACTATTTTAACGTTTTAAAATTCATTACGTTATCATAAATCAACAATATTTTCTAAACTTTCAAATATAAAAAATTTTCACAAAAAAAACTGTAAATATAATTGGTGAATTCACAAGGTCTTGTGAAATCATATATTGTAAAATAATAGAACCAAAAAATATGACCGTTGTGAACAACTCTTCGTATATTTGTAGGTGTCGTATTTAAAATCTAAATCAGCTGATACGACCAAACGATAAAAAACAAACACATATGTATGTGCATAAATATGGTGCTACTCTTGGCTTAACTTAATAATTTGTAGAAATTAGACCCATGAAAACACAAAATGGTCTATATCTAACCTGGTTAGAATCTCTAAAATTCATTAAAATAACCAAAGTTTTAATAAAAAATCACAAGAATTTTGTTATTTTTTACGTAAACAAAAAACAGCTGATGTGTCAGAGAGCAGTGCCGGCTATTTTTGCCGGCGGAGGCGGCTTAAGGAATCTTCTTTGGCGGGTTTGCCTAAGTTTTTAGTATAGACGTTTTTAACGGATGCGAGTGCTAGCGGCTCTTAAAATTTAATTAAAAAACCTCGCCGTTTCGTTTTAGGCGCTTGGCGCATGACTTTGTATATAATATGACATCACAAAAAACATATCAAACAAAGTTGTATTGTTTCACAACAAGTTTCGTATGAAGAGCAACAACAAAATTTTTATGCTATTGTGAAATTATATGACAATAATACAATACGCTATCGTATCGCACCTTGTGAATTCGCCAAATATTTTAGAATTTTTTTAATTAAAAAAATTCTAATATTTTTGATAGGTAAAAAATATGATATAGTATATGCAAATCTCCATCTGTTTACCTTTTCATTTATATATGTTTTTTGTATATTATTAGTTATTTAAAACCATATTAACTACCCTTAAAACAGCTTGCGTCAAATTTGTTAAAAGTTCATTATTTTGTAGGGTGTGTATATATGTATGTATGTACCTGTACATAGTACCACATAAAGTACATATCACACAATTTTCATCGCCTACATACATATATACAAAAATACATACATACGTACATATGTATGTAATGTTTATAAAATTTTCCTCTAAACTATTATTTCATTATTGATATAAGAGTTTGGGATCTCTGATTTTTATATATGTGCCATATATCCATCATTTCTGTAGGCGAAAGCAGGGACAAAATTGCACTAATGTACTGATGTATTTCTGGCAACTTTAATTTCCAACTGCATATTGACTCCCTTACAAGAACTGTGACGGTCATTTGACCGGTCATATGACCGTCACAAATGACCGGTAATTCGGTTATTAGTTTCTATCATTTTCTTAAAGGTGATGTGAAAAAAATGACCGAAACTCTTGTGTACGTGTGATTTTGCACCTTCCTCGCACCTTTGGATTTTACAAACTAAAAACCATATATCTTAACTGCTTACTCTGCTGATATCTACTAATCAGTCATAGTTGACTAGTCACACTTGACCTATATATCGGTCACAGATGACCGGTCACAATTGATGTATATACCGGTCAAAGCTGACAGGTTCACTTTTGGAATAAAACACTATAATAAAAATATTTTTCACATATTTGTATTTTTTTTTTTTTTAATTTTTAATATATACATATACATTTTAAGCGATAATAATGCGTGTGAATCCGAGTGTAGGATGCTTTCCTTTGTATTAAACAACTTTTATCCTTAAAAGAAAAAAATATGTTTGCATATGCGTATGGTTGTTGCTGATTTTTCACTTACCTTTTATTAAGAATTTTTTTAACTTTTACAACTTCTACAAGTTTCCTTAATTCCTAGGATGTTGTTGCTTCCGGGACTAGGATTCTTCCGTCGGATATTTTATTCTACAAAAATACCAAAAAAAAGATTAAAATGCGCATACATATATACGAAAATCGCTTTTTATTTTTTGCTCACCTTTTATATTTTCCTTGTAATTGCTTTTAAAAATCCACGATCAAAATTATAAATTTAATAAAAACCAAATGGAACTTTATTTTTTGTTATTTTAAATAATTGAATTGCCTTATAATGAGTGTCGTTGTCGAATCGTTTTTGTGTCGAAAATCATTCTTTTTGTTTGAATGGTACCATGTTTGTCGAAAAACGATAGGAATCAACATTTTCTAACGATTCTATTGCAATTTTCGGTACCACGAGTGTCGTCAAAAAATGTAAAATACTTAAAACTCGTCGTTAAGGTATTAGTTAACGATAGTTAAAAAAATATATTAAAAATGATTTAAAAAAATGGATTTCAGCAAAATAAAGTAGTAGCTATACTCAAAAATATAATTAAGGCAACTTTTTTTTTGTTTTTTATTTAATTCTTTTTAAAAATTAAAACCATAAATAAAAAAGAGAATCAAATTTAGCAAAAGGATATACACAAATACAAGTGAAATTAATAAAATAAATGTTAAAATAGAGTAGAGTAAAATTGCGGGTCAACTCAATGAATTCATAAAACACTTTGCTAACAGAAGATTAGCTTAAGTTGGTGTTGAGTTAATACCAGCACCCTTTTCCTTCAGCTGGAAAATATGTGGCAAACATGTTAACCGTATTGGCTATTCTAATTTAGGAGCAATTTTGCCAAGGACATACTTAAAAGCATCCTTATTGAGTTTAAAGTATCTAACAAAACTTAAAATAGACTTAAATTTAATTAAAATACATTAAGTAAAATTGTTTACTTAGAGTTTGGCATGGCCAATATGTTTGACTTTTGCCGTAACTCCCTACGCATATTATTATACTCAGAAGTAGTATACTCTTCTTCATCCTCAGATGACGAAAATGTAGCAACACTTAACATTTTAAATAAAAAATAATTTGTATTTTTATCACCGCAAACAGTTGATTTTTTTACAGTTTATACAACAGGGTTACACAAAATTTACTAAAATTGTAAGAATTTTGAAACATTCTTTGTTTTTTGTTCTATTACAAAATGTCGTTTTCGTTAATTTTACATGGTACCGAAAAATATTAAAAATGCCAACGACTACGATAACTGGCGAAATACGCCAACGACACTTTTAATAAGGCTGAATGTTAAAAGTTCTGATGGATTAAAGCTGGCACGTAGACCAAAAGGACAACGCCTTAACCCTCGATATACGAAAGGTACGGTAAAACATGGAGAAGGAAGTGTATTAGTCTGGGAATGCTTTTCTGGTCGTAGAATCGGACCAATTCATAAAATAAATGGTTTAATGGATCGATTCTTTTACAAGCATATCCTACAAAACATAATGTTACCACATGCAGAGAAGGAAATGCCGCTTAAGTGGACAACGATACTAAACACACGGTTAAATGCATTAAAGAGTGGTTTGCAGTTAAAAAATAAATGTTTTAAAATAGCCAGCGCAATCGCCAGATCTTAATCCCATAGAAAATCTATGGGGTATTGTAGAACGTAAAATTAACCGTGATAATTGCAGAAATAGGGATGAACTTTTCCGCCAGGTGGAAGTTGCTTGGAATGAAATATCTAGATAAATTTTATCCATGCCACGAAGATGTGAAGAAGTTTTAAAAAATAATGGCTACTCAACTAAATAATAATATATTTTTTGAGTTTCCCAAAGACGTGCATATGTTTTGTCGCATACAAAAACCTGTTTTTTATTGTATAATATGAATTTTATCAAGTTTTATAAGAATTTTCATTTGTTTTTCTTATATTTTATTGAATTTAGGTTATTTGCTTTATAAAAAAAATAAATACGTCCAAATCCAAATATGTTTGCTTTTGTTTTTGAGACATATTCTACTTAACACAACTTCTTGCATATGTTTTGTCGCACACTGTATGTTTTATTGTAGCCTTTTGTTTTCTAAAGTATATCATTAATTTTAAACTTAGGTATGGATAAAGCACAAATTAATTTAAATATAAGCAATATTAATCATTTTCTACAAAATAATCAGAAAAGTCAAATGTTAATATATTTTTAATATCTGTGGATTCGGAATCTTCTGTTTCGATATCAAGACAAATATTTGGTAGCCATCTTGTTCTTATAGAATGCAAGACTGGATCTGATGATATTACTAAATATTCCATGAGGTCCGTTTATTAGGCTATTTTTGAACTTTTGTGGGTATTGAGAAGTCTGATTTTTTTTTACATCTTTATTTCTTGCTTCCTGTGCTTCCTCTGTGAGTTCCCCTAAAGCAGAATACTGTTTTGTATTATTTCTTGGCCATGAGCCAGTACCCTGTGTATTGTTGGTGTTATTGATTTCCAGGGATACATGTTATTGAGCAGTTCTTTCGTTTCGTTCGCGAAAATTTTAAAAAATTTTCTGCATTTATTTGTTTTTTACTGTTGATGACAGCCAATATTATCTTAAATCGCTTCAGGATATTTACGTCAATACTTGTGATTAAAGATGTGATTTCAGGATATTTAAAGAAACTTCTGGCAGTATTTCCATCGTTTAAACTTCCATAACCATGAAGAGGTTTATCTATAATCAGCCCAAGATTTTCTTTAAATTCTACTTCAATCTTTTCTTTGCATTATTTTTTGCTGTAATACATTTCGGTTTGAGGTTACTTTGGTACTTAATATCAAACGTAAGAACTCCAAAAATCCTATTCTGGCACGAAGTGGTGAGATTCAAAACTTCAAAGCATTTTCAATTACATTTACCTTTATTGGTAAATAATGATGTTGATTTTGGTGTGGTTTTACTTTCAATTATCCTCTTTAGTCGCTTAGGGGATGCAGTTGGTAAGACATCAACAACCCTTTCTGCTTCTTTTAGCTGTGTACGTGTCAGAAATGTATTAAGTGAATCCTTGATTTCATTGCCAGTATGTGTGCTTAACATTTGTTCCTGTTTTTTCCTTTTTGTCCTTACCTTGACTTCATCATAATTTTTTTTGGGGTCTTCCTCTTTTTTTCCAATAAATATTTATATTTCCTTCGCCATCCAGTCTTTATTTTTATTCATAATTTTTTTTATTGACAATGTGAAGCTTTGAACCTTGCTTTGTACCCTTTATAAAAATTTTCAATTTTTATGTGTTCTTCTGTGTTAAGGATCAAACCATATCAGGCCATTGTTTCAATAGGATTTTCCATTTTATCAGATTGATAAGCAACACTGGAAATGTCCGAGATCACCTTACAGATAGAACTATGTTTTGACGTTATCGCTATGATATCAAATAATTGAATGAATGCATTTAGAATTGTATCAGTGGTATAAATACCTCAAAATACGAACTATTAGATCCATGTTATGTCGGGTAGTAAAGACCAATACAATACAAAAATAATCTTTCCTCTAATGTTTGGGAAAACCCACAACAATCATAACAAAATTTAAAAAGGATGCATCTTTTATTACCCAGAAAATTATGTTTTTTAGGCAGGTGAATAACTGCAGCCTCTTAAAGAGAAAACAAAAGGCTAAAGTAACACATACTTATTTATATTTAATAGCTTTAATATATCTATACATACACAGAAAACAATATTTTGTAAAAATTTTTAACTATACAAATAATGTGAAGTTAATAAGTTTTAATTACTTTCGCAATTGTATCAACTATTAGAGTAATCAAACACAATTTTATTAAACACTTTTACAAAAAATTTAGTGATTTTAAAAAAGCATTTTCAGTTATTAAATATACAATTTTCTTCATTGGCTAAAATTTTGATAACTAAAATGAGTCAATATGCAGTTGGGAATTAAAGTTGTCAGAAATCCATCAGTACATTAGTGCAATATTGTGCCCTGCTTTTGTCTACAAGAATTATGGATATATGGCACATATATAAAAGTCAGAAATCCCAAACTCTTATATCAATAATAAAATAATCATTTGGAGGAAAATTTTATAAACATTACATACATATGTACGTATGTATGTAGGCGATGAAAATTGTGTGATATGTACTTTATGCGCTACTATGTATATACACACTTTACAAAATAATGAACTTTCAACAAATTTGACGCAAGATAGCTGTTTTAAGGGCAGTTAATATAGTATTAAATAACTAATAATATACAAATATTATATATCATTGAAAAGGTAAACAGATGGAGATTTGCATACATATCATATTTTTTACCTATAGAAAAAAATAAGGGGTCAGATTAAAAAAATTCCAAAATATTATATTTACAGTTTTTTTTTTTTGTGAAAATTTTTTATATTTGAAAGTTTATAAAATATTGTTGATTTATGATAACGTAATGGATTTTAAAACTTTATAATTGTGTTATGTAATTTATTGTTTAAACAAAAAACAAAAATAATTAAGTAAACTTTAAGATATTTTCTGAGCTATTATATAACACGCATCTTAAAATTCGCCAATATTAATAACATTTACCCTCGTGACCCCATTTTTGAGCGGGCGGTGAATAACTTAGTTAAAACTAAATCCTCAAATAATAAGTTATTTTAATTTTGAACTAATTTTTCGAAAACTGGCTTGCGTTTTTTTTTCTCGGCCGATAAATTTGAAATTTCGTTGAAAAATTTCATATTTTCGACCAATTCCTGGCGTGGGGTGCACGTCTAAATCCTTTCAAAAATATACTACTAATATATTTTGAAGCCTGCTTTTTCAAAAAATGTTAAGAAAGAAATAATTATTTTTACAAATATTTGCAAAAAAAGTTAATAAATTGTGCTCAATTTTTGTCAAAATTATGCCATATTTGGAATCATCTTGCAAATTTTGACTTTGAATATTTTTCACGGCTAGACGAATAAAGATAATTAAGCTTTTTAAAAATAAGAAAATATTTTTAAGAAAATTTTTAGCATAACAACAATTGCAGATATTTGCAAAAAACCACATAAAGTCAAGGTCAAAAACAACAATTTTAAATTTCAAACCCAAATATCTTTTAAACTGTAACAGGTAACAAGAAAGAGTGAGTACGTTTTCTTTTTAGATTTAATTTTCATCCAATAAATTCAAAAATCATTGAAATCGGTTGATATTTGCAAAAGTTATGAGCATAGAAGGTCAACTTTGGCACCCTGTACCACAACGTACATATGTATGTATATACAGGGTAGTCCAAAATTTTATTTTCTAAAACCTTGGGTCCTCCTCTACGACTACTTCACACATTATTTTATAATTGGACAAATACTTTCGTAGATACAGATTTATTACCATTTTTTTGCGTTTGGCCCCACTGTGTGCCGTGAGATAAATAAAGGGTTTCTAGGGAAAAAACCATTCGTGAGACTTGAAAAAACAGTCACTGCAGACAATAATTGCTGATAAATTTAAAAACTTTTAAAAATCACTAAAAGCACTGTCGAAAAATCAAAAAAGCACCAGCTTAGTGCTCTTTCTCAGTTGGGCGCTAAAATAAAAATTTGGCGTTTTGAGACATTAAAACAACCAAAAAAATGATTAATGTACTAAGTTGTCATCGCTGCTTACACGATTAAATTTTATCTATTTAGACGAGGGGTGTAAAAAGGTAGGGCCTTCGCCCTTTTTCCCTACAAACAAAAATTTCTTAACAAAAGAAGATAAGCAAAAAATATGTAGTAAGCACGTGAACATTGTTGTTTTCATTGCATAAAGATAAGTTATTATACGCTTTACATAAGTGAAGCATATAATTTTGTCTTTCTGTTTGTAATATCTTTAATATACATTGGCGACCCCATAAGTTATATATTTTCTTGGTCATTATAAATAGGAAAGTCGATTTAGCGATGTCCGTCTGCCCGTATTATGGTTGAAATCAATTTTTTTAAGCCCCCGATGTCGCATAAAACTATCAGAAATATCTGCGAGAAAATTTTGAAATCCAGCAAAATCGCCCGATAACTGACCGAGATATAAGCCAAAAACTAAGACCTCCTCTGTTTATTCGTAGTTCTCTTAAATGCGTACATTAAATTACAAAATTGCTCTATTAGCCAAAAACTGCTAAATAGTTTTTTTAGATTTTTAGCGACAAAGATTTAGTTTTAACGAGTTACAGAATAAGTAATCGATAACCTAGAATGTCACCACCCGGGAGATCCGTCTGCTCATAGTACATATGTTTAGACCGAGGCTAGTGTTGGTTTCTGTCTGCCTTTAACATTTCTCTCAAATTTTAAATAACTTACAACAACAGCTATGAAGAACCTACTTAATTCCCATGCGGCAATGCCATCAATATTATTAGTCCTTCATTTGTAATTATGTGCTGCTGCTAAATATATAAAAAAAGTTTCATTAAAAATAACAAAATCGGGTTAATTTTATTGAACAAGATTTTCAAACGAAAATTTAAGACGTATATGATCTGAAATTTAAAATAAAATTTAGAATATAATTCGTATATACATATAGCTTATAAATATTGAATTTAAAAAAAAACGATGAAAAACGTTACCGTATGATCAAATAATGACTATACAATTTCGGCTGCGTGTTGTGTGCTCTGTTTAAGTTATTTTTATTACGGAATATTCTTTATAAAAACGGTTTTTACTAATTTTTTTATTTTATTTTCAGATAAAGTGTGAATACTGTTAATTTTTGGGATCATCATTGATATGTACATATATAAATCGAAAAAGGTATGTCCTGTTACTTTTACCACTTTGTACAATGTTTGGTTTTTTTTAAACCTACTAAACTTACACGCAGTGATGCCAACTTTTTAAAAGCACATAGTCCACAAAAAAGGCACCAAAAAGCAATTAGAAAAGCGTAAAAAAAGCACTAAACAATATACTTACACTATAAAAGTGGAAAGGATTCCATGCATATGTGCATGGAATAGCCTAGGCTCCACTTGTCATATTACTGGTAGAATAAGAATCAATTTCTGAGTCGATTAAAGCATGCCAATCTGTCCGTCCATCGGACTGGTTGTTCATGTGTTTCTTAGAGCTAAAACTGCTTTAAATATCTCCACAAAATTTTGCATATCTTAGTAACCTTGTTTTAATCTGAATCCTATCCATTATACGCCATGCGCCCCCACAAGTCCTTCAGTTTAACAACAATTTCTAAATATAATTCAGGATTTGATCTAAATTTTTTCAATGTTTAGAAATTGTTTTTTTTAGTAGCCCTTATAATAAATATAGTAGTAAACAGGGGTTATTCAGATGTATAAGGGGAAAAGAAAATCAAAACAGTTGAATAAAAAAAATTGTTTGTTGGGTTTTTAAAAGCACTCTTGAATGTTTGGGTTTGTTTATAATGATTCTCAAAAAGTTTATGGAAGTTATTATATAAAGGCAGAAATTACTCATGCGGTTTTTTTAAAATTTGGTTGAAGATTTGGTGTAAGAACCAATGAAATTTTCAGTTATAATGAAAAATACGAATTTATATCTATAAATAAAACAAATTTGTACCTAAGGAAAATTTTGGTTAAAAACGGGACATGCAGCCGCTTTGAAAAAGAGTTCAGCATATTCTATTTCTGAAGTTTGACTAAAGATGTTAAAGTGAATTGTTAATCAAGCGGTAAATACACTTTTTAATAAAAATACCAATATGCCGTGAGATAAGTAAAGGGTTTCTAGAGAAAAAACAATTCGTGAGTCACTGCAGACAATAATTGATGATAAATTTAAAAACTTTTAAAAAGCACTAAAAGCACTGTCGAAAAATCAAGAAAAGCACCAGTTTAGTGCTCTTTCTCAGTTTGGCACTAAAATAAAAATTTGGTGTTTTGAGGCATTAAAAACAACCAATAATAGTGCTTAATGTACTAAGTTGTCATCGCTGCTTACACGATTAAATTTTATCCATCTAGACGAGGGGTGTAAAAAGGTATGGCATTCGCCCTTTTTCTCTACAAACAAAAATTTCTTAACAAAAGAAGGTAAACAAAGAATATATGTAGTTAGCACGTGAATATTGTTGTTTTAATTGCATAAAGATAAGTTATTATACGCTTTACATAAGTGAAGCATATAATTTTGCCATTCTGTTTGTAATTTCTTTAATATCCATCATAGGGTCGCCGATATATTTTCTTATGGTGTTTTCCATTCTAAAAAAAAATGTTACAATATGTATGTGTAAAATTTTTATCAGTTTACACCCACACTTATAAAGTTGTCCATTTTTTTTGTTTCAATGGAACAGAAAAATGTCTTGATTTTAATAAAAACTGCACTCTGTGTTAAAAACTCGTCTGCATAAAAAAGTATTTGCTTACAAAACACAGCTGTAAAAAGTGGTACTTTATTACACTGCAATATAATTGGGGGTAAGATATGTTACACTTTTGCCAGTTATATGTGCAACATGTTCAGAAAGGAAAACGAAAACTGTTTTCACTCTTGCATGTATTTTTAGAATGGAACATAAACCCGCTCGAATGGTAACATTAATGTAACATTTTTGCCAGAAAGGAAAACACCATTAGTCATTATAAATAGAAAAGTCGACTTAAACTTTTAAGTCCAAAAAAATCGCCTCTGTTTACTCATAGTTCTCTAAAATGCGTACATTAAATTACAAAATTGCGCTATTATCCAAAAACTGCTAAATAGCTTTTTTTTAGATTTTTAGCGACAAAGATTTAGTTTTAACGAGTTACAGAATAAGTAATCGATAACCTAGGATGTCACTGCCCGGGAGATCCGTCTGCTCATAGTACATATGTATAGACCGAGGCCAGTGTTAGTTTCTGTCGGCCTTTAACATTTCTCTCGAATACGGTGATGTCTGCTGTGGTTAGGGGGAGAAAAAGAATTAAAAGTCCAACCCCCAACTCCAAACTGATAATACTTTCTGAAAAAAGAACAACAGCTATTAAGAACCTAATTAATGTTCATGCGGCAATGCCATCAATATTATGAGTCCTTAACTTGTAATTATGTGCTACTGCTAAATATATAAAAAAAGTTTCATTAAAAATAACAAAATCGGGTTAATTTTATTGAACAAGATTTTCAAACGAAAATTTAGGACGTATATGATCTGAAATTTAAAAAAAAAATTAGAATATAGTTCGTATATACATTTTAGCTTATACACATTGAATTTAAATAAAATGATGAAAAACGTTACCGTATGATCAAATAATGACTTTACAATTTTGGCTGCACGTTGTGTGTTCTGATTAAGTTAATCGTTTTACGGAATATTCTTTATAAAAAACGGTTTTTACTTATTTTTTTTTATTCTTCTTTTCAGATAAAATGTGACTACTGTTAATTTTTGAGATCATCATTGATATGTATATAAACTGAAAAAGGTATGTCTTGTTACTTTTACAATAAAGACTTGCAAAGTTATATCTTTAACCACCAGTTTGTGTGTTTTTCAGCTTTTAGTGTGTATTGATAAGTAGCTTTGTGTTTTTGTTATAAGTGTGTATTGGTGTTTTCTCTAACTAAATATGGTGTGGTTTAGTAAAATATGAGCAAGAATAACAAATTTGTTTTTCTGTTTCGTTAAAACAGATATATACAAATAATGATGTTTAACTGTAAGTACTTTTGATGTGTTTTCTTATTCTTACTACATGAGCCAGTTTTTCTATTTTTTAAATTTTATTTAAATAAATTAAACAAATTAAAACTGCATCGTAACTATATATATTATAGTCAAAATTAAAATTTAAATTATTAAAAAATACAAAATAAATATATATTATTTTATCTTAATTTTTGAGCTTGAGATAAAAAAATGTTTTTTTTTTTTTAATTTATTTTATTCATTTTTAAACACTATAGCTACAATAAACTTTAAAAATCAAATTTTTGTTTCATTCACAATCTTTTATATAAACGATCTTGTGTATTTGTTATACCAACAGTTATAAGAAAACATGCATGATATTGTTGTTATTCAGCACAAAAAAAAAAAAAACAAATACATTCCACACTCAATGCAAAACCATAAACAACAATATTTGTTTATAAGAGTAGAGTGAGTGCGCAATAGCAAAACCATACAATATCACTTACACTTATTCACACACTTACACCAAAAAAAACTGGCAATACTTTGTGTTATATTTTTGCAGGTCTTTATTTTACAACTTTGTACAATTTTTGGTTTTTTTTAAACCTACTAAACTTACACGCAGTGATGCCAACTTTTTGAAAGCAAAAAGCATATCATCCACAAAAAAGGCACCAAAAAGCAATTAGAAAATCGTAAAAAAAGCACTAAAAACTATACTTACACTATAAACGTGGAAAGGATTCCATGCATATGTGCAGATGTTTGTATCGCCCTAAAGGAATAGCCTAGGCCCCACTTGTTATATTACCGGTAGACGAAGAATCACTTTCTGAGTCGATTAAAGCATGCCAATCTGTTCGTCCATCCGACTTGTTGTTCATGTGTTTCTTAGTGCTAAAACTTCTTTTAATATTTCCACAAAATTTTGCATATCTTAATAACCTTGTTTTAAACTGAATCCTATCCATTATACACCGTGCGCCCCCACATGTCCTTCAGTTTTACAACAATTTCTAAATATAATTCAGGATTTGATCTAAATTTTTTCAATATTTAGAAAATGTTGCAATACGAAAAGGTTTTTTTTAGTAGCCCTTATAATACATATAGTGGTAACCAGTGGTTATTCAGAATTATAAGGGAAAAAGAAAATCAAAACAGTTGAATAACAAAAAATTGTTTGTTGGATTTTTAAAAGAACTCTTGAATGTATGGGTTTGTTTATAATAATTCTCAAAAAGTTTATGGAAGTTATTTTATAAAGGCAGAAATTACTCATGCGGTTTTTAAAAATTTGGTTGAAGTCTACTGATGAAATTTTCAGTTTTAATTAAAAAAACGAATTACTATCTATATAGAAAACAAATGTGTACTAAAAAAAATTTTGTTTAGGTCATGCAGCCGCATATTCTGTTTCTTAAGTTTGACTTAAGATGTCAAAGTGAATTGTTTGTTAATCGAGCGGTGAATATACTTTTTAATAAAAATACCAATATGCCGTGAGATAAATAAAGGGTTTCTAGGGAAAAAAACATTCGTGAGACTTGAAAAAACAGTCACTGCAGACAATAATTGCTGATAAATTTAAAAACTTTTAAAAAGAACTAAAGGCACTGTCGAAAAATCAAGAAAAGCACCACCTTAGTGCTCTTTCTCAGTTTGGCACTAAAATAAAAATTTGGCGTTTTGAGGCATTAAAACAACCAAAATAGTGCTTAATGTACTAAGTTGTCATCGCTGCTTACACGATTAAATTATATCTATCTAGCCGAGGGGTGTAAAAAGGTAGGGCCTTCGCCCATTTTCTCTACAAACGAAAATTTCTTAACAAAAGAAGGTAAGCAAAAAATATGTAGTAAGCACGTGAACATTGTTGTTTTCATTGCATAAAGATAAGTTAATATACGCTTTACATAAGTGAAGCATATAATTTTGTCATTCTGTTTGTAATTTCTTTAATATCCATTGGCGACCCCATAAGTTATATATTTTCTTGGTCATTATAAATAGAAAAGTCGATTTAGCAATGTCCGTCTGTCCGTATTATGGTTGAAATCAATTTTTTAAGCCCCCGATGTTGCATAAAACTATCAGAAATATCTGCGAGAAAATTTTAAAATCCAGCAAAATCGCCCGATAACTGACCGAGATATAAGCCAAAAACTAAGACCTCCTCTGTTTACTCGTAGTTCTCTAAAATGCGTACATTAAACTACAAAATTGCTCTATTAGCCAAAAACTGCTAAATAGCTTTTTTTAGATTTTTAGCGACAAAGATTTAGTTTTAACGAGTTACAGAATAAGTAATCGATAACCTAGAATGTCACTGCCCGGGAGATCCGTCTGCTCATAGTACATATGTTTAGACCGAGGCTAGTGTTGGTTTCTGTCGGCGTTTAACATTTCTCTCAAATTTTGAATAACCTACAACAACAGCTATGAAGAACCTACTTAATTCCCATGCGGCAATGCCATCAATATTATTAGTCCTTCATTTGTAACTATGCATGTGCTGCTGCTAAATATATAAAAAAAGTTTCATTAAAAATAACAAAATCGGGTTAATTTTATTGAACTAGATTTTCAAACGAAAATTTAAGACGTATATGATCTGAAATTTAAAATAAAATTTAGAATATAATTCGTATATACATATTAGCTTATAAACATTGAATTTAAATAAAACGATGAAAAACGTTACCGTATGATCAAATAATGACTATACAATTTCGGCTGCGTGTTGTGTGCTCTGATTAAGTTATTTTTATTACGGATTATTCTTTATAAAAACGGTTTTTACTAATTTTTATACCCTTCACATAGTGATAGGGTATATATCACTTTGTCATTCCGTTTGAATTTCTTTATTATTCATTTGCGACCCCATAAAGTACATATATTCTGGATCCTTATAGATAGGGAAGCCGATTTAGCGATGTCCGTCTGTCCGTCTGTTGAAATCAAGTTCCCGGAGTCAAATAAAAATATACAGACCAGTTAATGGTGTCAAACGTTTAGAAATATCCCGCTAACAATCGCTATTTAAAATCAGCAAAATCGGTTTACTATTGACCGAGATATAAGCGAAAACCCAGAGTAACCCATATTTTTTAGGACAAAATCCGTGCATATATCCCATATATCTCAGTAAGTATAGTCACTCTTGCCACAAAACTTGGCACGGATACTCCTAAAGAAGGGACCTAAATAATGGAAAAAGTTTTTTCAGATAGGACCAGGGGAAGGGGTATTTTTCCTACAATTGCACAAATTTGGTGAAATATTTTATGCGCTATATCTCGGAAACTATAACAGCTATCGACATAAAATGTTCTACAAAAAGTGATTGTACGCAAAGATCTACACTTTAAAGAACATTTTTTTGAGTGGGGGCAAAAAATGAGGTAGCTCCCATACAAATCGACAATTGTTATAAAATATTCGATACGCTATATCTCGGAAACTGTAACAGCTATCGACATAAACTGTTCTACAAAAAGTGATTGTACGCAAAGATCTACACTTCAAAGAAAAAATTTTTTTAGTGGGGGCAAAAAAAGGGGTAGCTCCCATACAAATCGACAATTATTATAAAATATTCGATACGCTATATCTCGGAAACTGTAACAGCTATCGACATAAAATGTTCTACAAAAAGTACTTGTACGCAAAGATCTACACTGTAAAGAAAACATTTTTTGAGTGGGGGCAAAAAATGGGGTAGCTCCCATACAAATCGACAATTGTTATAAAATATTCGATACGCTATATCTCGGAAACTTTAACTGCTATCGACATAAAATGTTCTACAAAAAGTGATTGTACGCAAAGATCTACACTTAAAAGAAAAAATTTTTTGAGTGGGGCAAAAAAAGGAGTAGCTCCCATACAAATCGACAATTGTTATAAAATATTCGATACGCTATATCTCGGAAACTATAAAAGATATCGAAATTAAATGTTTTACAAAGAGTAATTGGGAAATAAGGCCTACGCTTTAAAGAAAAGTATTTTTGAGTGGGGGGCAAAAAAAGGGGTAGCTCCCATACAAATTAACAATTTTTGTTAAATTTTCGATATGCTATATCTCGTAAACTATAACAGCTATCGACTTAAAATGTTCTACAAAAAGTTATTGTACGCAAAGGCCTACACTTTAAAGAAAAAAATTTTTGAGTGAGGGCAAAAAAGGGGTAGCTCCCAAATTAACAATTTTTATAAAATATTCGATACGCTACTTCCGGAAAACTATTACAGCTATCGACTTCGAATATTCTACAAAAAGTAATAATCAAATAATTCATACATTTTGGAGAATATTTGGAGAAGAGCAGGGGGACTAGAACATTTAACAAGTTTTATTAACCTTTTAATATGAATAATGTCGAAAACTTTTAAAACTCTCGACCTCAAATCTTCTTCATCTATTTATATTATTCATACGAACGTTAAAATTTCGTCATTTTTTCTATGGGCTTTAAAACTCGCACAAGGTTTTTTATTAAATTATTTGCAGTGCAAAATTACTCGGCTGGGTATATTTAAATACCAATGTGA
This sequence comes from Melanophora roralis, assembly GCA_963583895.1. Taxonomy (NCBI): domain Eukaryota; kingdom Metazoa; phylum Arthropoda; class Insecta; order Diptera; family Rhinophoridae; genus Melanophora; species Melanophora roralis. The sequence continues at coordinate 69,614,849 of OY757190.1, read as the reverse complement.
AGGGTATATAAGATTCGGCACAGCCGAATATAGCGCTCTTACTTGTTTTATTTTAATACTGTTAATTTTTGGGATCATCATTGATATGTACATATATAAATCGAAAAAGGTATGTCCTGTTACTTTTACCACTTTGTACAATGTTTGGTTTTTTTTAAACCTACTAAACTTACACGCAGTGATGCCAACTTTTTAAAAGCAAAAAGCACATAGTCCACAAAAAAGGCACCAAAAAGCAATTAGAAAAGCGTAAAAAAAGCACTAAACAATATACTTACACTATAAACTTGGAAAGGATTCCATGCATATGTGCATGGAATAGTCTAGGCTCCACTTGTTATATTACTGGTAGAATAAGAATCACTTTCTGAGTCGATTAAAGCATGCCAATCTGTCCGTCCATCCGACTGGTTGTTCATGTGTTTCTTAGAGCTAAAACTGCTTTAAATATCTCCACAAAATTTTGCATATCTTAGTAACCTTGTACGCCATGCGCCCCCACAAGTCCTTCAGTTTTACAACAATTTCTAAATATAATTCAGGATTTGATCTAAATTTTTTCAATATTTAGAAATTGTTGCAATACGGAAAAGTTTTTTTTAGTAGCCCTTATAATACATATAGTAGTAACCAGTAATTATTCAGAGGTATAAGGGGAAAAGAAAATCAAAACAGTTGAATAAAAAAAATTGTTTGTTGGGTTTTTAAAAGCACTCTTGAATGTTTGGGTTTGTTTATAATAATTCTCAAAAAGTTTATGGAAGTTATTATATAAAGGCAGAAATTACTCATGCGGTTTTTTTAAAATTTGGTTGAAGTTTACTGATGATTTGGTGTAAGAACCAATGAAATTTTCAGTTATAATTAAAAATACGAATTTATATCTATAAATAAAACAAATTTGTACCTAAGGAAAATTTTGGTTAAAAACGGGGCATGCAGCCGCTTTGAAAAAGAGTTCAGCATATTCTATTTCTAAAGTTTGACTAAAGATGTTAAAGTGAATTGTTAATCAAACGGTAAATACACTTTTTAATAAAAATACCAATATGCCGTGAGATAAGTAAAGGGTTTCTAGGGAAAAAACCATTCGTGAGACTTGAAAAAACAGTCACTGCAGACAATAATTGATGATAAATTTAAAAACTTTTAAAAAGAACTAAAGGCACTGTCGAAAAATCAAGAAAAGCACCACCTTAGTGCTCTTTCTCAGTTTGGCACTAAAATAAAAATTTGGCGTTTTGAGGCATTAAAACAACCAAAATAGTGCTTAATGTACTAAGTTGTCATCGCTGCTTACACGATTAAATTTTATCTATTTAGACGAGGGGTGTAAAAAGGTAGGGCCTTCGCCCTTTTTCCCTACAAACAAAAATTTCTTAACAAAAGAAGATAAGCAAAAAATATGTAGTAAGCACGTGAACATTGTTGTTTTCATTGCATAAAGATAAGTTATTATACGCTTTACATAAGTGAAGCATATAATTTTGTCTTTCTGTTTGTAATTTCTTTAATATCCATCGGCGACCCTATAAGTTATATATTTTCTTAGTCATTATAAATAGAAAAGTCGATTTAGCGATGTCCGTCTGCCCGTATTATGGTTGAAATCAATTTTTTTAAGCCCCTGATGTCGCATAAAACTATTAGAAATATCTGCGAAAAAAATGTTTAAGTCCGGCAAAATCGCCCGATAACTGACCGAGATATAAGCGAAAAACTAAGGCTTCCTCTGTTTACTCGTAGTTCTCTAAAATTCATACATTTAATTACAAAATTGCGCTCTTAGCCAAAAACTGCTAAATATTTTTTTTTAAATTTTTAGCCACAAAGATTTAGTTTTAACGAGTTACATAATAAGTAATCGATTACCTAGGGATGCCACTGCCCGGGAGATCCGTCTTTTCATAGTATATATGTATAGACCGAGGCTAGTGTTGGTTACTGTCGGCCTTTAACATTTCTCTCGAATATGGTGATGTCTGCTGTGGCCAGGGGGAGAAAAAGAATTAAAAGTCCAACCCCCCAACTCCAAACTATACATTACTTTCAAAAAATAATTTTAAATAACCTATAACAATAGCTATGAAGAACCTACCTAATGTCTATGCGGCAAGGCCATCAATATTATTAGTCCTTAATTTGTAATTATGTGCTGCTGCTAAATATATAAAAAAAAGTTTCATTAGAAATAACAAAATCGGGTTAATTTTATTGAACAACGAAAATAGTTGAATAACAAGAAATTGTTTGTTGGATTTTTAAAAGAACTCTTGAATGTTTGGATTTGTTTATAATAATTCTCAAAAAGTTTATGGAAGTTATTATATAAAGGCAGAAATTACTAATGCGGTTTTTTAAAAATTTGGTTGAAAAATACGAATTACTATCTAGATATAAAACAAATGTGTACTGAAAAAATTTTGTTTTAAACGGGCCATGCAGCCGCTTTGAAAAAGAGTTCAAACATATTCTGTTTCTTAAGTTTGACTTAGATTTTAAAGTGAATTGTTTGTTAATCGAGCGGTGAATACACTTTTTAATAAAAATACCAATATGCCGTGAGATAAATAAAGGGTTTCTAGGGAAAAAACCATTCATGAGACTTGAAAAAACAGTCACTGCAGACAATAATTGCTGATAAATTTTAAAACTTTTAAAAGGCACAATCGAAAAATAAAAAAAGCACCAGCTTAGTGCTCTTTCTCAGTTGGCACTAAAAATAAAAATTAAGCGTTTTTAAGCATTAAAACCAACCAAAATAGTGCTTAATGTACTAAGTTGTAATCGCTGCTTACACGATTAAATTCAATCTATCTAGACGAGGGGTGTAAAAAGGTAGGGCTTTCGCCCTTTTTCCCCACAAACAAAAATTTCTTAGCAAAAGAAGGTAAGCAAAAATTATGTAGTAAGCACGTGGACATTGTTGTTTTAATTGGATAAAGATAAGCTATTAGACGCTTTACATTAGTGAAGCATATAAGTATTTCATTCTGTTTGTAATTTCTTTAATATCCATCGGCGACCCCATAAGTTATATATTTTCTTGGTCATTATAAATAGGAAAGTCGATTTAGCGATGTCCGTCTGCCCGTATTATGGTTGAAATCAATTTTTTAAGCCCCCGATGTCGCATAAAACTATCAGAAATATCTGCGAGAAAACTTTGAAGTCCAAAAAAATCGCCTCTGTTTACTCGTAGTTCTCTAAAATGCGTACATTAAATTACAAAATTGCGCTTTTAGCCAAAAACTGCTAAAGAGCTTTTTTTAGATTTTTACGCGACAAAGATTTAGTTTTAACGAGTTACAGAATAAGTAATCGATAACCTAGGATGTCACTGCCCGGCAGATCCGTCTTCTCATAGTACATATGTATAGACCGAGGCCAGTGTTAGTTTCTGCCGGCCTTTAACTTTTCTCTCGAATACGATGATGTCTGCTTTGGTTAGGGGGAGAAAAAGAATTAAAAGTCCAACCCCCCAACTCCAAACTTATAATACTTTCTGAAAAGAATATAAAATAACCTACAACAACAGCTATTAAGAACCTAATTAATGTTCATGCGGCAATGCCATCAATATTATTAGTCCTTAACTTGTAAATATGGGAGGTGCCATGCCCATTTATTTGTTTTCGCCCATACACAACTCAATTATGTACACCAATAAATTTTTTTTTTTTTTTTTCATATATTTATTATTGAATCTTCGCCTGTGGCGAACTAACAATAAGTGTTCAAATCTTAAAACTAGGTAGTTAATATAAGTCTAGCCAGTGCCAGACTAAAATTTAAGTTCTCATATTAATTATCAAGCTTCATATAAGCGCAATAGTATCCCTCCTTTTCAGGCGGGTGTGCCCACTATGTTGCAGGATGTTTCGGGCGAGCGGATTTGGGTGAGCTTCCAGCTTATTTAAATACTTGTCCACATAGTTCAGGATTTCGCATTTAACTAGTGGAACTTGTAGATCCTTGTGGATGTTGCTGTTTTTAACATACCAAGGAGCACCAGTTATCATTCTTAGGATTTTGTTTTGCCTGCGTTGAATTTTTTCTATGTTGGATGCGGAAGCAGTGCCCCATAATTGTATACCGTAGCACCAAATTGGTTTCAAAATCGATTTGTAGAGTAGAAGTTTACAATCAAGACGAAGCACAGAGCTTCTGCCGATTAGCCAATGAATTTGTGTAGCTTTAAGTTTCATTTGCGTCAACTTCGCATCTATATGAGGCTTACATGTGAGGCGGCGGTCCAGGTGAATGCCAAGGTATTTTGTCTCGGTTCGTTGAGGCACCATATGGTTGTTAATAAGAATTGGAGAGCACGTTTCTTTGCGTAAAGTAAAAGTTACGTGGGTATATTTTTGTTCATTTATTTTTATTCCCCATAACTTTGCCCATAAACTGTCGACCGGTTATGTACTTTTCTAGTAGGTTGAAAATATTAGCTGGAAGGTTTAGCTTTAGTTTGTTTAACAGGCCTTCGTGCCATACTTTATCGAAAGCTTGAGAGACATCTATAAAAAGCGCGGAGCAGTACTTTTTTTCCTCGAAAGTTTTTCTTATAACCTGCACCAGTCTGTGAGTTTGTTCTATTGTGCTATGTTGACTTCTAAAGCCAAACTGGTGATCTGGAATGCAGTTGTTTTCATTCAGGATCGGAATAAGCTTGTTTTTAAGCAGCTTTTCAAACAGTTTTGACAAAGTTGGTAACAAACTTATAGGCCTATAAGACTCCACCTTAGAAGGATCTTTACCAGGCTTAGGAATCATCTTAACTAAGGCAACTTTCCATATTGGTGGAAAATGTTCAAGCCGTATTATGGCATTAAAAATAAAAAGAATTATTCTTTTTGCTGTAAAGGGTAGCTCAATGAGCATTTTGTTGCTTATTTTATCAACGCCAGGAGCTTTTTTATCATTAAGGTTAGAAATAGCTTCTACCACATCTGAATATCGGAAACGTATTTCTATAGGACGCCTAGAAACAACAGGCGGTAATTCCCTCACGTCAGTGCATGTATTAGGAGTGAACACGTTTCTTAAATGGCTTGCGAGCAGATCGCATTTTTCTTCATCATTTCTAGCCCAGGATCCTCTGTACCAAATTTGGAGACTTCAGCTATAATAGGTATTGAGGTATGTGAAAAAAACTGTTCAATTTGTATGGGAGGTGCCACGCCCAGTCATAATTTCCAAAAACAAATTAGCCTAAAACGCATTCCCAGATATCGGGTATGTCTTTTTTTTAAGTTTCATTAAAATCGGTCCAGCCGTTCTTGAGTTATAAACGGTGTCACTAACAAAAAAAAAAATTGTTCTTTTATATATAAGATAAGGAGGTTGAAACTTAGGCCCGTAATAATTATAAATTTTCAGGTGTAAAAAAGTTTTCGAGCGTCGCTTTTATACAAAATCTGTTTTAAATCTTATTTTATTATTTTATATGTATATTTGTATATGTATATGTATGCCTTTAAGTTTTTATGTGATATTTTTATAATATTACTGGTTTTTAAAAGCGAGCTAAAAAATCTAATGGAAAAATTTATAATAGTTATCGTAAGTTTACTAAGACCATATTTGTCAGCCATTACATACATTTTTGTTAATAAACCTACCATAAGTATTTTCGCATAGTGTTCATATATCAAAAATTACCATAAGGTTAGAATTTATTAAAAATTTAAAAAAGGCATTTTAATTTATTAAAAGTTGTGTTTCAGGTACATAACAAAATAGTCCAAACTCACACAAATTAATCCAAACCTACCCAAAAGCGTTTCAAGTAACAAATTTTCCACAGCGAAGAGAACGTTTGAGATTAATTTCTTTTCCTGTACAAGGGTTTCAACAAAATTTTTTGTTGTAGGTAAATTTTTTTATAAAAATCTGTAGATTTCTTTAATATAAAATGCGATTTAGAATATTTAGATACATTTTATATATGATGTATATGCTATGTGTTAAAAATTCTATGGGGTGTAATCGCCTAAATAAAATTTTACTTTTTAACTAAGCAGCATATGAGCATTTAAAAATGTTCAATTATAGTTTTTTGCGTTCCAGCTATTTTGAGCAACTTTGGTAAGCTTGGAGAGTAATTTCTTTACTTTCATATGTCGGAACAAAATCGAGATCTTTTGGAACACGCTTAATATTTGTTAAGACTTTATAACTGATTAAAACAAATAAACAATGTTTTAAAAATTTTCTTGATTTGCTTTTGCGGGTTAATTAATAAAACGCTTGTATATAATAAATTCAATCAAAAAAATTTGTTTTTTTTTATACAAAGTGAGTTTATTTTGCTAAATGACTCCATTTTTTGACACCTAATAATTTTACAACACTTTTAATGAAAAAAAAATTACTTTTACAACTTTTCAATTTAATTTCAATTAAAAATATTTTATTTCCTAATAAATAACTATAAATTTCATAAAAATATTATTAGAAATTATTTTACAATACCAAACTTTATATAAACTTTCCATGCCTGATTTTCTTTATGGCTGCTGTAAATATGCAACTGTGATACATGCAAAATCTAATGGTTTAGAAAAATTTCTAAAAATGAAGAGAGCCATACTACTGTCAAATTTCTTTAGGTATTTTTTGACATTTCATAACATAATGTCTTCACACTATTATATTTTCTCATTTTATTTGAGTTTTTTGACAAGTGTTTTTACCCAGTATTATAGTCTGAAGGCACCTTTAGTATGTATATGCAATTCCACAAGAAATATCAGCGAGTTCTCTATAAGTGCCATTGTTCAAATTGTAATGAATAGCAATTAAAAAGACATTACCTTAATTAATCTTACTCAACAAAAAAAAAAAAAAAAAAAACAGCAAGCAGGCAGCGTTTACGTTGAAAATTTTTAAAAAGGGGCAAAGGGCATTTAAAAAAAAAAATTCAAAAGAAGGATATTTCTGAGAAAAAAGGGTCAAAATGTTACTTTAGTCACAAAACAGTAACGCTGTAGACAGGTAGCATCACTATCACATGCGCACATACGAAGGGTGGGAAAACCACAACATAAACAAATGACATCCAAACATTGTTTTTCTAGGAATTTCCATATCAATTTTTAATGGTTTACATAACATATCACGCAGATAATTTATACTCTATTTGATGACATTGTCATAGAAAACAACAAATATTTGCAGGGCGTTTGTGAATTTGTTTATTGTTTTAATAACTTATAAATTACATGCTCAGAAAAGTATTTTGCTTACTAAGAAGTCTATAATTTTTGGTTAATTGTGGTATCCTCTCTGATTTTGTACTTCTACCAGTAAGAACACTTGCTACATACAAGTTTTGTGTTTTTGTTTTTTTGCATACATATGGGCATTTCCATGAATATGTCAACCACGGCTGGAAAAATAAAAGTCATCGCAACTTTTTTTTAAATATACCAAAGAGCAATAAAACACTTAAATTTTATTATGTAAAAGTATTTATAGCTAATTATAATTTTAAAAGAGCAAAAAAAGCAGATTAAACTGGTAATCTCTTTGATCAATTTCCAGAAATTGAAATTAACTATTTTGTCTTAACTAGTGGCTAAATTTAGGTAATTGTAATATTCCAATTATACTTTAAAAATAATGTTACAACATCAGTGGCCAAGTTCCATTATGAAATTAAAAATTTAGAGTTCGAATAGCGGTATTTTTTATAGATTGCTTTGAATGATATTCTAATGTCACGTACGTAATGCAAAAACGTCATTTGTCGTCATCATTTGAATTCGACCGGTCGCAAGTATTTAAAAATAAAAGTTCAAAGCAAGATAAATCTCGCAAACAAATATTGATCGATTTTTTTTTTAAATTTGATGCTATAAAAATTTTATAGTCTTTCAAAGTTTGTAGCATACGACATTGTAAGTAACACAATTCAATTTAATACTTTCAAATTCCTTTATAATTATAAATATTTTATTAAGATGGGTAAAAATAGCTATGAGACTACAAAGAAATGGAGGGAGGACTTGAAGAAAAACGAAGAACAAATAAAGAAATACCGGAAAAAGGAGGCTGAAAGACAGCATATCTATCGAAAAAAGTTCGCAGATGCAGCCAAAAAAGACAAAAAAAATAATTAACGACGAATTAACACACAACAAGTTTGATGTTTACTATTTTATTACAAAAACTATGATTGAAATAAGCTAACAATATGAAGATATATCGTCTATATACATATTTTCTGATTGGAGTAGCGCTCAATTTAAAAACAAATTCATTTTAAAAAGTATTCCCCCTTTTGAATACAAATTTAGCTGCCAATATTTAGAATGGAACTTCTTTGCCACATCACATGGTAAAGGTGCAGTTGATGGAGTAGGTCTGGCAAATTGTAAAAGCAAATAAATTAATCTTGCCAGATGCTTTCTCATTTTATGAGTGTGCTCATAAATATGTGGAAAAAGTTAATTTGTCTTATGTTGCTACCGAAGAGATTGAAGGGTTTTCTGCTCATCTCCATGAAAAATGTCAAAATGTCCAGCCCATCCCAAAAATAAGAAAACTTCATTCGTTTACTTATCATGATAGTCAGTATATAAATGTGTCTCGAACTGCGTATTCAGTAAGAAAAAAAATTAAAAAATAATAATTAAGTGGCAGCGCCCAAGTACATAGTAAGAAATGAAATTAACCTTTTATTGTTTTTATTGCTATTATCACCGAATAAACATTTTTTAATTCTTTTTAAATTTGTTATGTATACATATATTTAAAAAACCTATTTTTTTTAGACAAATACTATAAGAGAAAAACCTGTCACATACGGTATGTCACGAACGATATTAAGATTTGTTCGTAACAAAATCATCTAAAAATCTTTTTTTATTTAAAAATTATGGATTATCAAGGAAAAATATTTGGCTTGGTGAAAGAACTTAAAGAAAGGAAAAAAACTTTTACAATTCGCAGATTTTCGTTTATATGTGCATGCACCTCGACATCACTTCCGTTTTTTGTCACGTACGATATGCGCCTTTTTCGACCGATATTTTGGCCGGCAAGGTTTTCAAAGTCATGATTTTTTTTTTTGATTATAGTACCCTCTAAATGTAACAAATTGACGAAACAATTTTTCAGTTACCACTTTTTTTGCAAAATCTACACCACTTTGTAGGCGTACAAATGTCACGTACGATGATATGGAAATGCCCATATGTATATATGTAGGTAGGCAGGTAAGACCAGGGATGTATACCAGGTGGTTCATCACTCCACTCGGAGACAATATGTTGTCCTTTGTGCTACATTTGCAAATAAAGAAAAGAAAAAGTGAAGATTAGAAAAAGGCAGGAAATTGAACAGAGCAAAAAATAATAAAGAAGGAGTAAAGAAGTGCAAAGGTTCAAGAACGAACAGTTCTAGGTACCGCTCGTTAGCCATTTAAGGCCCTAAGTGTACCCCAGCATCTCGTAAAGGTCCCAGTCCGATAGAGTCGATAAGTGGTCCACGAAGTATTAGCCAAAGTCTTGGCGCCGTCTCCTGACAAGCGTTGGACATTGGCAGAGTAGGTGTTCCATCGTCTCGAATGGAACTACATATTCTCCTTTAAGTGATATCGTTTATAAAGAAAACCAAATTACACAACATAACTAATTTGTTTTTTATTTTGTGCATGTAAGCCCTAATCGAAAATAATGCAGATACTGATTATAAGCAAATATAAGTTTTCCCAAGTAAAATAATATGTACTGCGTGTCTGGTGGAAAATTTATAATTTTAAATACGATTATTTCAAAAATTAATAAGCGGTGACGCCTTTGGCATTATCGATTGTTGGGAGTCGTCAGTCACGATGACGAGTAAGCATCAAACGTTCGCTCTTTTAAGAGTAATGATTCCTACGTAGCTGCTCTACGACAATTTTACCTGAATACATGATTGACAGAGTGTAAATTTATCTCGTTAGTCGGTGCAGAGATTCAGTGCAACTGATTCAGCTTTGAATGTCCCACTGCCAGGGCCCAGTCGATTTTCATGGACTCCCGAAAACATTGAACTTGTTGAGAGCAGTCAATACGGAAAAGAGCAGCCCAACTGGGATTTCCAAGAGCGATAATTCATGAAATTTTAAAAAAGGCTATTAAGTTCCATCTTTTTAAAATTAAAATCGTTCTAGGACTGAAAGAAAGTGACTTTTAATGTACGCAAAAATTTTTGTGAAACGATTTTTAAGCGCTCTCCCATTTTAAGGAGCAGCGACGAGGCTCATTTTTATTAAACGGTCACGTCAAAAAGCAAAATTGCCGTTACTGGTTTTAAAGAACCTGCAACCCTCGGTTAAAACATCAACAACCACTGCATTGCCCCAGGGTAACTGGTTGGTGTGCCTAATCCACGCGTAAGATAATTGGACCATTTTTTTAAAAACATTTCTTGAGGCCAGGAGACAACTATCGACGCATGATTACGAAATTCTTTTTGCCAAATCTGCGAGTCATTCATCGTACTATTCACACACGTGGTTTCAGCAGCATGGGGCGACTGCACACACAACCGGAGTTTCGATGAATTTGCTTCGAGAAAATTTCGCCCAAAAACTGATCAGTCGTTTTTGGGACGTTCCAACGCCACCCGAGGTCGCCCGATCTAACTCCCACGCGTTTTTATGGGGCTGCCTCAAAGAGAGAGTCTCTTGTGGCCTCAAAGGAAAATATTCGCCGAGAAATCAGCTCAATTGAACCAAGTTTACTACAGCGTGTGACGCAGAATACACGGTTCCGTTGTGAACAGTGTGTTTAACTCATCGGATAACATCTGGATGACATCCTTTTCGCTCAATGCTCTTAATAAAACTTTGTGTCAATGATTGAGATTTTTTTAAAGTTCGAAAACAAATCTGCCACCAGACACCCTGTATGTGTTAAATTTTTGTGATAAAATTAATTGGTCCGTGTTTATTCATTTATGTTGATTTTTATTATCCAATAACTAAAAAACGTACTTCTATTTAACTATTTTTTTAATGTCTTAATGTGTTGTTTTCTTCATATAACACTCTAGTATTTCCGCTCTTGTCTGTGGGTTTTTAACACCCGCACAAATAATGGAAAAGATAGTCAATAGCTAACAGCCCTAGCTTGGAAAACATACCCATTTAAAGCATATATATATGTGTTTTAGCAATGACGTTTCAAACAATCCTTAATTTTTTTTGTATATTATTTTTGTAATTACCAAATGGTGTAGCCCGAAATTCTAGAAAATGGGAATTGAACTACATATTCTTTGTAATGATGAAATTAATTGGTCCGTGTTTATGAATTTCAATTGATTTCACTCCAATTACTGATATTGTTTATAAAAAACATAACATAACATAACTTTTTTATTTTGTTTATTAATAATGTTTTTTTTTTGTATTTTCAGAGCCCAAGAAGTTGTATGGAAACTTAATGTAAAAATGCCAAGTGTATTTGCATAGCTGATTGCATATCAGCTCATTTTCACGTAGGAGTATTTGGCCGAACTAACACGACTTAAAGGCAGAAGTGCATTTTTATAATTTAAAAAAAATTTGTAAGAAACTCGAAAAAAAAATGTTAGATTGTAAATTTTTTAAAATATAAGCGTTATAATTTGCTTGCATTGACTAATCATACTTATGTATCCAAGTATAATATATTTAACAAAACCTTTCGTTGAGTTTTGTTTGCTTAATCAAAGGGCGAAACTGGCCTTCGCAAAATGGACCATTTCGCAAGAAGGCGGTCTAAAATCTTTTGACTGGATTGGAATTTTTAAACGCTTTTTTTTGGTTTACTAGGTGAGACTATTAGCTTTTGGTTTAAGGCACAAAACTTAAAAATCAACCATTAAGAAAAATAGTTAAGATTGGTGTAAAATGTATTATAAGCTTTAGCTGATTTATGGTAAAAAAGTGAAGTATTAAAGCTTGTTAAAAACATTCGTTTTGTACAAACTCCTATATTTTTTTAATCAAATTTGCAACTTTTACTTACTAAAAACTTAAATTCTGTAAAAAAGTGCCAATCACTGGTACGAGGGGCCAAATGTTAGTTTCTTGAAGTAGTTTGAGTTTAAAATTGGTTTATTAAGTCCAAAAGGGACATTATAAATAATATATGTGAGCTTTTATAGAGTTGTAAATTTAAAATTTATTGATGTACATAAAATGATAAAAAAAACGAACATCTAAAGTTCTGAAAAATTACGGTTATTTAAACAATTTTATTAAATATTTCTCCTAAATAGCCTTGGTTTTCATCTTCTAGAAGTAGTTAAGCTTTTCAGTCTAATTCAATATATTTAGTTTTCCATTTTGGCAGGATATTGGACAAACAGGAATCTGATGTGCATAATAAAATATCAATCAGGTCTTCGTTACTACAACATCGTTACTACAACATTTTTCTGGTGTTGTACTCGCGAAAAAATCTGTAGTCCTTATTTCTTTTTTCTTGTGCTTCTTTAGATAGATTCCCGATTGGTAGCATATTGCGTTTAATTATTTGTTCCCCATGGTACAAGGTTTTATGAACTGTGGATGGCATTTATCTCCAAGATTATTTCTCGTTATAAAGTATAGCTGTTTTTTGGCATACTCTTCAATTTTTTTTGCATATATTTTTCTGCTGCATGCTAGAACTTGTAATATAATGTTGAAGCGCTTTATTAGTTCCAAATCTACACCTGTAATAGATGCTGCAGTTTATGGATCTGAAAAAATCTTCTTGCAGTACTGCCATCATTTGTGTTTCCTTCTCCTTGCTTTGGCTGATCCATCATTAGGCCTAGTTATAAATAGTTTTCTTGAATTTGTTTTTTTTTTTTGCTTTTTTCTTCATTTTCATTATTTTTTTTCACTGTTTGTCCTAACGGACCGTAATACAAATCATACCCTAATTTAAGAATATGCTTCATAAAACGTATTCTAGTATAAAGAGGGAGACAATCCAAATTTACATACTGACATCGTCTGGAATTGGATGGCTTAGTTGGCTTGATGTCTTTGGCATATAATGCAGCTTGAAGATGTTTTGTAACAGTTTAAGCTTGTGTAACTTTTCCATCAATCATTGTGAGACTAATTTTAAAATTTTCTTCGACTTCCTCGCCATCAATTGAAAATATTGCAGGTTGAAGGGCTTGAATTTGATCTTTTTTTTTTTTGATTTTTTTCAGTTATGACATTTTTTGTTTCTTTTTGGAATGTAAATTTTATTGGTCTGCAATACTTTGTTGACGAAGGTATTTCTATTTTCCACACATCAGTTTTTGTTGCTCTACTAGTTGACGGCTCTAAGCCGGTATAACTTTTTGTTAAGCGCAATGGAACGAAAGATAAAATAAATAAATTAACATCTGATGAATTTTTGGCATTACATTGCTTGTATTTTCTCTGACCAGAGGACCCATCATATCCCTATTTAGAAATTAACCCTGGATGGTTACTGTTCGTCGAATTGACGAAGCCTATTTACTTTTTATGATATAACTTTTTTAATTGTACTCAAATCACGCTCGTTTTGTCAACAACGTTAGCTAATGTCAAAAGCTTGCAGTGAGCGGTTGTATGCTGGATACTCATTTTTTTAAAGGTAAAATCCAGAGGCGTGTACTCGTCGTAACGACGAAGAGTACATTTAGTGTAACTTTTTGCCTTTATAACTTTATAATTTTTTTGTTGTGCTGTTTAATTATTTTGCACTAGTTTTATTACAAAATGTTTTTTTTAACAATTTGCTATTATTAACATTAAAGTTTTCTAAATTTAAGTTCTTAGAACAAAAAATAAGCTCTAAAAAGTACTAACAGACGCTGAAATCGAAAGATTTTTAGAAAATTGTGACAACAATGATTTAAATGTATTTTATCTTATATCAAGCTGCGATTAGAAAGAACCATAAATCCGAAAACAGAATAACCTTACATGGTAGAATTTTTCAATTAGAAGAAAGGTGATGTTGACACTTTGGATCACATCTGCAGCATTGGCTCGTGTTCTCGAAAAACCAACAGGTGGCCCGTGTGTATATTTCTTTGAATTTCAAATATTACTTTTGTAAACAGATACGTCATATATACACATAATATGTTCCTTAAAGGTCATAAACCTAAAAACCGGCGACAGAACCTGAAAGATCTTTATGAAGCTCTCGTAGCTCCCCATTTGAAAGGCAGACCCGAGACGCCTACTTTACAAGCCTCAATAAGGAAAAAAATTAAAAATATAATACCTAATCCCCAAGAAGATATCAAAAATGTTGATGAAGTGCCTAAAAAACGTAAAATTTGTCTTATCTGTCCATATAATAGATGCAGAATGACAAAAACTACATGCAATATATCTAAAAAAGCACCTGTGGTGAACACAAAGTTGAACTTTGTGTTTTATGTGCAAAACATGGGTAATAAATAAGACTATTCTTTTTTTTATTACTTGACTGATTATATTTTAAGACTGTGAATGAATTAAATAATTTTTATTTTAATGTGTTATGTATTTTTGTTTTAAAAAATTAAATTATTTGAAAAACCAAAAAAAAAAAAGTGTTTAAGTTCGCATCGAATTTAGAAAGGAAAAAAGAACAATAATTTTCAAATTTATATTTTATTCTCAACCTTTAATGAAATTCCTAACTGAAAAATATTTTTTCTTATTTTTTACTTTAAAAATCATTCCGTCAAAATTAATTTATTTTTTAATAGTTCAATTCGACGAAGAGTAACCTTAATGTACTAAAATGAAGAGTAACCATCCAGGGTTAAAGTAATGTTGTCATTTCCAAGTTTTCCTAAATGAAACCATTAAAAAATCCGTTGAACATGCGTCTTCTACCTATCGTCAGGCTAGGTACAACAAAATTTTTTCTGACGGTGTGGGAATTACCGCCTGTTGTTGCCAGACGTCCTTTAGAAATATGTTTCCGATTTACAGATGTTGTAGAGGCTATCGCTAACCTAAATAGTAAAAAAGCTCCTGGCGTTGATGAAATGGGCAACAAAGTACTCTTTGAGCTACCTTTTACAGCTAAAAGAATAATTCTTTTTATTTTTAACGCGATAATTCGGCTTGAACATTTCCCGCCTATATGGAAAGTGGCTTTAGTAAAGATGATTCCTAAGCCTGGCAAAGATCCTTCGAAGGTATAGTCTTATGGGCTTATTGGTTTGTAACCCACAATAACAAAATTGTTCGAAAAATTGCTTAAAAATAAGCTGAATCCGATCTTGAATGACAACAACTGCATTCCAAATCACCAATTTGGCTTTAGAAGTCAACATAGTACCATCAAACAATTTCACAGGTTGGTACAGGTTATAAGAAAAGCCTTCGAGGAAAAAAAGTACTGCTCCGCACTATTTATCGATGTCTCGCAAGCTTTCGACAAAGTATGGCATGAAGGCCTGTTAAACAAACTAAAGTTCAACCTTCCATCTAATATTTTTAACCTATTAGAAAAATACATAACCGGCCGACAATTTATGATAAGAGGGAAACCAAATAAGTTCTTCTCAACCAATAGGGGCTGGTGTACCTCAAGGGAGTATACTTGGTCCAATTTTGTACTTGCTTTACACGGCAGATATGCCAACCAACAGTTTTACACACACGTCGACGTTTGCTGACGACACTGCTTTTCTTAGTATTCACAAAGACCCTAAAGAGGCTTCGAACCAACTGCAGCAACACGTAACCCAAGTTGAGAAATGGGCAAAGTTATGGGGAATAAAAATAAATTAACAAAAATGTACCCACGTAACTTTTATTTTCGTAAAGAAACGTGCTCCCCAATCACTATTAACAACCATATGGTGCCTCAACGAACCAAAACAAAATATCTTGGTATTCACCTTACATGGAAGCCTCATATAGATGCGAAGCTGACTCAAATGAAACTTAAGGCTGCTCAAATCCACTGGCTAGTTGGTAGAAACTCTGTGCTACGTCTGGTATGGTAAACTTCTACTCTACAACTCGATTTGGTGCTACGGTATACAATTATGGGGCACTGCTTCCGCCTCTAACATCAAAAAAATCCAACTGGTGCTCCTTGGAGCAACATCCACAAGGATCTAAAAGTTCCACTTGTAAAATGCGAAATCCTAAACTATGTGGACAAGTACTTAAAAGAAGGGATACTAATGCTATTAGATGAAACTTTTGAAATTAGTTAATTTTATTGTGAGAACTTTAATTTTAGTCTGGTATTGATTGGACTATTATTAGTTACTTAGTTTTAAGATTTGAATATGTACTTATTGTTAGTTCGCTTAAGCGAAGATTCAATTATAAAATATATGAAAAAAAAATTTCCAAGTTCTTTCAAACATTGAGCATCAAGCGTATTGAACAACCGCTCCCAGAGATAGATCATGTGGTGGCTCGGCTATAATAATCAAATCGAGAATCAAATATCAATGGATGGGTGGTCTCTCCTAATGTTATATACAAGCAACAAACGTTTGCGTTAATTAATTTTTCCATGGCTTAGTTATTTCGTCAGTGTATTGTCCACCCAGGTTCTCCATAACAAAGGATCAGTTCAACAGTTTTTACAAATCTCTAGGTCCCCGCTTCATACATAGCTGCTGGAGACTATAACGCTAAGCATACATACTGGGGCTCTCGCCTAATAAGTCTCAAGGGTCGTGTTTTGTTTGATTCCGTATCTGAAATGGGACTTAACGTTATTTCATCTGGACAACCGACATATTGGCCAACTGATCATAATAAAATTCCAGACGTTATCGATTTTGACGTAACAAAAGGTATATCCCCGGAACTTACCGAAGCTCAACTCCGTTGGATTTATCTTCGGACCACTCTCCCACTATAATCACTATTTTTAGTCCTCATCAAATACCAACTAATGATATTTTTTCATTTAAAAGGGTTAATTGGTTAAAATAAAAAAAATTTGTCAGCACCCACTGCTCGGAAAACCAACCGCTAAAAACTCCCGAAGACATCGATGATTGTCTGAGCAGCCTTAATGAGAACATAAAAAAGCCGTTGATCATGCTTCTTCTTACTATTGTCAGACAAAATACAACCAAGTTTTTTCAGCCGATGTGCAACAGCTTTTATCTGAAAAAAGAAGAGCCCGAAGAGAATGGCAAAAGCACAGATCACCCAACTTTTGATTTGAATTGAAAAACTTGCTAGAGATTCACCGATTGGCATCTCTTAAGGAACACCTCGAAGGTCTAGACTCGACTCCTCAGACGAATTATCCACTATGGCGATCAGCGAAATATCTTAAAAGACCCTTTAAAGCGAAACCACCACTACGTAATCTGAGAGGATCCTGGGCAAAAAGTGATGAAGAAAAATGTGATCTGCTCGCAAGTCATTTAACAAATGTCTTCACTCCAAATACATGCACTGACATGAGTAAATTACCGCCTGTTGTTGCTAGATCCCCTATGGAAATACGTTTTCAGTTGTCAGATGTCGTTGAGGCTATCAATAATTTGAATGCTAAGAAAGCTCCTGGCATCGATAAAATCAGCAACAAAATGCTTTTGGTGCTGCCTTGCACAGCAAAAAGAATAATTTTTTTATTTTTAACGCCATATTACGGCTTGAACATTTCCCGCCAGTATGGAAAGTTTCCTTGGTAAAGATGATTTCTCAGCCGGGAAAAGATCCTTCGAAGGTGGAGTCTTACAGGCCTATAAGTCTGTTACCAACTATGTCCAAATTGTTTGAAAAATAGCTTAAAAACAAGCTGACTCCGAACCTGACTTAAAAAAACTGCATTCCAGATCATCAATTTGGATTTAGAAATAAATATAGTACTATCGAACAATCCCACAGATTGGTAAAGGTTATAAGAAAAGCCTTTGAGGAAAAGAAATACTGCTCCGCGCTCTTTATAGAAAAAGAATTAAAAGTCCAACCCCCAACTTCAAACTATATACATATTACTTTCTAAAAATAATATAAAATAACCTACAATAACAGCTATGAAGAACATAATTAATGTCCATGCGGCAATGCCGCCATCAATATTATTAGTCCTTAACTTGTAATTATGTGCTGCTGCTAAATATATAAAAAAAGTTTCATTAAAAATAACAAAATCGGGTTAATTTTATTGAACAAGATTTTCAAACGAAAATTTAGGACGTATATGATCTGAAATTTAAAAAAAAAATTAGAATATAACTCGTATATAGACACGTGGACAAAGACGTGCCGAGTGTAGACCAATTTCGGTAATTAAAACTACTTCTTTATAGCTTCAATGTTACTTCAAAACTGAACTTTATTTATTTAATAACCAAATTAAACATCAATTCTTTCATTTTACAGGGAGAATCATAGTGAGAACAAAGAATACAGTAAATTACAATAGTTACCTTGCAGTTCTTATTAGGCTGAATCAGTAATGTTTAACATAAAAATATTTAAATACCTAATATCAAATCATAATTTAGAAAATGAGTATTGTTATATTATATGACTCCTCCCCGCATTAGAATCAACAGTCTCTGTTGGGAGAAAAATTATAAACTTATGTCTTATTTCATATTAAATTTTAGTGATTTAAGTGATAAATTATAGAATTTTTTCAAATTAATAATTTCGTTTTTTTTCATGTTTTTTTTTCTTTTCATTTCAACTGAATCTTTTACTTTACAATACTATATATATGTATACATTTGCTCTAATTAATTAGTTGATTACATTTATTATATTGTTAATTTATCAAATAATACATATTATTTTTTTTTTTTTTTTTTGTAAATAAAATATTTTCTTTCTGACAATTTACACTCATAAACAGATTTTTGATATATGATTGATTCTTTTTTTTAATCAAATTAGTCAATATATATTTATTCTTCATTCAATTTTATCTTTTTTTTTATATATATATTTTATATTTAATTCAAATTATTTTAACAAAATTGCAAATAATTTTAATGTCTATATATATTTTTTTTTTAGGTTACGTTACATATGTATTTTTAATTATTGTTGAAATTTTGTTTTTCTTTTTACCTGTGATTTGTAAACTTTAGGGAACTTACCATCTCTAGAAATAAGGTGGTTTCTGTTCTTTTCGAAATTCGATATTTTCCTATATTTGGGGTCAGATTTCCCAACTCTATTATTCTGTATGTAACAATTTTCGAAACTATCTATTGTAAGTCTTACTGTTCTCTCATTCAATCTATTAATTCTATCTACCTTTGATTCATGGAGTTTCCGTGCAAATTCCTGTATCTCCTCACCGGAAATCAAATTGTTCAAAAAGTCTATAGGTCGCTTTCCTGTAGTAGAATGTATCGTTCCATTATAAGCCATGATTGCTCTGTGAACCATATCTTTCAGATCATCAGAATTGTCAGGATCAGCATTGAAAAGTCTTAAATGTTCGTTCAATGTACTATGAAGTCTTTCGATATCTGCGTTACCTGTCTTAAGGTACGTAGTGGTGAAATGTACTTCGATATTGTTGTCCAGGAAAAATTTTCTAATAGCTGCAGTCTTAAATTGGTTATCGGTAACAACTAATCTAGGTACTCCTAAATATTGAATTCTAACTTTTATTGCATCGAAACCCACGTCCTATCCTTAAGTTCACATGCAGTAGCGTATTTTGTCAGTTTATCAATGAACGTCAAATACATCATATTACGTTTAGGAAACCAGACATCCATGTGCAATGTATCATTCTGCTTTACAGGCGTTTCTGTAATATTAAACGAGTATTTGGTAGGTTTTCTGTCAAATTTTGCCACGTTACATACAACGCAATTGTTGATATATTTATGAATTTGTTTTTGTAGTCCTGGATAGTAATAATTTTGTTTAATTTCTGCAAATACCTCATTCACTCCACGGTGGTTGTTTCTTATATGTTCCTTTTCAATTATCTCTAATAGCTTTTCTTGATCCGTGATATCTTCAAGCATAATTTTAGATCTCATAATTTTTAAATTTCTATTTCGCACAAAATTATTCCGGTAAAACTCTTCAAATTCTCTAAATAAATGTTCATCGTTGCTAAATACTACCTCCAAGCCTTTCTGAGGGATATGTATTTTCTTCCATAATTTTTAATAAACTCTCACTATCCGTTATCTTGAATACATGTCTGATCATTTTTCTGAAAATTATTTTCGAGCTAACTCCCTCCTTGATTGATCGAATCAAAATGATTTGTAATTTAAAAAGATTAGTCGGTTTTTCGGTGATTGGGATGAAGTCGGTACTGTCGGTTTCTGCACTATGCACAGTATCTATATCATTCTCATAAAAAATCTCATTTAAATTTATTATAAAATCTTCATCAGAATTACCCTCATTGTCGTCCTTGCTCTGATCAATTACACTGTGTGTAATTTTTTAAGTCATGGAAAAATAACCATATACGGACATCACTACGTGAAAGAAGACAAAAAAAGAAAAGACCCGTGTCTCCCAGTTTTGCCCAAAGTCATGCACTTTTTTTGTTATGGGCCCCCAAAGATTTGGGGCCTTGGTACCATTTTTACAAAAAGTGCTGACAATTTCAATATGCAGTGTAAAAATATTTATTTCTTTTGCTACATTTGCGGTCATCAAATCAGAAAAAATAACTCTACAAGATTTCAAAAGGAAAAGAATCTTTTAACTAGTGAATTTAAAACAGCATATAAGTCATTTTTCCACGAAATAGATTTGATCAGTGAAAAGAACACACCTAACGCAGTGTGTCGCCAATGTTATAATAATCTCATAGCATGGTTGAATGGAGGCAAACATATTATGAAATATTGTAAGCCGGTAAACTGGATAAATCGCCCAGGTGATCATGGGGGAACCAGTTCTTATGCATGCGTCAATTACCCAAATAGAACAAAATTTATAAAGCAACTGTAACAGCCACACTACCAGTGCTTGCACCTGAAAATTTTGTATTCCCAAGGCTGCAAACTCCAGATCGTAGGTCAAAATTTACAGAAATGACTACAGTAAGTGGTGTTACTAATCGAGATCTATTTGATTCCGACTATGAGCCCCAACAGGGAAGAGATGGACCAAAACTAATAACTAATAAAAAATCAAATAGAAAAACGGTACAAAGGCAAAAAATTCGACGCATTGCTTGCAGAGGTAATATTAATTTTATTATTGAATGGTTTGCATTATTTTTGATTTCTTTTCTAATTCATTTCAGGTATGTTGGTGGAGTCACAAGATAACCTTTTATGATGTTAATAAGGTATGTTAAAAAGAAAAAGCTAATGATGGAACACATTCTGGAAGCAACGTGCCTGTGGACACCGTAAGTTCTGAATCGGAGTCAGATTCGGACGACGATTTAGATCCTCAACTTAAGAGAGCGCGGTATGCAAGTCCAGGGACATCAACTTTATAAAAATAATACAAATATTTTTTTATTATTTTTTTGTAATAGACAGCACAGTATCTCAATGTTGAAGAAAATAAAAAACAAATTAAATTCAAAAATTTTCGTAAAATTTTTAACTTTTGCGGCTACCTAAGCGCTACCTAAACGATGTTAAGAATCATTCCTAGGAAGTTTATATGTTCTAAAAAGTTGTTTATTGGGATGTTAGGTAAATTTTTGTAGTTGACTGTTTCCTTGAATTTTGAACGGTTTGCTACCTATGGACCTGAACAGGGGGAAAAAGGTAAAAAAAATTTGAATTTTTTAAAGTTTTTTGCGATTTTGATTTAAAATTATTGTTTTTTCAATTTTTTATGTTCATAATTTTTGTTCTTTATAAAAAGGGCTACAACTTTGCCTCAAAAAGTAAATTAAAATTCCGAACGGTTTGCAAGATATGAGCCTGAGAAAATTATCACTTTTTGTAAAAATGGTACCAAGGCCCCAAATCTTTGGGGCTCATAAAAAAAAAGTGCATGACTTTGGGCAAAACTGGGAGACACGGGTCTTTTCTTTTTTGGTCTTCTTTCACGTAGTGATGTCCGTATATGGTTATTTTTTTTCGTGTTGCACTGTGTTATCAGTCTGCTTAAAGCGTCGGCTATAACATTCTCCTTACCTTTTATATGTTCGATGTCAAAATTAAACTCGCCTTACATTATCTTCCATCTTTGGATTTTTAAATTTGGTTCTTTGATATTGTTCAACCAAACAAGAGGTTTGTGGTCGGTTTTTATGGTGAACCTACGACCGTATAGATAATGCTTAAAATGTTTTACCGCCCACACAACCGCAAGTAGCTCCTTTTCAATCGTTCCATAATTCTGCTCATGTCGATTGAGTGTTCTACTTGCGTAAGCTATGACTCGGTTCTCCTGCATCAAAGCGAATCCCAGAGCATAGTTACTGGCATCCGTTACAAGTGTAAATTTTTTCGAAAAATCGGGCCGAATCAATATTGGATCGTTTTTTAATAGTTTCTTCAATTTATTAAAAGCGTCTATATAATCGCTGTCTTTAATGTTAACTTTGGAATTTTTCTTTAAATATTTTGTTAGGTAATATGCTATTTTTGAATAATCTTTAATAAATCTTCGATAAAAACCTGTGACTCCTAAGAATGTTTTGATTTCTTTCTGTGTTTTCGGTAGTGGGATCTTATCTATAGCTTGTACTTTTAACGGGTTTGTTTTTATGCCTTCCGCGCTAATAATGTGACCCAAAAAATTGGTTTCCCTTTTCAAAAAAGAACATTTTAAAATCTGTAATTATAAATTTGCCTTTATAAGCCTCTGAAATATTTTATTTAATGACTCTATGTGCTCCTCAATACTAGTTGAGAAGACTAAGATGTCATCCAGAGAATAGCAAAATCACATTTTCTCTTGATTCAATCTGATGCTAAAATTTTAAGTGATTAGAATGAGTTGAATAAAAATCTGCCTTGAATAAAATCAGCTTCATTTGGTCAAAGCATGAATTTATTCATTGTGAATTTATTCATTGTGTGAGTTTTACTTACATGATTGAATTTAACAAATAAACGGTTGCTAGTGAATAAATCAGAGTAAACAAAACTGTGAAAGAAGCAGAGTTGCCGTTGTATAAGTTTTAAACGACACATATATTTAGCAAATTTTTAAGGATACTTTTTTATACAAATAACAGCTAAAATAAGTAGTTATAATTTTTTTACTCATTTTGAATTGAAAATTGTAAGTTCAGAAAGGAGAAATTATAAACTTTTTTTTAACTATTTCCAGAATTACATAATGTATTTTTTTATTTAATTATTATTAATTCTCTTTTAAAGTTTCTACGTATTTTATGATTTTTTAAAATTTTTAAAGTCATCGACGTGAACGCTTTCTGTTTATTTTAAAAACAAACCAAAGCTATGCATATAAAATAAAAATTAACCTTTTAAAAAGTTTGTTAATACAAGCAGTGACAACTCGATCGATCGAGTAGAATTTCGAATCGAGTTGAATGCCGTAATTTGCCCGCTGGTGTTTTTTGTACTTTTGTCAAAGCTTTATCAGTGTTGCTCTAAGTTGATATTACAAAATGTTTAATTGTTTAAAAACATATTTGGAAAACAATTAAATCACATTACATCAGCTAATTAAAATTTTACACATAAAAATAAGTGTTTTTATATGCATAAACGTTTAAAATACTATTAACTTGACGTTAATTATGCATAATGGTGAATCAATTTAATATTAAAAAGTTTAAACATTTAATTTTTGACAATTTTAACACAATTGTTCAATCATTTTTAGCCAAAAGAGAAGTTTTTACTAACACTTAGCACTGTTTTTGAAACCTTTAGTGCCAAACAAGAAATATGACAAGAACTATGGCAAGCCGTCGTTATACACTGCTGGCAATGTTAAAGAGAAACGACTACGTGACCTAACGTTAAACCATGAGCATGGCGCCATTTTTTTGTCTGTTATTCTCATTAAAAGCAACATCCCTTAAATGCTAGAATTTTTTGTTCAGTTTCATTCACTGATGCTGATACGATTGAATTTATGTTGATTTTTTTGAACGTTGAATAAAATCAAAAATCCAACAACAACAGATTGAATGAAATGATTTTAAATCATGCATTGGTTTATGTCATGTGATACGTTTGAACAAAATAGCCAAACTGAATAGGTTTTCGTATCATGATTAAATCATGAGCAAATTTTATTCTGAGTAAGCCAGTCTCTGATGTCATCTAGGTATACCACACAAATTTTGCCAATAAATTCTCGAAGCACACTATTAATCATTTGTTGAAATGTTGCTGGTGCATTCCGCAATCCAAACGGCATACGTAAAAATTCGTAGTGACCTGTCGCCGTTAAAAATGCCGTTTTATGAATGTGGTCTGGGTGCATTTCAATTTGGTGGTATCCTTTGGCAAGATCCAATGTAGAAAAATACTGACATCTACCCAATTTATCTAATATGTCTTCCATATTAGGTATTGGGAATCGAGCTTCAGTCGTGACACTATTTAGTTTCCTATAGTCAATCACTATTCTCCACTTCTGTTAATTTGAGTTGTCCAATTTTTTCGGTACTATCCAGATTGGGCTATTATATGCACTATTTGATTCTCTAATTATCCCCTGTTGTAACATTTCGTCTATCTGTTTATCTACTTCTGCTCTATGAATTTCTGGGTATCTGTATAACTTAGAGTAAACTGGAGTATCTGTTTTTGTGTTTATTTTATGTTTAATTTCATTTGTAAAAGATAGAGGTTCATTTTCATTATAAAATGCTTTTCTGTTACTTCTGATCAATTTGACTATTCTATTATTTTCCCAATCAGTTAAGTGATGAAGATCAACTAATTTTGTCACATCATGCGGCATTGATTCATTGCTAAATATGTCAATGGTACTTTCCTTAAACGATTTGTAATAATATGTTTCTTCCTCGTTGGACAAGAATAATGGCAAAACTGCATTTGTTGTAATAAGCTGTCTGTTACGAAAATCTATGACTGAATTCAATTTACTTAAAATATTATTTCCAATTAGACCATCGAATTTATCATTAAATCTCATTTCTAAAAATTCACACTGCATACTTTCTAGATTAAATTCTTTAAACAAAGGAAAACGGCATAACTTTGTTAGGGTACTTTCATAGCCTAGAGCCTTTACTTTTACATTAATATTATGTTTCCATACAGGATTACAAATATCTGGACTTATTAAACTAAATTCAGCTCCAGTATCTACTATGAAGTGGAGAGTTTTTATGGGAGTATCTATTGTTATATAGGGTAGTCCTGACAATCGCGGTCCCAAAAATTTAAGGAATTATTACCAATTTCCATAGGTGAAACATTTTCATTGTAACCAGTGTGAGGATGTGTCGATCTAGTTCTATCTGTTTGCATACGACTTACTGTTGAACTCTGATTATTATTGCGGCTTCCATATTGGGTTCCATTTGGGTTCCTATCGTTTCGTGTCAATGTATTACTGTTATTCCGGCGAACATTTCGATCGAAACTTTGGCTATTACTCTGAAAACTCGCAGTTTGATCATGATACTGTGGATGACTAAAATGTCCGGCATTTCTACCCTGATAATCTAAACTGTCAAAGGAGCGACCAAAGCTACGTGTACGGTTGTCGAAGTTATTAGAAAGCGAATTTTGAGGCGAATAATTATTATTTCCTTCTACCACTGCAGCATTGTGTAAATTCCGTGAGCCAAACATGTTCATATTTTCACGTCTGTTGTTATTAGTATTACTAAAATTGTTATTTCTGTTATCTCTTTTCATTCTATTTAAATTCTGTCCAAATTTCGTCTGATGTCGAGCTTCTAATATAATCTTATATGCTTCATCTATGTTCGAGAGGTTTCTAGCAAATATCATGCTCTTGGTAGGCTGCTTAAAGACGTTAAGTGCAATTCTGTGAATACGTGGTTTCTGTGTGTGTCC
Source organism: Melanophora roralis (assembly GCA_963583895.1). Taxonomy (NCBI): domain Eukaryota; kingdom Metazoa; phylum Arthropoda; class Insecta; order Diptera; family Rhinophoridae; genus Melanophora; species Melanophora roralis. Next base: position 69,588,962 of record OY757190.1, on the reverse strand, counting down.
TAATGCGATTCAAAATGCGTACCATCAGTTTCGTTAATTTATAAAAATAGTTTTCTATTGTACTGTCCAAACGAGTAGTTTTTAGTTCGTTCAATCGTTGCACAGTGGGGCCAAATGCATGAAAAGTGGCGATTAATTCATAGAAGTCGTAATTTAAAAAAAAAAATATTTTTTAATAATGGATATTTATAAATACATAAAAAACCAACACTTAAAAAAAAACGGAGTGAAAAAACACATTTTTTAACCCTTTATGGGCCATTTTGTGTTCTGTAAAAAATCCTCTTTTTTCACATTTTTTGCTGTAACTTTGGAACGGTGCGCTATAAATTATTCAATTAAATTGCAAATTAAAGCATACTAAATGTACTTTAAGAAAAATAAGTAATATTTTTAAAATTAATAAGGAATAAATATTTTATATGTATTTCTATTAGAAAATTTTTAAATTAAAATCATACCTTTTTTCTCGAAATTTTAAAATTTTGCTCAAAAATGAAACATTTGAAAATCTAATTGTTTTTTTTTATTGATAAATAACCATAAACACACTATTTAAAAAAAATTTAATTAAATTCGGTTATTCAATTTTTTTTTTTTTTTGAAAACAACAATTTTTTATTATAATCATTATTACCTTCAATGTTAGTATTTACTTCACATTCAATTTCATAATCATAAATTAATTCGTTACAATAATCTTAATCTTCATCTTCATCTTCATCTCCATCTTCATCATTGCTATTTTGATTGCTGGGAAGTACAAGCAACTCCAATGCAGATTTTGGCATTAGCTCTTTTTTCTTTTTAGAACTATTGGTCATGCTTGTTATAAACGGATCTGAACTTAAGAGAAATCTATTAAAGATATCTTCCATTGTTTTTTCTCGACTGCATTTACGGGCAAAATTCTCCCTATAACTTTTAAAATCTTTATTTCTGGCTTCCTGAGACTCTTCGGTTAGCTAACCAATTGGCAATGGCGATAATGATATAATTTCAGGTCCATGAATAAAATATTTGTGAAGAGTAGGAGGCATATAGTACCATGGATATTTTTTCACAAATAGCCTGGCAGTGTTATTAGCGAAGTTTGTAAATTTTTCAATGTTGCCCTCAATACCACTAGAAACTACAATTAATATTGTGTGCATATTTTTGATCAACTCTAAATCAATATTAGTAATTTCAGCAGATACTTCTGCATTCTTAAAAAAACGTCTTGCAATATTCCCGTCATTAGAGTTACCAAAACCAGGTTTTGGTTGATCAATGATCAATCCCGTTCTCTTTTTAAATTCGCGTTGAATACGACTTTTAGTTTGATGCATGTATATGACCAACAGTTATTATGTAGGACTCAAATAAATGACAATAATAAATAGGGATGGGAGCGTGACCTCCTTCAATTTTTCAAAATAGTGCACTTGTGCCATATACAATTTTCTAATAATTTAAAATTAACAAATGTTTAAGTAAAATTCATTGAAATATCATAAGCACATGTAAAATAATTTAATTAGTTTTATTCATAGTAAATAAACCAAACATACGCAATCACGTGAGCATGCGTGAATTAAAGTTACTCACGCCCCCATCTCTAATTAACAACACATTTTTTAGCTACAATAACAACTACTCGTTATAGTATAGTGACAAAACAAAGTAAAAACAACTTGATGTTTTGTTTTGTTTTTTTTTTCATATTTGTGGATTTTTAGCATCTTGAGTTATTTCACAAAAACAAGCATAACTCAAAAATCGCAAAAAAATATTTTGGGGTTTATTAGTTGAGATCTGATATTATAACACTATATAGGCGATTTTACGCAAGCTCACGAACAAAGTTGTTGAAACTCCATATATAAATCAAAAATAGCCCATTTTTGGGCTAATTTTATTTTATTAACATTTAATATTTTTAAAACATTTATTTAAACAAAAAAACATGTACTATATAGTAAACTACCTGAAGTTGACGGTTCCATTATAAAAATTTAACTTTTAGAAGTATTAATAGAAAAAATTATCAATTGAAATATCAAAATTTTCACTTTTTTTGAATATGCACAAAAAAAATAACAATTATTCAACTTTAAGTGCTCACTTCAACTAAAGCAAACAACTTAAAAGTATAATTTTTGCAATTAGGGATGCAGAATTTCATCCACTTTCACCCGGTACCAAACACGATCATGAATTTTAAAGTTCATATTTTGAATTAATCGCCATTTTTCATTCATTTGGCCCCAATGTGCGTTGTTTCAAATCTGACCAATCTGCAACAGGACCGTATCTTTTCACCGTATCCCGGGCTTCCCCTACACACTTATTCTTTATAAAACTAAATATAATAGACATGCTAGTACCGTCAAACCCTTCTACTAGCATAGGATGAAAGTTCTCAATCTGTTGAATAAAATCCGCTAACCTATTCGGATCTGATCCGTCAAAGCTCTCAATATCCCTGATACATGTCATTACAACATTGAACAGTGAAATTGAATTCTCAGTAGCCATGGTCAAATTATAATTAATTTATATTTACAAAAAAATATATATATAATTATGTGATTAGTCTGTTAATTTTCAACTTATAAAAATATCTACTTAGATTTTTTTTTTTTTTTTGAAGAAATGACTACTTAATAGTAGTTAATAAGAACTTAAATCTGTTCTTTATTTTATACATACATTATATTATTTATTACAACTACTTAACTTATTTATTTATCAGCATAAAAAGACTTCTCTTCCCCGTATGCATAACTGCAGTGTTATTTTTGAATAATCGATTTAGATTCTCTTTGACTTCTTAAGATTTTTCAAATGTTTGTTTTAATTTTGTATTGCTGCTTTTGCTTTTATATTCTTTTATGTTTGTTTATTTAAAAAGTGCACGTTGTTTTTTTTTTCTTTTATTAACTTTGTTGCTATGATTTCAAGTTTTTATGTGGGGTTTTTCTTTCTCTTTTTCTCTTTTTCTCACGAAATGTGCAATATCGTGTAATTGTTTGCTCTTGTTCTTTGTCCCTACATTCACATCTTCTTGTTTCTTTAATATTTTACTATTCCTCTTATTTAGTTTACATATGTACACAAGCTTTACATAAAAAAATCCCGTATTGATAACAGTTATTTTTTTTCTGTGAGAACAATTTGAAAAGTTTAAATAATATGATAATTTCGGTTTTTTGATATAATAGTCGTATAAATCTTTTTTTTTTTTCTTTTTAAATATTTATCATGTAAAAAAAAGGTTCACAATTTGATTAATTTATTAATTATCAAAGTTTCTGTTCGACCTTTTGTTTTAATATTTACAAAGAGATTCATGTATTAATTTAAATTTTGTTCACACTTATGTTTTCTCTCTTTTTTTTTGTTATTTACACAAAATCATTTATTTTTATTAAAATTTAATTTAAAATATTTAACACTCATTGCCTTTATACAAAAAAAATGTATAAGTAAATTTTTATCCTCGTCGCCAGACACGTGGACAAAGACGTGCCGAGTGTAGACCAATTTCGGTAATTAAAACTACTTCTTTATAGCTTCAATGTTACTTCAAAACTGAACTTTATTTCTTTAATAACCAAATTAAACATCAATTCTTTCATTTTACAGGGAGAATCATAGTGAGAACAAAGAATACAGTAAATTACAATATTTACCTTACAGTTCTTATTAGGCTGAATCGGTAATGTTTAACATAAAAATATTTAAATACCTAATATTAAATCATAGTTTAGAAAATGAATATTGTTATATTATATGACTATATACATTTTAGCTTATACACATTGAATTTAAATAAAATGATGAAAAACGTTACCGTATGATCAAATAATGACTATACAATTTTGGCTGCACGTTGTGTGTTCTGATTAAGTTAATCGTTTTACGGAATATTCTTTATAAAAACGGTTTTTACTTATTTTTTTTTTTATTCTATTTTCAGATAAAATGTGACTACTGTTAATTTTTGAGATCATCATTGATATGTATATAAACTGAAAAAGGTATGTCTTGTTACTTTTACAATAACGACTTGCAAAGTTATATCTTTAACCACCAGTTTGTGTGTTTTTCAGCTTTTAGTGTGTATTGATAAGTAGCTTTGTGTTTTTGTTATAAGTGTGTATTGGTGTTTTCTCTAATTAAATATGGTGTGGTTTGGTAAAATATGAGCAAGAATAACAAATTTGTTTTTCTGTTTCGTTGAAACAGATATATAAAAATAATGATGTTTAACTGTAAGTACTTTTGATGTGTTTTCTTATTCTTACTACATGAGCCAGTTTTTCTATTTTTTAAATTTTATTTAAATAAATTAAACAAATTAAAACTGCATCGTAACTATATATATTATAGTCAAAATTAAAATTTAAATTATTAAAAAATACAAAATAAATATATATTATTTTATCTTAATTTTTGAGCTTGAGATAAAAAAATGTTTTTTTTTAATTTATTTTATTCATTTTTAAACACTATAGCTACAATAAACTTTAAAAATCAAATTTTTGTTTCATTCACAACCTTTTATATAAACGATCTTGTGTATTTGTTATACCAACAGTTATAAGAAAACATGCATGATATTGTTGTTATTCAGCACAAAAAAAAAAAAACAAATACATTCCACACTCAATGCAAAACCATAAACAACAATATTTGTTTATAAGAGTAGAGTGAGTGCGCAATAGCAAAACCATACAATATCACTTACACTTATTCACACACTTACACCAAAAAGAACTGGTATGTACATGGATGTACAAGGTATATCTGCTTTTGCAATACTTTGTGTTATATTTTTGCAGGTCTTTATTTTACAACTTTGTACGATTTTTGGTTTTTTTTTTAAACCTACTAAACTTACACGCAGTAATGCCAACTTTTTGAAAGCAAAAAGCATATCTTCCACAAAAAAAGCACCAAAAAGCAATTAGAAAATCGTAAAAAAAGCACTAAAAACTATACTTACACTATAAACGTGGAAAGGATTCCATGCATATGTGCAGATGTTTGTATCGCCCTAAAGGAATAGCCTAGGCCCCACTTGTTATATTACCGGTAGACGAAGAATCACTTTCTGAGTCGATTAAAGCATGCCAATCTGTTCGTCCATCCGACTTGTTGTTCATGTGTTTCTTAGTGCTTAAATTTCTTTTAATATTTCCACAAAATTTTGCATATCTTAATAACCTTGTTTTAAACTGAATCCTATCCATTATACACCGTGCGCCCCCACATGTCCTTCAGTTTTACAACAATTTCTAAATATAAATTAGGATTTGATCTAAATTTTTTCAATATTTAGAAATTGTTGCAATACGAAAAGGTTTTTTTTAGTAGCCCTTATAATACATATAGGGGTAACCAGTGGTTATTCAGAATTATAAGGGAAAAAGAAAATCAAAACAGTTGAATAACAAAAAATTGTTTGTTGGATTGTTAAAAGAACTCTTGAATGTATGGGTTTGTTTATAATAATTCTCAAAAAGTTTATGGAAGTTATTATATAAAGGCAGAAATTACTCATGCGGTTTTTAAAAATTTGGTTGAAGTCTACTGATGAAATTTTCAGTTTTAATTAAAAAAACGAATTACTATCTATATAGAAAACAAATGTGTACTAAAAAAAATTTTCAGTTTTAATTAAAAAAACGAATTACTATCTATATAGAAAACAAACGTGTACTAAAAAAAATTTTGTTTAGGTCATGCAGCCGCCTTGAAAAAAAGTTCAAGCATATTCTGTTTCTTAAGTTTGACTTAAGATGTCAAAGTGAATTGTTTGTTAATCGAGCGGTGAATACACTTTTTAATAAAAATACCAATATGCCGTGAGATAAATAAAGGGTTTCTAGGGAAAAAAACATTCGTGAGACTTGAAAAAACAGTCACTGCAGACAATAATTGCTGATAAATTTAAAAACTTTTAAAAAGAACTAAAGGCACTGTCGAAAAATCAAGAAAAGCACCACCTTAGTGCTCTTTCTCAGTTTGGCACTAAAATAAAAATTTGGCGTTTTGAGGCATTAAAACAACCAAAATAGTGCTTAATGTACTAAGTTGTCATCGCTGCTTACAGGATTAAATTATATCTATCTAGCCGAGGGGTGTAAAAAGGTAGGGCCTTCGCCCATTTTCTCTACAAACGAAAATTTCTTAACAAAAGAAGGTAAGCAAAAAATATGTAGTAAGCACGTGAACATTGTTGTTTTCATTGCATAAAGATAAGTTAATATACGCTTTACATAAGTGAAGCATATAATTTTGTCATCCTGTTTGTAATTTCTTTAATATCCATTGGCGACCCCATAAGTTATATATTTTCTTGGTCATTATAAATAGAAAAGTCGATTTAGCAATGTCCGTCTGCCCGTATTATGGTTGAAATCAATTTTTTAAGCCCCCGATGTTGCATAAAACTATCAGAAATATCTGCGAGAAAATTTTGAAATCCAGCAAAATCGCCCGATAACTGACCGAGATATAAGCCAAAAACTAAGACCTCCTTTGTTTACTCGTAGTTCTCTAAAATGCGTACATTAAATTACAAAATTGCTCTATTAGCCAAAAACTGCTAAATAGCTTTTTTTAGATTTTTAGCGACAAAGATTTAGTTTTAACGAGTTACAGAATAAGTAATCGATAACCTAGAATGTCACTGCCCGGGAGATCCGTCTGCTCATAGTACATATGTTTAGACCGAGGCTAGTGTTGGTTTCTGTCGGCCTTTAACATTTCTCTCAAATTTTAAATAACCTACAACAACAGCTATGAAGAACCTACTTAATTCCCATGCGGCAATGCCATCAATATTATTAGTCCATCATTTGTAACTATGTATGTGCTGCTGCTTAATATATAAAAAAAGTTTAATTAAAAATAACAAAATCGGGTTAATTTTATTGAACAAGATTTTCAAACGAAAATTTAAGACGTATATGATCTGAAATTTAAAATAAAATTTAGAATATAATTCGTATATACATATTAGCTTATAAACATTGAATTTAAATAAAACGATGAAAAACGTTACGTATGATCAAATAATGACTATACAATTTCGGCTGCGTGTTGTGTGCTCTGATTAAGTTATTTTTATTACGGAATATTCTTTATAAAAACGGTTTTTACTAATTTGTATACCCTTCACATAGTGATAGGGTATATATCACTTTGTCATTCCGTTTGTAATTTCTTTATTATTCATTTGCGACCCCATAAAGTATATATATTCTGGATCCTTAAAGATAGGGAAGCCGATTTAGCGATGTCCGTCTGTTGAAATCAAGTTTCCGGAGTCAAATAAAAAGATACAGACCAGTTAATGCTGTCAAACGATCAGAAATATCCCGCTAACAATCGCTATTTAAAATCAGCAAAATCGGTTTACTATTGACCGAGATATAAGCGAAAACCCAGAGTAACCCATATTTTTTAGGACAAAATCCGTGCATATATCCCTATATATCTCAGTAAGTATAGTCACTCTTGCCACAAAACTTGGCACGGATACTCCTAGAGAAGGGACCTAAATAATGGAAAAAGTTTTTTCAGATAGGACCAGGGGAAGGGGTATTTTTCCTACAATTGCACAAATTTGGTGAAATATTTTATGCGCTATATCTCGGAAACTATAACAGCTATCGACATAAAATGTTCTACAAAAAGTGATTGTACGCAAAGATCTACACTTTAAAGAGAAAATTTTTTGAGTGGGGAAAAAAAAGGGGTAGCTCCCATACAAATCGACAATTATTATAAAATATTCGATACGCTATATCTCGGAAACTGTAACAGCTATCGACATAAAATGTTCTACAAAAAATAATTGTACGCAAAGATCTACACTGTAAAGAAAAAATTTTTTGAGTGGGGGCAAAAAATGGGGTAGCTCCCATACAAATCGACAATTGTTATAAAATATTCGATACGCTATATCTCGGAAACTTTAACAGCTATCGATATAAAATGTTCTACAAAAAGTGATTGTACGCAAAGATCTACACTTAAAAGAAAATTTTTTTTGAGTGGGGGCAAAAAAAGGGGTAGCTCCCATACAAATCGACAATTGTTATAAAATATTCGATACGCTATATCTCGGAAACTATAAAAGATATCGAAATGAAAAGTTTTACAAAGAGTAATTGGGAAATAAGGCGTACGCTTTAAAAAAAAATATTTTTGAGTGGGGGCAAAAAAAGGGGTAGCTCCCATACAAATTAACAATTTTTGTTAAATTTTCGATATGCTATATCTCGTAAACTATAACAGCTATCGACTTAAAATGTTTTACAAAAAGTAATTGTACGCAAAGGCCTACACTTTAAAGAAAAAAATTTTTGAGTGAGGGCAAAAAAAGGGGTAGCTCCCATACAAATTAACAATTTTTATAAAATATTAGATACGCTATATCTCGGAAACTAAAAAAGATATCGAAATGAAATGTTCTACAAAAAGTAATTGGACAAGAAGGCCTACGCTTTAAAGAAAAATATTTTTGAGTGGGGGCAAAAAAAGGGGTACCCCCAATGCAAATTAATAATTTTTGTTAAATTTTCGATACTCTATATCTCGGAAACTATAACAGATATCGAAATCAAATGTTCTACAAAAAGTGATTGGACATCAAGGGCTACGCTCTGAAGAAAAAAATTTTCGGATGTGGGGTGAAGAAGGGGTAGCTCCCATACAAATTAACAATTTTTATAAAATTTTCGATACGCTACTTCCGGAAAACTATTACAGCTATCGACTTCGAATATTCTACAAAAAGTAATAATCAAATAATTCATACATTTTGGAGAAAATTTGGAGAAGAGCAGGGGGACTAGAACATTTAACAAGTTTTATTAACCTTTAAATATGAATAATGTCGAAAACTTTTAAAACTCTCGACCTCAAATCTTCTTCATCTATTTATATTATTCATACGAACGTTAAAATTTCATAATTTTTTCTATGGGCTTTAAAACTCGCACAAGGTTTTTTATTAAATTATTTGCAGTGCAAAATTACTCGGCTGGGTATATTTAAAGACCAATGTGAAGGGTATATAAGATTCGGCATAGCCGAATATAGCGCTCTTACTTGTTTTATTTTAATACTGTTAATTTTTGGGATCATCATTGATATGTACATATATAAATCGAAAAAGGTATGTCCTGTTACTTTTACCACTTTGTACAATGTTTGGTTTTTTTTAAACCTACTAAACTTACATGCAGTGATGCCAACTTTTTAAAAGCAAAAAGCACATAGTCCACAAAAAACGCACCAAAAAGCAATTAGAAAAGCGTAAAAAAGCACTAAACAATATACTTACACTATAAACGTGGAAAGGATTCCATGCATATGTGCATGGAATAGTCTAGGCTCCACTTGTTATATTACTGGTAGAATAAGAATCACTTTCTGAGTCGATTAAAGCATGCCAATCTGTCCGTCCATCCGACTGGTTGTTCATGTGTTTCTTAGAGCTAAAACTGCTTTAAATATCTCCACAAAATTTTGCATATCTTAGTAACCTTGTACGCCATGCGCCCCCACAAGTCCTTCAGTTTTACAACAATTTCTAAATATAATTCAGGATTTGATCTAAATTTTTTCAATATTTAGAAATTGTTGCAATACGGAAAAGTTTTTTTTAGTAGCCCTTATAATACATATAGTAGTAACCAGTGGTTATTCAGATGTATAAGGGGAAAAGAAAATCAAAACAGTTGAATAAAAAAAATTGTTTGTTGGGTTTTTAAAAGCACTCTTGAATGTTTGGGTTTGTTTATAATAATTCTCAAAAAGTTTATGGAAGTTATTATATAAAGGCAGAAATTACTCATGCGGTTTTTTTTAAATTTGGTTGAAGTTTACTGATGATTTGGTGTAAGAACCAATGAAATTTTCAGTTATAATTAAAAATACGAATTTATATCTATAAATAAAACAAATTTGTACCTAAGGAAAATTTTGGTTAAAAACGGGACATGCAGCCGCTTTGAAAAAGAGTTCAGCATATTCTATTTCTAAAGTTTGACTAAAGATGTTAAAGTGAATTGTTAATCAAATGGTAAATACACTTTTTAATAAAAATACCAATATGCCGTGAGATAAGTAAAGGGTTTCTAGGGAAAAAACCATTCGTGAGACTTGAAAAAACAGTCACTGCAGACAATAATTGATGATTAATTTAAAATCTTTTAAAAAGCACTGTCGAAAAATCAAGAAAAGCACCAGTTTAGTGCTCTTCCTCAGTTTGGCACTAAAAATAAAAATTTGGTGTTTTGAGGCATTAAAAACAACCAATAATAGTGCTTAATGTACTAAGTTGTCATCGCTGCTTACACGATTAAATTTTATCCATCTAGACGAGGGGTGTAAAAAGGTATGGCATTCGCCCTTTTTCTCTACAAACAAAAATTTCTTAACAAAAGAAGGTAAACAAAGAATATATGTAGTTAGCACGTGAACATTGTTGTTTTAATTGCATAAAGATAAGTTATTATACGCTTTACATAAGTGAAGCATATAATTTTCTCATTCTGTTTGTAATTTCTTTAATATCCATCGGTGACTCTATAAGTTATATATTTTCTTAGTCATTATAGATAGAAAAGTCGATTTAGCGATGTCCGTCTGCCCGTATTATGGTTGAAATCAATTTTTTTAAGCCCCTGATGTCGCATAAAACTATTAAAAATATCTGCGAAAAAAATTTTTAAGTCCAGCAAAATCGCCCGATTACTGACCGAGATATAAGCGAAAAACTAAGGCTTCCTCTGTTTACTCGTAGATCTCTAAAATGCATACATTTAATTACAAAGTTGCGCTTTTAGCCAAACTGCTAAATAGTTTTTTTTTAAATTTTTAGCCACAAAGATTTAGTTTTAACGAGTTACATAATAAGTAATCGATTACCTAGGGATGCCACTGCCCGGGAGATCCGTCTTTTCATAGTATATATGTATAGACCGAGGCTAGTGTTGGTTACTGTCGGCCTTTAACATTTCTCTCGAATATGGTGATGTCTGCTGTGGCCAGGGGGAGAAAAAGAATTAAAAGTCCAACCCCCCAACTCCAAACTATACATTACTTTCAAAAAATAATTTTAAATAACCTATAACAATAGCTATGAAGAACCTACCTAATGTCTATGCGGCAATGCCATCAATATTATTAGTCCTTAATTTGTAATTATGTGCTGCTGCTAAATATATAAAAAAAGTTTCATTAGAAATAACAAAATCGCGTTAATTTTATTGAACAACGAAAATAGTTGAATAACAAGAAATTGTTTGTTGGATTTTTAAAAGAACTCTTGAATGTTTGGATTTGTTTATAATAATTCTCAAAAAGTTTATGGAAGTTAATATATAAAGGCAGAAATTACTAATGCGGTTTTTTAAAAATTTGGTTGAAAAAATACGAATTACTATCTAGATATAAAACAAATGTGTACTGAAAAAATTTTGTTTTAAACGGGCCATGCAGCTGCTTTGAAAAAGAGTTCAAACATATTCTGTTTCTTAAGTTTGACTTAGATTTTAAAGTGAATTGTTTGTTAGTCGAGCGGTGAATACACTTTTTAATAAAAATACCAATATGCCGTGAGATAAATAAAGGGTTTCTAGGGAAAAAACCATTCATGAGACTTGAAAAAACAGTCACTGCAGACAATAATTGCTGATAAATTTTAAAACTTTTAAAAAGCACTAAAGGCACAATCGAATAATAAAAAAAGCACCAGCTTAGTGCTCTTTCTCAGTTTGGCACTAAAAATAAAAATTTAGCGTTTTTAAGCATTAAAAACAACCAAAATAGTGCTTAATGTACTGAGTTGTAATCGCTGCTTACACGATTAAAATCAATCCATCTAGACGAGGGGTGTAAAAAGGTAGGGCTTTCGCCCTTTTTCCCTACAAACAAAAATTTCTTAACAAAAGAAGGTAAGCAAAAATTATGTAGTAAGCACGTGGACATTGTTGTTTTAATTGGATAAAGATAAGTTATTATACGCTTTACATTAGTGAAGCATATAAGTATTTCATTCTGTTTGTAATTTCTTTAATATCCATCGGCGACCCCATAAGTTATATATTTTCTTGGTCATTATAAATAGGAAAGTCGATTTAGCGATGTCCGTCTGCCCGTATTATGGTTGAAATCAATTTTTTAAGCCCCCGATGTCGCATAAAACTATCAGAAATATCTGCGAGAAAACTTTAAAGTCCAGCAAAATCGCCCGATAACTGACCGAGATATAAGCCAAAAACTAAGACCTCCTCTGTTTACCCGTAGTTCTCTAAAATGCGTACATTAAATTACAAAATTGCTCTATTAGCCAAAAACTGTTAAATAGCTTTTTTTAGATTTTTAGCGACAAAGATTTAGTTTTAACGAGTTACAGAATAAGTAATCGATAACCTAGGATGTCACTGCCTGGGAGATCCGTCTTCTCATAATACATATGTATAGACCGAGGCCAGTGTTAGTTTCTGTCGGCCTTTAACATTTCTCTCGAATACGGTGATGTCTGCTGTGGTTAGGGGGAGAAAAAGAATTAAAAGTCCAACCCCCAACTTCAAACTATATACATATTACTTTCTAAAAATAATATAAAATAACCTACAATAACAGCCATGAAGAACATGATTAATGTCCATGCGGCAATGCCGCCATCAATATTATTAGTCCTTAACTTGTAATTATGTGCTACTGCTAAATATATAAAAAAAGTTTCATTAAAAATAACAAAATCGGGTTAATTTTATTGAACAAGATTTTCAAACGAAAATTTAGGACGTATATGATCTGAAATTTAAAAAAAAATAGAATATAATTCGTATATACATATTAGCTTATAAACATTGAATTTAAACAAAATGATGAAAAACGTTACCGTATGATCAAATAATGACTATACAATTTTGGCTGCACGTTGTGTGTTCTGATTAAGTTAATCGTATTACGCAATATTCTTTATAAAAAACGGTTTTTACTTTTTTTTTTTATTCTATTTTCAGATAAAATGTGACTACTATTAATTTTTGAGATCATCATTGATATGTATATAAACTGAAAATGGTATGTATTGTTACTTTTACAACTTTGTACAATGTTTGGTTTTTTTTAAACCTACTAAACTTACACGAAGTGATGCCAACTTTTTGAAAGCAAAAAGCACATAGTCCACAAAAAAGGCACTAAAAAGCAATTAGAAAGGCGTAAAAAAGCACTAAACAATATACTTACACTATAAACGTGGAAAGGATTCCATGCATATGTGCAGATGTTTGTATCGCCCTAAAGGAATAGCCTAGGCCCCACTTGTTATATTACCGGTAGACGAAGAACCACTTTCTGAGTCGATTAAAGTATGCCAATCTGTCCGTCCATCCGACTGGTTGTTCATGTGTTTCTTAGTGCTAAAACTGCTTTTAATATTTCCACAAAATTTTGTATATCTTAATAACTTTGTTTTAAACTGAATCCTATCTATTACCTATACACCATGCGCCCCCACATGTCCTTCAGTTTTACAACAATTTCTAAATATAATTCAGGATTTGATCTAAATTTTTTCAAAATTTAGAAATTGTTGTAATACGAGAAGGTTTTTTTTAGTAGCCCTTATAATACATATAGTGGTAACCAGTGGTTATTCAGAATTATAAGGGAAAAAGAAAATCAAAACAGTTGAATAACAAAAAATTGTTTGTTGGATTTTTAAAAGAACTCTTGAATGTTTGGGTTTGTTTATAATAATTCTCAAAAAGTTTATGGAAGTTATTATATAAAGGCAGAAATTACTCATGCGGTTTTTAAAAATTTGGTTGAAGTTTACTGATGATTTGGTGTAAGAACCAATGAAATTTTCAGTTATAATTAAAAATACGAATTTATATCTATAAATGAAACAAATTTGTACCTAAGGAAAATTTTGGTTAAAAACGGGACATACAGCCGCTTTGAAAAAGAGTTCAGCATATTCTATTTCTAAATAAATACACTTTTTAATAAAAATACCAATATGCCGTGAGATAAGTAAAGGGTTTCTAGGGAAAAAACCATTCGTGAGACTTGAAAAAACCGTCACTGCAGACAATAATTGATGATAAATTTAAAAGCTTTTAAAAAGCATTAAAAGCACTGTCGAAAAATCAAGAAAAGCACCAGCTTAGTGCCTTTTCTCAGTTTGGCACTAAAAATAAAAATTTGGTGTTTTGAGGCATTAAAAACAACCAATAATAGTGCTTAATGTACTAAGTTGTCATCGCTGCTTACACGATTAATTATCCATCTAGACGAGGGGTGTAAAAAGGTATGGCATTCGCCCTTTTTCTCTACAAACAAAAATTTCTTAACAAAAGAAGGTAAACAAAGAATATATGTAGTTAGCTCGTGAACATTGTTGTTTTAATTGCATAAAGATAAGTTATTATACGCTTTACATAAGTGAAGCATATAATTTTGTCATTCTGTTTGTAATTTCTTTAATATCCATCGGCGACCCTATAAGTTATATATTTTCTTAGTCATTATAAATAGAAAAGTCGATTTAGCGATGTCCGTCTGCCCGTATTATGGTTGAAATCAATTTTTTTAAGCCCCGGATGTCGCATAAAACTATTAGAAATATCTGCGAAAAAAATTTTTAAGTCCAGCAAAATCGCCCGATAACTGACCGAGATATAAGCGAAAAACTAAGGCTTCCTCTGTTTACTCGTAGTTCTCTAAAATGCATACATTTAATTACAAAATCGCGCTTTTAGCCAAAAACTGCTAAATAGTTTTTTTTTAAATTTTTAGCCACAAAGATTTAGTTTTAACGAGTTACATAATAAGTAATCGATTACCTAGGGATGCCACTGCCCGGGAGATCCGTCTTTTCATAGTATATATGTATAGACCGAGTGTTGGTTACTGTTGGCCTTTTACATTTCTCTCGAATATGGTGATGTCTGCTGTGGCCAGGGGGAGAAAAAGAATTAAAAGTCCAACCCCCCAACTCCAAACTATACATTACTTTCAAAAAATAATTTTAAATAACCTATAACAATAGCTATGAAGAACCTACCTAATGTCTATGCGCAATGCCATCAATATTATTAGTCCTTAATTTGTAATTATGTGCTGCTGCTAAATATATAAAAAAAGTTTCATTAGAAATAACAAAATCGGGTTAATTTTATTGAACAACGAAAATAGTTGAATAACAAGAAATTGTTTGTTGGATTTTTAAAAGAACTCTTGAATGTTTGGGTTTGTTTATAATAATTCTCAAAAAGTTTATGGAAGTTATTATATAAAGGCAGAAATTACTGATGCGGTTTTTTAAAAATTTGGTTGAAAAAATACGAATCACTATCTAGATATAAAACAAATGTGTACTGAAAAAATTTTGTTTTAAACGGGCCATGCAGCCGCTTTGAAAAAGAGTTCAAACATATTCTGTTTCTTAAGTTTGACTTAGATTTTAAAGTGAATTGTTTGTTAATCGAGCGGTGAATACACTTTTTAATAAAAATACCAATATGCCGTGAGATAAATAAAGGGTTTCTAGGGAAAAAACCATTCATGAGACTTGAAAAAACAGTCACTGCAGACAATAATTGCTGATAAATTTTAAAACTTCTATACCTACCAACTCAAGACCGCAAAAGGCCTTCAGGTAGTTATTAAAGGCATTGATTCTAACGTTGACCCAGAAGAGATCAAGACCAGTTTGCTAAACAAAGGGTTTATGGTTAGGACGGTATCGAATATGAGAAACAGGGAAAAACACCCCCAACCATTATTCCGAGTGGAGCTTGAGCCTGGTGATATCAAATTGAAAAAAAGTGAAACTCACCCCATCTACGATTTAAAATATATTATGCACCGACGAGTCACTGTGGAAGTGCCACATAAGCGATCTGGTCCCGTACAGTGCTTAAACTGCCAGGAATATGGCCACACTAAAACTTATTGTAAGTTGCCTACTGTTTGTGTTGTGTGTGGGGATCTGCACGATACGACCAAGTGCGACAAGCCAAAAGATGATCCTAGGATAAAGAAATGCAGCAACTGCGGGGGAAACCACACTGCCAACTATAGAGGTTGCCCTGTTTTTTAATTCAGTTAAGCGATCAACTAAGCCGAAAATAGTTCCTGCCCCTCCCCAGCCTTTAAATATACCAACTACAAATATGCCTCCATTGGCACAACCAACTACAAATCAAGTTTCTTACGCCGCCGCATTAAAGTCTAACCAGCCTAATTCGCGTAAGTCTACCCAGCCTACAAAACAACAAGAAGTGCCAACTAGCGAACCAACCGGGCCTAATTTTAGCCGCCTGGAAGCCGTAATTGACAATATGGTCACACAATTTACGCAGATTATGGCGCAAATGGCCAACATGATGCAAGAAATGCAAAAAATGCAGTCTGCTTTTCTGCAGGCTATGCTTAAAAGACCATGAACTGCCTCAGGGTTTGTTTCTGGAACGCAAACGGTATCCGCCAACACAAAAACGAGCTCGAATATTTCTTGATGAACCAAAAAATCGATGTTATGTGTATTTCTGAGACTCATATAACATCTAGAAGCACTTTTAAAATTAGTGGTTATTCTTTTTACGATTCAAAGGATCCTAGGGATAGATCATGTGGTGGCTCGGCTATTCTAATCAAATCAAGAATTAAACACCAATGGTTGGGTGGTCTCTCGGAATGTTATATCCAAGCTACGAACGTCTGCATTGATGAATTTTTCCATAACCTTGTTATTTCATCAGTTTACTGTCCACCCAGATTCTCCATAACGAAGGATTAGTACAACAGTTTCTACAAATCATTAGGTCCCCGCTTTATAGCTGCTGGAGACTATAACGCTAAGCACACATACTGGGGCTCCCGCCTAATTAGTCCCAGAGGTCGTGTCTTGTATGACTCCGTGTCGGAAATAGGACTTTTCGTTATTTCAACTGGACAACCAACCTATTGGCCAACGGACAATAATAAAATTCCAGACGTAATAGATTTTGGCGTGGCCTCCTTGGATTTATCTTCTGACCACTCACCCACAATAATTACTATTTGCAGTCCTCACCAAATAGCAGCTAGTGATTTTTTCTTATCTAAAAAAATAAATTGGTTAAAATATAAAAAATATATTAGTGCCCACTGTTCGGAAAACCAACCGCTAAAAACTCCCGGAGACATAGACGATAGCCTGAGAGTCCTAAATGAAAACATTAAAAAGGCCGCTGAACATGCGTCTTCTACCTATCGTCAGGTCAGGTACGGCAAAATTTTTTCTGACGATGTGGGAAAACTTCTATCTGAAAAAAGAAGAGTCCGAAGAGAATGGCAAAGGAACAGATCGCCCCAACTTAAATCTAAGCTGAAAGAATGTACTAACAAATTAAAAAGCTTGCTGGAGGTTCACAAAATAGCTTCACTTAAAGAGTACCTCGAAGGTCTAGACGCGACTCCTCAGACAAATTATTCCCTATGGCGATCAGCCAGACGTCTTAAAAGGCCCATTATCGCAAAACCACCACTGCGTAATCTGAGAGGATCCTGGGCTAGAAATGACGAAGAAAAATGTGATCTGTTCGCAAGCCATTTCAAAAACGTGTTCACTCCCAATACTTGCACAGACGTGAGGGAATTACCACCAGTTGTTGCTAGACGTCCTTTAGAAATACGTTTCCGATTTACAGATGTTGTAGAGGCTATTGCTAACCTAAATGGTAAAAAAGCTCCTGGCGTTGATAATATAAGCAACAAAATGCTCTTAGAGCTACCTTTTACGGCAAAAAAAATAATTCTTTTTATTTTTAACGCAATAATTCGGCTTGAGCATTTCCCGCCTATATAGAAAATTGCCTTAGTAAAGATGATTCCTAAGCCTGGCAAAGATCCTTCAAAGGTAGAGTCTTATAGGCCTATAAGTTTGTTACCCACAATGTCAAAATTGTTCGAAAAATTGCTTAAGAACAAGCTGACTCCGATCCTGAATGAAAACAACTGCATCCCAGATCACCAATTTGGCTTTAGAAGTCAACATAGCACAATCGAACAAACTCACAGACTGGTGCAGGTTGTAAGAAAAACTTTCGAAGAAAAAAAGTATTGCTCCGCGCTTTTTATAGATGTCTCTCAAGCTTTCGATAAAGTATGGCACGAAGGCCCGTTAAACAAACTAAAGCTAAACCTTCCATCTAATATTTTCAATCTTTTAGAAAAATACATAACCGGTCGACAATTTATGATCAAAGAAGGAAACCAAATAAGTTCTTCTCAAACAATAGGGGCTGGTGTACCTCAAGGGAGTATACTAGGTCCAGTTCTGTACTTGCTTTACACAGCAGATATGCCAACCAATAGTTTTACACACACGTCGACATTTGCCGATGATACTGCTTTTCTGTATTCATAAAGACCCTAAAGAGGCTTCAAACCAATTGCAGCAACACGTAACCCAAGTTGAAAAATGGGCAAAGTTATGGGGAATAAAAATAAATGAACAAAAATATACCCACGTAACTTTTACTTTACGCAAAGAAACGTGCTCTCCAATTCTTATTTACAACCATATGGTGCCTCAACGAACCGAGACAAAATATCTTGGTATTCACCTAGACCGCCGCCTCACATGGAAGCCTCATATAGATGCGAAGTTGACGCAAATGAAACTTAAAGCTACACAAATTCATTGGCTAATCGGCAGAAACTCTGTGCTTCGTCTTGATTGTAAACTTCTACTCTACAAATCGATTTTGAAACCAATTTGGTGCTACGGTATACAATTATGGGGCACTGCTTCCGCATCCAACATAGAAAAAATTCAACGCAGGCAAAACAAAATCCTAAGAATGATAACTGATGCTCCTTGGTATGTTAAAAACAGCAACATCCACAAGGATCTACAGGTTCCACTAGTTAAATGCGAAATCCTGAACTATGTGGACAAGTATATAAATAAGCTGGAAGCTCACCCAAATCCGCTCGCCCGAAACATCCTGCAACATAGTGGGCACACCCGCCTGAAAAGGAGGGATACTATTGCGCTTATATGAAGCTTGATAATTAATATGAGAACTTAAATTTTAGTCTGGCACTGGCTGGACTTATATTAACTACCTAGTTTTAAGTTTTGAACACTTATTGTTAGTTCGCCACAGGCGAAGATTCAATAATAAATATATATGAAAAAAAAAAAAAAAGGCACAATCGAAAAATAAAAAAAGCACCAGCTTAGTGCTCTTTCTCAGTTTGGCACTAAAAATAAAAATTTTGCGTTTTTAAGCATTAAAAACAACCAAAATAGTGCTTAATGTAGAGTTGTAATCGCTGCTTACACGATTAAATTCAATCTATCTAGACGAGGGGTGTAAAAAGGTAGGGCTTTCGCCCTTTTTCCCTACAAACAAAAATTTCTTAACAAAAGAAGGTAAGCAAAAATTATGTAGTAAGCACGTGGACATTGTTGTTTTAATTGGATAAAGATAAGTTATTATACGCTTTACATTAGTGAAGCATATAAGTATTTCATTCTGTTTGTAATTTCTTTAATATCCATCGGCGACCCCATAAGTTATATATTTTCTTGGTCATTATAAATAGGAAAGTCGATTTAGCGATGTCCGTCTGCCCGTATTATGGTTGAAATAAATTTTTTAAGCCCCCGATGTCGCATAAAACTATCAGAAATATCTGCGAGAAAACTTTGAAGTCCAAAGAAATCGCCTCTGTTTACTCGTAGTTCTCTAAAATGCGTACATTAAATTACAAAACTGCGCTTTTAGCCAAAAACTGCTAAAGAGCTTTTTTTAGATTTTTACGCGACAAAGATTTAGTTTTAACGAGTTACAGAATAAGTAATCGATAACCTAGGATGTCACTGCCCGGCAGATCCGTCTTCTCATAGTACATATGTATAGACCGAGGCCAGTGTTAGTTTCTGTCGGCCTTTAACATTTCTCTCGAATACGATGATGTCTGCTTTGGTTAGGGGGAGAAAAAGAATTAAAAGTCCAACCCCCAACTCCAAACTTATAATACTTTCTGAAAAGAATATAAAATAACCTACAACAACAGCTATTAAGAACCTAATTAATGTTCATGCGGCAATGCCATCAATATTATTAGTCCTTAACTTGTAATTATGTGCTACTGCTAAATATATAAAAAAAGTTTCATTAAAAATAACAAAATCGGGTTAATTTTATTGAACAAGATTTTTAAACGAAAATTTAGGACGTATATGATCTGAAATTAAAAAAAAAAATTAGAATATAATTCGTATATACATTTTAGCTTATACACATTGAATTTAAATAAAATGATGAAAAACGTTACCGTATGATCAAATAATGACTATACAATTTTGGCTGCACGTTGTGTGTTCTGATTAAGTTAATCGTTTTACGGAATATTCTTTATAAAAAACGGTTTTTACTTATTTTTTTTTTATTCTTCTTTTCAGATAAAATGTGACTACTCTTAATTTTTGAGATCATCATTGATATGTATATAAACTGAAAAAGGTATGTCTTATTACTTTTACAATAAAGACTTGCAAAGTTATATCTTTAACCACCAGTTTGTGTGTTTTTCAGCTTTTAGTGTGTATTGATAAGTAGCTTTGTGTTTTTGTTATAAGTGTGTATTGGTGTTTTCTCTAATTAAATATGGTGTGGTTTGGTAAAATATGAGCAAGAATAACAAATTTATTTTTCTGTTTCGTTGAAACAGATATATACAAATAATGATGTTTAACTGTAAGTACTTTTGATGTGTTTTCTTATTCTTACTACGTGAGCCAGTTTTTCTATTTTTTAAATTTTATTTAAATAAATTAACAGATTAAAACTGCATAGTAACTATATATATTATAGTAAAAATTAAAATTTAAATTATTAAAAAATACAAAATAAATATATATTATTTTATCTTAATTTTTGAGCTTGAGATAAAAAAATGTTTTTTTTAAATTTATTTTATTCATTTTTAAACACTATAGCTACAATAAACTTAAAAAATCAAATTTTTGTTTGATTCACAACCTTTTATATAAACGATCTTGTGTATTTGTTATACCAACAGATATAAGAAAACATGCATGATATTGTTGTTATTCAGCACAAAAAAAAACAAATACATTCCACACTCAATGCAAAACCATAAACAACAATATTTGTTTATTAGAGTAGAGTGAGTGCGCAATAGCAAAACCATACAATATCACTTACACTTATTCACACACTTAACCAAAAAGAACTGGTATGTACATGGATGTACAAGGTATATCTGCTTTTGCAATACTTTGTGTTATATTTTTGCAGGTCTTTATTTTACAACTTTGTACAATGTTTGGTTTTTTTAAACCTACTAAACTTACACGCAGTGATGCCAACTTTTTGAAAGCAAAAAGCATATCTTCCACAAAAAAGGCACCAAAAAGCAATTAGAAAATCGTAAAAAAAGCACTTAAAACTATACTTACACTATAAATGTGGAAAGGATTCCATGCATATGTGCAGATGTTTGTATCGCCCTAAAGGAATAGCCTAGGCCCCACTTGTTATATTACCGGTAGACGAAGAATCACTTTCTGAGTCGATTAAAGCATGCCAATCTGTTCGTCCATCCGACTTGTTGTTCATGTGTTTCTTAGTGCTAAAACTTCTTTTAATATTTCCACAAAATTTTGCATATCTTAATAACCTAGTTTTAAACTGAATCCTATCCATTATACACCGTGCGCCCCCACATGTCCTTCAGTTTTACAACAATTTCTAAATATAATTCAGGATTTGATCTAAATTTTTTCAATATTTAGAAATTGTTGCAATACGAAAAGGTTTTTTTTAGTAGCCCTTATAATACATATAGTGGTAACCAGTGGTTATTCAGAATTATAAGGGAAAAAGAAAATCAAAACAGTTGAATAACAAAAAATTGTTTGTTGGATTTTTAAAAGAACTCTTGAATGTATGGGTTTGTTTATAATAATTCTCAAAAAGTTTATGGAAGTTATTATATAAAGGCAGAAATTACTCATGCGGTTTTTAAAAATTTGGTTGAAGTCTACTGATGAAATTTTCAGTTTTAATTAAAAAAACGAATTACTATCTATATAGAAAACAAATGTGTACTAAAAAAAATTTTGTTTAAAAACGGGTCATGCAGCCGCCTTGAAAAAGAGTTCAAGCATATTCTGTTTCTTAAGTTTGACTTAAGATGTCAAAGTGAATTTTTTGTTAATCGAGCGGTGAATACACTTTTTAATAAAAATACCAATATGCCGTGTGATAAATAAAGGGATTCTAGGGAAAAAAGCATTCGTGAGACTTGAAAAACAGTCACTGCAGACAATAATTGCTGATAAATTTAAAAACTTTTAAAAAGCACTAAAGGCACTGTCGAACAATCAAAAAAGCACCACCTTAGTGCTCTTTCTCAGTTTGGCACTAAAATAAAAATTTTGCGTTTTGAGGCTTAAAACAACCAAAATAATGCTTAATGTACTAAGTTGTCATCGCTGCTTACACGATTAAATTTTATCTATCTAGACGAGGGGTGTAAAAAGGTAGGGCCTTCGCCCTTTTTCTCTACAAACAAAAATTTCTTAATAAAAGAAGGTAAGCAAAAAATATGTAGTAAGCACGTGAACATTGTTGTTGTCATTGCATAAAGATAAGTTAATATACGCTTTACATAAGTAAAGCATATAATTTTGTCATTCTGTTTGTTATTTCTTTAATATCCATTGGCGACCCCATAAGTTATATATTTTTTTGGTCATTATAAATAGAAAAGTCGATTTAGCAATGTCCGTCTGCCCGTATTATGGTTGAAATCAATTTTTTAAGCCCCCGATGTTGCATAAAACTATCTGAAATATCTGCGAGAAAATTTTGAAATCCAGCAAAATCGCTCGATAACTGACCGAGATATAAGTCAAAAACTAAGACCTCCTCTGTTTACTCGTAGTTCTCTAAAATGCGTACATTAAATTACAAAATTGCGCTATTATCCAAAAACTGCTAAATAGATTTTTTTTAGATTTTTAGCGACAAAGATTTAGTTTTAACGAGTTACAGAATAAGTAATCGATAACCTAGGATGTCACTGCCCGGGAGATCCGTCTTCTCATAGTACATATGTATAGACCGAGGCCAGTGTTAGTTTCTGTCGGCCTTTAAGGTAAGCAAAAATTATGTAGTAAGCACGTGGACATTGTTGTTTTAATTAGATAAAGATAAGTTATTATACGCTTTACATTAGTGAAGCATATAAGTATTTCATTCAGTTTGTAATTTCTTTAATATCCATCGGCGACCCCATACGTTATATATTTTCTTGGTCATTATAAATAGGAAAGTCGATTTAGCGATGTCCGTCTGCCCGTATTATGGTTGAAATCAATTTTTTAAGCCCCCAATGTCGCATAAAACTATCAGAAATATCTGCGAGAAAACTTTTAAGTCCAAAAAAATCGCCTCTGTTTACTCGTAGTTCTCTAAAATGCGTACATTAAATTACAAAATTGCGCTTTTAGCCAAAAACTGCTAAAGAGCTTTTTTTAGATTTTTACGCGACAAAGATTAAGTTTTAACGAGTTACAGAATAAGTAATCGATAACCTAGGATGTCACTGCCCGGCAGATCCGTCTTCTCATAGTACATATGTATAGACCGAGGCCAGTGTTAGTTTCTGTCGGCCTTTTACTTTTCTCTCGAATACGATGATGTCTGCTTTGGTTAGGGGGAGAAAAAGAATTAAAAGTCCAACCCCCAACTCCAAACTTATAATACTTTCTGAAAAGAATATAAAATAACCTACAACAACAGCTATTAAGAACCTAATTAATGTTCATGCGGCAATGCCATCAATATTATTAGTCCTTAACTTGTAATTATGTGCTACTGCTAAATATATAAAAAAAGTTTCATTAAAAATAACAAAATCGGGTTAATTTTATTGAACAAGATTTTCAAACGAAAATTTAGGACGTATATGATCTGAAATTTAAAAAAAAAAGTTAGAATATAATTCGTATATACATTTTAGCTTATACACATTGAATTTAAATAAAATGATGAAAAACGTTACCGTATGATCAAATAATGACTATACAATTTTGGCTGCACGTTGTGTGTTCTGATTAAGTTAATCGTTTTACGGAATATTCTTTATAAAAAACGGTTTTTACTTATTTTTTTTTATTCTTCTTTTCAGATAAAATGTGACTACTGTTAATTTTTGAGATCATCATTGATATGTATATAAACTGAAAAAGGTATGTCTTATTACTTTTACAATAAAGACTTGCAAAGTTATATCTTTAACCACCAGTTTGTGTGTTTTTCAGCTTTTAGTGTGTATTGATAAGTAGCTTTGTGTTTTTGTTATAAGTGTGTATTGGTGTTTTCTCTAATTAAATATGGTGTGGTTTGGTAAAATATGAGCAAGAATAACAAATTTATTTTTCTGTTTCGTTGAAACAGATATATACAAATAATGATGTTTAACTGTAAGTACTTTTGATGTGTTTTCTTATTCTTACTACATGAGCCAGTTTTTCTATTTTTTAAATTTTATTTAAATAAATTAAACAAATTAAAACTGCATCGTAACTATATACATATATTATAGTAAAAATTAAAATTTAAATTATTAAAAAATACAAAATAAGTATATATTATTTTATCTTAATTTTTGAGCTTGAGATAAAAAAATGTTTTTTTTTTTAATTTATTTTATTCATTTTTAAACACTATAGCTACAATAAACTTTAAAAATCAAATTTTTGTTTCATTGACAACCTTTTATATAAACGATCTTGTGTATTTGTTATACCAACAGTTATAAGAAAACATGCATGATATTGTTGTTATTCAGCACAAAAAAAAACAAATACATTCCACACTCAATGCAAAACCATAAACAACAATATTTTTTTATAAGAGTAGAGTGAGTGCGCAATAGCAAAACCATACAATATCACTTACACTTATTCACACACTTACACCAAAAAGAACTGTAGTGTGATTCAGTAACTTTTAACGATTCGACAATCGTCATATTTATCGACAGAAATTATTGTTTGCTGCTACGGTTAAGTGATTCACTAAGACGTTTTTAACGATAGTGGACAAGTTGATTTTTGTTTGTATTTTATTAGTTGTAAAATAAGTTTAAAGAAAGCGAAAATCATAAATATAGTAAAAATAATATATTATATACAAAATAACCTTTTGTCGATACAACTAACAACACAAAAATTATTGCGGTTAAATTATCAAGTATAACGATTGTAAAAATTGCTAAAAAGTTCTGCTGTTTACTTAACAATAACAGCTGACTTTAACGGAAGTGAATATCGTTAAAAACTTTACTGAATCGCAAAATCGTTATATTTATTGTTAACTTATTTTAACGATGCGAATATCGTAAAAATAAGTTACTGAATCGCACTACTGGTATGTACATGGTATATCTGCTTTTGCAATACTTTGTGTTATATTTTTGCAGGTCTTTATTTTACAACTTTGTACAATGTTTGGTTTTTTTTAAACCTACTAAACTTACACGCAGTGATGCAAACTTTTTGAAAGCAAAAAGCATATCTTCCACAAAAAAGGCACCAAAATGCAATTAGAAAATCGTAAAAAAAGGACTAAAAACTATACTTACACTATAAACGTGGAAAGGATTCCATGCATATGTGCAGATGTTTGTATCGCCCTAAAGGAATAGCCTAGGCCCCACTTGTTATATTACCGGTAGACGAAGAATCACTTTCTAAATCGATTAAAGCATGCCAATCTGTTCGTCCATCCGACTTGTTGTTCATGTGTTTCTTAGTGCTAAAACTTCTTTTAATATTTCCACAAAATTTTGCATATCTTAATAACCTTGTTTTAAACTGAATCCTATCCATTATACACCGTGCGCCCCCACATGTCCTTCAGTTTTACAACAATTTCTAAATATAATTCAGGATTTGATCTAAATTTTTTCAATATTTAGAAATTTTTGCAATACGAAAAGGTTTTTTTTAGTAGCCCTTATAATACATATAGTGGTAACCAGTGGTTATTCAGAATTATAAGGGAAAAAGAAAATCAAAACAGTTGAATAACAAAAAATTGTTTGTTGGATTTTTAAAAGAACTCTTGAATGTATGGGTTTGTTTATAATAATTCTCTACCGTTCAAAGAGTACTGATGATGAAATTGCGTAGCTGCTTTCGAAAATGCATTCTACTCGGCTAGTAGCGGTAGAAAAATAAGCTTTTTTCAAATTGAAGGTTTCTTTCAACATTAACGGAAAATAATAATTTCTTCTAATAAAAAAAAAAAAAAAAAGAAATTATATGAACTAAAGCCAAACTAAAAATCAAAAATTTGTATTAAAAACAATTAGTTCAACAATAAATAAAAATTAACAATTCTCAAAAAGTTTATGGAAGTTATTATATAAAGGCAGAAATTACTCATGCGGTTTTTAAAAATTTGGTTGAAGTCTACTGATGAAATTTTCAGTTTTAATTAAAAAAACGAATTACTATCTATATAGAAAACAAATGTGTACTAAAAAAAATTTTGTTTAGGTCATGCAGCCGCCTTGAAAAAAAGTTCAAGCATATTCTGTTTCTTAAGTTTAACTTAAGATGTCAAAGTGAATTGTTTGTTAATCGAGCGGTGAATACACTTTTTAATAAAATTACCAATATGCCGTGAGATAAATAAAGGGTTTCTAGGGAAAAAAACATTCGTGAGACTTGAAAAAACAGTCACTGCAGACAATAATTGCTGATAAATTTAAAAACTTTTAAAAAGAACTAAAGGCACTGTCGAAAAATCATAAAAGCACCACCTTAGTGCTCTTTCTCAGTTTGGCACTAAAATAAAAATTTGGCGTTTTGAGGCATTAAAACAACCAAAATAGTGCTTAATGTACTAAGTTGTCATCACTGCTTACACGATTAAATTATATCTATCTAACCGAGGGGTGTAAAAAGGTAGGGCCTTCGCCCATTTTCTCTACAAACGAAAATTTCTTAACAAAAGAAGGTAAACAAAAAATATGTAGTAAGCACGTGAACATTGTTGTTTTCATTGCATAAAGATAAGTTAATATACGCTTTACATAAGTGAAGCATATAATTTTGTCATTCTGTTTGTAATTTCTTTAATATCCATTGGCGACCCCATAAGTTATATATTTTCTTGGTCATTATAAACAGGAAAGTCGATTTAGCGATGTCCGTCTGCCCGTATTATGGTTGAAATCAATTTTTTAAGCCCCCGATGTCGCATAAAACTATCAGAAATATCTGCGAGAAAATTTTGAAATCCAGAAAAATCGCCCGATAACTGACCGAGATATAAGCCAACAACTAAGACCTCCTCTGTTTACTCGTAGTTCTCTAAAATGCGTACATTAAATTACAAAATTGCTCTATTAGCCAAAAACTGCTAAATAGCTTTTTTTAGATTTTTAGCGACAAAGATTTAGTTTTAACGAGTTACAGAATAAGTAATCGATAACCTAGGATGTCACTGCCTGGGAGATCCGTCTTCTCATAATACATATGTATAGACCGAGGGCAGTGTTAGTTTCTGTCGGCCTTTAACATTTCTCTCGAATACGGTGATGTCTGCTGTGGTTAGGGGGAGAAAAAGAATTAAAAGTCCAACCCCCAACTTCAAACTATATACATATTACTTTCTAAAAGTAATATAAAATAACCTACAATAACAGCTATGAAGAACATAATTAATGTCCATGCGGCAATGCCGCCATCAATATTATTAGTCCTTAACTTGTAATTATGTGCTGCTGCTAAATATATAAAAAAAGTTTCATTAAAAATAACAAAATCGGGTTAATTTTATTGAACAAGATTTTCAAACGAAAATTTATGACGTATATGAAATTTAAAAAAAAAAATAGAATATAATTCGTATATACATATTAGCTTATAAACATTGAATTTAAACAAAATGATGAAAAACGTTACCGTATGATCAAATAATGACTATACAATTTTGGCTGCACGTTGTGTGTTCTGATTAAGTTAATCGTATTACGCAATATTCTTTATAAAAAACGGTTTTTACTTTTTTTTTTATTCTATTTTCAGATAAAATGTGACTACTGTTAATTTTTGAGATCATCATTGATATGTATATAAACTGAAAAAGGTATGTCTTGTTACTTTTACAACTTTGTACAATGTTTGGTTTTTTTTAAACCTACTAAACTTACACGAAGTGATGCCAACTTTTTGAAAGCAAAAAGCACATAGTCCACAAAAAAGGCACCAAAAAGCAATTAGAAAAGCGTAAAAAAGCACTAAACAATATACTTACACTATAAACATGGAAAGGATTCCATGCATATGTGCAGATGTTTGTATCGCCCTTAAGGAATAGCCTAGGCCCCACTTGTTATATTACCGGTAGACCAAGAACCACTTTCTGAGTCGATTAAAGTATGCCAATCTGTCCGTCCATCCGACTGGTTGTTCACGTGTTTCTTAGTGCTAAAACTGCTTTTAATATTTCCACAAAATTTTGTATATCTTAATAACTTTGTTTTAAACTGAATCCCATCTATTACCTATACACCATGCGCCCCCACATGTCCTTCAGTTTTACAACAATTTCTAAATATAATTCAGGATTTGATCTAAATTTTTTCAAAATTTAGAAATTGTTGTAATACGAGAAGGTTTTTTTTAGTAGCCCTTATAATACATATAGTGGTAACCAGTGGTTATTCAGAATTATAAGGGAAAAAGAAAATCAAAACAGTTGAATAACAAAAAATTGTTTGTTGGATTTTTAAAAGAACTCTTGAATGTTTGGGTTTGTTTATAATAATTCTCAAAAAGTTTATGGAAGTTATTATATAAAAGCAGAAATTACTCATGCGGTTTTTAAAAATTTGGTTGAAGTCTACTGATGAAATTTTCAGTTTTAATTAAAAAAACGAATTACTATCTATATAGAAAACAAATGTGTACTAAAAAAAATTTTGTTTAGGTCATGCAGCCGCCTTGAAAAAAAGTTCAAGCATATTCTGTTTCTTAAGTTTAACTTAAGATGTCAAAGTGAATTGTTTGTTGTTAATCGAGCGGTGAATACACTTTTTAATAAAAATACCAATATGCCGTGTGATAAATAAAGGGATTCTAGGAAAAAAAGCATTCGTGAGACTTGAAAAAACAGTCACTGCAGACAATAATTGCTGATAAATTTAAAAACTTTTAAAAAGCACTAAAGGCACTGTCGAAAAATCAAAAAAGCACCACCTTAGTGCTCTTTCTCAGTTTGGCACTAAAATAAAAATTTGGCGTTTTGAGGCTTAAAACAACCAAAATAATGCTTAATGTACTAAGTTGTCATCGCTGCTTACACGATTAAATTTTATCTATCTAGACGAGGGGTGTAAAAAGGTAGGGCCTTCGCCCTTTTTCTCTACAAACAAAAATTTCTTAATAAAAGAAGGTAAGCAAAAAATATGTAGTAAGCACGTGAACATTGTTGTTGTCATTGCATAAAGATAAGTTAATATACGCTTTACATAAGTGAAGCATATAATTTTGTCATTCTGTTTGTAATTTCTTTAATATCCATTGGCGACACCATAAGTTATATATTTTCTTGGTCATTATAAATAAAAAAGTCGATTTAGCAATGTCCGTCTGCCCGTATTATGGTTGAAATCCATTTTTTAAGCCCCCGATGTTGCATAAAACTATCAGAAATATCTGCGAGAAAATTTTGAAATCCAGCAAAATCGCTCGATAACTGACCGAGATATAAGTCAAAAACTAAGACCTCCTTTGTTTACTCGTAGTTCTCTAAAATGCGTACATTAAATTCAAAATTGCGCTATTATCCAAAAACTGCTAAATAGCTTTTTTTGAGATTTTTAGCGACAAAGATTTAGTTTTAACGAGTTACAGAATAAGTAATCGATAACCTAGGATGTCACTGCCCGGGAGATCCGTCTTCTCATAGTACATATCGCGACGTGAGAACCAGAGGGTTCTATCTGGCTTTTTCAAAAATGTTCAGGAGAGCATTTTTAAAGTTCGGAGTTACTTTTATACCATTTAAATAATAAATATGAAAAAGAAAGCACAAGAAAACAAAAACTAGTTCAGTTATTTCTTGGAATATAAAATTTGTTTCATCAAAAGTTAAAATAAAACACAAGAAAAATTAACTTTTTTAATTACAGATTTCAGATAGAACCTTTTGGAACTCAAACTATAAACTTTTGAAATAATTATTCATATATAAATTTTTTTATGCGATTACAAAATGTTAAAATAAGAATTATTCATTTCCTTAATACAATATAAAAAAACGTGAAAAAAAAAGTTAAAAAAAAATACCAAAAATTAATATTCTTTAATGTGACCCTGCACATAGAACCTTTTGGTTCTTAAAAATTCAAATTTTTTTTCATAGAGTTTATCTAATTAAAAAGTGTTAAGTATTTTATAGTTATTAATAGTTATTTAGTTGTTATTTAACATTTTTAAACTTTTAGAAAAACTAACTCAATCAATTTATTATATTTTTGGAACACCATTGAAATTTATTGCAGATAGAACCTTTTGGAACTAAGTGCGTCCACTTTTTTTGCATATAGAACTAAATGGCTCTGTTATTATTACTTAAATTATAAGTGAAAATACAAAAAGGGTTTTATTAAAAGATAAAAACCATTACAAAGAATAAATTCCAATGAAAAAACGCAAAAGTGAAAAAATGCCAGATAGAACCCTCTGGTTCTCACGTCGCGATATGTATAGACCGAGGCCAGTGTTAGTTTCTGCCGGCCTTTAACATTTCTCTCAAATTTTAAATAACCTACAACAACAGCTATGAAGAACCTACTTAATTCCCATGCGGCAATGCCATCAATATTATTAGTCCTTCATTTGTAATTATGTGCTGCTGCTAAATATATAAAAAAAGTTTCATTAAAAATAACAAAATCGGGTTAATTTTATTGAACAAGATTTTCAAACGAAAATTTAAGACGTATATGATCTGAAATTTAAAATAAAATTTAGAATATAATTCGTATATACATATTAGCTTATAAACATTGAATTTAAATAAAACGATGAAAAACGTTACCGTATGATCAAATAATGACTATACAATTTCGGCTGCGTGTTGTGTGCTCTGATTAAGTTATTTTTATTACGAAATATTCTTTATAAAAACGGTTTTTACTAATTTTTTTATTTTATTTTCATACAAAGTGTGAATACTGTTAATTTTTGGGATCATCATTGATATGTACATATATAAATCGAAAAAGGTATGTCCTGTTACTTTTACCACTTTGTACAATGTTTGGTTTTTTTTAAACCTACTAAACTTACACGCAGTGATGTCAACTTTTTAAAAGCAAAAAGCACATAGTCCACAAAAAAGGCACCAAAAAGCAATTAGAAAAGCGTAAAAAAAGCACTAAAAAATATACTTACACTATAAACGTGGAAAGGATTCCATGCATATGTGCATGGAACAGCCTAGGCTCCACTTGTTATATTACTGGTAGAATAAGAATCACTTTCTGAGTCGATTAAAGCATGCCAATCTGTCCGTCCATCGGACTGGTTGTTCATGTGTTTCTTAGAGCTAAAACTGCTTTAAATATCTCCACAAAATTTTGCATATCTTAGTAACCTTGTTTTAAACTGAATCCTATCCATTATTCGCCATGCGCTCCCACAAGTCCTTCAGTTTTACAACAATTTCTAAATATAATTCAGGATTTGATCTAAATTTTTTCAATATTTAGAAATTGTTGCAATACGGAAAAGTTTTTTTTAGTAGCCCTTATAATACATATAGTAGTAACCAGTGGTTATTCAGATGTATAAGGGGAAAAGAAAATCAAAACAGTTGAATAAAAAAAATTATTTGTTGGGTTTTTAAAAGCACTCTTGAATGTTTGGGTTTGTTTATAATAATTCTCAAAAAGTTTATGGAAGTTATTATATAAAGGCAGAAATTACTCATGCGGTTTTTTTAAAATTTGGTTGCAGTTTACTGATGATTTGGTGTAAGAACCAATGAAATTTTCAGTTATAATTAAAAATACGAATTTATATCTATAAATAAAACAAATTTGTACCTAAGGAAAATTTTGGTTAAAAACGGGACATGCAGCCGCTTTGAAAAAGAGTTCAGCATATTCTATTTCTAAAGTTTGACTAAAGATGTTGAAGTGAATTGTTAATCAAGCGGTAAATACACCTTTTAATAAAAATACCAATATGCCGTGAGATAAGTAAAGGGTTTCTAGGGAAAATAACCATTCGTGAGACTTGAAAAAACAGTCACTGCAGACAATAATTGATGATAAATTTTAAAACTTTTAAAAAGCACTAAAAGCACTGTCGAAAAATCAAGAAAATCACCAGTTTAGTGCTCTTTCTCAGTTTGGCACTAAAAATAAAAATTTGGTGTTTTGAGGCATTAAAAACAACCAATAATAGTGCTTAATGTACTAAGTTGTCATCGCTGCTTACACGATTAAATTTTATCCATCTAGACGAGGGGTGTAAAAAGGTATGACATTCGCCCTTTTTATCTACAAACAAAAACTTCTTAACAAAAGAAGGTAAACAAAGAATAAATGTAGTTAGCACGTGAACATTGTTGTTTTAATTGCATAAAGATAAGTTATTATACGCTTTACATAAGTGAAGCATATAATTTTGTCATTCTGTTTGTAATTTCTTTAATATCCATCGGCGACCCTATAAGTTACATATTTTCTTAGTCATTATAAATAGAAAAGTCGATTTAGCAATGCCCGTCTGCCCGTATTATGGTTGAAATCAATTTTTTTAAGCCCCCGATATCGCATAAAACTATAAGAAATATCTGCGAAAAAATTTTTAAGTCCAGCAAAATCGCCCGATAACTGACCGAGATATAAGTGAAAAACTAAGGCTTCCTCTGTTTACTCGTAGTTCTCTAAAATGCGTCTGCTAAATAGCTTTTTTTAAATTTTTAGCCACAAAGATTTAGTTTGAACGAGTTACATAATCAGCCTTATTAAGAGTGTCGTTGTCGAATCGTTTTTGTGTCGAAAATCATTCTTTTTGTGTGAATGGTACCATGTTTGTCGAAAAACGACAGAATGCAACACTGTAATTCTATTACAATTTTCGTTACCACGAATGTCGTCAATAAATGTCAAATGCTTCAAAATTCATCGTTAAGGTTTTTGCTAACGACATATAAAAAAAATAAATTAAAAACAATTAAAAATGGATTTAAACAAAAAGTAAGTACCTTTTATTCTAAAAAATATAACCAAAACAAATATTTTTACTCTTTTATTTAATTCTTTTTATAAAATTAAGATCAAAAATAACAAACACGAACCAGTTCACCAGGATGGTAGAACTGCTGGAACAGAATCCAAATTTGGCAAAAGGATATACAAGTGGAACTCAAAAAGTAAACGTTAAAGAAGAATGGAGCAAAATTGCAGCTGAACTCAATGTTTTAGGACCACCAACTCGTACAAGTGAAGGCTGGATAAAGGTTTGGGCTGACTACAAGTTTAAAATAAAAAAAAAGTTGATTCACAATAAATCTGAATGCCATGCTACCGGAGGTGGTCCATTCAAACAGTTCATCCTATCACCTACAGAAGAAGCTGCCGCGAGTTTATTACAGTTAAATACCATTGTTTACCCACCTGGTCCTTCAATTGGTATTCGGCCCATTAACGTAGAAAACGATTTGAATAGAGCACAAAATATTATGGATGAGGGAATCATAGAGCACGAAGAACCAACGTGCTCATATTCGACACAAAAAACGTCCAAACAACCCACTGCACAAAACAACAATATCCTTGATCATGTACAAGCACTAAACTCAACAGAAAAATCAGCCCAAAATTATGAATTTCCAAGAGCACAAAGTTTTTCAATTTTAAATAAGAAAGCCCAATTAAAAAAAACATCAAAAAATGATCTCTTAGATGAACAGCTAAAAGTACAAACATCATTGTATACAGAAGTGTGTCAATCTTTAAACGAAATCAAAAGGTACGCACGTAAGAACTTTCAGCTTAACGAAGATAAAATAAAAATTCATAAGGAACTATTAAAAAGTAAAAAAGAAAAACTCGAACTTTACAAGAAGGCATTAAAAAGTAAGAAAGATTATAGAAGACAACTTTTAGAACTTAGAAAAGAAGAAATAGAAATTGAAAAAAGACGAATTGAATTGGAAGAACTAAAAAATGGAATACAACGTTAAAAAAGTGAAGCTTTTCGATTTCTTATTATAATATGAAATAAAATATTCTGTTTTATTTAAATTACTAAATGTTAAATGTATGTACATATTTAAATTAATTTTATAAATCTTTTTGTTAAGTAGTTAAACAAATGAAGTTTATTTTATGTTACTTTTACTATTTTTTATTGAAAAACGTAAAAAAAAATAAATGAAAATGAATTAAATTGCATTATTGAGGATCTTATGTTTGATGCGCTGGAATCATCACTTACTACAGAATCTGTTGAAATTATTTCACCAGCTTCTTCAATTTCAGGTAACTCGGTTTTAAAATAAACGCATATGTTATGTAGAGATGCACAAACAGCTGTAATTTTTGCGGCCATTTCTGGTGTGTAGTGCAGCTGCCTAGCGCCTTGTATGCACCGGAATCTGTTTTTCAAAACGCCAATTGTCCCTTCAACTATATTTCTGGTTTTTGCATGTATATCGTTAAAACGGCATTCCCGAGAGCCTTCTTCGGGTGATCTAAATGGCGTTATCAAAAACTTTTCTAATGGGTAACCTGCATCACCTTAAACAAAAATTTTTATTAAAAAATTTAAAATACAAAAAAACTCAATGTAACTTCTGGAAGCACAATTTAAAATTGTTTACCTAATAACCAAGTATTTCTTTCGCCATTGTCATATTTTTCTTTTAAAAACTGCTTTAAGTCGCTAATGTTCCATACTAAGGAGTCGTGAACAGATCGCTGATGATAAGACGATAAATATCTAATTCTCAATTTATGATCACACACCTAGTAAGAATATACTTTTTATATATACTTTTTAAAATTTAAAGCTTACCACAGTTGCATTAAGGCTGAAAAAGCCTTTTCTATTTCTGTATTTAAATTGTTCTTCCTTTTTTGGTGATATAATGCTTATGTGCGTTCCATCAATGCAGCCAATAACACCAGGAAACCCAGTTTTTTTGTAAAAATATTTTTTAATCTCATAGTTTTCATTTTCTTCTTTTGGAAACGTAATCCATTTTTGGCAAAGCTCTTTAAACATAACATCTATGCACTCATGAAACACATTGCTTACAGAAGATTGGCTTATACTGATGTTGTAGTCATTGCCAGCACCCTTTTGGTAACTTCCTTCAGCTAGAATTCGCATTGTTGCAGCTAGCTTCAAAATGTTTGGCAAACATGTTGATCTTATTGGCTGCATTAATTTAGGCGTAATTTTTTCAAGGACATACTTAAAAGCATCCTTATTAAGTCTAAAGTATCTAACAAAACTTAAAAAAAAACCTAAATTAAATTAAAATACATTAATTATAATTAAATATAATTATTTACTTACTGGGAGTTTGGCATGGCAAATATGTTTGACTTTTGCCGTAACTCCCTTCGCATAGCATTATACTCAGAAGTAGTATACTCTTCTTCATCCTCAGATGACGAAAATGTAGCAACACTTAACATTTTAAATAAAAAAATAGTTTGTATTTTTAATAATTTGTATTTTTATTGTTATTTTTATCACCGCCAACAATTGATTTTTTGACAGTTTATACAACAGGGTTACACAAAATGTACTAAAACTATAAGAATTTTGAAGCATTCTGTGTTTTTTGTTCTATTACAAAAATGTCGTTTTCGTTAATTTTACTTGGTACCGAAAAATATAAAAAACGCTAACGACTACGATTACTGTCGAAATACGCCAACGACACTCTTAATAAGGCTGAATAAGTAATCGATTACCTAGGGATGTCACTGCCCGGGAGATCCGTCTTCTCATAGTATATATGTATAGACCGAGGCTAGTGTTGGTTACTGTCGGCCTTTAACATTTCTCTCGAATATAGTGATGTCTGCTGTGGCCAGGGGGAGAAAAAGAATTAAAAGTCCAACCCCCCAACTCCAAACTATACATTACTTTCAAAAAATAATTTTAAATAACCTATAACAATAGCTATGAAGAACCTACCTAATGTCTATGCGGCAATGCCATCAATATTATTAGTCCTTAATTTGTAATTATGTGCTGCTGCTAAATATATAAAAAAAGTTTCATTAGAAATAACAAAATCGCGTTAATTTTATTGAACAACGAAAATAGTTGAATAACAAGAAATTGTTTGTTGGATTTTTAAAAGAACTCTTGAATGTTTGGATTTGTTTATAATAATTCTCAAAAAGTTTATGGAAGTTAATATATAAAGGCAGAAATTACTAATGCGGTTTTTTAAAAATTTGGTTGAAAAAATACGAATTACTATCTAGATATAAAACAAATGTGTACTGAAAAAATTTTGTTTTAAACGGGCCATGCAGCTGCTTTGAAAAAGAGTTCAAACATATTCTGTTTCTTAAGTTTGACTTAGATTTTAAAGTGAATTGTTTGTTAGTCGAGCGGTGAATACACTTTTTAATAAAAATACCAATATGCCGTGAGATAAATAAAGGGTTTCTAGGGAAAAAACCATTCATGAGACTTGAAAAAACAGTCACTGCAGACAATAATTGCTGATAAATTTTAAAACTTTTAAAAAGCACTAAAGGCACAATCGAATAATAAAAAAAGCACCAGCTTAGTGCTCTTTCTCAGTTTGGCACTAAAAATAAAAATTTAGCGTTTTTAAGCATTAAAAACAACCAAAATAGTGCTTAATGTACTGAGTTGTAATCGCTGCTTACACGATTAAAATCAATCCATCTAGACGAGGGGTGTAAAAAGGTAGGGCTTTCGCCCTTTTTCCCTACAAACAAAAATTTCTTAACAAAAGAAGGTAAGCAAAAATTATGTAGTAAGCACGTGGACATTGTTGTTTTAATTGGATAAAGATAAGTTATTATACGCTTTACATTAGTGAAGCATATAAGTATTTCATTCTGTTTGTAATTTCTTTAATATCCATCGGCGACCCCATAAGTTATATATTTTCTTGGTCATTATAAATAGGAAAGTCGATTTAGCGATGTCCGTCTGCCCGTATTATGGTTGAAATCAATTTTTTAAGCCCCCGATGTCGCATAAAACTATCAGAAATATCTGCGAGAAAACTTTAAAGTCCAGCAAAATCGCCCGATAACTGACCGAGATATAAGCCAAAAACTAAGACCTCCTCTGTTTACCCGTAGTTCTCTAAAATGCGTACATTAAATTACAAAATTGCTCTATTAGCCAAAAACTGTTAAATAGCTTTTTTTAGATTTTTAGCGACAAAGATTTAGTTTTAACGAGTTACAGAATAAGTAATCGATAACCTAGGATGTCACTGCCTGGGAGATCCGTCTTCTCATAATACATATGTATAGACCGAGGCCAGTGTTAGTTTCTGTCGGCCTTTAACATTTCTCTCGAATACGGTGATGTCTGCTGTGGTTAGGGGGAGAAAAAGAATTAAAAGTCCAACCCCCAACTTCAAACTATATACATATTACTTTCTAAAAATAATATAAAATAACCTACAATAACAGCCATGAAGAACATGATTAATGTCCATGCGGCAATGCCGCCATCAATATTATTAGTCCTTAACTTGTAATTATGTGCTACTGCTAAATATATAAAAAAAGTTTCATTAAAAATAACAAAATCGGGTTAATTTTATTGAACAAGATTTTCAAACGAAAATTTAGGACGTATATGATCTGAAATTTAAAAAAAAATAGAATATAATTCGTATATACATATTAGCTTATAAACATTGAATTTAAACAAAATGATGAAAAACGTTACCGTATGATCAAATAATGACTATACAATTTTGGCTGCACGTTGTGTGTTCTGATTAAGTTAATCGTATTACGCAATATTCTTTATAAAAAACGGTTTTTACTTTTTTTTTTTATTCTATTTTCAGATAAAATGTGACTACTATTAATTTTTGAGATCATCATTGATATGTATATAAACTGAAAATGGTATGTATTGTTACTTTTACAACTTTGTACAATGTTTGGTTTTTTTTAAACCTACTAAACTTACACGAAGTGATGCCAACTTTTTGAAAGCAAAAAGCACATAGTCCACAAAAAAGGCACTAAAAAGCAATTAGAAAGGCGTAAAAAAGCACTAAACAATATACTTACACTATAAACGTGGAAAGGATTCCATGCATATGTGCAGATGTTTGTATCGCCCTAAAGGAATAGCCTAGGCCCCATTTGTTATATTACCGGTAGACGAAGAACCACTTTCTGAGTCGATTAAAGTATGCCAATCTGTCCGTCCATCCGACTGGTTGTTCATGTGTTTCTTAGTGCTAAAACTGCTTTTAATATTTCCACAAAATTTTGTATATCTTAATAACTTTGTTTTAAACTGAATCCTATCTATTACCTATACACCATGCGCCCCCACATGTCCTTCAGTTTTACAACAATTTCTAAATATAATTCAGGATTTGATCTAAATTTTTTCAAAATTTAGAAATTGTTGTAATACGAGAAGGTTTTTTTTAGTAGCCCTTATAATACATATAGTGGTAACCAGTGGTTATTCAGAATTATAAGGGAAAAAGAAAATCAAAACAGTTGAATAACAAAAAATTGTTTGTTGGATTTTTAAAAGAACTCTTGAATGTTTGGGTTTGCTTATAATAATTCTCAAAAAGTTTATGGAAGTTATTATATAAAGGCAGAAATTACTCATGCGGTTTTTAAAAATTTGGTTGAAGTCTGCTGATGAAATTTTCAGTTTTAATTAAAAAAAACGAATTACTATCTATATAGAAAACAAATGTGTACTAAAAAAAATTTTGTTTAAAAACGGGGCATGCAGCCGCCTTGAAAAAGAGTTCAAGCATATTCTGTTTCTTAAGTTTGACTTAAGATGTCAAAGTGAATTGTTTGTTGTTAATCGAGCGGTGAATACACTTTTTAATAAAAATACCAATATGCCGTGTGATAAATAAAGGGATTCTAGGGAAAAAAGCATTCGTGAGACTTGAAAAAACAGTCACTGCAGACAATAATTGCTGATAAATTTAAAAACTTTTAAAAAAGCACTAAAGGCACTGTCGAAAAATCAAAAAAGCACCACCTTAGTGCTCTTTCTCAGTTTGGCACTAAAATAAAAATTTTGCGTTTTGAGGCTTAAAACAACCAAAATAATGCTTAATGTACTAAGTTGTCATCGCTGCTTACACGATTAAATTTTATCTATCTAGACGAGGGGTGTAAAAAGGTAGGGCCTTCGCCCTTTTTCTCTACAAACAAAAATTTCTTAATAAAAGAAGGTAAGCAAAAAATATGTAGTAAGCACGTGAACATTGTTGTTGTCATTGCATAAAGATAAGTTAATATACGCTTTACATAAGTGAAGCATATAATTTTGTCATTCTGTTTGTAATTTCTTTAATATCCATTGGCGACCCCATAAGTTATATATTTTCTTGGTCATTATAAATAAAAAAGTCGATTTAGCAATGTCCGTCTGCCCGTATTATGGTTGAAATCCATTTTTTAAGCCCCCGATGTTGCATAAAACTATCAGAAATATCTGCGAGATAATTTTGAAATCCAGCAAAATCGCTCGATAACTGACCGAGATATAAGTCAAAAACTAAGACCTCCTTTGTTTACTCGTAGTTCTCTAAAATGCGTACATTAAATTACAAAATTGCGCTATTATCCAAAAACTGCTAAATAGCTTTTTTTTTTAGATTTTTAGCGACAAAGATTTAGTTTTAACGAGTTACACAATAAGTAATCGATAACCTAGGATGTCACTGCCCGGGATATCCGTCTTCTCATAGTACATATCGCGACGTGAGAACCAGAGGGTTCTATCTGGCTTTTTCAAAAATGTTCAGGAGAGCATTTTTAAAGTTCGGAGTTACTTTTATACCATTTAAATAATAAATATGAAAAAGAAAGCACAAGAAAACAAAAACTAGTTCAGTTATTTCTTGGAATATAAAATTTGTTTCATCAAAAGTTAAAATAAAACACAAGAAAAATTAACTTTTTTAATTACAGATTTCAGATAGAACCTTTTGGAACTCAAACTATAAACTTTTGAAATAATTATTCATATATAAATTTTTTTATGCGATTACAAAATGTTAAAATAAGAATTATTCATTTCCTTAATGCAATATAAAAAAACGTGAAAAAAAAGTTTAAAAAAAATACCAAAAATTATTATTCTTTAATGTGACCCTGCACATAGAACCTTTTGGTTCTTAAAAATTCAAATTTTTTTTCATAGAGTTTATCTAATTAAAAAGTGTTAAGTATTTTATAGTTATTAATAGTTATTTAGTTGTTATTTAACATTTTTAAACTTTAAGAAAAACTAACTCAATCAATTTATTATATTTTTGAAACACCATTGAAATTTATTGCAGATAGAACCTTTTGGAACTAAGTGCGTCCACTTTTTTTGCATATAGAACTAAATGGCTCTGTTATTATTACTTAAATTATAAGTGAAAATACAAAAAGGGTTTTATTAAAAGATAAAAGCCATTACAAAGAATAAATTCCAATGAAAAAACGCAAAAGTGAAAAAATGCCAGATAGAACCCTCTGGTTCTCACGTCGCGATATGTATAGACCGAGGCCAGTGTTAGTTTCTGCCGGCCTTTAACATTTCTCTCAAATTTTAAATAACCTACAACAACAGCTATGAAGAACCTACTTAATTCCCATGCGGCAATGCCATCAATATTATTAGTCCTTCATTTGTAATTATGTGCTGCTGCTAAATATATAAAAAAAGTTTCATTAAAAATAACAAAATCGGGTTAATTTTATTGAACAAGATTTTCAAACGAAAATTTAAGACGTATATGATCTGAAATTTAAAATAAAATTTAGAATATAATTCGTATATACATATTAGCTTATAAACATTGAATTTAAATAAAACGATGAAAAACGTTACCGTATGATCAAATAATGACTATACAATTTCGGCTGCGTGTTGTGTGCTCTGATTAAGTTATTTTTATTACGGAATATTCTTTATAAAAACGGTTTTTACTAATTTTTTTATTTTATTTTCATACAAAGTGTGAATACTGTTAATTTTTGGGATCATCATTGATATGTACATATATAAATCGAAAAAGGTATGTCCTGTTACTTTTACCACTTTGTACAATGTTTGGTTTTTTTTAAACCTACTAAACTTACACGCAGTGATGTCAACTTTTTAAAAGCAAAAAGCACATAGTCCACAAAAAAGGCACCAAAAAGCAATTAGAAAAGCGTAAAAAAAGCACTAAAAAATATACTTACACTATAAACGTGGAAAGGATTCCATGCATATGTGCATGGAACAGCCTAGGCTCCACTTGTTATATTACTGGTAGAATAAGAATCACTTTCTGAGTCGATTAAAGCATGCCAATCTGTCCGTCCATCGGACTGGTTGTTCATGTGTTTCTTAGAGCTAAAACTGCTTTAAATATCTCCACAAAATTTTGCATATCTTAGTAACCTTGTTTTAAACTGAATCCTATCCATTATTCGCCATGCGCCCCCCACAAGTCCTTCAGTTTTACAACAATTTCTAAATATAATTCGGGATTTGATCTAAATTTTTTCATTATTTGGAAATTGTTGCAATATGGAAAAGTTTTTTTTAGTAGCCCTTATAATACATATAGTAGTAACCAGTGGTTATTCAGATGTATAAGGGGAAAAGGAAATCAAAACAGTTGAATAAAAAAAATTATTTGTTGGGTTTTTAAAAGCACTCTTGAATGTTTGGGTTTGTTTATAATAATTCTCAAAAAGTTTATGGAAGTTATTATATAAAGGCAGAAATTACTCATGCGGTTTTTTTAAAATTTGGTTGAAGTTTACTGATGATTTGGTGTAAGAACCAATGAAATTTTCAGTTATAATTAAAAATACGAATTTATATCTATAAATAAAACAAATTTGTACCTAAGGAAAATTTTGGTTAAAAACGGGACATGCAGCCGCTTTGAAAAAGAGTTCAGCATATTCTATTTCTAAAGTTTGACTAAAGATGTTAAAGTGAATTGTTAATCAAGCGGTAAATACACCTTTTAATAAAAATACCAATATGCCGTGAGATAAGTAAAGGGTTTCTAGGGAAAAAACCATTCGTGAGACTTGAAAAAACAGTCACTGCAGACAATAATTGATGATAAATTTTAAAACTTTTAAAAAGCACTAAAAGCACTGTCGAAAAATCAAGAAAATCACCAGTTTAGTGCTCTTTCTCAGTTTGGCACTAAAAATAAAAATTTGGTGTTTTGAGGCATTAAAAACAACCAATAATAGTGCTTAATGTACTAAGTTGTCATCGCTGCTTACACGATTAAATTTTATCCATCTAGACGAGGGGTGTAAAAAGGTATGACATTCGCCCTTTTTCTCTACAAACAAAAACTTCTTAACAAAAGAAGGTAAACAAAGAATAAATGTAGTTAGCACGTGAACATTGTTGTTTTAATTGCATAAAGATAAGTTATTATACGCTTTACATAAGTGAAGCATATAATTTTGTCATTCTGTTTGTAATTTCTTTAATATCCATCGGCGACCCTATAAGTTACATATTTTCTTAGTCATTATAAATAGAAAAGTCGATTTAGCGATGTCCGTCTGCCCGTATTATGGTTGAAATCAATTTTTTTAAGCCCCCGATGTCGCATAAAACTATAAGAAATATCTGCGAAAAAATTTTTAAGTCCAGCAAAATCGCCCGATAACTGACCGAGATATAAGCGAAAAACTAAGGCTTCCTCTGTTTACTCGTAGTTCTCTAAAATGCGTACATTTAATTACAAAATTGCGCTTTTAGCCAAAAACTGCTAAATAGCTTTTTTTAAATTTTTAGCCACAAAGATTTAGTTTTAACGAGTTACATAATAAGTAATCGATTACCTAGGGATGTCACTGCCCGGGAGATCCGTCTTCTCATAGTATATATGTATAGACCGAGGCTAGTGTTGGTTACTGTCGGCCTTTAACATTTCTCTCGAATATGGTGATGTGTGCTGTGGCCAGGGGGAGAAAAAGAATTAAAAGTCCAACCCCCCCAACTCCAAACTATACATTACTTTCAAAAAAAATTTTAAATAACCTATAACAATAGCTATGAAGAACCTACCTAATGTCTATGCGGCAATGCCATCAATATTATTAGTTCTTAATTTGTAATTATGTGCTGCTGCTTAATATATAAAAAAAGTTTCATTAGAAATCACAAAATCGGGTTAGTTTTATTGAACAACGAAAATAGTTGAATAACAAGAAATTGTTTGTTGGATTTTTAAAAGAACTCTTGAATGTTATGGTTTGTTTATAATAATTCTCAAAAAGTTTATGGAAGTTATTATATAAAGGCAGAAATTACTGATGCGGTTTTTTAAAAATTTGGTTAAAAAAAAAGACGAATTACTATCTAGATATAAAACAAATGTGTACTGAAAAAATTTTGTTTTAAACGGGCCATGCAGCCGCTTTGAAAAAGAGTTCAAACATATTCTGTTTCTTAAGTTTGACTTAGATTTTAAAGTGAATTGTTTGTTAATCGAGCGGTGAATACACTTTTTAATAAAAATACCAATATGCCGTGAGATAAATAAAGGGTTTCTAGGGAAAAAACCATTCATGAGACTTGAAAAAACAGTCACTGCAGACAATAATTGCTGATAAATTTTAAAACTTTTAAAAAGCACTAAAGGCACAATCGAAAAATAAAAAAAGGACCAGCTTAGTGCTCTTTCTCAGTTTGGCACTAAAAATAAAAATTTAGCGTTTTGAGGCTT
This sequence comes from Melanophora roralis, assembly GCA_963583895.1. Taxonomy (NCBI): domain Eukaryota; kingdom Metazoa; phylum Arthropoda; class Insecta; order Diptera; family Rhinophoridae; genus Melanophora; species Melanophora roralis. Next base: position 69,544,878 of record OY757190.1, on the reverse strand, counting down.
AAAACAACCAAAATAATGCTTAATGTACTAAGTTGTCATCGCTGCTTACACGATTAAATTTTATCTATCTAGACGAGGGGTGTAAAAAGGTAGGGCCTTCGCCCTTTTTCTCTACAAACAAAAACTTCTTAACAAAAGAAGGTAAACAAAGAATAAATGTAGTTAGCACGTGGACATTGTTGTTTTAATTGGATAAAGATAAGTTATTATACGCTTTACATTAGTGAAGCATATACGTATTTCATTCAGTTTGTAATTTCTTTAATTTCCATCGGCGACCCCATTAGTTATATATTTTCTTGGTCATTATAAATAGGAAAGTCGATTTAGCGATGTCCGTCTGCCCGTATTATGGTTGAAATCAATTTTTTAAGCCCCCGATGTCGCATAAAACTATCAGAAATATCTGCGAGAAAACTTTGAAGTCCAAAAAAATCGCCTCTGTTTACTCGTAGTTCTCTAAAATGCGTACATTAAATTACAAAATTGCGCTTTTAGCCAAAAACTGCTAAAGAGCTTTTTTTAGATTTTTACGCGACAAAGATTTAGTTTTAACGAGTTACAGAATAAGTAATCGATAACTTAGGATGTCACTGCCCGGCAGATCCGTCTTCTCATAGTACATATGTATAGACCGAGGCCAGTGTTAGTTTCTGTCGGCCTTTAACATTTCTCTCGAATACGATGATGTCTGCTTTGGTTAGGGGGAGAAAAAGAATTAAAAGTCCAACCCCCAACTCCAAACTTATAATACTTTCTGAAAAGAATATAAAATAACCTACAACAACAGCTATTAAGAACCTAATTAATGTTCATGCGGCAATGCCATCAATATTATTAGTCCTTAACTTGTAATTATGTGCTACTGCTAAATATATAAAAAAAGTTTCATTAAAAATAACAAAATCGGGTTAATTTTATTGAACAAGATTTTCAAACGAAAATTTAGGACGTATATGATCTGAAATTTAAAAAAAAAATTAGAATATAGTTGGTATATACATTTTAGCTTATACACATTGAATTTAAATAAAATGATGAAAAACGTTACCGTATGATCAAATAATGACTATACAATTTTGGCTGCACGTTGTGTGTTCTGATTAAGTTAATCGTTTTACGGAATATTCTTTATAAAAAACGGTTTTTACTTATTTTTTTTTATTCTATTTTCAGATAAAATGTGACTACTGTTAATTTTTGAGATCATCATTGATATGTATATAAACTGAAAAAGGTATGTCTTATTACTTTTACAATAAAGACTTGCAAAGTTATATCTTTAACCACCAGTTTGTGTGTTTTTCAGCTTTTAGTGTGTATTGATAAGTAGCTTTGTGTTTTTGTTATAAGTGTGTAATGGTGTTTTCTCTAATTAAATATGGTGTGGTTTGGTAAAATATGAGCAAGAATAACAAATTTGTTGTTCTGTTTCGTTGAAACAGATATATACAAATAATGATGTTTAACTGTAAGTACTTTTGATGTGTTTTCTTATTCTTACTACATGAGCCAGTTTTTCTATTTTTTAAATTTTATTTAAATAAATTAAACAGATTAAAACTGCATCGTAACTATATATATTATAGTCAAAATTAAAATTTAAATTATTAAAAAATACAAAATAAATATATATTATTTTATCTTAATTTTTGAGCTTGAGATAAAAAAATGTTTTTTTTTTTTAATTTATTTTATTCATTTTTAAACACTATAGCTACAATAAACTTTAAAAATCAAATTTTTGTTTTATTCACAACCTTTTATATAAACGATCTTGTGTATTTGTTATACCAACAGTTATAAGAAAACATGCATGATATTGTTGTTATTCAGCACAAAAAAAAAAAAACAAATACATTCCACACTCAATGCAAAACCATAAACAACAATATTTGTTTATAAGAATAGAGAGAGTGCGCAATAGCAAAACCATACAATATCACTTAAACTTATTCACACACTTACACCAAAAAGAACTGGTATGTACATGGATGTACAAGGTATATCTGCTTTTGCAATACTTTGTGTTATATTTTTGCAGGTCTTTATTTTACAACTTTGTACAATGTTTGGTTTTTTTTTAAACCTACTAAACTTACACGCAGTGATGCCAACTTTTTGAAAGCAAAAAGCATATCTTCCACAAAAAAGGCACCAAAAAGCAATTAGAAAATCGTAAAAAAGCACTAAAAACTATACTTACACTATAAACGTGGAAAAGATTCCATGCATATGTGCAGATGTTTGTATCGCCCTAAAGGAATAGCCTAGGCCCCACTTGTTATATTACCGGTAGACGAAGAATCACTTTCTGAGTCGATTAAAGCATGCCAATCTGTTCGTCCATCCGACTTGTTGTTCATGTGTTTCTTAGTGCTAAAACTTCTTTTAATATTTCCACAAAATTTTGCATATCTTAATAACCTTGTTTTAAACTGAATCTTATCCAATATACACCGTGCGCCCCCACATGTCCTTCAGTTTTACAACAATTTCTAAATATAATTCAGGATTTGATCTAAATTTTTTCAATATTTAGAAATTGTTGCAATACGAAAAGGTTTTTTTTAGTAGCCCTTATAATACATATAGTGGTAACCAGTGGTTATTCAGAATTATAAGGGAAAAAGAAAATCAAAACAGTTGAATAACAAAAAATTGTTTGTTGGATTTTTAAAAGAACTCTTGAATGTATGGGTTTGTTTATAATAATTCTCAAAAAGTTTATGGAAGTTATTATATAAAGGTAGAAATTACTCATGCGGTTTTTAAATACTTGGTTAAAGTCTACTGATGAAATTTTCAGTTTAAATTAAAAAAACGAATTACTATCTATATAGAAAACAAATGTGTACTAATAAAAATTTTCAGTTTTAATTAAAAGAACGAATTACTATCTATATAGAAAACAAATGTGTACTAAAAAAAATTTTGTTTAGGTCATGCAGCCGCCTTGAAAAAAAGTTCAAGCATATTCTGTTTCTTAAGTTTGACTTAAGATGTCAAAGTGAATTGTTTGTTAATCGAGCGGTGAATACACTTTTTAATAAAAATACCAATATGCCGTGAGATAAATAAAGGGTTTCTAGGGAAAAAAAACATTCGTGAGACTTGAAAAAACAGTCACTGCAGACAATAATTGCTGATAAATTTAAAAACTTTTAAAAAGAACTAAAGGCACTGTCGAAAAATAAAAAAAGCACCACCTTAGTGCTCTTTCTCAGTTTGGCACTAAAATAAAAATTTGGCGTTTTGAGGCATTAAAACAACCAAAATAGTGCTTAATGTACTAAGTTGTCATCGCTGCTTACAGGATTAAATTATATCTATCTAGCCGAGGGGTGTAAAAAGGTAGGGCCTTCGCCCATTTTCTCTACAAACGAAAATTTCTTAACAAAAGAAGGTAAGCAAAAAATATGTAATAAGCACGTGAACATTGTTGTTTTCATTGCATAAAGAAATTGTTGCAATACGAAAAGGTTTTTTTAGTAGCCCTTATAATACATATAGTGGTAACCAGTGGTTATTCAGAATTATAAGGGAAAAAGAAAATCAAAACAGTTGAATAACAAAAAATTGTTTGTTGGATTTTTAAAAGAACTCTTGAATGTTTGGGTTTGTTTATAATAAATCTCAAAAAGTTTATGGAAGTTATTATATAAAGGCAGAAATTACTCATGAGGTTTTTAAAAATTTGGTTGAAGTCTACTGATGAAATTTTCAGTTTTAATTAAAAAAAACGAATTACTATCTATATAGAAAACAAATGTGTACTAAAAAAAATTTTGTTTAAAAACGGGGCATGCAGCCGCCTTGAAAAAGAGTTCAAGCATATTCTGTTTCTTAAGTTTGACTTAAGATGTCAAAGTGAATTGTTTGTTGTTAATCGAGCGGTGAATACACTTTTTAATAAAAATACCAATATGCCGTGTGATAAATAAAGGGATTCTAGGGAAAAAAGCATTCGTGAGACTTGAAAAAACAGTCACTGCAGACAATAATTGCTGATAAATTTAAAAACTTTTAAAAAAGCACTAAAGGCACTGTCGAAAAATCAAAAAAGCACCACCTTAGTGCTCTTTCTCAGTTTGGCACTAAAATAAAAATTTTGCGTTTTGAGGCTTAAAACAACCAAAATAATGCTTAATGTACTAAGTTGTCATCGCTGCTTACACGATTAAATTTTATCTATCTAGACGAGGGGTGTAAAAAGGTAGGGCCTTCGCCCTTTTTCTCTACAAACAAAAATTTCTTAATAAAAGAAGGTAAGCAAAAAATATGTAGTAAGCACGTGAACATTGTTGTTGTCATTGCATAAAGATAAGTTAATATACGCTTTACATAAGTGAAGCATATAATTTTGTCATTCTGTTTGTAATTTCTTTAATATCCATTGGCGACCCCATAAGTTATATATTTTCTTGGTCATTATAAATAAAAAAGTCGATTTAGCAATGTCCGTCTGCCCGTATTATGGTTGAAATCCATTTTTTAAGCCCCCGATGTTGCATAAAACTATCAGAAATATCTGCGAGATAATTTTGAAATCCAGCAAAATCGCTCGATAACTGACCGAGATATAAGTCAAAAACTAAGACCTCCTTTGTTTACTCGTAGTTCTCTAAAATGCGTACATTAAATTACAAAATTGCGCTATTATCCAAAAACTGCTAAATAGCTTTTTTTTTTAGATTTTTAGCGACAAAGATTTAGTTTTAACGAGTTACACAATAAGTAATCGATAACCTAGGATGTCACTGCCCGGGATATCCGTCTTCTCATAGTACATATCGCGACGTGAGAACCAGAGGGTTCTATCTGGCTTTTTCAAAAATGTTCAGGAGAGCATTTTTAAAGTTCGGAGTTACTTTTATACCATTTAAATAATAAATATGAAAAAGAAAGCACAAGAAAACAAAAACTAGTTCAGTTATTTCTTGGAATATAAAATTTGTTTCATCAAAAGTTAAAATAAAACACAAGAAAAATTAACTTTTTTAATTACAGATTTCAGATAGAACCTTTTGGAACTCAAACTATAAACTTTTGAAATAATTATTCATATATAAATTTTTTTATGCGATTACAAAATGTTAAAATAAGAATTATTCATTTCCTTAATGCAATATAAAAAAACGTGAAAAAAAAGTTTAAAAAAAATACCAAAAATTATTATTCTTTAATGTGACCCTGCACATAGAACCTTTTGGTTCTTAAAAATTCAAATTTTTTTTCATAGAGTTTATCTAATTAAAAAGTGTTAAGTATTTTATAGTTATTAATAGTTATTTAGTTGTTATTTAACATTTTTAAACTTTAAGAAAAACTAACTCAATCAATTTATTATATTTTTGAAACACCATTGAAATTTATTGCAGATAGAACCTTTTGGAACTAAGTGCGTCCACTTTTTTTGCATATAGAACTAAATGGCTCTGTTATTATTACTTAAATTATAAGTGAAAATACAAAAAGGGTTTTATTAAAAGATAAAAGCCATTACAAAGAATAAATTCCAATGAAAAAACGCAAAAGTGAAAAAATGCCAGATAGAACCCTCTGGTTCTCACGTCGCGATATGTATAGACCGAGGCCAGTGTTAGTTTCTGCCGGCCTTTAACATTTCTCTCAAATTTTAAATAACCTACAACAACAGCTATGAAGAACCTACTTAATTCCCATGCGGCAATGCCATCAATATTATTAGTCCTTCATTTGTAATTATGTGCTGCTGCTAAATATATAAAAAAAGTTTCATTAAAAATAACAAAATCGGGTTAATTTTATTGAACAAGATTTTCAAACGAAAATTTAAGACGTATATGATCTGAAATTTAAAATAAAATTTAGAATATAATTCGTATATACATATTAGCTTATAAACATTGAATTTAAATAAAACGATGAAAAACGTTACCGTATGATCAAATAATGACTATACAATTTCGGCTGCGTGTTGTGTGCTCTGATTAAGTTATTTTTATTACGGAATATTCTTTATAAAAACGGTTTTTACTAATTTTTTTATTTTATTTTCATACAAAGTGTGAATACTGTTAATTTTTGGGATCATCATTGATATGTACATATATAAATCGAAAAAGGTATGTCCTGTTACTTTTACCACTTTGTACAATGTTTGGTTTTTTTTAAACCTACTAAACTTACACGCAGTGATGTCAACTTTTTAAAAGCAAAAAGCACATAGTCCACAAAAAAGGCACCAAAAAGCAATTAGAAAAGCGTAAAAAAAGCACTAAAAAATATACTTACACTATAAACGTGGAAAGGATTCCATGCATATGTGCATGGAACAGCCTAGGCTCCACTTGTTATATTACTGGTAGAATAAGAATCACTTTCTGAGTCGATTAAAGCATGCCAATCTGTCCGTCCATCGGACTGGTTGTTCATGTGTTTCTTAGAGCTAAAACTGCTTTAAATATCTCCACAAAATTTTGCATATCTTAGTAACCTTGTTTTAAACTGAATCCTATCCATTATTCGCCATGCGCCCCCCACAAGTCCTTCAGTTTTACAACAATTTCTAAATATAATTCGGGATTTGATCTAAATTTTTTCATTATTTGGAAATTGTTGCAATATGGAAAAGTTTTTTTTAGTAGCCCTTATAATACATATAGTAGTAACCAGTGGTTATTCAGATGTATAAGGGGAAAAGGAAATCAAAACAGTTGAATAAAAAAAATTATTTGTTGGGTTTTTAAAAGCACTCTTGAATGTTTGGGTTTGTTTATAATAATTCTCAAAAAGTTTATGGAAGTTATTATATAAAGGCAGAAATTACTCATGCGGTTTTTTTAAAATTTGGTTGAAGTTTACTGATGATTTGGTGTAAGAACCAATGAAATTTTCAGTTATAATTAAAAATACGAATTTATATCTATAAATAAAACAAATTTGTACCTAAGGAAAATTTTGGTTAAAAACGGGACATGCAGCCGCTTTGAAAAAGAGTTCAGCATATTCTATTTCTAAAGTTTGACTAAAGATGTTAAAGTGAATTGTTAATCAAGCGGTAAATACACCTTTTAATAAAAATACCAATATGCCGTGAGATAAGTAAAGGGTTTCTAGGGAAAAAACCATTCGTGAGACTTGAAAAAACAGTCACTGCAGACAATAATTGATGATAAATTTTAAAACTTTTAAAAAGCACTAAAAGCACTGTCGAAAAATCAAGAAAATCACCAGTTTAGTGCTCTTTCTCAGTTTGGCACTAAAAATAAAAATTTGGTGTTTTGAGGCATTAAAAACAACCAATAATAGTGCTTAATGTACTAAGTTGTCATCGCTGCTTACACGATTAAATTTTATCCATCTAGACGAGGGGTGTAAAAAGGTATGACATTCGCCCTTTTTCTCTACAAACAAAAACTTCTTAACAAAAGAAGGTAAACAAAGAATAAATGTAGTTAGCACGTGAACATTGTTGTTTTAATTGCATAAAGATAAGTTATTATACGCTTTACATAAGTGAAGCATATAATTTTGTCATTCTGTTTGTAATTTCTTTAATATCCATCGGCGACCCTATAAGTTACATATTTTCTTAGTCATTATAAATAGAAAAGTCGATTTAGCGATGTCCGTCTGCCCGTATTATGGTTGAAATCAATTTTTTTAAGCCCCCGATGTCGCATAAAACTATAAGAAATATCTGCGAAAAAATTTTTAAGTCCAGCAAAATCGCCCGATAACTGACCGAGATATAAGCGAAAAACTAAGGCTTCCTCTGTTTACTCGTAGTTCTCTAAAATGGGTACATTTAATTACAAAATTGCGCTTTTAGCCAAAAACTGCTAAATAGCTTTTTTTAAATTTTTAGCCACAAAGATTTAGTTTTAACGAGTTACATAATAAGTAATCGATTACCTAGGGATGTCACTGCCCGGGAGATCCGTCTTCTCATAGTATATATGTATAGACCGAGGCTAGTGTTGGTTACTGTCGGCCTTTAACATTTCTCTCGAATATGGTGATGTGTGCTGTGGCCAGGGGGAGAAAAAGAATTAAAAGTCCAACCCCCCCAACTCCAAACTATACATTACTTTCAAAAAAAATTTTAAATAACCTATAACAATAGCTATGAAGAACCTACCTAATGTCTATGCGGCAATGCCATCAATATTATTAGTTCTTAATTTGTAATTATGTGCTGCTGCTTAATATATAAAAAAAGTTTCATTAGAAATCACAAAATCGGGTTAGTTTTATTGAACAACGAAAATAGTTGAATAACAAGAAATTGTTTGTTGGATTTTTAAAAGAACTCTTGAATGTTATGGTTTGTTTATAATAATTCTCAAAAAGTTTATGGAAGTTATTATATAAAGGCAGAAATTACTGATGCGGTTTTTTAAAAATTTGGTTAAAAAAAAAGACGAATTACTATCTAGATATAAAACAAATGTGTACTGAAAAAATTTTGTTTTAAACGGGCCATGCAGCCGCTTTGAAAAAGAGTTCAAACATATTCTGTTTCTTAAGTTTGACTTAGATTTTAAAGTGAATTGTTTGTTAATCGAGCGGTGAATACACTTTTTAATAAAAATACCAATATGCCGTGAGATAAATAAAGGGTTTCTAGGGAAAAAACCATTCATGAGACTTGAAAAAACAGTCACTGCAGACAATAATTGCTGATAAATTTTAAAACTTTTAAAAAGCACTAAAGGCACAATCGAAAAATAAAAAAAGGACCAGCTTAGTGCTCTTTCTCAGTTTGGCACTAAAAATAAAAATTTAGCGTTTTGAGGCTTAAAACAACCAAAATAATGCTTAATGTACTAAGTTGTCATCGCTGCTTACACGATTAAATTTTATCTATCTAGACGAGGGGTGTAAAAAGGTAGGGCCTTCGCCCTTTTTCTCTACAAACAAAAACTTCTTAACAAAAGAAGGTAAACAAAGAATAAATGTAGTTAGCACGTGGACATTGTTGTTTTAATTGGATAAAGATAAGTTATTATACGCTTTACATTAGTGAAGCATATACGTATTTCATTCAGTTTGTAATTTCTTTAATTTCCATCGGCGACCCCATTAGTTATATATTTTCTTGGTCATTATAAATAGGAAAGTCGATTTAGCGATGTCCGTCTGCCCGTATTATGGTTGAAATCAATTTTTTAAGCCCCCGATGTCGCATAAAACTATCAGAAATATCTGCGAGAAAACTTTGAAGTCCAAAAAAATCGCCTCTGTTTACTCGTAGTTCTCTAAAATGCGTACATTAAATTACAAAATTGCGCTTTTAGCCAAAAACTGCTAAAGAGCTTTTTTTAGATTTTTACGCGACAAAGATTTAGTTTTAACGAGTTACAGAATAAGTAATCGATAACTTAGGATGTCACTGCCCGGCAGATCCGTCTTCTCATAGTACATATGTATAGACCGAGGCCAGTGTTAGTTTCTGTCGGCCTTTAACATTTCTCTCGAATACGATGATGTCTGCTTTGGTTAGGGGGAGAAAAAGAATTAAAAGTCCAACCCCCAACTCCAAACTTATAATACTTTCTGAAAAGAATATAAAATAACCTACAACAACAGCTATTAAGAACCTAATTAATGTTCATGCGGCAATGCCATCAATATTATTAGTCCTTAACTTGTAATTATGTGCTACTGCTAAATATATAAAAAAAGTTTCATTAAAAATAACAAAATCGGGTTAATTTTATTGAACAAGATTTTCAAACGAAAATTTAGGACGTATATGATCTGAAATTTAAAAAAAAAATTAGAATATAGTTGGTATATACATTTTAGCTTATACACATTGAATTTAAATAAAATGATGAAAAACGTTACCGTATGATCAAATATTGACTATACAATTTTGGCTGCACGTTGTGTGTTCTGATTAAGTTAATCGTTTTACGGAATATTCTTTATAAAAAACGGTTTTTACTTATTTTTTTTTATTCTATTTTCAGATAAAATGTGACTACTGTTAATTTTTGAGATCATCATTGATATGTATATAAACTGAAAAAGGTATGTCTTATTACTTTTACAATAAAGACTTGCAAAGTTATATCTTTAACCACCAGTTTGTGTGTTTTTCAGCTTTTAGTGTGTATTGATAAGTAGCTTTGTGTTTTTGTTATAAGTGTGTAATGGTGTTTTCTCTAATTAAATATGGTGTGGTTTGGTAAAATATGAGCAAGAATAACAAATTTGTTGTTCTGTTTCGTTGAAACAGATATATACAAATAATGATGTTTAACTGTAAGTACTTTTGATGTGTTTTCTTATTCTTACTACATGAGCCAGTTTTTCTATTTTTTAAATTTTATTTAAATAAATTAAACAGATTAAAACTGCATCGTAACTATATATATTATAGTCAAAATTAAAATTTAAATTATTAAAAAATACAAAATAAATATATATTATTTTATCTTAATTTTTGAGCTTGAGATAAAAAAATGTTTTTTTTTTTAATTTATTTTATTCATTTTTAAACACTATAGCTACAATAAACTTTAAAAATCAAATTTTTGTTTTATTCACAACCTTTTATATAAACGATCTTGTGTATTTGTTATACCAACAGTTATAAGAAAACATGCATGATATTGTTGTTATTCAGCACAAAAAAAAAAACAAATACATTCCACACTCAATGCAAAACCATAAACAACAATATTTGTTTATAAGAATAGAGAGAGTGCGCAATAGCAAAACCATACAATATCACTTAAACTTATTCACACACTTACACCAAAAAGAACTGGTATGTACATGGATGTACAAGGTATATCTGCTTTTGCAATACTTTGTGTTATATTTTTGCAGGTCTTTATTTTACAACTTTGTACAATGTTTGGTTTTTTTTTAAACCTACTAAACTTACACGCAGTGATGCCAACTTTTTGAAAGCAAAAAGCATATCTTCCACAAAAAAGGCACCAAAAAGCAATTAGAAAATCGTAAAAAAGCACTAAAAACTATACTTACACTATAAACGTGGAAAAGATTCCATGCATATGTGCAGATGTTTGTATCGCCCTAAAGGAATAGCCTAGGCCCCACTTGTTATATTACCGGTAGACGAAGAATCACTTTCTGAGTCGATTAAAGCATGCCAATCTGTTCGTCCATCCGACTTGTTGTTCATGTGTTTCTTAGTGCTAAAACTTCTTTTAATATTTCCACAAAATTTTGCATATCTTAATAACCTTGTTTTAAACTGAATCTTATCCAATATACACCGTGCGCCCCCACATGTCCTTCAGTTTTACAACAATTTCTAAATATAATTCAGGATTTGATCTAAATTTTTTCAATATTTAGAAATTGTTGCAATACGAAAAGGTTTTTTTTAGTAGCCCTTATAATACATATAGTGGTAACCAGTGGTTATTCAGAATTATAAGGGAAAAAGAAAATCAAAACAGTTGAATAACAAAAAATTGTTTGTTGGATTTTTAAAAGAACTCTTGAATGTATGGGTTTGTTTATAATAATTCTCAAAAAGTTTATGGAAGTTATTATATAAAGGTAGAAATTACTCATGCGGTTTTTAAATACTTGGTTAAAGTCTACTGATGAAATTTTCAGTTTAAATTAAAAAAACGAATTACTATCTATATAGAAAACAAATGTGTACTAATAAAAATTTTCAGTTTTAATTAAAAGAACGAATTACTATCTATATAGAAAACAAATGTGTACTAAAAAAAATTTTGTTTAGGTCATGCAGCCGCCTTGAAAAAAAGTTCAAGCATATTCTGTTTCTTAAGTTTGACTTAAGATGTCAAAGTGAATTGTTTGTTAATCGAGCGGTGAATACACTTTTTAATAAAAATACCAATATGCCGTGAGATAAATAAAGGGTTTCTAGGGAAAAAAAACATTCGTGAGACTTGAAAAAACAGTCACTGCAGACAATAATTGCTGATAAATTTAAAAACTTTTAAAAAGAACTAAAGGCACTGTCGAAAAATCAAAAAAGCACCACCTTAGTGCTCTTTCTCAGTTTGGCACTAAAATAAAAATTTGGCGTTTTGAGGCATTAAAACAACCAAAATAGTGCTTAATGTACTAAGTTGTCATCGCTGCTTACAGGATTAAATTATATCTATCTAGCCGAGGGGTGTAAAAAGGTAGGGCCTTCGCCCATTTTCTCTACAAACGAAAATTTCTTAACAAAAGAAGGTAAGCAAAAAATATGTAATAAGCACGTGAACATTGTTGTTTTCATTGCATAAAGAAATTGTTGCAATACGAAAAGGTTTTTTTAGTAGCCCTTATAATACATATAGTGGTAACCAGTGGTTATTCAGAATTATAAGGGAAAAAGAAAATCAAAACAGTTGAATAACAAAAAATTGTTTGTTGGATTTTTAAAAGAACTCTTGAATGTTTGGGTTTGTTTATAATAAATCTCAAAAAGTTTATGGAAGTTATTATATAAAGGCAGAAATTACTCATGAGGTTTTTAAAAATTTGGTTGAAGTCTACTGATAAAATTTTCAGTTTTAATTAAAAAAACGAAGAATTACTATCTATATAGAAAACAAATGTGTACTAAAAAAAAATTTTGTTTAAAAACGGGTCATGCAGCCGCCTTGAAAAAGAGTTCAAGCATATTCTGTTTCTTAAGTTTGACTTAAGATGTCAAAGTGAATTGTTTGTTAATCGAGCGGTGAATACACTTTTTAATAAAAATACCAATATGCCGTGAGATAAATAAAGGGATTCTAGGGAAAAAAGCATTCGTGAGACTTGAAAAAACAGTCACTGCAGACAATAATTGCTGATAAATTTAAAAACTTTTAAAAAGAACTAAAGGCACTGTCGAAAAATCAAAAAAGCACCATTCCTTAGTGCTCTTTCTCAGTTTGGCACTAAAATAAAAATTTGGCGTTTTGAGGCATTAAAACAACCAAAATAGTGCTTAATGCACTAAGTTGTCATCGCTGCTTACACGATTAAATTATATCTATCTAGCCGAGGGGTGTGAAAAGGTAGGTCGCCCTTTTTCTTTACAAACGAAAATTTCTTAACAAAAGAAGGTAATATAAATAGAAAAGTCGATTTAGAAATGTCCGTCTGCCCGTATTATGGTTGAAATCAATTTTTTAAGCCCCCGATGTTGCATAAAACTATCAGAAATATCTGCGAGAAAATTTTGAAATCCAGCAAAATCGCCCGATAACTGACCGAAATATAAGTCAAAAACTAAGACCTCCTCTGTTTACTCGTAGTTCTCTAAAATGCGTACATTAAATTACAAAATTTCGCTATTATCCAAAACTGCTAAATAGCTTTTTTTAGATTTTTAGCGAGTTACAGAATAAGTAATCGATAACCTAGGATGTCACTGCCCGGGAGATCCGTCTTCTCATAGTACATATGTATAGACCGAGGCCAGTGTTAGTTTCTGTCGGCCTTTAACATTTCTCTCGAATACGGTGATGTCTGCTGTGGTTAGGGGGAGAAAAAGAATTAAAAGTCCAACCCCAACTCCAAACTATGTATTACTTTCTAAAAAGAATATAAAATAACCTACAACAACAGCTATGAAGAACCTAATTAATGTCCATGCGGCAATGCCATCAATCTTATTAGTCCTTAACTTGTAATTATGTGCTGCTGCTAAATATATAAAAAAATAACAAAATCGGGTTAATTTTATTGAACAAGATTTTCAAACGAAAATTCAAGACCTATATGATCTGTAATTTAAAAAAAAAAATTAGAATATAATTCGTATATACATATTAGCTTATAAACATTGAATTTAAATAAAATGATGAAAAACGTTACCGTATGATCAAATAATGACTATACAATTTTGGCTGCACGTTGTGTGTTCTGATTAAGTTAATCGTATTACGGAATATTCTTTATAAAAAACGGTTTTTACTTATTTTTTTTTATTTTATTTTCAGATAAAATGTGACTACTGTTAATTTTTGAGATCATCATTGATATGAATATAAACTGAAAAAGGTATGTCTTGTTACTTTTACAACTTTGTACAATGTTTGGTTTTTTTAAACCTACTAAACTTTCACGCAGTGATGCCAACTTTTTGAAAGCAAAAAGCACATCGTCCACAAAAAAGGCCCAAAAAGCAATTAGAAAAGCGTATAAAAAGCACTAAAAACTATACTTACACTATAAACGTGGAAAGGATTCCATGCATATGTGCAGATGTTTGTATCGCCCTAAAGGAATAGCCTAGGCCCCACTTGTTATATTACCGGTTGACGAAGAATCACTTTCTGAGTCGATTAAAGCATGCCAATCTGTTTGTCCATCCGACTGGTTGTTCATGTGTTTCTTAGTGCTAAAATTGCTTTTAATATCTCCACAAAATTTTGCATATCTTAATAACCTGTTTTAAACTGAATCCCCACATGTCCTTCAGTTTCACAACAATTTCTAAATATAATTCAGGATTTGATCTAAATTTTTTCAATATTTGGAGATTGTTGCAATACGAAAACGTTTATTTAAGTAGCCCTTATAATACCAGTGGTTATTCAGATGGATAAGGGAAAAAGAAAATCGAAACAGTTTAATAACAAAAAATTGTTTGTTAGATTCTTAAAACAACTCTTAAATGTTTGGGTGTGTTTATAAAAATTTTCAAAAAGTTTAATTTTGAAAAAGCAGATTTTTCTACCGCTACTAGCCGAGTAGAATGCATTTTCGAAAGCAGCTACGCAATTCCATCATCAGTACTCTTTGAACGGTAGTAGCAAAGACTATAGACTATAAAGATGGTTCACTTGGAACAAATTTCATAAACAGAAATTTTGAGTTTGCAATGGGTGGTTACGGTAAAGGCAAAGGGAAAGGAAAAACACTCTCTTAATTTGAGAGAAGACTGAAAATAAAAAAAAAAAGATCACAAAAAATTGACGCCAAATTTTAAGAACAATAACAGCCAAAAAAAATATTAATGGTGCATGTACATACATACCAACATATACATATGGATGTATGTACATACATGCAATATAGACATTGTTTTCCATGTTTATTTTTTTTTTATTTTGCTGCTTTTTTGATTTTACGTTCATTCATACGTGCATATGTATGCCTCTTTGTATATTCACAAAAAAAAACACATTCTTTTAAGCAAATTGATGGTTTTGTTTAAAATTTGCCAAAGAAGTATTGTTCAAAAGCAGCTTATGTTCAAAAACAAACGCGGTAGCGAAAGTTGTTGACAATCTAGTTGTAGGGTACAAATACGTACATATTTTATTGCTGTAGAAATGAAATCATGTCGATTAGAGTTGAATTAAAATACCCTTTTTTTGATATGTATAGAGCTGGTCAAATAAAGCGCCTTCTAACATTTCTTACAAGTTTTAAATTATTAATTGCATACATAAAACCTCAAGTTATTTATTTTTTAAACTCTAATTTTTATAATTTTTTTTTGACAAAATAACTTTTGTCTTCAGTTTAAAAAAAATCATCAGTGTGACTGTTAAAATCATGTTTCCGGATCCAAATAGTGGCGCACATGAAACGTTTGGCATCAAACAATCAGAAATATCCCTGTGTCAATCGCTATCTAAGTCAGCTTATTCGGTCTTATGATCGAGATTTAGTCGAAACCCCAAATCCATTTTTAGGGCAAAATAATGTATATATCTCAATAAATGCAGCCACTCTTGCACAAAGCTAAGCACGGGTACCTTAAAGATAGGGACCTAAATAAGGCGAAATCATTTTTCAGATAGGAGCAGGGGAAGTTATATTTCCCCTTAAATTGCAATATTTAAAGCGCTAAATCTGAGAAACATAATAGCAATAGAATTAAAATGTTTTATAAAAAGTATTTTTACAATAATGAAAAAAAAATATTGGGAGCGGAGCAGGGAAAGGGGTAGTCCTCATACAAATTTACAGTTTTTGTAAAATTTTCGATACGCTATATCTAGAAAACTTCAAATGTTCTGCTTTTAATACAAAATATGCTGAAAACAGTTAAAACTCTCGACCTTATATCTTTTACATGGTATTTCTATTATACATAGTACAAACGTTAAAATTTTGTAAGGTTTTCTATTTCAAAAACTAGGACAGCTATCGACCTCAAACCCGGCACAAAAAACTTTTTTAATTACATTATTCGCAGTATGAAATAAATCAGCTAGATCAGATGGCTAGGTATATAAAAAGACCAATGTGAAGTGTTAATATATAAGATTCGGCACAGCAAAATATAGCGCCCTTGTTCTATTTATTTATTTGTTTATTTTTTTATTTTCATATTAAAAAGTGGTTTGTTTTGTCGTATAAAATATTTAATATTAAAAAAATAGTTCAAAAAAGGGAGAGTACATTATCTAGTATTCATTCCAATACACGCTTTATTTTTTTAATAAAAAATTGACATTTGTTATTTTAACGTTAAAAAATATTTTTTATCAGTTTATTTAAGTTTTAATAAAAAAAGTTTGTTTTTTAAAGAAAAATTTTCTAAAACTAAAATTTGTAAGGTTACATTTAAAATTACAATTTTTTTACTCAGAACTTGATGTTTGCACTGAAATAAACACAATGTGAGTTAAATAGCCACACCTGTCACAATAAAATTGCAAATATGTACCTGTACATATAAAAAAATAAAACGATCTGAAAACAAAAGATATTCTGCGCAAATAAAACAAACAAAAAATTTTAATTAAAAAAATTAGTTTTTCAATAAAAATCTTATCACAATAAAATTAAACCAATTCGTCTAATAAACTGTAATGAAAATTTAACAAAGTAATATTTTTTCTATACGAGTATAAATGTAGAATCGAAAATTTAAAACTAAAAACTTTAAATAAGTAAAATTATCCTTAAAGATTTTTTGTTTTTAAATTCAATAAATTCAATAAATCAAAGTACACGAACAATAATTATATTTAGGGCGGTATTTTACTACTCTCTACTTAAAGTAATGAGTTTAAAGTTTTCAGAAAAACTATTTCTTGCTTCAGTTATTTTCATTTTGATAATAATTTAATTTTTATTCGTTGCGAATCGACTTGGTTTCATTTATACAACAACAAAATACGTATTGTTGCCCTATAACTACGCATTGAAATTTATTCGCTACTATCACGTCTTTTTGCACAAAAACTGTATTGAAACATAACTTCTTTTGCCTTAATTCATATAAAAACAAACAAAAAGAATAACAATGTGTATATGTACACCGAAATGTATTAATGTTTGTATGGACGTGTACGATGTACTTATGTTTTTGCTTTTATTCAAGGCATATCGATACAAGGTGGCCGCAAATAAAATAAGGGAGTCGTTCTCTTTATTTTTTATATGGAGTTTGAAACTATAATTTAAATTATTTTTCAATTTTAGTATCAAGCTCCATATAAAAAAAATAAGGTTTAAAAGACGACTCTCTTATTTTTTTTTTTCGGCCACCTTGTATCGATATGCCTTAGTTTCAATTCTTAAAATTTGATGGCCATTTTTTTGCCTTTACTTTTCGTCTTCTCTTTTGCATCAGTTTTTGTATGTAAGTATATCGTCACAGAATATGCAAAATGCCTTAGCTTACATGTTAAAACTTTTACAGGAGAATAAACACAAAATTTTTTAATATAAGTTAACCAGAATTAACAAATTAATTTCTGCTGGAAAAAATAATTTTGCGAGATGATGTACATATTTTGACTTCACGGACTAAACTTAATAAAAAAAGTAAATTTTATATGTTATTTTAGATTAGGCGTTTCGCATTTTCTGTGACAATACATTCTTTGGCAATATTTACACACGTACATACACCTACAAATTGTTTTGCTGAGAGCTTATTTTCTTTTTGTTATTTCTATTGCCATTTTTATTAACTCTCTCTCTCTCTATTTTGATAAATCCACATGATAAATCCACATCAATTTAGCAGTCATAAAACAGTGTATGGAAGTGCAATATCTTTATAAATATATAGTCTTTGGTAGTAGTGTATTTGGTTGTAAACATCACCTATTAAACTTACACGTAACAGAGAAAGGGATACGGCATGACTGTTTTTCTTTCGTTTTTACTTTGTAAGTTAGCACAAAGTTTACTCTTCATATACACTATGCTTTTTTCTATTAAAAGTCTCTTCGGCAACACTTGACTAACGGTTGAGCATCATCCATCTCTCAGATGGAATGAAACGCTTTTTATTCTTGTATAAATTATAACTTTTGAAGTTATTTTGTTTAAAAAAAACAAATTTTTATTTCATTTTAAATTAAAAACCACTTTATTGATTCATGCTTAAATTAGAACTGAACTTAAGAATTTTATTTTAATTATACGATAACTTAAACAGAATACTAATTTGTATGGTAAGCAATAACTTAACCCAAATATTAATTTGCATGGTAATCAAAATGACGCTTTGGTTATTTTGCAATATTGATTACTTGGAAGTTTATTTAACTGTCTGCATTTATGTCAGAAATTTAATTATTGTGAAACAGTTTGTAATAAGGGCATTTAACGTTTCTTGCGTTAACTCCTCCCCTTTTAATTTTGAACGTCCCGGTCGATCAAAAATATGGAATATTGGAGATTCTTGTTATGCTGGGTTTTTCAGGTTTTCTGGTATCCGATAATTCTGGCATGGATGTATGTATCGATGGGATTGCTTCTAGCGTTGTTGGAATAATGATTGTTTTATCGCTTTTTTTTAGTATCTTTGTCTTGGCTACCAGAATGACCATGAATATTATCGATATTAGAGAGAGGCTTAGGTTGACTGTAAATCCTTTTTTGTTTTTTTCATCCAGCAGATCAATTATTTCGGTGTTATTTGCTCGTAATTCTTTCACCATTTCTAATGATAGAGTTCTTCTATATTCTGGTGCAGATACTTAGTTTGTAAGATAGCCTGTAATGGTTGCAATCTTGTTGTTTCGAAAAAATCGTAAGTTCTATTGGCTATTGTCACAGATGTATTGAAGAACTGTACCACATAGGTTCCGGTAAGATTTTGCGATGAAAATGTTCCATTGAATTGGTTCAGAAGAATTGTTGCTGGTGCAATTTCTTTTAGGGTGGGAATGCCTCGATTGTCTATTAAGCTGCATTTTGCCACTTTTAATCAAGTTTGCTAGACACATATCGCTTTCAATATAGTCCAAATTATTTCTATTGCATATTGTAATATTATTATAACCTTTGCATTCATTTTTTATACCATACATTACATTATCGCATATGAGGATGTCCTGATATTTTAGTTTGTTCACATATTTTCCTAACTTAATGGGTCTTAATTTAAATGTACCAGTCTGTAATTTTGCCAGTCCGGAGTTCCATGCTACTATTTGTGAATTAGAATAGTCCAAAATTTTTACGTCGGCCGAAACCAGTGTAAGAAATGTCCTGGAAATTAGAGTTTTTCTTCTTTAGTTTTTGATATTATTTTTGTGTACTATTTTTCCTGATTTAGTTACGACTGTAGTGTTCCTATTTTTTTCGACTATTTCTTTTCTATACGTTTTACTAAGTTTCGTTCCTAATCTTTTATTTTCTTTTACATAAATGGTTTCCCCTGAATCATAAGTTTTGGGTATGGTTTTTTTCTCGTTATGGTAATTCATGTCTTCTACCTGCTTCTGCTGAAGTCTCCTGATTATATCTAATTAAACTTTATTTCTTGCGGATTGGTACTTACTCTACCTAAAAAAATGTTTCTATTGGTTTTTTCTTTATCGTTGAGTGTATGGAATTATTATATTCATAGACAGCCCTATGCAATAATTCTACAAATGTTCTGTGTGAGTTTTCGGCTTTTAGACAATGCATTAACTCCGCGATCGTGGAATGAAACCTTTCTATCTGTCCATTCACACTATTGCTATATGGTGGGATCTTAAATACCTTTATGTTATAGTATTTTCTAACATAAAAACTATAGCTGTGGAGTTGAAGGATTTTTCGTTATCCATAACGATTGTTTCTGGTATACCAAAGGAGAGTATAAGTTCACTTAGTTGTTCTTTAACATCCTCGATTGCTTGGGACCTTAGCATTCTTATTGCGCAAATTGTGAAAATTTATCTATAGCAGTTAATATTGTTTTTCTTTCTGTAATGAAAATGTCTATGTGTATGATCTGACCAGGATATGATGGTATTGGTTTCTCTTGTAGCGTGATTTAATTAGGGTCCCTATCGTATTTATTTTCACTACACTACATAATTTAGTGATATTTTTTATCTTAGAATGCATTTGGAGAAAATATAATTTTGTTATAAGTTGTGTTTTATTTTCTATACTATTTCTGTGTGTATTATGTTCTTTTATTTTTTCACTTTCCTGTTCTTCTTCGTTTTTTAGGTCTGTTACCATAGTTCGAGTATATTTTGCTTTATATTGGGTAAAATTATCTCTATAAATCTCTTGCAATTTTCCCAAGATGTCGTCAGAAGTTTTTATGCAATTTGTCACGGAAGGATTCAAGTATTTTTTTAGGAGTTGAATGAGAGAATCTCCTGTAATGTTGGGTTCATTAATGGTATGCCTATGGTAAGTGGGGAATACAATCTCAAAACTGTAGGTTGATTATGTTTCTTCGTTAGAAATTATTATTTGATTTTTAAAAGCGTTGATTGGTGCGTCTGTAAATTGTATAAGTTGATGAGATGAGCTTCCGTCGCTATGCTGAGTGGCAGTTAATGCATTTATTTGAGAGCCCTCCTGCGGAGGTCTTGATAAAGCGTCGGCGACAACATTTGTACTACTTGGCTTATACTGCAACTCATAATTATAATCCTCGAGAAATGCTTTCCATCTTTTCAGTTTGAAGTTTGAATTTTTACAACTTAAGACATATGTGAGTGAAAGGTGATCGGTATAAATCTTCAATTTTGGAGACCCATATAAATAGTTTCGAAGCGACTTTAGTGACCATACGATTGCGAGCATTTCCTTTTCATTGGTAGCATAATGCTCCTCTGCTCTGTTAAGAGTTCTAGAAAGAAATACAATTGGTCTATTGTCCTGAGATAGGACGGCTCCGAGAGCATAATTTGAGGCATCTGTTGTTAAAAAAAAATTCTTTGTTGAAGTTGGGTGTGCCAGCATTACATCTTTGGAAGCTAATGCCTTTCTCAGTCTATTAAAGGCATCTATAGCGTCCTGACTCAGTTCTATTGGTATCTTTTTGGAGTTGTGCCTAGACGAACGTCCTGCCTCCCCTCTCAAAAGCATTGTCAGGGGCTTAGAAATTTTGGCGTAGTCCCTGATAAAGCGCCTATAGTAATTTGAAATTCCCAGGAATGATCTTAACTCCTTGAGTTTTTTGGGTCTTGGAAAGTTTAAAATTGCTTCCACTTTTTTTGGGTTAGTTTTTATTCCTTTGTTTGAGATTATAAAGCCTAAAAATTCTACTTCTTCCCTCAAAATCCAATTGGACTTTCATGTTAGCACGCTCTAAGGCCTTAAGTATAGTATCTAAATTTTCATAGTGTTTTCTTTCATTCTCCGCGAATATAATTATGTCATCCATATAGACGAAGCATATTTTTCCAATATACTTCCTTAAAATATCATCTAAGGTACGTTGGAATATGGATGGTGCGTTTTTCAGTACGAACGGGAGTCGCGCAAACTCGTATTTGCCGTTATTTACTGAAAACGCTCTTTTTTGCCTAAATGTCTCTTTGAGTGGTATTTGGTGGAAACCACTTTTAAGGTCTAAGACCGAGAAGAACTTATTCTGACCAAGTTGCGGGAGTACGTCATTTATTTCCGGAATTGGGTATCGGTCCGGTGTTGTTTGTACATTTAGTTTTCTGTATTCAATTACTATCCTAAATTTCTTTTGTCCAGATGCGTCGGCTTTTTTGGAACTATCCAAATAAGGGAATTGTAGGGCGATTTAGAAGGCCGAATAATCCCTTGTCGCAAGAGCTCCTGTATTTGTGTTTCTACCTCTTCTTTTAAATGCATAGGGTAGGGGTAATAACGAGAATATATCGGTTCATCTGTTTTTGTATGAATTTCGGCCACTACAGCCAAGTATATGTTAAGCTGTAATCTGGTTCACTAAAAAGTGATCTGTTTCCTAAAATTATTCCTTGTAAGTTGTCCTTCTGTTCTTTAGTCAAGTGTTCTGTTCTAATGTCTATATTGTTCACTGAATGAGCGGTTTTTAGTTTTATTCTTACTTTTAATTTACCGTTAATTATCATATAATTTCCTGCTGAATAAATTACTGCCGACAGTTCTTTAAGGCTGTCGTTTCCTAAAATGCCATGAAAAGAATTAAGTGTTGGTAATAAGAAGAACTTTATTTTTTTGTATGATCGTCGAATAGAGTTATAAAAGTATGTTCAGTAATTTTAGTATGTCCGCCTACCGAGTTGGCGAAAAATGATTCTTGATTTGGTAAAGGATTTTGCACTAGACTTGGCTGATTATAGTTCTTGTTTGATCCAGTGACAATTAAAAAATTTAAAATCTGTCCGGTTTTCGTCCTGCATTTAATATAAGGCAAGGACGAGTTCGTTAGTCTAAAAAATGGATGTCAACAAAATCGTTACCTTCTAATTCGTTTTGCAAGTATTCATCTAATGTTGGTAGTTCTTCCTGATTTTCGTAATTGAGTAACTGCTGTTCGTAATACTGTCCGTCTAAGTCCTCATTTTGCTGAGTTTCTGTACGGAAATTTCTCTGGATTTTTGGAGGAAGTCTTCTTTGATCAGATTGTTGTACATTTGGTCTTTTTTCAAAAAATCTATTATTTTGGGCAGGCCTATTCATATAATTAATGGCCCTGGTTCTAATTGGCTGGGTTATGTCCATTGGTTCAGATCTTGGTTGAGGTTTAGATTTGGTTGGTCTTGGTGGAGGAACATTTGGGTTTATGTAGCCTTGAGGGTGCATTTGATTGGAATTGGTTCTATGGAAGATCGGAGCGGATACATAGAAGGGTCTTTGGTTAGAGTAAGGTTGTGGCATGTGCGCCAACTGCGGAATAAATTCTTGTTGGTAATTATTATAATTACTATGGTTGTTATGCTTATTATTGGAAGGCTTTGGATGGTTATGTGAGTTCGCAAATTGCGTTCTCACAAACTGATTTTCCATCTTTAAGCACAGATGAAGTGCCTGTGGCAGGTCCTTCGTTTCCTTTATACCTAGATGTAAGGACATATTCCTCTAAGGCCTCTAATGAAGGTATCTAAGGCTTTATCTTGATACGTCTGTGTCAGTAATTCGAGTGCCTCTCTTCCTATATCCATGCAGGATATTTTATTCATTATCAAGGAAAGGTGAGAGTATACCTGCTGGTAGAATTCCTGAATCTTATTGTTACCTTGTACAAGAGTACTCATTTGGTACTCCAATGTCGTAAGGTCTCTTTTGTCTGCGTAATGTAACGCAAGACATGTGGTAATGCTTTCCCAGTTTAGGGGCGTATTATACGATTCTAGCGCAGCATCTGCGCTACCCACAATCTTGTTCCTGATAGTGGTTAAAATGGCGTAATATTTGGGTGTTCCCTTCACGCTTTCATAAATTGTAAATATCCTGTCTACGCTCTTTTTCCAAAAGCTAAACGCAGAAGGGTTTCCGGAGAACTCCCTAAAGCTCGTCAGGTACTTTGTCCAAGTCGGTCAAATTGTTCCTGAATCTTTCTTCTATCACTTGGTCTTCACCACCTATATTCATATTTGGATCTAAAAATCGTCTGAATGCAAGTTCGCACTGATGTGCGCAGATTCTAGCTATTCTATCGTCCTCATTTTCCCTATTTCCCTCAACTATGGGTACCGCGTTTAGAAGGTTTGCGTTGTTAAGGACTGCAGGCCTGATCAAATAGCTCGGGTTGGACATGATTCTTTAAAAAGTAAATCTTTGTTTCTATTGAAAATTTTCTCTTTTCACACTTGTTTTATTTATTATAGTTATATATTTCTTTTTTTTTTTTACTGTTGTTCTCTACTGATCGCAATAGTAATTCTCATCAATAACGTTAATTTTCTAATAAGGTAAAATAATTTTTTTGTAGGATTTTCTGATTAATTTACCTATAATATTTCGAATAATTGTTTTATGTTTAATTTTCGAAATAAAATTTTTGTTAAAAGTGTTTTATTAACGTATTTCTCGAAATAAATATTTATCGCTTTAGGAGTCTTAAATAATTCACTGTCTTTAAAACTTAAATATTTTGATTAATAAATTTTTATTGCATTGAGAGCTTTAAGCAATTCACTTTTAAATTTTCTAATTCATTCACATTGAAAATATTCTATGCCATCAAAATAAAATCCTAAGGATGATAACTGGTGCTCCTTGGTACATTAGAAACAGCAACATCCACAAAGATCTGCAAGTTCCACTAGTTAAATGCAAAATTTTTAATTATGTGGACAAGTATTTAAACAAGCTGGAAACCTATTTAAATCCGCTGGCTCGAAACATTTTGCAACATATTGGACACACTCGTCTGAAAAGAACGGATACTATTGCACTTAGATGAAACTACTGAATTAATTAATTTTATTATGAGAACTTGGATTTTAGTCTGGCACTGGCTGGTCTAATAAAAATAAAATAGGTTTAATATTTGAATACTTATTGTTAGTTCGCCAAAGGCGAAGATTCAATAATAAAAATATAAAAAAAGGGTACTCAAGAAGATCTTACTCTTTTATTTCTGCTGAAGTGGAAGTTTCAGCTATAGCAGTTTGAGGAGGTAAACATTTTTTTGACAGCGACTAAATCATTATACTCTGGAAAAATCCTAGAATTATTTTCATTATTATTATTTCTACAATTTCTTATACTGGTTTTTAGTTTACTTTAAATCCAAAAATAGCGCTAATGCTTCTTCTGGAGTAAATTTCTTGTCTTCATTTGGTGTAGGAATATTTTTCAAAATTCTCTTTGTGCGCCTTGGAATTGCTGCTATTACTTTTTCAATTATCTCAATTTTTTTTTCTTTTATTTTGTGTTGGTTGTATTTGATGCAAAAATGCAATTGGTTTTGCTGGTTGACCCTGTTTTCCACATTCATTGGCATTTGTAGAAAAAATTTCGAAAACTAGTTCCTTTGACAACCTTCATGGTGAAGTTCGTACACCTTTTTCTTGTTATAAGAGCATTCAACGTACCGTTTTTTCAATACCTTTGCAAATTTTTAAATTTTTTGTGTGTGTAGTTCAAATTCATCTGTATTGCATATTTTAAAAAAATTTATTACTTAGTATGTATATGCAATTCCACAAGAAATATCAGCGAGTTCTCTATAAGTGCCATTGTTCAAATTGTAATGAATAGCAATTAAAAAGGCATTACCTGAATTAATCTTACTCAACAAAAAAGAAAAAAAAAACAGCTAGAGAGGCAGCGTTTACGTTGAAAATTTTTAAAAAGGGGCAAAGGGCATTTAAAAAAAATTTCAAAAGAAGATTTCTGAGAAAAAAGGGTCAAAATGCTACTTTAGTCACAAAACAGTAACGCTGTAGACAGGTAGCATCACTATCACATGCGCACATACGAAGGGTGGGAAAACCACAACAGAAACAAATGACATCCACACATTGTTTTTCTAGGAATTTTCATATCAATTTTTAATGGCTTACATAACATATCACGCACAAGATAATTCATACCCTATTTGATGACATTGTCATAGAAAACAACAAATATTTGCAGGGCGTTTATGATTTTGTTTATTGTTTTAATAACTTATAAATTACATGCTCACAAAAGTATTTTGCTTACTAAGAAGTATAATTTTTGGTTAATTGCGGTGCCCTTTCTGATTTTGTACTTCTACCTGTAAGAACACTTGTTACATACAAGTTTTGTGTTTTTAGGTAGGCAGGTAAGACCAGGGATGTATACCAGGTGGTTCATCACTCCACTCGGAGACAATATGTTGTCCTTTGTGCTACCTTTGCAAATAAAGAAAAGAAAAAATGAAGATTAGAAAAAGGCAGGAAATGCAACAGAGCAAAAAATAATAAAGAAGGAGTAAAGAAGTGCAAAGGTTCAAGAACGAACAGTGCTAGGTACCGCTCGTTAGCCATTTAAGGCCCTAAGTTGCTCTCTTAATCTCGTAAAGGTCCCAGTCCGATAGAGTCGATAAGTGGTCCACGAAGTATTAGCCAAAGTCTTGGCGCCGTCTCCTGACAAGCGTTGGACATTGGCAGAGTAGGTGTTCCATCGTCTCGAATGGAACTACATATTCTCCTTTAAGTGATATCGTTTATAAAGAAAACCAAATTACACAACATAACTAATTTGTTTTTTATTTTGTGCATGTAAGCCCTAATCGAAAATAATGCAGATACTGATTATAAGCAAATATAAGTTTTCCCAAGTAAAATAATATGTACTGCGTGTCTGGTGGAAAATTTATAATTTTAAATACGATTATTTCAAAAATTAATAAGCGGTGACGCCTTTGGCATTATCGATTGTTGGGAGTCGTCAGTCACGATGACGAGTAAGCATCAAACGTTCGCTCTTTTAAGAGTAATGATTCCTACGTAGCTGCTCTACGACAATTTTACCTGAATACATGATTGACCGAGTGTAAATTTATCTCGTTAGTCGGTGCAGAGATTCAGTGCAACTGATTCAGCTTTGAATATCCCACTGCCAGGGCCCAGTCGATTTTCATGGACTCCCGAAAACATTGAACTTGTTGAAAGCAGTCAATACGGAAAAGAGCAACCCAACTGGGATTTCCAAGAGCGATAATTCATGAAATTTTAAAAAAGGCTATTAAGTTCCATCTTTTTAAAATTAA
Organism: Melanophora roralis; assembly: GCA_963583895.1. Taxonomy (NCBI): domain Eukaryota; kingdom Metazoa; phylum Arthropoda; class Insecta; order Diptera; family Rhinophoridae; genus Melanophora; species Melanophora roralis. Next base: position 69,518,090 of record OY757190.1, on the reverse strand, counting down.
AATCGTTCTAGAACTGAAAGTGACTTGATATACGCAAAAATTTTTGTGAAACGATTTTTGAGCGCTCTCCCATTTTAAGGAGCAGCGACGAGGCTAATTTTTATTAAACGGTCACGTCAAAAAGCAAAATTGCCGTTACTGGTTTTAAAGAACCTGCAACCCTCGGTTAAAACATCAACAACCACTGCATTGCCCCAGGGTAACTGGTTGGTGTGCCTAATCCGCGTGTAAGATAATTGGACCATTTTTTAAAAAAATTTCTCGAGGCCAGGCGACGACTATCGACGCATGATTACGGAATTCTTTTTGCCGAATCTGCGAGTCATTCATCGTACTATTCACACACGTGGTTTTAACAGCATGGGGCGACTGCACACACAACCGGAGTTTCAACGAATTTGCTTCGAGAAAATTTCGCCCAAAAACGGATCAGTCGTTTTGGGGACTTCCCAACGCCACCCGAGGTCGCCCGATCTAACTCCCATGCGTTTTTTTATAAGGGTTGCCTCAAAGAGAGAGTGGCCTTAAAGGAAAATATTCGCCGAGAAATCAGCTCAATTGAACCAAGTTTACTACAGCGTGTGACGCAGAATACACGGCTCCGTTGTGAACAGTGTGTTTAACTCATCGGATAACATCTGGATGACATCCTTTTTAAAAAACAAAATCCGCATTTCCATTCCTTCGCTCAATGCTCTTAATAAAACTTTGTGTAAATTATTAAGATTTTTTTAAAGTTCGAAAACAAATCTGCCACCAGACACCCTGTATGTGTTTAATTTTTGTGATAAAATTAATTGGTCCGTGTTTATTAATTTATGTTGATTTTTATTATCCAATTACTAAAAAACGTACTTCTATTTAACTATTTTTTTTAATGTGTTAATGTGTTGTTTTCTTCATATAACACTCTAGTATTTCCGCTCTTGTCTGTGGGTTTTTAACACCCGCACAAATAATGGAAAAGATAGTCAATAGCTAACAGCCCTAGCTTGGAAAACATACCCATTTAAAGCATATATATATGTGTTTTAGCAATGACGTTTCAAACAATCCTAAATTTTTTTTGTATATTATTTTTGTAATTACCAAATGGTGTAGCCCGAAATTCTAGAAAATGGGAATTGAACTACATATTCTTTGTAATGATGAAATTAATTGGTCCGTGTTTATGAATTTCAATTGATTTCACTCCAATTACTGATATTGTTTATAAAAAAGATAACATAACATAACTTTTTTTTATTTTGTTTATTAATAATGTTTTTTTTTGTATTTTTAGAGCCCAAGAAGTTGTATGGAAACTTAATGTAAAAATGCAAAGTGTATTTGCATAGCTGATTGCATATCAGCTTCTCAACCAATAGGGGTATACTAGGTCCAATTCTGTACTTGCTTTACACAGCAGATATGCCCACAGACAATCTTACTCATACGTCGACATTTGCTGATGATACCGCCTTTCTTAGTATTCATAAAGCCCTAAAGAGGCCTCAAAACAACTTCAACATCACGTATCCCAAGTGGAAAAATGGGCAAAGTTGTGGGGAATAAAAATAAATGAACAAAAATGCACCCACGTTATTTTTACGTTACGCAAGGAAACGTGCCCCCAATTCTTATTAACAACCATACGGTGCCTCAACGAATTGAGACGAAATATCTTGGCATTCACCTGGATCGCCGCCTCACATGGAAGTCACATATATATGCGAAGTTGACACAGATGAAACTTAAAACGACCCAAATCCACTGGCTAATCGGTAGAAACTCTGTGCTACGTCTTGATTGCAAACTTTTACTTTAACACTCAATTTTGAAATCAATTTGGTGCTACGGGATACAATTTATGGCGTACTGCTTCCGCCTCCAACATTGATAAAATTCTACGCCGTCAAAATAAAATCCTAAGAATGATAACTGGTGCTCCTTGGTACATTAAAAACAGCAACGTCCACAAAGATCTGCAAATTCCACTAGTTAAATGAAAAATTTTTAATTATGCGGACAAGTATTTAAACAAGCTGGAAACACATCCAAATCCGCTGGCTCGAAACATTTTGCAACATAGAGGACACACTCGTCTGAAAAGAAGGGATACTATTGCACTAAGATAAAACTACTGAATTAATTAATTTTATTATGAGAACTTGAATTTTAGTCTGGCACTGGCTTGTCTAATAAAAATTAAATTCGCCAAAGGCGAAGATTCAATAATAAAAATATAAAAAAAGGGTACTCAAGAAGATCTTACTCTTTTATTTCTGCTGAAGTGGAAGTTTCAGCTATAGCAGTTTGAGGAGGTAAACATTTTTTTGACAGCGACTAAATCATTATACTCTGGAAAAATCCTAGAATTATTTTCATTATTATTATTTCTACAATTTCTTATACTGGTTTTTAGTTAACTTTAAATCCAAAAATAGCGCTAATGCTTCTTCTGGAGTAAATTTCTTGTCTTCATTTGGTGTAGGAATATTTTTCAAAATTCTCTTTGTGCGCCTTGGAATTGCTGCTATAACTTTTTCAATTATCTCAATTTTTTTTTCTTTTATTTTGTGTTGGTTGTATTTGATGCAAAAATGCAATTGGTTTTGCTGGTTGACCCTGTTTTCCACATTCATTGGCATTTGTAGAAAAAATTTCGAAAACTAGTTCCTTTGACAACCTTCATGGTGAAGTTCGTACACCTTTTTCTTGTTATAAGAGCATTCAACGTACCGTTTTTTCAATACCTTTGCAAATTTTTAAATTTTTTGTGTGTGTAGTTCAAATTCATCTGTATTGCATATTTTAAAAAAATTTATTACTTAGTATGTATATGCAATTCCACAAGAAATATCAGCGAGTTCTCTATAAGTGCCATTGTTCAAATTGTAATGAATAGCAATTAAAAAGGCATTACCTTAATTAATCTTACTCAACAAAAAAGAAAAAAAAAAACAGCTAGAGAGGCAGCGTTTACGTTGAAAATTTTTAAAAAGGGGCAAAGGGCATTTAAAAAAAATTTCAAAAGGAGATTTCTGAGAAAAAAGGGTCAAAATGCTACTTTAGTCACAAAACAGTAACGCTGTAGACAGGTAGCATCACTATCACATGCGCACATACGAAGGGTGGGAAAACCACAACAGAAACAAATGACATCCACACATTGTTTTTCTAGGAATTTTCATATCAATTTTTAATGGTTTACATAACATATCACGCACAAGATAATTCATACCCTATTTGATGACATTGTCATAGAAAACAACAAATATTTGCAGGGCGTTTATGATTTTGTTTATTGTTTTAATAACTTATAAATTACATGCTCACAAAAGTATTTTGCTTACTAAGAAGTATAATTTTTGGTTAATTGCGGTGCCCTTTCTGATTTTGTACTTCTACCTGTAAGAACACTTGTTACATACAAGTTTTGTGTGTGTTTTTTTTTTTTTTTTTTTTTTTTTTTTTTTTTTTTTTTTTTTGCATACATATGTATGTATATAGGTAGGCAGGTAAGACCAGGGATGTATACCAGGTGGTTCATCACTCCACTCGGAGACAATATGTTGTCCTTTGTGCTACCTTTGCAAATAAAGAAAAGAAAAAATGAAGATTAGAAAAAGGCAGGAAATGCAACAGAGCAAAAAATAATAAAGAAGGAGTAAAGAAGTGCAAAGGTTCAAGAACGAACAGTGCCATTAGCCATTTAAGGCCCTCGTTAGCCATTTAAGGCCCTAAGTGTACCCTAGCATCTCGTAAAGGTCCCAGTCCGATAGAGTCGATAAGTGGTCCACGAAGTATTAGCCAAAGTCTTGGCGCCGTCTCCTGACAAGCGTTGGACATTGGCAGAGTAGGTGTTCCATCGTCTCGAATGGAACTACATATTCTCCTTTAAGTGATATCGTTTATAAAGAAAACCAAATTACACAACATAACTAATTTGTTTTTTATTTTGTGCATGTAAGCCCTAATCGAAAATAATGCAGATACTGATTATAAGCAAATATAAGTTTTCCCAAGTAAAATAATATGTACTGCGTGTCTGGTGGAAAATTTATAATTTTAAATACGATTATTTCAAAAATTAATAAGCGGTGACGCCTTTGGCATTATCGATTGTTGGGAGTCGTCAGTCACGATGACGAGTAAGCATCAAACGTTCGCTCTTTTAAGAGTAATGATTCCTACGTAGCTGCTCTACGACAATTTTACCTGAATACATGATTGACCGAGTGTAAATTTATCTCGTTAGTCGGTGCAGAGATTCAGTGCAACTGATTCAGCTTTGAATATCCCACTGCCAGGGCCCAGTCGATTTTCATGGACTCCCGAAAACATTGAACTTGTTGAAAGCAGTCAATACGGAAAAGAGCAACCCAACTGGGATTTCCAAGAGCGATAATTCATGAAATTTTAAAAAAGGCTATTAAGTTCCATCTTTTTAAAATTAAAATCGTTCTAGAACTGAAAGTGACTTGATATACGCAAAAATTTTTGTGAAACGATTTTTGAGCGCTCTCCCATTTTAAGGAGCAGCGACGAGGCTAATTTTTATTAAACGGTCACGTCAAAAAGCAAAATTGCCGTTACTGGTTTTAAAGAACCTGCAACCCTCGGTTAAAACATCAACAACCACTGCATTGCCCCAGGGTAACTGGTTGGTGTGCCTAATCCGCGTGTAAGATAATTGGACCATTTTTTAAAAAAATTTCTCGAGGCCAGGCGACGACTATCGACGCATGATTGCGGAATTCTTTTTGCCGAATCTGCGAGTCATTCATCGTACTATTCACACACGTGGTTTCAACAGCATGGGGCGACTGCACACACAACCGGAGTTTCAACGAATTTGCTTCGAGAAAATTTCGCCCAAAAACGGATCAGTCGTTTTGGGGACTTCCCAACGCCACCCGAGGTCGCCCGATCTAACTCCCATGCGTTTTTTTATAAGGGTTGCCTCAAAGAGAGAGTGGCCTTAAAGGAAAATATTCGCCGAGAAATCAGCTCAATTGAACCAAGTTTACTACAGCGTGTGACGCAGAATATACGGCTCCGTTGTGAACAGTGTGCTTAACTCATCGGATAACATCTGGATGACATCCTTTTTAAAAAACAAAATCCGCATTTCCATTCCTTCGCTCAATGCTCTTAATAAAACTTTGTGTAAATTATTAAGATTTTTTTAAAGTTCGAAAACAAATCTGCCACCAGACACCCTGTATGTGTTTAATTTTTGTGATAAAATTAATTGGTCCGTGTTTATTAATTTATGTTGATTTTTATTATCCAATTACTAAAAAACGTACTTCTATTTAACTATTTTTTTTAATGTGTTAATGTGTTGTTTTCTTCATATAACACTCTAGTATTTCCGCTCTTGTCTGTGGGTTTTTAACACCCGCACAAATAATGGAAAAGATAGTCAATAGCTAACAGCCCTAGCTTGGAAAACATACCCATTTAAAGCATATATATATGTGTTTTAGCAATGACGTTTCAAACAATCCTAAATTTTTTTTGTATATTATTTTTGTAATTACCAAATGGTGTAGCCCGAAATTCTAGAAAATGGGAATTGAACTACATATTCTTTGTAATGATGAAATTAATTGGTCCGTGTTTATGAATTTCAATTGATTTCACTCCAATTACTGATATTGTTTATAAAAAAGATAACATAACATAACTTTTTTTTATTTTGTTTATTAATAATGTTTTTTTTTTGTATTTTTAGAGCCCAAGAAGTTGTATGGAAACTTAATGTAAAAATGCAAAGTGTATTTGCATAGCTGATTGCATATCAGCTTCTCAACCAATAGGGGTATACTAGGTCCAATTCTGTACGTGCTTTACACAGCAGATATGCCCACAGACAATCTTACTCATACGTCGACATTTGCTGATGATACCGCCTTTCTTAGTATTCATAAAGCCCTAAAGAGGCCTCAAAACAACTTCAACATCACGTATCCCAAGTGGAAAAATGGGCAAAGTTGTGGGGAATAAAAATAAATGAACAAAAATGCACCCACGTTATTTTTACGTTACGCAAGGAAACGTGCCCTCAATTCTTATTAACAACCATACGGTGCCTGAACGAATTGAGACGAAATATCTTGGCATTCACCTGGATCGCCGCCTCACATGGAAGTCACATATATATGCGAAGTTGACACAGATGAAACTTAAAACGACCCAAATCCACTGGCTAATCGGTAGAAACTCTGTGCTACGTCTTGATTGCAAACTTTTACTTTAACACTCAATTTTGAAATCAATTTGGTGCTACGGGATACAATTTATGGCGTACTGCTTCCGCCTCCAACATTGATAAAATTCTACGCCGTCAAAATAAAATCCTAAGAATGATAACTGGTGCTCCTTGGTACATTAAAAACAGCAACGTCCACAAAGATCTGCAAATTCCACTAGTTAAATGAAAAATTTTTAATTATATGGACAAGTATTTAAACAAGCTGGAAACACATCCAAATCCGCTGGCTCGAAACATTTTGCAACATAGAGGGCACACTCGTCTGAAAAGGAGGGATACTATTGCACTAAGATAAAACTACTGAATTAATTAATTTTATTATGAGAACTTGAATTTTAGTCTGGCACTGGCTTGTCTAATAAAAATTAAATTCGCCAAAGGCTAAGATTCAATAATAAAAATATAAAAAAAGGGTACTCAAGAAGATCTTACTCTTTTATTTCTGCTGAAGTGGAAGTTTCAGCTATAGCAGTTTGAGGAGGTAAACATTTTTTTGACAGCGACTAAATCATTATACTCTGGAAAAATCCTAGAATTATTTTCATTATTATTATTTCTACAATTTCTTATACTGGTTTTTAGTTAACTTTAAATCCAAAAATAGCGCTAATGCTTCTTCTGGAGTAAATTTCTTGTCTTCATTTGGTGTAGGAATATTTTTCAAAATTCTCTTTGTGCGCCTTGGAATTGCTGCTATAACTTTTTCAATTATCTCAATTTTTTTTTCTTTTATTTTGTGTTGGTTGTATTTGATGCAAAAATGCAATTGGTTTTGCTGGTTGACCCTGTTTTCCACATTCATTGGCATTTGTAGAAAAAATTTCGAAAACTAGTTCCTTTGACAACCTTCATGGTGAAGTTCGTACACCTTTTTCTTGTTATAAGAGCATTCAACGTACCGTTTTTTCAATACCTTTGCAAATTTTTGAATTTTTTGTGTGTGTAGTTCAAATTCATCTGTATTGCATATTTTAAAAAAATGTATTACTTAGTATGTATATGCAATTCCACAAGAAATATCAGCGAGTTCTCTATAAGTGCCATTGTTCAAATTGTAATGAATAGCAATTAAAAAGGCATTACCTTAATTAATCTTACTCAACAAAAAAGAAAAAAAAAACAGCTAGAGAGGCAGCGTTTACGTTGAAAATTTTTAAAAAGGGGCAAAGGGCATTTATAAAAAAATTTCAAAAAGAGATTTCTGAGAAAAAGGGTCAAAATGCTACTTTAGTCACAAAACAGTAACGCTGTAGACAGGTAGCATCACTATCACATGCGCACATACGAAGGGTGGGAAAACCACAACAGAAACAAATGACATCCACACATTGTTTTTCTAGGAATTTTCATATCAATTTTTAATGGTTTACATAACATATCACGCACAAGATAATTCATACCCTATTTGATGACATTGTCATAGAAAACAACAAATATTTGCAGGGCGTTTATGATTTTGTTTATTGTTTTAATAACTTATAAATTACATGCTCACAAAAGTATTTTGCTTACTAAGAAGTATAATTTTTGGTTAATTGCGGTGCCCTTTCTGATTTTGTACTTCTACCTGTAAGAACACTTGTTACATACAAGTTTTGTGTTTTTTTTTTTTTTTTTTGCATACATATGTATGTATATAGGTAGGCAGGTAAGACCAGGGATGTATACCAGGTGGTTCATCACTCCACTCGGAGACAATATGTTGTCCTTTGTGCTACCTTTGCAAATAAAGAAAAGAAAAAATGAAGATTAGAAAAAGGCAGGAAATGCAACAGAGCAAAAAATAATAAAGAAGGAGTAAAGAAGTGCAAAGGTTCAAGAACGAACAGTGCTAGGTACCGCTCGTTAGCCATTTAAGGCCCTAAGTGTACCCTAGCATCTCGTAAAGGTCCCAGTCCGATAGAGTCGATAAGTGGTCCACGAAGTATTAGCCAAAGTCTTGGCGCCGTCTCCTGACAAGCGTTGGACATTGGCAGAGTAGGTGTTCCATCGTCTCGAATGGAACTACATATTCTCCTTTAAGTGATATCGTTTATAAAGAAAACCAAATTACACAACATAACTAATTTGTTTTTTATTTTGTGCATGTAAGCCCTAATCGAAAATAATGCAGATACTGATTATAAGCAAATATAAGTTTTCCCAAGTAAAATAATATGTACTGCGTGTCTGGTGGAAAATTTATAATTTTAAATACGATTATTTCAAAAATTAATAAGCGGTGACGCCTTTGGCATTATCGATTGTTGGGAGTCGTCAGTCACGATGACGAGTAAGCATCAAACGTTCGCTCTTTTAAGAGTAATGATTCCTACGTAGCTGCTCTACGACAATTTTACCTGAATACATGATTGACCGAGTGTAAATTTATCTCGTTAGTCGGTGCAGAGATTCAGTGCAACTGATTCAGCTTTGAATATCCCACTGCCAGGGCCCAGTCGATTTTCATGGACTCCCGAAAACATTGAACTTGTTGAAAGCAGTCAATACGGAAAAGAGCAACCCTGGGATTTCCAAGAGCGATAATTCATGAAATTTTAAAAAAGGCTATTAAGTTCCATCTTTTTAAAATTAAAATCGTTCTAGAACTGAAAGTGACTTGATATACGCAAAAATTTTTGTGAAACGATTTTTGAGCGCTCTCCCATTTTAAGGAGCAGCGACGAGGCTAATTTTTATTAAACGGTCACGTCAAAAAGCAAAATTGCCGTTACTGGCTTTAAAGAACCTGCAACCCTCGGTTAAAACATCAACAACCACTGCATTGCCCCAGGGTAACTGGTTGGTGTGCCTAATCCGCGTGTAAGATAATTGGACCATTTTTTAAAAAAATTTCTCGAGGCCAGGCGACGACTATCGACGCATGATTGCGGAATTCTTTTTGCCGAATCTGCGAGTCATTCATCGTACTATTCACACACGTGGTTTCAACAGCATGGGGCGACTGCACACACAACCGGAGTTTCAACGAATTTGCTTCGAGAAAATTTCGCCCAAAAACGGATCAGTCGTTTTGGGGACTTCCCAACGCCACCCGAGGTCGCCCGATCTAACTCCCATGCGTTTTTTTATAAGGGTTGCCTCAAAGAGAGAGTGGCCTTAAAGGAAAATATTCGCCGAGAAATCAGCTCAATTGAACCAAGTTTACTACAGCGTGTGACGCAGAATATACGGCTCCGTTGTGAACAGTGTGCTTAACTCATCGGATAACATCTGGATGACATCCTTTTTAAAAAACAAAATCCGCATTTCCATTCCTTCGCTCAATGCTCTTAATAAAACTTTGTGTAAATTATTAAGATTTTTTTAAAGTTCGAAAACAAATCTGCCACCAGACACCCTGTATGTGTTTAATTTTTGTGATAAAATTAATTGGTCCGTGTTTATTAATTTATGTTGATTTTTATTATCCAATTACTAAAAAACGTACTTCTATTTAACTATTTTTTTTAATGTGTTAATGTGTTGTTTTCTTCATATAACACTCTAGTATTTCCGCTCTTGTCTGTGGGTTTTTAACACCCGCACAAATAATGGAAAAGATAGTCAATAGCTAACAGCCCTAGCTTGGAAAACATACCCATTTAAAGAATATATATATGTGTTTTAGCAATGACGTTTCAAACAATCCTAAATTTTTTTTGTATATTATTTTTGTAATTACCAAATGGTGTAGCCCGAAATTCTAGAAAATGGGAATTGAACTACATATTCTTTGTAATGATGAAATTAATTGGTCCGTGTTTATGAATTTCAATTGATTTCACTCCAATTACTGATATTGTTTATAAAAAAGATAACATAACATAACTTTTTTTTTATTTTGTTTATTAATAATGTTTTTTTTTGTATTTTTAGAGCCCAAGAAGTTGTATGGAAACTTAATGTAAAAATGCAAAGTGTATTTGCATAGCTGATTGCATATCAGCTTCTCAACCAATAGGGGTATACTAGGTCCAATTCTGTACTTGCTTTACACAGCAGATATGCCCACAGACAATTTTACTCATACGTCGACATTTGCTGATGATACCGCCTTTCTTAGTATTCATAAAGCCCTAAAGAGGCCTCAAAACAACTTCAACATCACGTATCCCAAGTGGAAAAATGGGCAAAGTTGTGGGGAATAAAAATAAATGAACAAAAATGCACCCACGTTATTTTTACGTTACGCAAGGAAACGTGCCCTCAATTCTTATTAACAACCATACGGTGCCTCAACGAATTGAGACGAAATATCTTGGCATTCACCTGGATCGCCGCCTCACATGGAAGTCACATATATATGCGAAGTTGACACAGATGAAACTTAAAACGACCCAAATCCACTGGCTAATCGGTAGAAACTCTGTGCTACGTCTTGATTGCAAACTTTTACTTTAACACTCAATTTTGAAATCAATTTGGTGCTACGGGATACAATTTATGGCGTACTGCTTCCGCCTCCAACATTGATAAAATTCTACGCCGTCAAAATAAAATCCTAAGAATGATAACTGGTGCTCCTTGGTACATTAAAAACAGCAACGTCCACAAAGATCTGCAAATTCCACTAGTTAAATGAAAAATTTTTAATTATATGGACAAGTATTTAAACAAGCTGGAAACACATCCAAATCCGCTGGCTCGAAACATTTTGCAACATAGAGGACACACTCGTCTGAAAAGAAGGGATACTATTGCACTAAGATAAAACTACTGAATTAATTAATTTTATTATGAGAACTTGAATTTTAGTCTGGCACTGGCTTGTCTAATAAAAATTAAATTCGCCAAAGGCTAAGATTCAATAATAAAAATATAAAAAAAGGGTACTCAAGAAGATCTTACTCTTTTATTTCTGCTGAAGTGGAAGTTTCAGCTATAGCAGTTTGAGGAGGTAAACATTTTTTTGACAGCGACTAAATCATTATACTCTGGAAAAATCCTAGAATTATTTTCATTATTATTATTTCTACAATTTCTTATACTGGTTTTTAGTTAACTTTAAATCCAAAAATAGCGCTAATGCTTCTTCTGGAGTAAATTTCTTGTCTTCATTTGGTGTAGGAATATTTTTCAAAATTCTCTTTGTGCGCCTTGGAATTGCTGCTATAACTTTTTCAATTATCTCAATTTTTTTTTCTTTTATTTTGTGTTGGTGGTATTTGATGCAAAAATGCAATTGGTTTTGCTGGTTGACCCTGTTTTCCACATTCATTGGCATTTGTAGAAAAAATTTCGAAAACTAGTTCCTTTGACAACCTTCATGGTGAAGTTCGTACACCTTTTTCTTGTTATAAGAGCATTCAACGTACCGTTTTTTCAATACCTTTGCAAATTTTTAAATTTTTTGTGTGTGTAGTTCAAATTCATCTGTATTGCATATTTTAAAAAAATGTATTACTTAGTATGTATATGCAATTCCACAAGAAATATCAGCGAGTTCTCTATAAGTGCCATTGTTCAAATTGTAATGAATAGCAATTAAAAAGGCATTACCTTAATTAATCTTACTCAACAAAAAAGAAAAAAAAAAACAGCTAGAGAGGCAGCGTTTACGTTGAAAATTTTTAAAAAGGGGCAAAGGGCATTTAAAAAAAATTTCAAAAGGAGATTTCTGAGAAAAAAGGGTCAAAATGCTACTTTAGTCACAAAACAGTAACGCTGTAGACAGGTAGCATCACTATCACATGCGCACATACGAAGGGTGGGAAAACCACAACAGAAACAAATGACATCCACACATTGTTTTTCTAGGAATTTTCATATCAATTTTTAATGGTTTACATAACATATCACGCACAAGATAATTCATACCCTATTTGATGACATTGTCATAGAAAACAACAAATATTTGCAGGGCGTTTATGATTTTGTTTATTGTTTTAATAACTTATAAATTACATGCTCACAAAAGTATTTTGCTTACTAAGAAGTATAATTTTTGGTTAATTGCGGTGCCCTTTCTGATTTTGTACTTCTACCTGTAAGAACACTTGTTACATACAAGTTTTGTGTTTTTTTTTTTTTTTTTTGCATACATATGTATGTATATAGGTAGGCAAGTAAGACCAGGGATGTATACCAGGTGGTTCATCACTCCACTCGGAGACAATATGTTGTCCTTTGTGCTACCTTTGCAAATAAAGAAAAGAAAAAATGAAGATTAGAAAAAGGCAGGAAATGCAACAGAGCAAAAAATAATAAAGAAGGAGTAAAGAAGTGCAAAGGTTCAAGAACGAACAGTGCTAGGTACCGCTCGTTAGCCATTTAAGGCCCTAAGTGTACCCTAGCATCTCGTAAAGGTCCCAGTCCGATAGAGTCGATAAGTGGTCCACGAAGTATTAGCCAAAGTCTTGGCGCCGTCTCCTGACAAGCGTTGGACATTGGCAGAGTAGGTGTTCCATCGTCTCGAATGGAACTACATATTCTCCTTTAAGTGATATCGTTTATAAAGAAAACCAAATTACACAACATAACTAATTTGTTTTTTATTTTGTGCATGTAAGCCCTAACCGAAAATAATGCAGATACTGATTATAAGCAAATATAAGTTTTCCCAAGTAAAATAATATGTACTGCGTGTCTGGTGGAAAATTTATAATTTTAAATACGATTATTTCAAAAATTAATAAGCGGTGACGCCTTTGGCATTATCGATTGTTGGGAGTCGTCAGTCACGATGACGAGTAAGCATCAAACGTTCGCTCTTTTAAGAGTAATGATTCCTACGTAGCTGCTCTACGACAATTTTACCTGAATACATGATTGACCGAGTGTAAATTTATCTCGTTAGTCGGTGCAGAGATTCAGTGCAACTGATTCAGCTTTGAATATCCCACTGCCAGGGCCCAGTCGATTTTCATGGACTCCCGAAAACATTGAACTTGTTGAAAGCAGTCAATACGGAAAAGAGCAACCCTGGGATTTCCAAGAGCGATAATTCATGAAATTTTAAAAAAGGCTATTAAGTTCCATCTTTTTAAAATTAAAATCGTTCTAGAACTGAAAGTGACTTGATATACGCAAAAATTTTTGTGAAACGATTTTTGAGCGCTCTCCCATTTTAAGGAGCAGCGACGAGGCTAATTTTTATTAAACGGTCACGTCAAAAAGCAAAATTGCCGTTACTGGCTTTAAAGAACCTGCAACCCTCGGTTAAAACATCAACAACCACTGCATTGCCCCAGGGTAACTGGTTGGTGTGCCTAATCCGCGTGTAAGATAATTGGACCATTTTTTAAAAAAATTTCTCGAGGCCAGGCGACGACTATCGACGCATGATTGCGGAATTCTTTTTGCCGAATCTGCGAGTCATTCATCGTACTATTCACACACGTGGTTTCAACAGCATGGGGCGACTGCACACACAACCGGAGTTTCAACGAATTTGCTTCGAGAAAATTTCGCCCAAAAACGGATCAGTCGTTTTGGGGACTTCCCAACGCCACCCGAGGTCGCCCGATCTAACTCCCATGCGTTTTTTTATAAGGGTTGCCTCAAAGAGAGAGTGGCCTTAAAGGAAAATATTCGCCGAGAAATCAGCTCAATTGAACCAAGTTTACTACAGCGTGTGACGCAGAATATACGGCTCCGTTGTGAACAGTGTGCTTAACTCATCGGATAACATCTGGATGACATCCTTTTTAAAAAACAAAATCCGCATTTCCATTCCTTCGCTCAATGCTCTTAATAAAACTTTGTGTAAATTATTAAGATTTTTTTAAAGTTCGAAAACAAATCTGCCACCAGACACCCTGTATGTGTTTAATTTTTGTGATAAAATTAATTGGTCCGTGTTTATTAATTTATGTTGATTTTTATTATCCAATTACTAAAAAACGTACTTCTATTTAACTATTTTTTTTAATGTGTTAATGTGTTGTTTTCTTCATATAACACTCTAGTATTTCCGCTCTTGTCTGTGGGTTTTTAACACCCGCACAAATAATGGAAAAGATAGTCAATAGCTAACAGCCCTAGCTTGGAAAACATACCCATTTAAAGAATATATATATGTGTTTTAGCAATGACGTTTCAAACAATCCTAAATTTTTTTTGTATATTATTTTTGTAATTACCAAATGGTGTAGCCCGAAATTCTAGAAAATGGGAATTGAACTACATATTCTTTGTAATGATGAAATTAATTGGTCCGTGTTTATGAATTTCAATTGATTTCACTCCAATTACTGATATTGTTTATAAAAAAGATAACATAACATAACTTTTTTTTTATTTTGTTTATTAATAATGTTTTTTTTTGTATTTTTAGAGCCCAAGAAGTTGTATGGAAACTTAATGTAAAAATGCAAAGTGTATTTGCATAGCTGATTGCATATCAGCTTCTCAACCAATAGGGGTATACTAGGTCCAATTCTGTACTTGCTTTACACAGCAGATATGCCCACAGACAATTTTACTCATACGTCGACATTTGCTGATGATACCGCCTTTCTTAGTATTCATAAAGCCCTAAAGAGGCCTCAAAACAACTTCAACATCACGTATCCCAAGTGGAAAAATGGGCAAAGTTGTGGGGAATAAAAATAAATGAACAAAAATGCACCCACGTTATTTTTACGTTACGCAAGGAAACGTGCCCTCAATTCTTATTAACAACCATACGGTGCCTCAACGAATTGAGACGAAATATCTTGGCATTCACCTGGATCGCCGCCTCACATGGAAGTCACATATATATGCGAAGTTGACACAGATGAAACTTAAAACGACCCAAATCCACTGGCTAATCGGTAGAAACTCTGTGCTACGTCTTGATTGCAAACTTTTACTTTAACACTCAATTTTGAAATCAATTTGGTGCTACGGGATACAATTTATGGCGTACTGCTTCCGCCTCCAACATTGATAAAATTCTACGCCGTCAAAATAAAATCCTAAGAATGATAACTGGTGCTCCTTGGTACATTAAAAACAGCAACGTCCACAAAGATCTGCAAATTCCACTAGTTAAATGAAAAATTTTTAATTATATGGACAAGTATTTAAACAAGCTGGAAACACATCCAAATCCGCTGGCTCGAAACATTTTGCAACATAGAGGACACACTCGTCTGAAAAGAAGGGATACTATTGCACTAAGATAAAACTACTGAATTAATTAATTTTATTATGAGAACTTGAATTTTAGTCTGGCACTGGCTTGTCTAATAAAAATTAAATTCGCCAAAGGCTAAGATTCAATAATAAAAATATAAAAAAAGGGTACTCAAGAAGATCTTACTCTTTTATTTCTGCTGAAGTGGAAGTTTCAGCTATAGCAGTTTGAGGAGGTAAACATTTTTTTGACAGCGACTAAATCATTATACTCTGGAAAAATCCTAGAATTATTTTCATTATTATTATTTCTACAATTTCTTATACTGGTTTTTAGTTAACTTTAAATCCAAAAATAGCGCTAATGCTTCTTCTGGAGTAAATTTCTTGTCTTCATTTGGTGTAGGAATATTTTTCAAAATTCTCTTTGTGCGCCTTGGAATTGCTGCTATAACTTTTTCAATTATCTCAATTTTTTTTTCTTTTATTTTGTGTTGGTTGTATTTGATGCAAAAATGCAATTGGTTTTGCTGGTTGACCCTGTTTTCCACATTCATTGGCATTTGTAGAAAAAATTTCGAAAACTAGTTCCTTTGACAACCTTCATGGTGAAGTTCGTACACCTTTTTCTTGTTATAAGAGCATTCAACGTACCGTTTTTTCAATACCTTTGCAAATTTTTGAATTTTTTGTGTGTGTAGTTCAAATTCATCTGTATTGCATATTTTAAAAAAATGTATTACTTAGTATGTATATGCAATTCCACAAGAAATATCAGCGAGTTCTCTATAAGTGCCATTGTTCAAATTGTAATGAATAGCAATTAAAAAGGCATTACCTTAATTAATCTTACTCAACAAAAAAGAAAAAAAAAAACAGCTAGAGAGGCAGCGTTTACGTTGAAAATTTTTAAAAAGGGGCAAAGGGCATTTAAAAAAAATTTCAAAAGGAGATTTCTGAGAAAAAAGGGTCAAAATGCTACTTTAGTCACAAAACAGTAACGCTGTAGACAGGTAGCATCACTATCACATGCGCACATACGAAGGGTGGGAAAACCACAACAGAAACAAATGACATCCACACATTGTTTTTCTAGGAATTTTCATATCAATTTTTAATGGTTTACATAACATATCACGCACAAGATAATTCATACCCTATTTGATGACATTGTCATAGAAAACAACAAATATTTGCAGGGCGTTTATGATTTTGTTTATTGTTTTAATAACTTATAAATTACATGCTCACAAAAGTATTTTGCTTACTAAGAAGTATAATTTTTGGTTAATTGCGGTGCCCTTTCTGATTTTGTACTTCTACCTGTAAGAACACTTGTTACATACAAGTTTTGTGTTTTTTTTTTTTTTTTTTGCATACATATGTATGTATATAGGTAGGCAGGTAAGACCAGGGATGTATACCAGGTGGTTCATCACTCCACTCGGAGACAATATGTTGTCCTTTGTGCTACCTTTGCAAATAAAGAAAAGAAAAAATGAAGATTAGAAAAAGGCAGGAAATGCAACAGAGCAAAAAATAATAAAGAAGGAGTAAAGAAGTGCAAAGGTTCAAGAACGAACAGTGCTAGGTACCGCTCGTTAGCCATTTAAGGCCCTAAGTGTACCCTAGCATCTCGTAAAGGTCCCAGTCCGATAGAGTCGATAAGTGGTCCACGAAGTATTAGCCAAAGTCTTGGCGCCGTCTCCTGACAAGCGTTGGACATTGGCAGAGTAGGTGTTCCATCGTCTCGAATGGAACTACATATTCTCTTTTAAGTGATATCGTTTATAAAGAAAACCAAATTACACAACATAACTAATTTGTTTTTTATTTTGTGCATGTAAGCCCTAATCGAAAATAATGCAGATACTGATTATAAGCAAATATAAGTTTTCCCAAGTAAAATAATATGTACTGCGTGTCTGGTGGAAAATTTATAATTTTAAATACGATTATTTCAAAAATTAATAAGCGGTGACGCCTTTGGCATTATCGATTGTTGGGAGTCGTCAGTCACGATGACGAGTAAGCATCAAACGTTCGCTCTTTTAAGAGTAATGATTCCTACGTAGCTGCTCTACGACAATTTTACCTGAATACATGATTGACCGAGTGTAAATTTATCTCGTTAGTCGGTGCAGAGATTCAGTGCAACTGATTCAGCTTTGAATATCCCACTGCCAGGGCCCAGTCGATTTTCATGGACTCCCGAAAACATTGAACTTGTTGAAAGCAGTCAATACGGAAAAGAGCAACCCAACTGGGATTTCCAAGAGCGATAATTCATGAAATTTTAAAAAAGGCTATTAAGTTCCATCTTTTTAAAATTAAAATCGTTCTAGAACTGAAAGTGACTTGATATACGCAAAAATTTTTGTGAAACGATTTTTGAGCGCTCTCCCATTTTAAGGAGCAGCGACGAGGCTAATTTTTATTAAACGGTCACGTCAAAAAGCAAAATTGCCGTTACTGGTTTTAAAGAACCTGCAACCCTCGGTTAAAACATCAACAACCACTGCATTGCCCCAGGGTAACTGGTTGGTGTGCCTAATCCGCGTGTAAGATAATTGGACCATTTTTTAAAAAAATTTCTCGAGGCCAGGCGACGACTATCGACGCATGATTGCGGAATTCTTTTTGCCGAATCTGCGAGTCATTCATCGTACTATTCACACACGTGGTTTCAACAGCATGGGGCGACTGCACACACAACCGGAGTTTCAACGAATTTGCTTCGAGAAAATTTCGCCCAAAAACGGATCAGTCGTTTTGGGGACTTCCCAACGCCACCCGAGGTCGCCCGATCTAACTCCCATGCGTTTTTTTATAAGGGTTGCCTCAAAGAGAGAGTGGCCTTAAAGGAAAATATTCGCCGAGAAATCAGCTCAATTGAACCAAGTTTACTACAGCGTGTGACGCAGAATATACGGCTCCGTTGTGAACAGTGTGCTTAACTCATCGGATAACATCTGGATGACATCCTTTTTAAAAAACAAAATCCGCATTTCCATTCCTTCGCTCAATGCTCTTAATAAAACTTTGTGTAAATTATTAAGATTTTTTTAAAGTTCGAAAACAAATCTGCCACCAGACACCCTGTATGTGTTTAATTTTTGTGATAAAATTAATTGGTCCGTGTTTATTAATTTATGTTGATTTTTATTATCCAATTACTAAAAAACGTACTTCTATTTAACTATTTTTTTTAATGTGTTAATGTGTTGTTTTCTTCATATAACACTCTAGTATTTCCGCTCTTGTCTGTGGGTTTTTAACACCCGCACAAATAATGGAAAAGATAGTCAATAGCTAACAGCCCTAGCTTGGAAAACATACCCATTTAAAGCATATATATATGTGTTTTAGCAATGACGTTTCAAACAATCCTAAATTTTTTTTGTATATTATTTTTGTAATTACCAAATGGTGTAGCCCGAAATTCTAGAAAATGGGAATTGAACTACATATTCTTTGTAATGATGAAATTAATTGGTCCGTGTTTATGAATTTCAATTGATTTCACTCCAATTACTGATATTGTTTATAAAAAAGATAACATAACATAACTTTTTTTTATTTTGTTTATTAATAATGTTTTTTTTTGTATTTTTAGAGCCCAAGAAGTTGTATGGAAACTTAATGTAAAAATGCAAAGTGTATTTGCATAGCTGATTGCATATCAGCTTCTCAACCAATAGGGGTATACTAGGTCCAATTCTGTACTTGCTTTACACAGCAGATATGCCCACAGACAATCTTACTCATACGTCGACATTTGCTGATGATACCGCCTTTCTTAGTATTCATAAAGCCCTAAAGAGGCCTCAAAACAACTTCAACATCACGTATCCCAAGTGGAAAAATGGGCAAAGTTGTGGGGAATAAAAATAAATGAACAAAAATGCACCCACGTTATTTTTACGTTACGCAAGGAAACGTGCCCTCAATTCTTATTAACAACCATACGGTGCCTCAACGAATTGAGACGAAATATCTTGGCATTCACCTGGATCGCCGCCTCACATGGAAGTCACATATATATGCGAAGTTGACACAGATGAAACTTAAAACGACCCAAATCCACTGGCTAATCGGTAGAAACTCTGTGCTACGTCTTGATTGCAAACTTTTACTTTAACACTCAATTTTGAAATCAATTTGGTGCTACGGGATACAATTTATGGCGTACTGCTTCCGCCTCCAACATTGATAAAATTCTACGCCGTCAAAATAAAATCCTAAGAATGATAACTGGTGCTCCTTGGTACATTAAAAACAGCAACGTCCACAAAGATCTGCAAATTCCACTAGTTAAATGAAAAATTTTTAATTATATGGACAAGTATTTAAACAAGCTGGAAACACATCCAAATCCGCTGGCTCGAAACATTTTGCAACATAGAGGACACACTCGTCTGAAAAGAAGGGATACTATTGCACTAAGATAAAACTACTGAATTAATTAATTTTATTATGAGAACTTGAATTTTAGTCTGGCACTGGCTTGTCTAATAAAAATTAAATTCGCCAAAGGCTAAGATTCAATAATAAAAATATAAAAAAAGGGTACTCAAGAAGATCTTACTCTTTTATTTCTGCTGAAGTGGAAGTTTCAGCTATAGCAGTTTGAGGAGGTAAACATTTTTTTGACAGCGACTAAATCATTATACTCTGGAAAAATCCTAGAATTATTTTCATTATTATTATTTCTACAATTTCTTATACTGGTTTTTAGTTAACTTTAAATCCAAAAATAGCGCTAATGCTTCTTCTGGAGTAAATTTCTTGTCTTCATTTGGTGTAGGAATATTTTTCAAAATTCTCTTTGTGCGCCTTGGAATTGCTGCTATAACTTTTTCAATTATCTCAATTTTTTTTTCTTTTATTTTGTGTTGGTTGTATTTGATGCAAAAATGCAATTGGTTTTGCTGGTTGACCCTGTTTTCCACATTCATTGGCATTTGTAGAAAAAATTTCGAAAACTAGTTCCTTTGACAACCTTCATGGTGAAGTTCGTACACCTTTTTCTTGTTATAAGAGCATTCAACGTACCGTTTTTTCAATACCTTTGCAAATTTTTGAATTTTTTGTGTGTGTAGTTCAAATTCATCTGTATTGCATATTTTAAAAAAATGTATTACTTAGTATGTATATGCAATTCCACAAGAAATATCAGCGAGTTCTCTATAAGTGCCATTGTTCAAATTGTAATGAATAGCAATTAAAAAGGCATTACCTTAATTAATCTTACTCAACAAAAAAGAAAAAAAAAAACAGCTAGAGAGGCAGCGTTTACGTTGAAAATTTTTAAAAAGGGGCAAAGGGCATTTAAAAAAAATTTCAAAAGGAGATTTCTGAGAAAAAAGGGTCAAAATGCTACTTTAGTCACAAAACAGTAACGCTGTAGACAGGTAGCATCACTATCACATGCGCACATACGAAGGGTGGGAAAACCACAACAGAAACAAATGACATCCACACATTGTTTTTCTAGGAATTTTCATATCAATTTTTAATGGTTTACATAACATATCACGCACAAGATAATTCATACCCTATTTGATGACATTGTCATAGAAAACAACAAATATTTGCAGGGCGTTTATGATTTTGTTTATTGTTTTAATAACTTATAAATTACATGCTCACAAAAGTATTTTGCTTACTAAGAAGTATAATTTTTGGTTAATTGCGGTGCCCTTTCTGATTTTGTACTTCTACCTGTAAGAACACTTGTTACATACAAGTTTTGTGTTTTTTTTTTTTTTTTTTTGCATACATATGTATGTATATAGGTAGGCAGGTAAGACCAGGGATGTATACCAGGTGGTTCATCACTCCACTCGGAGACAATATGTTGTCCTTTGTGCTACCTTTGCAAATAAAGAAAAGAAAAAATGAAGATTAGAAAAAGGCAGGAAATGCAACAGAGCAAAAAATAATAAAGAAGGAGTAAAGAAGTGCAAAGGTTCAAGAACGAACAGTGCTAGGTACCGCTCGTTAGCCATTTAAGGCCCTAAGTGTACCCTAGCATCTCGTAAAGGTCCCAGTCCGATAGAGTCGATAAGTGGTCCACGAAGTATTAGCCAAAGTCTTGGCGCCGTCTCCTGACAAGCGTTGGACATTGGCAGAGTAGGTGTTCCATCGTCTCGAATGGAACTACATATTCTCTTTTAAGTGATATCGTTTATAAAGAAAACCAAATTACACAACATAACTAATTTGTTTTTTATTTTGTGCATGTAAGCCCTAATCGAAAATAATGCAGATACTGATTATAAGCAAATATAAGTTTTCCCAAGTAAAATAATATGTACTGCGTGTCTGGTGGAAAATTTATAATTTTAAATACGATTATTTCAAAAATTAATAAGCGGTGACGCCTTTGGCATTATCGATTGTTGGGAGTCGTCAGTCACGATGACGAGTAAGCATCAAACGTTCGCTCTTTTAAGAGTAATGATTCCTACGTAGCTGCTCTACGACAATTTTACCTGAATACATGATTGACCGAGTGTAAATTTATCTCGTTAGTCGGTGCAGAGATTCAGTGCAACTGATTCAGCTTTGAATATCCCACTGCCAGGGCCCAGTCGATTTTCATGGACTCCCGAAAACATTGAACTTGTTGAAAGCAGTCAATACGGAAAAGAGCAACCCAACTGGGATTTCCAAGAGCGATAATTCATGAAATTTTAAAAAAGGCTATTAAGTTCCATCTTTTTAAAATTAAAATCGTTCTAGAACTGAAAGTGACTTGATATACGCAAAAATTTTTGTGAAACGATTTTTGAGCGCTCTCCCATTTTAAGGAGCAGCGACGAGGCTAATTTTTATTAAACGGTCACGTCAAAAAGCAAAATTGCCGTTACTGGTTTTAAAGAACCTGCAACCCTCGGTTAAAACATCAACAACCACTGCATTGCCCCAGGGTAACTGGTTGGTGTGCCTAATCCGCGTGTAAGATAATTGGACCATTTTTTAAAAAAATTTCTCGAGGCCAGGCGACGACTATCGACGCATGATTGCGGAATTCTTTTTGCCGAATCTGCGAGTCATTCATCGTACTATTCACACACGTGGTTTCAACAGCATGGGGCGACTGCACACACAACCGGAGTTTCAACGAATTTGCTTCGAGAAAATTTCGCCCAAAAACGGATCAGTCGTTTTGGGGACTTCCCAACGCCACCCGAGGTCGCCCGATCTAACTCCCATGCGTTTTTTTATAAGGGTTGCCTCAAAGAGAGAGTGGCCTTAAAGGAAAATATTCGCCGAGAAATCAGCTCAATTGAACCAAGTTTACTACAGCGTGTGACGCAGAATATACGGCTCCGTTGTGAACAGTGTGCTTAACTCATCGGATAACATCTGGATGACATCCTTTTTAAAAAACAAAATCCGCATTTCCATTCCTTCGCTCAATGCTCTTAATAAAACTTTGTGTAAATTATTAAGATTTTTTTAAAGTTCGAAAACAAATCTGCCACCAGACACCCTGTATGTGTTTAATTTTTGTGATAAAATTAATTGGTCCGTGTTTATTAATTTATGTTGATTTTTATTATCCAATTACTAAAAAACGTACTTCTATTTAACTATTTTTTTTAATGTGTTAATGTGTTGTTTTCTTCATATAACACTCTAGTATTTCCGCTCTTGTCTGTGGGTTTTTAACACCCGCACAAATAATGGAAAAGATAGTCAATAGCTAACAGCCCTAGCTTGGAAAACATACCCATTTAAAGCATATATATATGTGTTTTAGCAATGACGTTTCAAACAATCCTAAATTTTTTTTGTATATTATTTTTGTAATTACCAAATGGTGTAGCCCGAAATTCTAGAAAATGGGAATTGAACTACATATTCTTTGTAATGATGAAATTAATTGGTCCGTGTTTATGAATTTCAATTGATTTCACTCCAATTACTGATATTGTTTATAAAAAAGATAACATAACATAACTTTTTTTTATTTTGTTTATTAATAATGTTTTTTTTTGTATTTTTAGAGCCCAAGAAGTTGTATGGAAACTTAATGTAAAAATGCAAAGTGTATTTGCATAGCTGATTGCATATCAGCTTCTCAACCAATAGGGGTATACTAGGTCCAATTCTGTACTTGCTTTACACAGCAGATATGCCCACAGACAATCTTACTCATACGTCGACATTTGCTGATGATACCGCCTTTCTTAGTATTCATAAAGCCCTAAAGAGGCCTCAAAACAACTTCAACATCACGTATCCCAAGTGGAAAAATGGGCAAAGTTGTGGGGAATAAAAATAAATGAACAAAAATGCACCCACGTTATTTTTACGTTACGCAAGGAAACGTGCCCTCAATTCTTATTAACAACCATACGGTGCCTCAACGAATTGAGACGAAATATCTTGGCATTCACCTGGATCGCCGCCTCACATGGAAGTCACATATATATGCGAAGTTGACACAGATGAAACTTAAAACGACCCAAATCCACTGGCTAATCGGTAGAAACTCTGTGCTACGTCTTGATTGCAAACTTTTACTTTAACACTCAATTTTGAAATCAATTTGGTGCTACGGGATACAATTTATGGCGTACTGCTTCCGCCTCCAACATTGATAAAATTCTACGCCGTCAAAATAAAATCCTAAGAATGATAACTGGTGCTCCTTGGTACATTAAAAACAGCAACGTCCACAAAGATCTGCAAATTCCACTAGTTAAATGAAAAATTTTTAATTATATGGACAAGTATTTAAACAAGCTGGAAACACATCCAAATCCGCTGGCTCGAAACATTTTGCAACATAGAGGACACACTCGTCTGAAAAGAAGGGATACTATTGCACTAAGATAAAACTACTGAATTAATTAATTTTATTATGAGAACTTGAATTTTAGTCTGGCACTGGCTTGTCTAATAAAAATTAAATTCGCCAAAGGCTAAGATTCAATAATAAAAATATAAAAAAAGGGTACTCAAGAAGATCTTACTCTTTTATTTCTGCTGAAGTGGAAGTTTCAGCTATAGCAGTTTGAGGAGGTAAACATTTTTTTGACAGCGACTAAATCATTATACTCTGGAAAAATCCTAGAATTATTTTCATTATTATTATTTCTACAATTTCTTATACTGGTTTTTAGTTAACTTTAAATCCAAAAATAGCGCTAATGCTTCTTCTGGAGTAAATTTCTTGTCTTCATTTGGTGTAGGAATATTTTTCAAAATTCTCTTTGTGCGCCTTGGAATTGCTGCTATAACTTTTTCAATTATCTCAATTTTTTTTTCTTTTATTTTGTGTTGGTTGTATTTGATGCAAAAATGCAATTGGTTTTGCTGGTTGACCCTGTTTTCCACATTCATTGGCATTTGTAGAAAAAATTTCGAAAACTAGTTCCTTTGACAACCTTCATGGTGAAGTTCGTACACCTTTTTCTTGTTATAAGAGCATTCAACGTACCGTTTTTTCAATACCTTTGCAAATTTTTGAATTTTTTGTGTGTGTAGTTCAAATTCATCTGTATTGCATATTTTAAAAAAATGTATTACTTAGTATGTATATGCAATTCCACAAGAAATATCAGCGAGTTCTCTATAAGTGCCATTGTTCAAATTGTAATGAATAGCAATTAAAAAGGCATTACCTTAATTAATCTTACTCAACAAAAAAGAAAAAAAAAAACAGCTAGAGAGGCAGCGTTTACGTTGAAAATTTTTAAAAAGGGGCAAAGGGCATTTAAAAAAAATTTCAAAAGGAGATTTCTGAGAAAAAAGGGTCAAAATGCTACTTTAGTCACAAAACAGTAACGCTGTAGACAGGTAGCATCACTATCACATGCGCACATACGAAGGGTGGGAAAACCACAACAGAAACAAATGACATCCACACATTGTTTTTCTAGGAATTTTCATATCAATTTTTAATGGTTTACATAACATATCACGCACAAGATAATTCATACCCTATTTGATGACATTGTCATAGAAAACAACAAATATTTGCAGGGCGTTTATGATTTTGTTTATTGTTTTAATAACTTATAAATTACATGCTCACAAAAGTATTTTGCTTACTAAGAAGTATAATTTTTGGTTAATTGCGGTGCCCTTTCTGATTTTGTACTTCTACCTGTAAGAACACTTGTTACATACAAGTTTTGTGTTTTTTTTTTTTTTTTTTTGCATACATATGTATGTATATAGGTAGGCAGGTAAGACCAGGGATGTATACCAGGTGGTTCATCACTCCACTCGGAGACAATATGTTGTCCTTTGTGCTACCTTTGCAAATAAAGAAAAGAAAAAATGAAGATTAGAAAAAGGCAGGAAATGCAACAGAGCAAAAAATAATAAAGAAGGAGTAAAGAAGTGCAAAGGTTCAAGAACGAACAGTGCTAGGTACCGCTCGTTAGCCATTTAAGGCCCTAAGTGTACCCTAGCATCTCGTAAAGGTCCCAGTCCGATAGAGTCGATAAGTGGTCCACGAAGTATTAGCCAAAGTCTTGGCGCCGTCTCCTGACAAGCGTTGGACATTGGCAGAGTAGGTGTTCCATCGTCTCGAATGGAACTACATATTCTCTTTTAAGTGATATCGTTTATAAAGAAAACCAAATTACACAACATAACTAATTTGTTTTTTATTTTGTGCATGTAAGCCCTAATCGAAAATAATGCAGATACTGATTATAAGCAAATATAAGTTTTCCCAAGTAAAATAATATGTACTGCGTGTCTGGTGGAAAATTTATAATTTTAAATACGATTATTTCAAAAATTAATAAGCGGTGACGCCTTTGGCATTATCGATTGTTGGGAGTCGTCAGTCACGATGACGAGTAAGCATCAAACGTTCGCTCTTTTAAGAGTAATGATTCCTACGTAGCTGCTCTACGACAATTTTACCTGAATACATGATTGACCGAGTGTAAATTTATCTCGTTAGTCGGTGCAGAGATTCAGTGCAACTGATTCAGCTTTGAATATCCCACTGCCAGGGCCCAGTCGATTTTCATGGACTCCCGAAAACATTGAACTTGTTGAAAGCAGTCAATACGGAAAAGAGCAACCCAACTGGGATTTCCAAGAGCGATAATTCATGAAATTTTAAAAAAGGCTATTAAGTTCCATCTTTTTAAAATTAAAATCGTTCTAGAACTGAAAGTGACTTGATATACGCAAAAATTTTTGTGAAACGATTTTTGAGCGCTCTCCCATTTTAAGGAGCAGCGACGAGGCTAATTTTTATTAAACGGTCACGTCAAAAAGCAAAATTGCCGTTACTGGTTTTAAAGAACCTGCAACCCTCGGTTAAAACATCAACAACCACTGCATTGCCCCAGGGTAACTGGTTGGTGTGCCTAATCCGCGTGTAAGATAATTGGACCATTTTTTAAAAAAATTTCTCGAGGCCAGGCGACGACTATCGACGCATGATTGCGGAATTCTTTTTGCCGAATCTGCGAGTCATTCATCGTACTATTCACACACGTGGTTTCAACAGCATGGGGCGACTGCACACACAACCGGAGTTTCAACGAATTTGCTTCGAGAAAATTTCGCCCAAAAACGGATCAGTCGTTTTGGGGACTTCCCAACGCCACCCGAGGTCGCCCGATCTAACTCCCATGCGTTTTTTTATAAGGGTTGCCTCAAAGAGAGAGTGGCCTTAAAGGAAAATATTCGCCGAGAAATCAGCTCAATTGAACCAAGTTTACTACAGCGTGTGACGCAGAATATACGGCTCCGTTGTGAACAGTGTGCTTAACTCATCGGATAACATCTGGATGACATCCTTTTTAAAAAACAAAATCCGCATTTCCATTCCTTCGCTCAATGCTCTTAATAAAACTTTGTGTAAATTATTAAGATTTTTTTAAAGTTCGAAAACAAATCTGCCACCAGACACCCTGTATGTGTTTAATTTTTGTGATAAAATTAATTGGTCCGTGTTTATTAATTTATGTTGATTTTTATTATCAAATTACTAAAAAACGTACTTCTATTTAACTATTTTTTTTAATGTGTTAATGTGTTGTTTTCTTCATATAACACTCTAGTATTTCCGCTCTTGTCTGTGGGTTTTTAACACCCGCACAAATAATGGAAAAGATAGTCAATAGCTAACAGCCCTAGCTTGGAAAACATACCCATTTAAAGCATATATATATGTGTTTTAGCAATGACGTTTCAAACAATCCTAAATTTTTTTTGTATATTATTTTTGTAATTACCAAATGGTGTAGCCCGAAATTCTAGAAAATGGGAATTGAACTACATATTCTTTGTAATGATGAAATTAATTGGTCCGTGTTTATGAATTTCAATTGATTTCACTCCAATTACTGATATTGTTTATAAAAAAGATAACATAACATAACTTTTTTTTATTTTGTTTATTAATAATGTTTTTTTTTGTATTTTTAGAGCCCAAGAAGTTGTATGGAAACTTAATGTAAAAATGCAAAGTGTATTTGCATAGCTGATTGCATATCAGCTTCTCAACCAATAGGGGTATACTAGGTCCAATTCTGTACTTGCTTTACACAGCAGATATGCCCACAGACAATCTTACTCATACGTCGACATTTGCTGATGATACCGCCTTTCTTAGTATTCATAAAGCCCTAAAGAGGCCTCAAAACAACTTCAACATCACGTATCCCAAGTGGAAAAATGGGCAAAGTTGTGGGGAATAAAAATAAATGAACAAAAATGCACCCACGTTATTTTTACGTTACGCAAGGAAACGTGCCCCCAATTCTTATTAACAACCATACGGTGCCTCAACGAATTGAGACGAAATATCTTGGCATTCACCTGGATCGCCGCCTCACATGGAAGTCACATATATATGCGAAGTTGACACAGATGAAACTTAAAACGACCCAAATCCACTGGCTAATCGGTAGAAACTCTGTGCTACGTCTTGATTGCAAACTTTAACTTTAACACTCAATTTTGAAATCAATTTGGTGCTACGGGATACAATTTATGGCGTACTGCTTCTGCCTCCAACATTGATAAAATTCTACGCCGTCAAAATAAAATCCTAAGAATGATAACTGGTGCTCCTTGGTCCATTAAAAACAGCAACGTCCACAAAGATCTGCAAATTCCACTAGTTAAATGAAAAATTTTTAATTATGCGGACAAGTATTTAAACAAGCTGGAAACACATCCAAATCCGCTGGCTCGAAACATTTTGCAACATAGAGGACACACTCGTCTGAAAAGAAGGGATACTATTGCACTAAGATAAAACTACTGAATTAATTAATTTTATTATGAGAACTTGAATTTTAGTCTGGCACTGGCTTGTCTAATAAAAATTAAATTCGCCAAAGGCGAAGATTCAATAATAAAAATATAAAAAAAGGGTACTCAAGAAGATCTTACTCTTTTATTTCTGCTGAAGT
This sequence comes from Melanophora roralis, assembly GCA_963583895.1. Classification (NCBI taxonomy): domain Eukaryota; kingdom Metazoa; phylum Arthropoda; class Insecta; order Diptera; family Rhinophoridae; genus Melanophora; species Melanophora roralis. The sequence goes on along the minus strand of OY757190.1, from coordinate 69,489,374 downwards.
GGAAGTTTCAGCTATAGCAGTTTGAGGAGGTAAACATTTTTTTGACAGCGACTAAATCATTATACTCTGGAAAAATCCTAGAATTATTTTCATTATTATTATTTCTACAATTTCTTATACTGGTTTTTAGTTAACTTTAAATCCAAAAATAGCGCTAATGCTTCTTCTGGAGTAAATTTCTTGTCTTCATTTGGTGTAGGAATATTTTTCAAAATTCTCTTTGTGCGCCTTGGAATTGCTGCTATAACTTTTTCAATTATCTCAATTTTTTTTTCTTTTATTTTGTGTTGGTTGTATTTGATGCAAAAATGCAATTGGTTTTGCTGGTTGACCCTGTTTTCCACATTCATTGGCATTTGTAGAAAAAATTTCGAAAACTAGTTCCTTTGACAACCTTCATGGTGAAGTTCGTACACCTTTTTCTTGTTATAAGAGCATTCAACGTACCGTTTTTTCAATATCTTTGCAAATTTTTGAATTTTTTGTGTGTGTAGTTCAAATTCATCTGTATTGCATATTTTAAAAAAATGTATTACTTAGTATGTATATGCAATTCCACAAGAAATATCAGCGAGTTCTCTATAAGTGCCATTGTTCAAATTGTAATTAATAGCAATTAAAAAGGCATTACCTTAATTAATCTTACTCAACAAAAAAGAAAAAAAAACAGCTAGAGAGGCAGCGTTTACGTTGAAAATTTTTAAAAAGGGGCAAAGGGCATTTAAAAAAAATTTCAAAAGGAGATTTCTGAGAAAAAAGGGTCAAAATGCTACTTTAGTCACAAAACAGTAACGCTGTAGACAGGTAGCATCACTATCACATGCGCACATACGAAGGGTGGGAAAACCACAACAGAAACAAATGACATCCACACATTGTTTTTCTAGGAATTTTCATATCAATTTTTAATGGTTTACATAACATATCACGCACAAGATAATTCATACCCTATTTGATGACATTGTCATAGAAAACAACAAATATTTGCAGGGCGTTTATGATTTTGTTTATTGTTTTAATAACTTATAAATTACATGCTCACAAAAGTATTTTGCTTACTAAGAAGTATAATTTTTGGTTAATTGCGGTGCCCTTTCTGATTTTGTACTTCTACCTGTAAGAACACTTGTTACATACAAGTTTTGTGTTTTTTTTTTTTTTTTTTTTTTTTTTTTGCATACATATGTATGTATATAGGTAGGCAGGTAAGACCAGGGATGTATACCAGGTGGTTCATCACTCCACTCGGAGACAATATGTTGTCCTTTGTGCTACCTTTGCAAATAAAGAAAAGAAAAAATGAAGATTAGAAAAAGGCAGGAAATGCAACAGAGCAAAAAATAATAAAGAAGGAGTAAAGAAGTGCAAAGGTTCAAGAACGAACAGTGCCATTAGCCATTTAAGGCCCTCGTTAGCCATTTAAGGCCCTAAGTGTACCCTAGCATCTCGTAAAGGTCCCAGTCCGATAGAGTCGATAAGTGGTCCACGAAGTATTAGCCAAAGTCTTGGCGCCGTCTCCTGACAAGCGTTGGACATTGGCAGAGTAGGTGTTCCATCGTCTCGAATGGAACTACATATTCTCCTTTAAGTGATATCGTTTATAAAGAAAACCAAATTACACAACATAACTAATTTGTTTTTTATTTTGTGCATGTAAGCCCTAATCGAAAATAATGCAGATACTGATTATAAGCAAATATAAGTTTTCCCAAGTAAAATAATATGTACTGCGTGTCTGGTGGAAAATTTATAATTTTAAATACGATTATTTCAAAAATTAATAAGCGGTGACGCCTTTGGCATTATCGATTGTTGGGAGTCGTCAGTCACGATGACGAGTAAGCATCAAACGTTCGCTCTTTTAAGAGTAATGATTCCTACGTAGCTGCTCTACGACAATTTTACCTGAATACATGATTGACCGAGTGTAAATTTATCTCGTTAGTCGGTGCAGAGATTCAGTGCAACTGATTCAGCTTTGAATATCCCACTGCCAGGGCCCAGTCGATTTTCATGGACTCCCGAAAACATTGAACTTGTTGAAAGCAGTCAATACGGAAAAGAGCAGCCCAACTGGGATTTCCAAGAGCGATAATTCATGAAATTTTAAAAAAGGCTATTAAGTTCCATCTTTTTAAAATTAAAATCGTTCTAGAACTGAAAGAAAGTGACTTTTGATATACGCAAAAATTTTTGTGAAACGATTTTTGAGCGCTCTCCCATTTTAAGGAGCAGCGACGAGGCTAATTTTTATTAAACGGTCACGTCAAAAAGCAAAATTGCCGTTACTGGTTTTAAAGAACCTGCAACCCTCGGTTAAAACATCAACAACCACTGCATTGCCCCAGGGTAACTGGTTGGTGTGCCTAATCCGCGTGTAAGATAATTGGACCATTTTTTAAAAAAATTTCTCGAGGCCAGGCGACGACTATCGACGCATGATTACGGAATTCTTTTTGCCGAATCTGCGAGTCATTCATCGTACTATTCACACACGTGGTTTCAACAGCATGGGGCGACTGCACACACAACCGGAGTTTCAACGAATTTGCTTCGAGAAAATTTCGCCCAAAAACGGATCAGTCGTTTTGGGGACTTCCCAACGCCACCCGAGGTCGCCCGATCTAACTCCCATGCGTTTTTTTATAAGGGTTGCCTCAAAGAGAGAGTGGCCTTAAAGGAAAATATTCGCCGAGAAATCAGCTCAATTGAACCAAGTTTACTACAGCGTGTGACGCAGAATACACGGCTCCGTTGTGAACAGTGTGTTTAACTCATCGGATAACATCTGGATGACATCCTTTTTAAAAAACAAAATCCGCATTTCCATTCCTTCGCTCAATGCTCTTAATAAAACTTTGTGTAAATTATTAAGATTTTTTTAAAGTTCGAAAACAAATCTGCCACCAGACACCCTGTATGTGTTTAATTTTTGTGATAAAATTAATTGGTCCGTGTTTATTAATTTATGTTGATTTTTATTATCCAATTACTAAAAAACGTACTTCTATTTAACTATTTTTTTTAATGTGTTAATGTGTTGTTTTCTTCATATAACACTCTAGTATTTCCGCTCTTGTCTGTGGGTTTTTAACACCCGCACAAATAATGGAAAAGATAGTCAATAGCTAACAGCCCTAGCTTGGAAAACATACCCATTTAAAGCATATATATATGTGTTTTAGCAATGACGTTTCAAACAATCCTAAATTTTTTTTGTATATTATTTTTGTAATTACCAAATGGTGTAGCCCGAAATTCTAGAAAATGGGAATTGAACTACATATTCTTTGTAATGATGAAATTAATTGGTCCGTGTTTATGAATTTCAATTGATTTCACTCCAATTACTGATATTGTTTATAAAAAAGATAACATAACATAACTTTTTTTTATTTTGTTTATTAATAATGTTTTTTTTTGTATTTTTAGAGCCCAAGAAGTTGTATGGAAACTTAATGTAAAAATGCAAAGTGTATTTGCATAGCTGATTGCATATCAGCTTCTCAACCAATAGGGGTATACTAGGTCCAATTCTGTACTTGCTTTACACAGCAGATATGCCCACAGACAATCTTACTCATACGTCGACATTTGCTGATGATACCGCCTTTCTTAGTATTCATAAAGCCCTAAAGAGGCCTCAAAACAACTTCAACATCACGTATCCCAAGTGGAAAAATGGGCAAAGTTGTGGGGAATAAAAATAAATGAACAAAAATGCACCCACGTTATTTTTACGTTACGCAAGGAAACGTGCCCCCAATTCTTATTAACAACCATACGGTGCCTCAACGAATTGAGACGAAATATCTTGGCATTCACCTGGATCGCCGCCTCACATGGAAGTCACATATATATGCGAAGTTGACACAGATGAAACTTAAAACGACCCAAATCCACTGGCTAATCGGTAGAAACTCTGTGCTACGTCTTGATTGCAAACTTTTACTTTAACACTCAATTTTGAAATCAATTTGGTGCTACGGGATACAATTTATGGCGTACTGCTTCCGCCTCCAACATTGATAAAATTCTACGCCGTCAAAATAAAATCCTAAGAATGATAACTGGTGCTCCTTGGTCCATTAAAAACAGCAACGTCCACAAAGATCTGCAAATTCCACTAGTTAAATGAAAAATTTTTAATTATGCGGACAAGTATTTAAACAAGCTGGAAACACATCCAAATCCGCTGGCTCGAAACATTTTGCAACATAGAGGACACACTCGTCTGAAAAGAAGGGATACTATTGCACTAAGATAAAACTACTGAATTAATTAATTTTATTATGAGAACTTGAATTTTAGTCTGGCACTGGCTTGTCTAATAAAAATTAAATTCGCCAAAGGCGAAGATTCAATAATAAAAATATAAAAAAAGGGTACTCAAGAAGATCTTACTCTTTTATTTCTGCTGAAGTGGAAGTTTCAGCTATAGCAGTTTGAGGAGGTAAACATTTTTTTGACAGCGACTAAATCATTATACTCTGGAAAAATCCTAGAATTATTTTCATTATTATTATTTCTACAATTTCTTATACTGGTTTTTAGTTAACTTTAAATCCAAAAATAGCGCTAATGCTTCTTCTGGAGTAAATTTCTTGTCTTCATTTGGTGTAGGAATATTTTTCAAAATTCTCTTTGTGCGCCTTGGAATTGCTGCTATAACTTTTTCAATTATCTCAATTTTTTTTTCTTTTATTTTGTGTTGGTTGTATTTGATGCAAAAATGCAATTGGTTTTGCTGGTTGACCCTGTTTTCCACATTCATTGGCATTTGTAGAAAAAATTTCGAAAACTAGTTCCTTTGACAACCTTCATGGTGAAGTTCGTACACCTTTTTCTTGTTATAAGAGCATTCAACGTACCGTTTTTTCAATATCTTTGCAAATTTTTGAATTTTTTGTGTGTGTAGTTCAAATTCATCTGTATTGCATATTTTAAAAAAATGTATTACTTAGTATGTATATGCAATTCCACAAGAAATATCAGCGAGTTCTCTATAAGTGCCATTGTTCAAATTGTAATTAATAGCAATTAAAAAGGCATTACCTTAATTAATCTTACTCAACAAAAAAGAAAAAAAAACAGCTAGAGAGGCAGCGTTTACGTTGAAAATTTTTAAAAAGGGGCAAAGGGCATTTAAAAAAAATTTCAAAAGGAGATTTCTGAGAAAAAAGGGTCAAAATGCTACTTTAGTCACAAAACAGTAACGCTGTAGACAGGTAGCATCACTATCACATGCGCACATACGAAGGGTGGGAAAACCACAACAGAAACAAATGACATCCACACATTGTTTTTCTAGGAATTTTCATATCAATTTTTAATGGTTTACATAACATATCACGCACAAGATAATTCATACCCTATTTGATGACATTGTCATAGAAAACAACAAATATTTGCAGGGCGTTTATGATTTTGTTTATTGTTTTAATAACTTATAAATTACATGCTCACAAAAGTATTTTGCTTACTAAGAAGTATAATTTTTGGTTAATTGCGGTGCCCTTTCTGATTTTGTACTTCTACCTGTAAGAACACTTGTTACATACAAGTTTTGTGTTTTTTTTTTTTTTTTTTTTTTTTTTTGCATACATATGTATGTATATAGGTAGGCAGGTAAGACCAGGGATGTATACCAGGTGGTTCATCACTCCACTCGGAGACAATATGTTGTCCTTTGTGCTACCTTTGCAAATAAAGAAAAGAAAAAATGAAGATTAGAAAAAGGCAGGAAATGCAACAGAGCAAAAAATAATAAAGAAGGAGTAAAGAAGTGCAAAGGTTCAAGAACGAACAGTGCCATTAGCCATTTAAGGCCCTCGTTAGCCATTTAAGGCCCTAAGTGTACCCTAGCATCTCGTAAAGGTCCCAGTCCGATAGAGTCGATAAGTGGTCCACGAAGTATTAGCCAAAGTCTTGGCGCCGTCTCCTGACAAGCGTTGGACATTGGCAGAGTAGGTGTTCCATCGTCTCGAATGGAACTACATATTCTCCTTTAAGTGATATCGTTTATAAAGAAAACCAAATTACACAACATAACTAATTTGTTTTTTATTTTGTGCATGTAAGCCCTAATCGAAAATAATGCAGATACTGATTATAAGCAAATATAAGTTTTCCCAAGTAAAATAATATGTACTGCGTGTCTGGTGGAAAATTTATAATTTTAAATACGATTATTTCAAAAATTAATAAGCGGTGACGCCTTTGGCATTATCGATTGTTGGGAGTCGTCAGTCACGATGACGAGTAAGCATCAAACGTTCGCTCTTTTAAGAGTAATGATTCCTACGTAGCTGCTCTACGACAATTTTACCTGAATACATGATTGACCGAGTGTAAATTTATCTCGTTAGTCGGTGCAGAGATTCAGTGCAACTGATTCAGCTTTGAATATCCCACTGCCAGGGCCCAGTCGATTTTCATGGACTCCCGAAAACATTGAACTTGTTGAAAGCAGTCAATACGGAAAAGAGCAACCCTGGGATTTCCAAGAGCGATAATTCATGAAATTTTAAAAAAGGCTATTAAGTTCCATCTTTTTAAAATTAAAATCGTTCTAGAACTGAAAGTGACTTGATATACGCAAAAATTTTTGTGAAACGATTTTTGAGCGCTCTCCCATTTTAAGGAGCAGCGACGAGGCTAATTTTTATTAAACGGTCACGTCAAAAAGCAAAATTGCCGTTACTGGCTTTAAAGAACCTGCAACCCTCGGTTAAAACATCAACAACCACTGCATTGCCCCAGGGTAACTGGTTGGTGTGCCTAATCCGCGTGTAAGATAATTGGACCATTTTTTAAAAAAATTTCTCGAGGCCAGGCGACGACTATCGACGCATGATTACGGAATTCTTTTTGCCGAATCTGCGAGTCATTCATCGTACTATTCACACACGTGGTTTCAACAGCATGGGGCGACTGCACACACAACCGGAGTTTCAACGAATTTGCTTCGAGAAAATTTCGCCCAAAAACGGATCAGTCGTTTTGGGGACTTCCCAACGCCACCCGAGGTCGCCCGATCTAACTCCCATGCGTTTTTTTATAAGGGTTGCCTCAAAGAGAGAGTGGCCTTAAAGGAAAATATTCGCCGAGAAATCAGCTCAATTGAACCAAGTTTACTACAGCGTGTGACGCAGAATACACGGCTCCGTTGTGAACAGTGTGTTTAACTCATCAGATAACATCTGGATGACATCCCTTTTTAAAAAACAAAATCCGCATTTCCATTCCTTCGCTCAATGCTCTTAATAAAACTTTGTGTAAATTATTAAGATTTTTTTAAAGTTCGAAAACAAATCTGCCACCAGACACCCTGTATGTGTTTAATTTTTGTGATAAAATTAATTGGTCCGTGTTTATTAATTTATGTTGATTTTTATTATCCAATTACTAAAAAACGTACTTCTATTTAACTATTTTTTTTAATGTGTTAATGTGTTGTTTTCTTCATATAACACTCTAGTATTTCCGCTCTTGTCTGTGGGTTTTTAACACCCGCACAAATAATGGAAAAGATAGTCAATAGCTAACAGCCCTAGCTTGGAAAACATACCCATTTAAAGCATATATATATGTGTTTTAGCAATGACGTTTCAAACAATCCTAAATTTTTTTTGTATATTATTTTTGTAATTACCAAATGGTGTAGCCCGAAATTCTAGAAAATGGGAATTGAACTACATATTCTTTGTAATGATGAAATTAATTGGTCCGTGTTTATGAATTTCAATTGATTTCACTCCAATTACTGATATTGTTTATAAAAAAGATAACATAACATAACTTTTTTTTATTTTGTTTATTAATAATGTTTTTTTTTGTATTTTTAGAGCCCAAGAAGTTGTATGGAAACTTAATGTAAAAATGCAAAGTGTATTTGCATAGCTGATTGCATATCAGCTTCTCAACCAATAGGGGTATACTAGGTCCAATTCTGTACTTGCTTTACACAGCAGATATGCCCACAGACAATCTTACTCATACGTCGACATTTGCTGATGATACCGCCTTTCTTAGTATTCATAAAGCCCTAAAGAGGCCTCAAAACAACTTCAACATCACGTATCCCAAGTGGAAAAATGGGCAAAGTTGTGGGGAATAAAAATAAATGAACAAAAATGCACCCACGTTATTTTTACGTTACGCAAGGAAACGTGCCCCCAATTCTTATTAACAACCATACGGTGCCTCAACGAATTGAGACGAAATATCTTGGCATTCACCTGGATCGCCGCCTCACATGGAAGTCACATATATATGCGAAGTTGACACAGATGAAACTTAAAACGACCCAAATCCACTGGCTAATCGGTAGAAACTCTGTGCTACGTCTTGATTGCAAACTTTTACTTTAACACTCAATTTTGAAATCAATTTGGTGCTACGGGATACAATTTATGGCGTACTGCTTCCGCCTCCAACATTGATAAAATTCTACGCCGTCAAAATAAAATCCTAAGAATGATAACTGGTGCTCCTTGGTACATTAAAAACAGCAACGTCCACAAAGATCTGCAAATTCCACTAGTTAAATGAAAAATTTTTAATTATGCGGACAAGTATTTAAACAAGCTGGAAACACATCCAAATCCGCTGGCTCGAAACATTTTGCAACATAGAGGACACACTCGTCTGAAAAGAAGGGATACTATTGCACTAAGATAAAACTACTGAATTAATTAATTTTATTATGAGAACTTGAATTTTAGTCTGGCACTGGCTTGTCTAATAAAAATTAAATTCGCCAAAGGCGAAGATTCAATAATAAAAATATAAAAAAAGGGTACTCAAGAAGATCTTACTCTTTTATTTCTGCTGAAGTGGAAGTTTCAGCTATAGCAGTTTGAGGAGGTAAACATTTTTTTGACAGCGACTAAATCATTATACTCTGGAAAAATCCTAGAATTATTTTCATTATTATTATTTCTACAATTTCTTATACTGGTTTTTAGTTAACTTTAAATCCAAAAATAGCGCTAATGCTTCTTCTGGAATAAATTTCTTGTCTTCATTTGGTGTAGGAATATTTTTCAAAATTCTCTTTGTGCGCCTTGGAATTGCTGCTATAACTTTTTCAATTATCTCAATTTTTTTTTTCTTTTATTTTGTGTTGGTTGTATTTGATGCAAAAATGCAATTGGTTTTGCTGGTTGACCCTGTTTTCCACATTCATTGGCATTTGTAGAAAAAATTTCGAAAACTAGTTCCTTTGACAACCTTCATGGTGAAGTTCGTACACCTTTTTCTTGTTATAAGAGCATTCAACGTACCGTTTTTTCAATACCTTTGCAAATTTTTGAATTTTTTGTGTGTGTAGTTCAAATTCATCTGTATTGCATATTTTAAAAAAATGTATTACTTAGTATGTATATGCAATTCCACAAGAAATATCAGCGAGTTCTCTATAAGTGCCATTGTTCAAATTGTAATTAATAGCAATTAAAAAGGCATTACCTTAATTAATCTTACTCAACAAAAAAGAAAAAAAAAACAGCTAGAGAGGCAGCGTTTACGTTGAAAATTTTTAAAAAGGGGCAAAGGGCATTTAAAAAAAATTTCAAAAGGAGATTTCTGAGAAAAAAGGGTCAAAATGCTACTTTAGTCACAAAACAGTAACGCTGTAGACAGGTAGCATCACTATCACATGCGCACATACGAAGGGTGGGAAAACCACAACAGAAACAAATGACATCCACACATTGTTTTTCTAGGAATTTTCATATCAATTTTTAATGGTTTACATAACATATCACGCACAAGATAATTCATACCCTATTTGATGACATTGTCATAGAAAACAACAAATATTTGCAGGGCGTTTATGATTTTGTTTATTGTTTTAATAACTTATAAATTACATGCTCACAAAAGTATTTTGCTTACTAAGAAGTATAATTTTTGGTTAATTGCGGTGCCCTTTCTGATTTTGTACTTCTACTTGTAAGAACACTTGTTACATACAAGTTTTGTGTTTTTTTTTTTTTTTTTTTTTTTTTTTGCATACATATGTATGTATATAGGTAGGCAGGTAAGACCAGGGATGTATACCAGGTGGTTCATCACTCCACTCGGAGACAATATGTTGTCCTTTGTGCTACCTTTGCAAATAAAGAAAAGAAAAAATGAAGATTAGAAAAAGGCAGGAAATGCAACAGAGCAAAAAATAATAAAGAAGGAGTAAAGAAGTGCAAAGGTTCAAGAACGAACAGTGCCATTAGCCATTTAAGGCCCTCGTTAGCCATTTAAGGCCCTAAGTGTACCCTAGCATCTCGTAAAGGTCCCAGTCCGATAGAGTCGATAAGTGGTCCACGAAGTATTAGCCAAAGTCTTGGCGCCGTCTCCTGACAAGCGTTGGACATTGGCAGAGTAGGTGTTCCATCGTCTCGAATGGAACTACATATTCTCCTTTAAGTGATATCGTTTATAAAGAAAACCAAATTACACAACATAACTAATTTGTTTTTTATTTTGTGCATGTAAGCCCTAATCGAAAATAATGCAGATACTGATTATAAGCAAATATAAGTTTTCCCAAGTAAAATAATATGTACTGCGTGTCTGGTGGAAAATTTATAATTTTAAATACGATTATTTCAAAAATTAATAAGCGGTGACGCCTTTGGCATTATCGATTGTTGGGAGTCGTCAGTCACGATGACGAGTAAGCATCAAACGTTCGCTCTTTTAAGAGTAATGATTCCTACGTAGCTGCTCTACGACAATTTTACCTGAATACATGATTGACCGAGTGTAAATTTATCTCGTTAGTCGGTGCAGAGATTCAGTGCAACTGATTCAGCTTTGAATATCCCACTGCCAGGGCCCAGTCGATTTTCATGGACTCCCGAAAACATTGAACTTGTTGAAAGCAGTCAATACGGAAAAGAGCAACCCAACTGGGATTTCCAAGAGCGATAATTCATGAAATTTTAAAAAAGGCTATTAAGTTCCATCTTTTTAAAATTAAAATCGTTCTAGAACTGAAAGTGACTTGATATACGCAAAAATTTTTGTGAAACGATTTTTGAGCGCTCTCCCATTTTAAGGAGCAGCGACGAGGCTAATTTTTATTAAACGGTCACGTCAAAAAGCAAAATTGCCGTTACTGGTTTTAAAGAACCTGCAACCCTCGGTTAAAACATCAACAACCACTGCATTGCCCCAGGGTAACTGGTTGGTGTGCCTAATCCGCGTGTAAGATAATTGGACCATTTTTTAAAAAAATTTCTCGAGGCCAGGCGACGACTATCGACGCATGATTACGGAATTCTTTTTGCCGAATCTGCGAGTCATTCATCGTACTATTCACACACGTGGTTTCAACAGCATGGGGCGACTGCACACACAACCGGAGTTTCAACGAATTTGCTTCGAGAAAATTTCGCCCAAAAACGGATCAGTCGTTTTGGGGACTTCCCAACGCCACCCGAGGTCGCCCGATCTAACTCCCATGCGTTTTTTTATAAGGGTTGCCTCAAAGAGAGAGTGGCCTTAAAGGAAAATATTCGCCGAGAAATCAGCTCAATTGAACCAAGTTTACTACAGCGTGTGACGCAGAATACACGGCTCCGTTGTGAACAGTGTGTTTAACTCATCGGATAACATCTGGATGACATCCTTTTTAAAAAACAAAATCCGCATTTCCATTCCTTCGCTCAATGCTCTTAATAAAACTTTGTGTAAATTATTAAGATTTTTTTAAAGTTCGAAAACAAATCTGCCACCAGACACCCTGTATGTGTTTAATTTTTGTGATAAAATTAATTGGTCCGTGTTTATTAATTTATGTTGATTTTTATTATCCAATTACTAAAAAACGTACTTCTATTTAACTATTTTTTTTAATGTGTTAATGTGTTGTTTTCTTCATATAACACTCTAGTATTTCCGCTCTTGTCTGTGGGTTTTTAACACCCGCACAAATAATGGAAAAGATAGTCAATAGCTAACAGCCCTAGCTTGGAAAACATACCCATTTAAAGCATATATATATGTGTTTTAGCAATGACGTTTCAAACAATCCTAAATTTTTTTTGTATATTATTTTTGTAATTACCAAATGGTGTAGCCCGAAATTCTAGAAAATGGGAATTGAACTACATATTCTTTGTAATGATGAAATTAATTGGTCCGTGTTTATGAATTTCAATTGATTTCACTCCAATTACTGATATTGTTTATAAAAAAGATAACATAACATAACTTTTTTTTATTTTGTTTATTAATAATGTTTTTTTTTGTATTTTTAGAGCCCAAGAAGTTGTATGGAAACTTAATGTAAAAATGCAAAGTGTATTTGCATAGCTGATTGCATATCAGCTTCTCAACCAATAGGGGTATACTAGGTCCAATTCTGTACTTGCTTTACACAGCAGATATGCCCACAGACAATCTTACTCATACGTCGACATTTGCTGATGATACCGCCTTTCTTAGTATTCATAAAGCCCTAAAGAGGCCTCAAAACAACTTCAACATCACGTATCCCAAGTGGAAAAATGGGCAAAGTTGTGGGGAATAAAAATAAATGAACAAAAATGCACCCACGTTATTTTTACGTTACGCAAGGAAACGTGCCCCCAATTCTTATTAACAACCATACGGTGCCTTAACGAATTGAGACGAAATATCTTGGCATTCACCTGGATCGCCGCCTCACATGGAAGTCACATATATATGCGAAGTTGACACAGATGAAACTTAAAACGACCCAAATCCACTGGCTAATCGGTAGAAACTCTGTGCTACGTCTTGATTGCAAACTTTTACTTTAACACTCAATTTTGAAATCAATTTGGTGCTACGGGATACAATTTATGGCGTACTGCTTCCGCCTCCAACATTGATAAAATTCTACGCCGTCAAAATAAAATCCTAAGAATGATAACTGGTGCTCCTTGGTACATTAAAAACAGCAACGTCCACAAAGATCTGCAAATTCCACTAGTTAAATGAAAAATTTTTAATTATGCGGACAAGTATTTAAACAAGCTGGAAACACATCCAAATCCGCTGGCTCGAAACATTTTGCAACATAGAGGACACACTCGTCTGAAAAGAAGGGATACTATTGCACTAAGATAAAACTACTGAATTAATTAATTTTATTATGAGAACTTGAATTTTAGTCTGGCACTGGCTTGTCTAATAAAAATTAAATTCGCCAAAGGCGAAGATTCAATAATAAAAATATAAAAAAAGGGTACTCAAGAAGATCTTACTCTTTTATTTCTGCTGAAGTGGAAGTTTCAGCTATAGCAGTTTGAGGAGGTAAACATTTTTTTGACAGCGACTAAATCAATATACTCTGGAAAAATCCTAGAATTATTTTCATTATTATTATTTCTACAATTTCTTATACTGGTTTTTAGTTAACTTTAAATCCAAAAATAGCGCTAATGCTTCTTCTGGAGTAAATTTCTTGTCTTCATTTGGTGTAGGAATATTTTTCAAAATTCTCTTTGTGCGCCTTGGAATTGCTGCTATAACTTTTTCAATTATCTCAATTTTTTTTTCTTTTATTTTGTGTTGGTTGTATTTGATGCAAAAATGCAATTGGTTTTGCTGGTTGACCCTGTTTTCCACATTCATTGGCATTTGTAGAAAAAATTTCGAAAACTAGTTCCTTTGACAACCTTCATGGTGAAGTTCGTACACCTTTTTCTTGTTATAAGAGCATTCAACGTACCGTTTTTTCAATACCTTTGCAAATTTTTGAATTTTTTGTGTGTGTAGTTCAAATTCATCTGTATTGCATATTTTAAAAAAATGTATTACTTAGTATGTATATGCAATTCCACAAGAAATATCAGCGAGTTCTCTATAAGTGCCATTGTTCAAATTGTAATTAATAGCAATTAAAAAGGCATTACCTTAATTAATCTTACTCAACAAAAAAGAAAAAAAAAACAGCTAGAGAGGCAGCGTTTACGTTGAAAATTTTTAAAAAGGGGCAAAGGGCATTTAAAAAAAATTTCAAAAGGAGATTTCTGAGAAAAAAGGGTCAAAATGCTACTTTAGTCACAAAACAGTAACGCTGTAGACAGGTAGCATCACTATCACATGCGCACATACGAAGGGTGGGAAAACCACAACAGAAACAAATGACATCCACACATTGTTTTTCTAGGAATTTTCATATCAATTTTTAATGGTTTACATAACATATCACGCACAAGATAATTCATACCCTATTTGATGACATTGTCATAGAAAACAACAAATATTTGCAGGGCGTTTATGATTTTGTTTATTGTTTTAATAACTTATAAATTACATGCTCACAAAAGTATTTTGCTTACTAAGAAGTATAATTTTTGGTTAATTGCGGTGCCCTTTCTGATTTTGTACTTCTACCTGTAAGAACACTTGTTACATACAAGTTTTTTTTTTTTTTTTTTTTTTTTTTTTTTTTTTGCATACATATGTATGTATATAGGTAGGCAGGTAAGACCAGGGATGTATACCAGGTGGTTCATCACTCCACTCGGAGACAATATGTTGTCCTTTGTGCTACCTTTGCAAATAAAGAAAAGAAAAAATAAAGATTAGAAAAAGGCAGGAAATGCAACAGAGCAAAAAATAATAAAGAAGGAGTAAAGAAGTGCAAAGGTTCAAGAACGAACAGTGCCATTAGCCATTTAAGGCCCTCGTTAGCCATTTAAGGCCCTAAGTGTACCCTAGCATCTCGTAAAGGTCCCAGTCCGATAGAGTCGATAAGTGGTCCACGAAGTATTAGCCAAAGTCTTGGCGCCGTCTCCTGACAAGCGTTGGACATTGGCAGAGTAGGTGTTCCATCGTCTCGAATGGAACTACATATTCTCCTTTAAGTGATATCGTTTATAAAGAAAACCAAATTACACAACATAACTAATTTGTTTTTTATTTTGTGCATGTAAGCCCTAATCGAAAATAATGCAGATACTGATTATAAGCAAATATAAGTTTTCCCAAGTAAAATAATATGTACTGCGTGTCTGGTGGAAAATTTATAATTTTAAATACGATTATTTCAAAAATTAATAAGCGGTGACGCCTTTGGCATTATCGATTGTTGGGAGTCGTCAGTCACGATGACGAGTAAGCATCAAACGTTCGCTCTTTTAAGAGTAATGATTCCTACGTAGCTGCTCTACGACAATTTTACCTGAATACATGATTGACCGAGTGTAAATTTATCTCGTTAGTCGGTGCAGAGATTCAGTGCAACTGATTCAGCTTTGAATATCCCACTGCCAGGGCCCAGTCGATTTTCATGGACTCCCGAAAACATTGAACTTGTTGAAAGCAGTCAATACGGAAAAGAGCAACCCAACTGGGATTTCCAAGAGCGATAATTCATGAAATTTTAAAAAAGGCTATTAAGTTCCATCTTTTTAAAATTAAAATCGTTCTAGAACTGAAAGTGACTTGATATACGCAAAAATTTTTGTGAAACGATTTTTGAGCGCTCTCCCATTTTAAGGAGCAGCGACGAGGCTAATTTTTATTAAACGGTCACGTCAAAAAGCAAAATTGCCGTTACTGGTTTTAAAGAACCTGCAACCCTCGGTTAAAACATCAACAACCACTGCATTGCCCCAGGGTAACTGGTTGGTGTGCCTAATCCGCGTGTAAGATAATTGGACCATTTTTTAAAAAAATTTCTCGAGGCCAGGCGACGACTATCGACGCATGATTACGGAATTCTTTTTGCCGAATCTGCGAGTCATTCATCGTACTATTCACACACGTGGTTTCAACAGCATGGGGCGACTGCACA
This sequence comes from Melanophora roralis, assembly GCA_963583895.1. Lineage (NCBI taxonomy): Eukaryota > Metazoa > Arthropoda > Insecta > Diptera > Rhinophoridae > Melanophora > Melanophora roralis. Next base: position 69,473,596 of record OY757190.1, on the reverse strand, counting down.
CACAACCGGAGTTTCAACGAATTTGCTTCGAGAAAATTTCGCCCAAAAACGGATCAGTCGTTTTGGGGACTTCCCAACGCCACCCGAGGTCGCCCGATCTAACTCCCATGCGTTTTTTTATAAGGGTTGCCTCAAAGAGAGAGTGGCCTTAAAGGAAAATATTCGCCGAGAAATCAGCTCAATTGAACCAAGTTTACTACAGCGTGTGACGCAGAATACACGGCTCCGTTGTGAACAGTGTGTTTAACTCATCGGATAACATCTGGATGACATCCTTTTTAAAAAACAAAATCCGCATTTCCATTCCTTCGCTCAATGCTCTTAATAAAACTTTGTGTAAATTATTAAGATTTTTTTTAAGTTCGAAAACAAATCTGCCACCAGACACCCTGTATGTGTTTAATTTTTGTGATAAAATTAATTGGTCCGTGTTTATTAATTTATGTTGATTTTTATTATCCAATTACTAAAAAACGTACTTCTATTTAACTATTTTTTTTAATGTGTTAATGTGTTGTTTTCTTCATATAACACTCTAGTATTTCCGCTCTTGTCTGTGGGTTTTTAACACCCGCACAAATAATGGAAAAGATAGTCAATAGCTAACAGCCCTAGCTTGGAAAACATACCCATTTAAAGCATATATATATGTGTTTTAGCAATGACGTTTCAAACAATCCTAAATTTTTTTTGTATATTATTTTTGTAATTACCAAATGGTGTAGCCCGAAATTCTAGAAAATGGGAATTGAACTACATATTCTTTGTAATGATGAAATTAATTGGTCCGTGTTTATGAATTTCAATTGATTTCACTCCAATTACTGATATTGTTTATAAAAAAGATAACATAACATAACTTTTTTTTATTTTGTTTATTAATAATGTTTTTTTTTGTATTTTTAGAGCCCAAGAAGTTGTATGGAAACTTAATGTAAAAATGCAAAGTGTATTTGCATAGCTGATTGCATATCAGCTTCTCAACCAATAGGGGTATACTAGGTCCAATTCTGTACTTGCTTTACACAGCAGATATGCCCACAGACAATCTTACTCATACGTCGACATTTGCTGATGATACCGCCTTTCTTAGTATTCATAAAGCCCTAAAGAGGCCTCAAAACAACTTCAACATCACGTATCCCAAGTGGAAAAATGGGCAAAGTTGTGGGGAATAAAAATAAATGAACAAAAATGCACCCACGTTATTTTTACGTTACGCAAGGAAACGTGCCCCCAATTCTTATTAACAACCATACGGTGCCTCAACGAATTGAGACGAAATATCTTGGCATTCACCTGGATCGCCGCCTCACATGGAAGTCACATATATATGCGAAGTTGACACAGATGAAACTTAAAACGACCCAAATCCACTGGCTAATCGGTAGAAACTCTGTGCTACGTCTTGATTGCAAACTTTTACTTTAACACTCAATTTTGAAATCAATTTGGTGCTACGGGATACAATTTATGGCGTACTGCTTCCGCCTCCAACATTGATAAAATTCTACGCCGTCAAAATAAAATCCTAAGAATGATAACTGGTGCTCCTTGGTACATTAAAAACAGCAACGTCCACAAAGATCTGCAAATTCCACTAGTTAAATGAAAAATTTTTAATTATGCGGACAAGTATTTAAACAAGCTGGAAACACATCCAAATCCGCTGGCTCGAAACATTTTGCAACATAGAGGACACACTCGTCTGAAAAGAAGGGATACTATTGCACTAAGATAAAACTACTGAATTAATTAATTTTATTATGAGAACTTGAATTTTAGTCTGGCACTGGCTTGTCTAATAAAAATTAAATTCGCCAAAGGCGAAGATTCAATAATAAAAATATAAAAAAAGGGTACTCAAGAAGATCTTACTCTTTTATTTCTGCTGAAGTGGAAGTTTCAGCTATAGCAGTTTGAGGAGGTAAACATTTTTTTGACAGCGACTAAATCATTATACTCTGGAAAAATCCTAGAATTATTTTCATTATTATTATTTCTACAATTTCTTATACTGGTTTTTAGTTAACTTTAGATCCAAAAATAGCGCTAATGCTTCTTCTGGAGTAAATTTCTTGTCTTCATTTGGTGTAGGAATATTTTTCAAAATTCTCTTTGTGCGCCTTGGAATTGCTGCTATAACTTTTTCAATTATCTCAATTTTTTTTTTCTTTTATTTTGTGTTGGTTGTATTTGATGCAAAAATGCAATTGGTTTTGCTGGTTGACCCTGTTTTCCACATTCATTGGCATTTGTAGAAAAAATTTCGAAAACTAGTTCCTTTGACAACCTTCATGGTGAAGTTCGTACACCTTTTTCTTGTTATAAGAGCATTCAACGTACCGTTTTTTCAATACCTTTGCAAATTTTTAAATTTTTTGTGTGTGTAGTTCAAATTCATCTGTATTGCATATTTTAAAAAAATGAATTACTTAGTATGTATATGCAATTCCACAAGAAATATCAGCGAGTTCTCTATAAGTGCCATTGTTCAAATTGTAATGAATAGCAATTAAAAAGGCATTACCTTAATTAATCTTACTCAACAAAAAAGAAAAAAAAAAAACAGCTAGAGAGGCAGCGTTTACGTTGAAAATTTTTAAAAAGGGGCAAAGGGCATTTAAAAAAAATTTCAAAAGAAGGAGATTTCTGAGAAAAAAGGGTCAAAATGCTACTTTAGTCACAAAACAGTAACGCTGTAGACAGGTAGCATCACTATCACATGCGCACATACGAAGGGTGGGAAAACCACAACAGAAACAAATGACATCCACACATTGTTTTTCTAGGAATTTTCATATCAATTTTTAATGGTTTACATAACATATCACGCACAAGATAATTCATACCCTATTTGATGACATTGTCATAGAAAACAACAAATATTTGTAGGGCGTTTATGATTTTGTTTATTGTTTTAATAACTTATAAATTACATGCTCACAAAAGTATTTTGCTTACTAAGAAGTATAATTTTTGGTTAATTGCGGTGCCCTTTCTGATTTTGTACTTCTACCTGTAAGAACGCTTGTTACATACAAGTTTTGTGTTTTTTTTTTTTTTTTTTTTTTTGCATACATATGTATGTATATAGGTAGGCAGGTAAGACCAGGGATGTATACCAGGTGGTTCATCACTCCACTCGGAGACAATATGTTGTCCTTTGTGCTACCTTTGCAAATAAAGAAAAGAAAAAATGAAGATTAGAAAAAGGCAGGAAATGCAACAGAGCAAAAAATAATAAAGAAGGAGTAAAGAAGTGCAAAGGTTTAAGAACGAACAGTGCTAGGTACCGCTCGTTAGCCATTTAAGGCCCTAAGTGTACCCTAGCATCTCGTAAAGGTCCCAGTCCGATAGAGTCGATAAGTGGTCCACGAAGTATTAGCCAAAGTCTTGGCGCCGTCTCCTGACAAGCGTTGGACATTGGCAGAGTAGGTGTTCCATCGTCTCGAATGGAACTACATATTCTCCTTTAAGTGATATCGTTTATTAAGAAAACCAAATTACACAACATAACTAATTTGTTTTTTATTTTGTGCATGTAAGCCCTAATCGAAAATAATGCAGATACTGATTATAAGCAAATATAAGTTTTCCCAAGTAAAATAATATGTACTGCGTGTCTGGTGGAAAATTTATAATTTTAAATACGATTATTTCAAAAATTAATAAGCGGTGACGCCTTTGGCATTATCGATTGTTGGGAGTCGTCAGTCACGATGACGAGTAAGCATCAAACGTTCGCTCTTTTAAGAGTAATGATTCCTACGTAGCTGCTCTACGACAATTTTACCTGAATACATGATTGACCGAGTGTAAATTTATCTCGTTAGTCGGTGCAGAGATTCAGTGCAACTGATTCAGCTTTGAATATCCCACTGCCAGGGCCCAGTCGATTTTCATGGACTCCCGAAAACATTGAACTTGTTGAAAGCAGTCAATACGGAAAAGAGCAGCCCAACTGGGATTTCCAAGAGCGATAATTCATGAAATTTTAAAAAAGGCTATTAAGTTCCATCTTTTTAAAATTAAAATCGTTCTAGAACTGAAAGAAAGTGACTTTTGATATACGCAAAAATTTTTGTGAAACGATTTTTGAGCGCTCTCCCATTTTAAGGAGCAGCGACGAGGCTAATTTTTATTAAACGGTCACGTCAAAAAGCAAAATTGCCGTTACTGTTTTTAAAGAACCTGCAACCCTCGGTTAAAACATCAACAACCACTGCATTGCCCCAGGGTAACTGGTTGGTGTGCCTAATCCGCGTGTAAGATAATTGGACCATTTTTTAAAAAAATTTCTCGAGGCACGCGACGACTATCCACGCATGATTACGGAATTCTTTTTGCCGAATCTGCGAGTCATTCATCGTACTATTCACACACGTGGTTTCAACAGCATGGGGCGACTGCACACACAACCGGAGTTTCAATGAATTTGCTTCGAGAAAATTTCGCCCAAAAACTGATCAGTCGTTTTGGGGACTTCCCAACGCCACCCGAGGTCGCCCGATCTAACTCCCATGCGTTTTTTTATAAGGGTTGCCTCAAAGAGAGAGTCTCTTGTGGCCTTAAAGGAAAATATTCGCCGAGAAATCAGCTCAATTGAACCAAGTTTACTACAGCGTGTGACGCAGAATACACGGCTCCGTTGTGAACAGTGTGTTTAACTCATCGGATAACATCTGGATGACATCCTTTTTAAAAAACAAAATCCGCATTTCCATTCTTTCGCTCAATGCTCTTAATAAAACTTTGTGTCAATTATTAAGATTTTTTTAAAGTTCGAAAACAAATCTGCCACCAGACACCCTTTATGTGTTAAATTTTTGTGATAAAATTAATTGGTCCGTGTTTATTAATTTATGTTGATTTTTATTATGCAATTACTAAAAAACTTACTTCTATTTAACTATTTTTTTAATGTGTTAATGTGTTGTTTTCTTCATATAACACTCTAGTATTTCCGCTCTTGTCTGTGGGTTTTTAACACCCGCACAAATAATGGAAAAGATAGTCAATAGCTAACAGCCCTAGCTTGGAAAACATACCCATTTAAAGCATATATATATGTGTTTTAGCAATGACCTTTCAAACAATCCTAAATTTTTTTTGTATATTATTTTTGTAATTACCAAATGGTGTAGCCCGAAATTCTAGAAAATGGGAATTGAACTACATATTCTTTGTAATGATGAAATTAATTGGTTCGTGTTTATGAATTTCAATTGATTTCACTCCAATTACTGATATTGTTTATAAAAAAGATAACATAAATTACCTTTTTTTTATTTTGTTTATTAATAATGTTTTTTTTTTGTATTTTCAGAGCCCAAGAAGTTGTATGGAAACGTAATGTAAAAATGCAAAGTGTATTTGCATAGCTGATTGCATATCAGCTTCTCAACCAATAGGGGTATACTAGGTCCAATTCTGTACTTGCTTTACACAGCAGATATACCCACAGACAATCTTACTCATACGTCGACATTTGCTGATGATACCGCCTTTCTTAGTATTCATAAAGCCCTAAAGAGGCCTCAAAACAACTTCAACATCACGTATCCCAAGGGGAAAAATGGGCAAAGTTGTGGGGAATAAAAATAAATGAACAAAAATGCACCCACGTTATTTTTACGTTACGCAAGGAAACGTGCCCCCAATTCTTATTAACAACCATACGGTGCCTCAACGAATTGAGACGAAATATCTTGGCATTCACCTGGATCGCCGCCTCACATGGAAGTCACATATATATGCGAAGTTGACACAGATGAAACTGAAAACGACCCAAATCCACTGGCTAATCGGTAGAAACTCTGTGCTACGTCTTGATTGCAAACTTTTACTTTAACACTCAATTTTGAAATCAATTTGGTGCTACGGGATACAATTTATGGCGTACTGCTTCCGCCTCCAACATTGGTAAAATTCTACGCCGCCAAAATAAAATCCTAAGAATGATAACTGGTGCTCCTTGGTACATTAAAAACAGCAACGTCCACAAAGATCTGCAAATTCCACTAGTTAAATGAAAAATTTTTAATTATGCGGACAAGTATTTAAACAAGCTGGAAACACATCCAAATCCGCTGGCTCGAAACATTTTGCAACATAGAGGACACACTCGTCTGAAAAGAAGGGATACTATTGCACTAAGATAAAACTACTGAATTAATTAATTTTATTATGAGAACTTGAATTTTAGTCTGGCACTGGCTTGTCTAATAAAAATTAAATTCGCCAAAGGCGAAGATTCAATAATAAAAATATAAAAAAAGGGTGCTCAAGAAGATCTTACTCTTTTATTTCTGCTGAAGTGGAAGTTTCAGCTATAGCAGTTTGAGGAGGTAAACATTTTTTAGACAGCGACTAAATCATTATACTCTGGAAAAATCCCAGAATTATTTTCATTATTATTATTTCTACAATTTCTTATACTGGTTTTTAGTTAACTTTAAATCCAAAAATAGCGCTAATGCTTTTTCTGGAGTAAATTTCTAGTCTTCATTTGGTGTAGGAATATTTTTCAAAATTCTCTTTGTGCGCCTTGGAATTGCTGCTATAACTTTTTCAATTATCTCAGTTTTTTTTTTTTTTTATTTTGTGTTGGTTGTATTTGATGCAAAAATGCAATTGGTTTTGCTGGTTGACCCTGTTTTCCACATTCATTGGCATTTGTAAAAAAAATTTCGAAAACTAGTTCCTTTGACAACCTTCATGGTGAAGTTCGTACACCTTTTTCTTGTTATAAGAGCATTCAACGTACCGTTTTTTCAATACCTTTGCAAATTTTTGAACTTTTTGTGTGTGTAGTTCAAATTCATTTGTATTGCATATTTTAAAAAAATGTATTACTTAGTATGTATATGCAATTCCACAAGAAATATCAGCGAGTTCTCTATAAGTGCCATTGTTCAAATTGTAATGAATAGCAATTAAAAAGGCATTACCTTAATTAATCTTACTCAACAAAAAAAAAAAAAAAACAGCTAGACAGGCAGCGTTTACGTTGAAAATTTTTAAAAAGGGGCAAAGGGCATTTAAAAAAAATTTCAAAAGGAGATTTCTGAGAAAAAAGGGTCAAAATGCTACTTTAGTCACAAAACAGTAACGCTGTAGACAGGTAGCATCACTATCACATGCGCACATACGAAGGGTGGGAAAACCACAACAGAAACAAATGACATCCACACATTGTTTTTCTAGGAATTTCCATATCAATTTTTAATGGTTTACATATCACGCACAAGATAATTCATACCCTATTTGATGACATTGTCATAGAAAACAACAAATATTTGCAGGGCGTTTATGATTTTGTTTTTTGTTTTAATAACTTATAAATTACATGCTCACAAAAGTATTTTGCTTACTAAGAAGTATAATTTTTGGTTAATTGCGGTGCCCTTTCTGATTTTGTACTTCTACCTGTAAGAACACTTGTTACATACAAGTTTTGTGTTTTTGTTTTTTTTTTTTTTTTTTTTTTTTTGCATACATATGTATGTATATAGGTAGGCAGGTAAGACCAGGGATGTATACCAGGTGGTTCATCACTCCACTCGGAGACAATATGTTGTCCTTTGTGCTACCTTTGCAAATAAAGAAAAGAAAAAATGAAGATTAGAAAAAGGCAGGAAATGCAACAGAGCAAAAAATAATAAAGAAGGAGTAAAGAAGTGCAAAGGTTTAAGAACGAACAGTGCTAGGTACCGCTCGTTAGCCATTTAAGGCCCTAAGTGTACCCTAGCATCTCGTAAAGGTCCCAGTCCGATAGAGTCGATAAGTGGTCCACGAAGTATTAGCCAAAGTCTTGGCGCCGTCTCCTGACAAGCGTTGGACATTGGCAGAGTAGGTGTTCCATCGTCTCGAATGGAACTACATATTCTCCTTTAAGTGATATCGTTTATTAAGAAAACCAAATTACACAACATAACTAATTTGTTTTTTATTTTGTGCATGTAAGCCCTAATCGAAAATAATGCAGATACTGATTATAAGCAAATATAAGTTTTCCCAAGTAAAATAATATGTACTGCGTGTCTGGTGGAAAATTTATAATTTTAAATACGATTATTTCAAAAATTAATAAGCGGTGACGCCTTTGGCATTATCGATTGTTGGGAGTCGTCAGTCACGATGACGAGTAAGCATCAAACGTTCGCTCTTTTAAGAGTAATGATTCCTACGTAGCTGCTCTACGACAATTTTACCTGAATACATGATTGACCGAGTGTAAATTTATCTCGTTAGTCGGTGCAGAGATTCAGTGCAACTGATTCAGCTTTGAATATCCCACTGCCAGGGCCCAGTCGATTTTCATGGACTCCCGAAAACATTGAACTTGTTGAAAGCAGTCAATACGGAAAAGAGCAGCCCAACTGGGATTTCCAAGAGCGATAATTCATGAAATTTTAAAAAAGGCTATTAAGTTCCATCTTTTTAAAATTAAAATCGTTCTAGAACTGAAAGAAAGTGACTTTTGATATACGCAAAAATTTTTGTGAAACGATTTTTGAGCGCTCTCCCATTTTAAGGAGCAGCGACGAGGCTAATTTTTATTAAACGGTCACGTCAAAAAGCAAAATTGCCGTTACTGTTTTTAAAGAACCTGCAACCCTCGGTAAAAACATCAACAACCACTGCATTGCCCCAGGGTAACTGGTTGGTGTGCCTAATCCGCGTGTAAGATAATTGGACCATTTTTTAAAAAAATTTCTCGAGGCACGCGACGACTATCCACGCATGATTACGGAATTCTTTTTGCCGAATCTGCGAGTCATTCATCGTACTATTCACACACGTGGTTTCAACAGCATGGGGCGACTGCACACACAACCGGAGTTTCAATGAATTTGCTTCGAGAAAATTTCGCCCAAAAACTGATCAGTCGTTTTGGGGACTTCCCAACGCCACCCGAGGTCGCCCGATCTAACTCCCATGCGTTTTTTTATAAGGGTTGCCTCAAAGAGAGAGTCTCTTGTGGCCTTAAAGGAAAATATTCGCCGAGAAATCAGCTCAATTGAACCAAGTTTACTACAGCGTGTGACGCAGAATACACGGCTCCGTTGTGAACAGTGTGTTTAACTCATCGGATAACATCTGGATGACATCCTTTTTAAAAAACAAAATCCGCATTTCCATTCTTTCGCTCAATGCTCTTAATAAAACTTTGTGTCAATTATTAAGATTTTTTTAAAGTTCGAAAACAAATCTGCCACCAGACACCCTTTATGTGTTAAATTTTTGTGATAAAATTAATTGGTCCGTGTTTATTAATTTATGTTGATTTTTATTATGCAATTACTAAAAAACTTACTTCTATTTAACTATTTTTTTAATGTGTTAATGTGTTGTTTTCTTCATATAACACTCTAGTATTTCCGCTCTTGTCTGTGGGTTTTTAACACCCGCACAAATAATGGAAAAGATAGTCAATAGCTAACAGCCCTAGCTTGGAAAACATACCCATTTAAAGCATATATATATGTGTTTTAGCAATGACCTTTCAAACAATCCTAAATTTTTTTTGTATATTATTTTTGTAATTACCAAATGGTGTAGCCCGAAATTCTAGAAAATGGGAATTGAACTACATATTCTTTGTAATGATGAAATTAATTGGTTCGTGTTTATGAATTTCAATTGATTTCACTCCAATTACTGATATTGTTTATAAAAAAGATAACATAACATAACTTTTTTTTATTTTGTTTATTAATAATGTTTTTTTTTGTATTTTCAGAGCCCAAGAAGTTGTATGGAAACGTAATGTAAAAATGCAAAGTGTATTTGCATAGCTGATTGCATATCAGCTTCTCAACCAATAGGGGTATACTAGGTCCAATTCTGTACTTGCTTTACACAGCAGATATACCCACAGACAATCTTACTCATACGTCGACATTTGCTGATGATACCGCCTTTCTTAGTATTCATAAAGCCCTAAAGAGGCCTCAAAACAACTTCAACATCACGTATCCCAAGGGGAAAAATGGGCAAAGTTTTGGGGAATAAAAATAAATGAACAAAAATGCACCCACGTTATTTTTACGTTACGCAAGGAAACGTGCCCCCAATTCTTATTAACAACCATACGGTGCCTCAACGAATTGAGACGAAATATCTTGGCATTCACCTGGATCGCCGCCTCACATGGAAGTCACATATATATGCGAAGTTGACACAGATGAAACTGAAAACGACCCAAATCCACTGGCTAATCGGTAGAAACTCTGTGCTACGTCTTGATTGCAAACTTTTACTTTAACACTCAATTTTGAAATCAATTTGGTGCTACGGGATACAATTTATGGCGTACTGCTTCCGCCTCCAACATTGGTAAAATTCTACGCCGCCAAAATAAAATCCTAAGAATGATAACTGGTGCTCCTTGGTACATTAAAAACAGCAACGTCCACAAAGATCTGCAAATTCCACTAGTTAAATGAAAAATTTTTAATTATGCGGACAAGTATTTAAACAAGCTGGAAACACATCCAAATCCGCTGGCTCGAAACATTTTGCAACATAGAGGACACACTCGTCTGAAAAGAAGGGATACTATTGCACTAAGATAAAACTACTGAATTAATTAATTTTATTATGAGAACTTGAATTTTAGTCTGGCACTGGCTTGTCTAATAAAAATTAAATTCGCCAAAGGCGAAGATTCAATAATAAAAATATAAAAAAAGGGTACTCAAGAAGATCTTACTCTTTTATTTCTGCTGAAGTGGAAGTTTCAGCTATAGCAGTTTGAGGAGGTAAACATTTTTTTGACAGCGACTAAATCATTATACTCTGGAAAAATCCTAGAATTATTTTCATTATTATTATATCTACAATTTCTTATACTGGTTGTTAGTTAACTTTAAATCCAAAAATAGCGCTAATGCTTCTTCTGGAGTAAATTTCTTGTCTTCATTTGGTGTAGGAATATTTTTCAAAATTCTCTTTGTGCGCCTTGGAATTGCTGCTATAACTTTTTCAATTATCTCAATTTTTTTTTCTTTTATTTTGTGTTGGTTGTATTTGATGCAAAAATGCAATTGGTTTTGCTGGTTGACCCTGTTTCCACATTCATTGGCATTTGTAGAAAAAATTTCGAAAACTAGTTCCTTTGACAACCTTCATGGTGAAGTTCGTACACCTTTTTCTTGTTACAAGAGCATTCAACGTACCGTTTTTTCAATACCTTTGCAAATTTTTGAATTTTTTGTGTGTGTAGTTCAAATTCATCTGTATTGCATATTTTAAAAAAATTTATTACTTAGCATGTATATGCAATTCCACAAGAAATATCAGCGAGTTCTCTATAAGTGCCATTGTTCAAATTGTAATGAATAGCAATTAAAAAGGCATTACCTTAATTAATCTTACTCAACAAAAAAGAAAAAAAAAAAACAGCTAGACAGGCAGCGTTTACGTTGAAAATTTTTAAAAAGGGGCAAAGGGCATTTTAAAAAAATTTCAAAAGAAGGAGATTTCTGAGAAAAAAGGGTCAAAATGCTACTTTAGTCACAAAACAGTAACGCTGTAGACAGGTAGCATCACTATCACATGCGCACATACGAAGGGTGGGAAAACCACAACAGAAACAAATGACATCCACACATTGTTTTTCTAGGAATTTCCATATCAATTTTTAATGGTTTACATAACATATCACGCACAAGATAATTCATACCCTATTTGATGACATTGTCATAGAAAACAACAAATATTTGCAGGGCGTTTATGATTTTGTTTTTTGTTTTAATAACTTATAAATTACATGCTCACAAAAGTATTTTGCTTACTAAGAAGTACAATTTTTGGTTAATTGCGGTGCCCTTTCTGATTTTGTACTTCTACCTGTAAGAACACTTGTTACATACAAGTTTTGTGTTTTTGTTTTTTTTTTTGCATACATATGTATGTATATAGGTAGGCAGGTAAGACCAGGGATGCATACCAGGTGGTTCATCACTCCACTCGGAGACAATATGTTGTCCTTTGTGCTACCTTTGCAAATAAAGAAAAGAAAAAATGAAGATTAGAAAAAGACAGGAAATGCAACAGAGCAAAAAATAATAAAGAAGGAGTAAAGAAGTGCAAAGGTTCAAGAACGAACAGTGCTAGGTACCGCTCGTTAGCCATTTAAGGCCCTAAGTTGCTCTCTTAATCTCGTAAAGGTCCCAGTCCGATAGAGTCGATAAGTGGTCCACGAAGTATTAGCCAAAGTCTTGGCGCCGTCTCCTGACAAGCGTTGGACATTGGCAGAGTAGGTGTTCCATCGTCTCGTATGGAACTACATATTCTCCTTTAAGTGATATCGTTTATAAAGAAAACCAAATTACACAACATAACTAATTTGTTTTTTATTTTGTTCATGTAAGCCCTAATCGAAAATAATGCAGATACTGATTATAAGCAAATATAAGTTTTCCCAAGTAAAATAATATGTACTGCGTGTCTGGTGGAAAATTTATAATTTTAAATACGATTATTTCAAAAATTAATAAGCGGTGACGCCTTTGGCATTATCGATTGTTGGGAGTCGTCAGTCACGATGACGAGTAAGCATCAAACGTTCGCTCTTTTAAGAGTAATGATTCCTACGTAGCTGCTCTACGACAATTTTACCTGAATACATGATTGACCGAGTGTAAATTTATCTCGTTAGTCGGTGCAGAGATTCAGTGCAACTGATTCAGCTTTGAATATCCCACTGCCAGGGCCCAGTCGATTTTCATGGACTCCCGAAAACATTGAACTTGTTGAAAGCAGTCAATACGGAAAAGAGCAACCCAACTGGGATTTCCAAGAGCGATAATTCATGAAATTTTAAAAAAGGCTATTAAGTTCCATCTTTTTAAAATTAAAATCGTTCTAGAACTGAAAGAAAGTGACTTTTGATATACGCAAAAATTTTTGTGAAACGATTTTTGAGCGCTCTCCCATTTTAAGGAGCAGCGACGAGGCTAATTTTTATTAAACGGTCACGTCAAAAAGCAAAATTGCCGTTACTGGTTTTAAAGAACCTGCAACCCTCGGTTAAAACATCAACAACCACTGCATTGCCCCAGGGTAACTGGTTGGTGTGCCTAATCCGCGTGTAAGATAATTGGACCATTTTTTAAAAAAATTTCTCGAGGCCAGGCGACGACTATCGACGCATGATTACGGAATTCTTTTTGCCGAATCTGCGAGTCATTCATCGTACTATTCACACACGTGGTTTCAACAGCATAGGGCGACTGCACACACAACCGGAGTTTCAACGAATTTGCTTCGAGAAAATTTCGCCCAAAAACGGATCAGTCGTTTTGGGGACTTCCCAACGCCACCCGAGGTCGCCCGATCTAACTCCCATGCGTTTTTTTATAAGGGTTGCCTCAAAGAGAGAGTGGCCTTAAAGGAAAATATTCGCCGAGAAATCAGCTCAATTGAACCAAGTTTACTACAGCGTGTGACGCAGAATACACGGCTCCGTTGTGAACAGTGTGTTTAACTCATCGGATAACATCTGGATGACATCCTTTTTAAAAAACAAAATCCGCATTTCCATTCCTTCGCTCAATGCTCTTAATAAAACTTTGTGTAAATTATTAAGATTTTTTTAAAGTTCGAAAACAAATCTGCCACCAGACACCCTGTATGTGTTTAATTTTTGTGATAAAATTAATTGGTCCGTGTTTATTAATTTATGTTGATTTTTATTATCCAATTACTAAAAAACGTACTTCTATTTAACTATATTTTTTAATGTGTTAATGTGTTGTTTTCTTCATATAACACTCTAGTATTTCCGCTCTTGTCTGTGGGTTTTTAACACCCGCACAAATAATGGAAAAGATAGTCAATAGCTAACAGCCCTAGCTTGGAAAACATACCCATTTAAAGCATATATATATGTGTTTTAGCAATGACGTTTCAAACAATCCTAAATTTTTTTTGTATATTATTTTTGTAATTACCAAATGGTGTAGCCCGAAATTCTAGAAAATGGGAATTGAACTACATATTCTTTGTAATGATGAAATTAATTGGTCCGTGTTTATGAATTTCAATTGATTTCACTCCAATTACTGATATTGTTTATAAAAAAGATAACATAACATAACTTTTTTTTATTTTGTTTATTAATAATGTTTTTTTTTTGTATTTTTAGAGCCCAAGAAGTTGTATGGAAACTTAATGTAAAAATGCAAAGTGTATTTGCATAGCTGATTGCATATCAGCTTCTCAACCAATAGGGGTATACTAGGTCCAATTCTGTACTTGCTTTACACAGCAGATATGCCCACAGACAATCTTACTCATACGTCGACATTTGCTGATGATACCGCCTTTCTTAGTATTCATAAAGCCCTAAAGAGGCCTCAAAACAACTTCAACATCACGTATCCCAAGTGGAAAAATGGGCAAAGTTGTGGGGAATAAAAATAAATGAACAAAAATGCACCCACGTTATTTTTACGTTACGCAAGGAAACGTGCCCCCAATTCTTATTAACAACCATATGGCGCCTCAACGAATTGAGACGAAATATCTTGGCATTCACCTGGATCGCCGCCTCACATGGAAGTCACATATATATGCGAAGTTGACACAGATGAAACTTAAAACGACCCAAATCCACTGGCTAATCGGTAGAAACTCTGTGCTACGTCTTGATTGCAAACTTTTACTTTAACACTCAATTTTGAAATCAATTTTGTGCTACGGGATACAATTTATGGCGTACTGCTTCCGCCTCCAACATTGATAAAATTCTACGCCGTCAAAATAAAATCCTAAGAATGATAACTGGTGCTCCTTGGTACATTAAAAACAGCAACGTCCACAAAGATCTGCAAATTCCACTAGTTAAATGAAAAATTTTTAATTATGCGGACAAGTATTTAAACAAGCTGGAAACACATCCAAATCCGCTGGCTCGAAACATTTTGCAACATAGAGGACACACTCGTCTGAAAAGAAGGGATACTATTGCACTAAGATAAAACTACTGAATTAATTAATTTTATTATGAGAACTTGAATTTTAGTCTGGCACTGGCTTGTCTAATAAAAATTAAATTCGCCAAAGGCGAAGATTCAATAATAAAAATATAAAAAAAGGGTACTCAAGAAGATCTTACTCTTTTATTTCTGCTGAAGTGGAAGTTTCAGCTATAGCAGTTTGAGGAGGTAAACATTTTTTTGACAGCGACTAAATCATTATACTCTGGAAAAATCCTAGAATTATTTTCATTATTATTATTTCTACAATTTCTTATACTGGTTTTTAGTTAACTTTAAATCCAAAAACAGCGCTAATGCTTCTTCTGGAGTAAATTTCTTGTCTTCATTTGGTGTAGGAATATTTTTCAAAATTCTCTTTGTGCGCCTTGGAATTGCTGCTATAACTTTTTCAATTATCTCAATTTTTTTTTCTTTTATTTTGTGTTGGTTGTATTTGATGCAAAAATGCAATTGGTTTTGCTGGTTGACCCTGTTTTCCACATTCATTGGCATTTGTAGAAAAAATTTCGAAAACTAGTTCCTTTGACAACCTTCATGGTGAAGTTCGTACACCTTTTTCTTGTTATAAGAGCATTCAACGTACCGTTTTTTCAATACCTTTGCAAATTTTTGAATTTTTTGTGTGTGTAGTTCAAATTCATCTGTATTGCATATTTTAAAAAAATGTATTACTTAGTATGTATATGCAATTCCACAAGAAATATCAGCGAGTTCTCTATAAGTGCCATTGTTCAAATTGTAATGAATAGCAATTAAAAAGGCATTACCTTAATTAATCTTACTCAACAAAAAAGAAAAAAAAAACAGCTAGAGAGGCAGCGTTTACGTTGAAAATTTTTAAAAAGGGGCAAAGGGCATTTAAAAAAAATTTCAAAAGAAGGAGATTTCTGAGAAAAAAGGGTCAAAATGCTACTTTAGTCACAAAACAGTAACGCTGTAGACAGGTAGCATCACTATCACATGCGCACATACGAAGGGTGGGAAAACCACAACAGAAACAAATGACATCCACACATTGTTTTTCTAGGAATTTTCATATCAATTTTTAATGGTTTACATAACATATCACGCACAAGATAATTCATACCCTATTTGATGACATTGTCATAGAAAACAACAAATATTTGCAGGGCGTTTATGATTTTGTTTATTGTTTTAATAACTTATAAATTACATGCTCACAAAAGTATTTTGCTTACTAAGAAGTATAATTTTTGGTTAATTGCGGTGCCCTTTCTGATTTTGTACTTCTACCTGTAAGAACACTTGTTACATACAAGTTTTGTGTTTTTTTTTTTTTTTTTTTTTTTTTTTTTTTTTGCATACATATGTATGTATATAGGTAGGCAGGTAAGACCAGGGATGTATACCAGGTGGTTCATCACTCCACTCGGAGACAATATGTTGTCCTTTTTGCTACCTTTGCAAATAAAGAAAAGAAAAAATGAAGATTAGAAAAAGGCAGGAAATGCAACAGAGCAAAAAATAATAAAGAAGGAGTAAAGAAGTGCAAAGGTTCAAGAACGAACAGTGCTAGGTACCGCTCGTTAGCCATTTAAGGCCCTAAGTGTACCCTAGCATATCGTAAAGGTCCCAGTCCGATAGAGTCGATAAGTGGTCCACGAAGTATTAGCCAAAGTCTTGGCGCCGTCTCCTGACAAGCGTTGGACATTGGCAGAGTAGGTGTTCCATCGTCTCGAATGGAACTACATATTCTCCTTTAAGTGATATCGTTTATAAAGAAAACCAAATTACACAACATAACTAATTTGTTTTTTATTTTGTGCATGTAAGCCCTAATCGAAAATAATGCAGATACTGATTATAAGCAAATATAAGTTTTCCCAAGTAAAATAATATGTACTGCGTGTCTGGTGGAAAATTTATAATTTTAAATACGATTATTTCAAAAATTAATAAGCGGTGACGCCTTTGGCATTATCGATTGTTGGGAGTCGTCAGTCACGATGACGAGTAAGCATCAAACGTTTGCTCTTTTAAGAGTAATGATTCCTACGTAGCTGCTCTACGACAATTTTACCTGAATACATGATTGACCGAGTGTAAATTTATCTCGTTAGTCGGTGCAGAGATTCAGTGCAACTGATTCAGCTTTGAATATCCCACTGCCAGGGCCCAGTCGATTTTCATGGACTCCCGAAAACATTGAACTTGTTGAAAGCAGTCAATACGGAAAAGAGCAACCCAACTGGGATTTCCAAGAGCGATAATTCATGAAATTTTAAAAAAGGCTATTAAGTTCCATCTTTTTAAAATTAAAATCGTTCTAGAACTGAAAGAAAGTGACTTTTGATATACGCAAAAATTTTTGTGAAACGATTTTTGAGCGCTCTCCCATTTTAAGGAGCAGCGACGAGGCTAATTTTTATTAAACGGTCACGTCAAAAAGCAAAATTGCCGTTACTGGTTTTAAAGAACCTGCAACCCTCGGTTAAAACATCAACAACCACTGCATTGCCCCAGGGTAACTGGTTGGTGTACCTAATCCGCGTGTAAGATAATTGGACCATTTTTTAAAAAAATTTCTCGAGGCCAGGCGACGACTATCGACGCATGATTACGGAATTCTTTTTGCCGAATCTGCGAGTCATTCATCGTACTATTCACACACGTGGTTTCAACAGCATGGGGCGACTGCACACACAACCGGAGTTTTAATGAATTTGCTTCGAGAAAATTTCGCCCAAAAACTGATCAGTCGTTTTGGGGACTTCCCAACGCCACCCGAGGTCGCCCGATCTAACTCCCATGCGTTTTTTTATAAGGGTTGCCTCAAAGAGAGAGTGGCCTTAAAGGAAAATATTCGCCGAGAAATCAGCTCAATTGAACCAAGTTTACTACAGCGTGTGACGCAGAATACACGGCTCCGTTGTGAACAGTGTGTTTAACTCATCGGATAACATCTGGATGACATCCTTTTTAAAAAACAAAATCCGCATTTCCATTCTTTCGCTCAATGCTCTTAATAAAACTTTGTGTCAATTATTAAGATTTTTTTAAAGTTCGAAAACAAATCTGCCACCAGACACCCTTTATGTGTTAAATTTTTGTGATAAAATTAATTGGTCCGTGTTTATTAATTTATGTTGATTTTTATTATGCAATTACTAAAAAACTTACTTCTATTTAACTATTTTTTTTAATGTGTTAATGTGTTGTTTTCTTCATATAACACTCTAGTATTTCCGCTCTTGTCTGTGGGTTTTTAACACCCGCACAAATAATGGAAAAGATAGTCAATAGCTAACAGCCCTAGCTTGGAAAACATACCCATTTAAAGCATATATATATGTGTTTTAGCAATGACGTTTCAAACAATCCTAAATTTTTTTTGTATATTATTTTTGTAATTACCAAATGGTGTAGCCCGAAATTCTAGAAAATGGGAATTGAACTACATATTCTTTGTAATGATGAAATTAATTGGTTCGTGTTTATGAATTTCAATTGATTTCACTCCAATTACTGATATTGTTTATAAAAAAGATAACATAACATAACTTTTTTTTATTTTGTTTATTAATAATGTTTTTTTTTTTGTATTTTTAGAGCCCAAGAAGTTGTATGGAAACTTAATGTAAAAATGCAAAGTGTATTTGCATAGCTGATTGCATATCAGCTTCTCAACCAATAGGGGTATACTAGGTCCAATTCTGTACTTGCTTTACACAGCAGATATGCCCACAGACAATCTTACTCATACGTCGACATTTGCTGATGATACCGCCTTTCTTAGTATTCATAAAGCCCTAAAGAGGCCTCAAAACAACTTCAACATCACGTATCCCAAGGGGAAAAATGGGCAAAGTTGTGGGGAATAAAAATAAATGAACAAAAATGCACCCACGTTATTTTTACGTTACGCAAGGAAACGTGCCCCCAATTCTTATTAACAACCATACGGTGCCTCAACGAATTGAGACGAAATATCTTGGCATTCACCTGGATCGCCGCCTCACATGGAAGTCACATATATATGCGAAGTTGACACAGATGAAACTGAAAACGACCCGAATCCACTGGCTAATCGGTAGAAACTCTGTGCTACGTCTTGATTGCAAACTTTTACTTTAACACTCAATTTTGAAATCAATTTGGTGCTACGGGATACAATTTATGGCGTACTGCTTCCGCCTCCAACATTGGTAAAATTCTACGCCGCCAAAATAAAATCCTAAGAATGATAACTGGTGCTCCTTGGTACATTAAAAACAGCAACGTCCACAAAGATCTGCAAATTCCACTAGTTAAATGAAAAATTTTTAATTATGCGGACAAGTATTTAAACAAGCTGGAAACACATCCAAATCCGCTGGCTCGAAACATTTTGCAACATAGAGGACACACTCGTCTGAAAAGAAGGGATACTATTGCACTAAGATAAAACTACTGAATTTATTAATTTTATTATGAGAACTTGAATTTTAGTCTGGCACTGGCTTGTCTAATAAAAATTAAATTCGCCAAAGGCGAAGATTCAATAATAAAAATATAAAAAAAGGGTACTCAAGAAGATCTTACTCTTTTATTTCTGCTGAAGTGGAAGTTTCAGCTATAGCAGTTTGAGGAGGTAAACATTTTTTTGACAGCGACTAAATCATTATACTCTGGAAAAATCCTAGAATTATTTTCATTATTATTATTTCTACAATTTCTTATACTGGTTTTTAGTTAACTTTAAATCCAAAAATAGCGCTAATGCTTCTTCTGGAGTAAATTTCTTGTCTTCATTTGGTGTAGGAATATTTTTCAAAATTCTCTTTGTGCGCCTTGGAATTGCTGCTATAACTTTTTCAATTATCTCAATTTTTTTTTCTTTTATTTTGTGTTGGTTGTATTTGATGCAAAAATGCAATTGGTTTTGCTGGTTGACCCTGTTTCCACATTCATTGGCATTTGTAGAAAAAATTTCGAAAACTAGTTCCTTTGACAACCTTCATGGTGAAGTTCGTACACCTTTTTCTTGTTATAAGAGCATTCAACGTACCGTTTTTTCAATACCTTTGCAAATTTTTGAATTTTTTGTGTGTGTAGTTCAAATTCATCTGTATTGCATATTTTAAAAAAATGTATTACTTAGTATGTATGTGCAATTGTAATGAATAGCAATTAAAAAGGCATTACCTTAATTAATCTTACTCAACAAAAAAGAAAAAAAAAACAGCTAGAGAGGCAGCGTTTACGTTGAAAATTTTTAAAAAGGGGCAAAGGGCATTTAAAAAACATTTCAAAAGAAGGAGATTTCTGAGAAAAAAGGGTCAAAATGCTACTTTAGTCACAAAACAGTAACGCTGTAGACAGGTAGCATCACTATCACATGCGCACATACGAAGGGTGGGAAAACCACAACAGAAACAAATGACATCCACACATTGTTTTTCTAGGAATTTCCATATCAATTTTTAATGGTTTACATAACATATCACGCACAAGATAATTCATACCCTATTTGATGACATTGTCATAGAAAACAACAAATATTTGCAGGGCGTTTATGATTTGGTTTTTTGTTTTAATAACTTATAAATTACATGCTCACAAAAGTATTTTGCTTACTAAGAAGTATAATTTTTGGTTAATTGCGGTGCCCTTTCTGATTTTGTACTTCTACCTGTAAGAACACTTGTTACATACAAGTTTTGTGTTTTTGTTTTTTTTTTTGCATACATATGTATGTATATAGGTAGGCAGGTAAGACCAGGGATGTATACCAGGTGGTTCACCACTCCACTCGGAGACAATATGTTGTCCTTTGTGCTACCTTTGCAAATAAAGAAAAGAAAAAATGAAGATTAGAAAAAGGCAGGAAATGCAACAGAGCAAAAAATAATAAAGAAGGAGTAAAGAAGTGCAAAGGTTCAAGAACGAACAGTGCCATTAGCCATTTAAGGCCCTCGTTAGCCATTTAAGGCCCTAAGTGTACCCTAGCATCTCGTAAAGGTCCCAGTCCGATAGAGTCGATAAGTGGTCCACGAAGTATTAGCCAAAGTCTTGGCGCCGTCTCCTGACAAGCGTTGGACATTGGCAGAGTAGGTGTTCCATCGTCTCGAATGGAACTACATATTCTCCTTTAAGTGATATCGTTTATAAAGAAAACCAAATTACACAACATAACTAATTTGTTTTTTATTTTGTGCATGTAAGCCCTAATCGAAAATAATGCAGATACTGATTATAAGCAAATATAAGTTTTCCCAAGTAAAATAATATGTACTGCGTGTCTGGTGGAAAATTTATAATTTTAAATACGATTATTTCAAAAATTAATAAGCGGTGACGCCTTTGGCATTATCGATTGTTGGGAGTCGTCAGTCACGATGACGAGTAAGCATCAAACGTTCGCTCTTTTAAGAGTAATGATTCCTACGTAGCTGCTCTACGACAATTTTACCTGAATACATGATTGACCGAGTGTAAATTTATCTCGTTAGTCGGTGCAGAGATTCAGTGCAACTGATTCAGCTTTGAATATCCCACTGCCAGGGCCCAGTCGATTTTCATGGACTCCCGAAAACATTGAACTTGTTGAAAGCAGTCAATACGGAAAAGAGCAACCCAACTGGGATTTCCAAGAGCGATAATTCATGAAATTTTAAAAAAGGCTATTAAGTTCCATCTTTTTAAAATTAAAATCGTTCTAGAACTGAAAGTGACTTGATATACGCAAAAATTTTTGTGAAACGATTTTTGAGCGCTCTCCCATTTTAAGGAGCAGCGACGAGGCTAATTTTTATTAAACGGTCACGTCAAAAAGCAAAATTGCCGTTACTGGTTTTAAAGAACCTGCAACCCTCGGTTAAAACATCAACAACCACTGCATTGCCCCAGGGTAACTGGTTGGTGTGCCTAATCCGCGTGTAAGATAATTGGACCATTTTTTAAAAAAATTTCTCGAGGCCAGGCGACGACTATCGACGCATGATTACGGAATTCTTTTTGCCGAATCTGCGAGTCATTCATCGTACTATTCACACACGTGGTTTCAACAGCATGGGGCGACTGCACACACAACCGGAGTTTCAACGAATTTGCTTCGAGAAAATTTCGCCCAAAAACGGATCAGTCGTTTTGGGGACTTCCCAACGCCACCCGAGGTCGCCCGATCTAACTCCCATGCGTTTTTTTTATAAGGGTTGCCTCAAAGAGAGAGTGGCCTTAAAGGAAAATATTCGCCGAGAAATCAGCTCAATTGAACCAAGTTTACTACAGCGTGTGACGCAGAATACACGGCTCCGTTGTGAACAGTGTGTTTAACTCATCGGATAACATCTGGATGACATCCTTTTTAAAAAACAAAATCCGCATTTCCATTCCTTCGCTCAATGCTCTTAATAAAACTTTGTGTAAATTATTAAGATTTTTTTAAAGTTCGAAAACAAATCTGCCACCAGACACCCTGTATGTGTTTAATTTTTGTGATAAAATTAATTGGTCCGTGTTTATTAATTTATGTTGATTTTTATTATCCAATTACTAAAAAACGTACTTCTATTTAACTATTTTTTTTAATGTGTTAATGTGTTGTTTTCTTCATATAACACTCTAGTATTTCCGCTCTTGTCTGTGGGTTTTTAACACCCGCACAAATAATGGAAAAGATAGTCAATAGCTAACAGCCCTAGCTTGGAAAACATACCCATTTAAAGCATATATATATGTGTTTTAGCAATGACGTTTCAAACAATCCTAAATTTTTTTTGTATATTATTTTTGTAATTACCAAATGGTGTAGCCCGAAATTCTAGAAAATGGGAATTGAACTACATATTCTTTGTAATGATGAAATTAATTGGTCCGTGTTTATGAATTTCAATTGATTTCATTCCAATTACTGATATTGTTTATAAAAAAGATAACATAACATAACTTTTTTTTATTTTGTTTATTAATAATGTTTTTTTTTTGTATTTTTAGAGCCCAAGAAGTTGTATGGAAACTTAATGTAAAAATGCAAAGTGTATTTGCATAGCTGATTGCATATCAGCTTCTCAACCAATAGGGGTATACTAGGTCCAATTCTGTACTTGCTTTACACAGCAGATATGCCCACAGACAATCTTACTCATACGTCGACATTTGCTGATGATACCGCCTTTCTTAGTATTCATAAAGCCCTAAAGAGGCCTCAAAACAACTTCAACATCACGTATCCCAAGTGGAAAAATGGGCAAAGTTGTGGGGAATAAAAATAAATGAACAAAAATGCACCCACGTTATTTTTACGTTACGCAAGGAAACGTGCCCCCAATTCTTATTAACAACCATACGGTGCCTCAACGAATTGAGACGAAATATCTTGGCATTCACCTGGATCGCCGCCTCACATGGAAGTCACATATATATGCGAAGTTGACACAGATGAAACTTAAAACGACCCAAATCCACTGGCTAATCGGTAGAAACTCTGTGCTACGTCTTGATTGCAAACTTTTACTTTAACACTCAATTTTGAAATCAATTTGGTGCTACGGGATACAATTTATGGCGTACTGCTTCCGCCTCCAACATTGATAAAATTCTACGCCGTCAAAATAAAATCCTAAGAATGATAACTGGTGCTCCTTGGTACATTAAAAACAGCAACGTCCACAAAGATCTGCAAATTCCACTAGTTAAATGAAAAATTTTTAATTATGCGGACAAGTATTTAAACAAGCTGGAAACACATCCAAATCCGCTGGCTCGAAACATTTTGCAACATAGAGGACACACTCGTCTGAAAAGAAGGGATACTATTGCACTAAGATAAAACTACTGAATTAATTAATTTTATTATGAGAACTTGAATTTTAGTCTGGCACTGGCTTGTCTAATAAAAATTAAATTCGCCAAAGGCGAAGATTCAATAATAAAAATATAAAAAAAGGGTACTCAAGAAGATCTTACTCTTTTATTTCTGCTGAAGTGGAAGTTTCAGCTATAGCAGTTTGAGGAGGTAAACATTTTTTTGACAGCGACTAAATCATTATACTCTGGAAAAATCCTAGAATTATTTTCATGTTTATTATTTCTACAATTTCTTATACTGGTTTTTAGTTAACTTTAAATCCAAAAATAGCGCTAATGCTTCTTCTGGAGTAAATTTCTTGTCTTCATTTGGTGTAGGAATATTTTTCAAAATTCTCTTTGTGCGCCTTGGAATTGCTGCTATAACTTTTTCAATTGTCTCAATTTTTTTTTTCTTTTATTTTGTGTTGGTTGTATTTGATGCAAAAATGCAATTGGTTTTGCTGGTTGACCCTGTTTTCCACATTCATTGGCATGTGTAGAAAAAATTTCGAAAACTAGTTCCTTTGACAACCTTCATGGTGAAGTTCGTACACCTTTTTCTTGTTATAAGAGCATTCAACGTACCGTTTTTTCAATACCTTTGCAAATTTTTAAATTTTTTGTGTGTGTAGTTCAAATTCATCTGTATTGCATATTTTAAAAAAATGAATTACTTAGTATGTATATGCAATTCCACAAGAAATATCAGCGAGTTCTCTATAAGTGCCATTGTTCAAATTGTAATGAATAGCAATTAAAAAGGCATTACCTTAATTAATCTTACTCAACAAAAAAGAAAAAAAAAACAGCTAGAGAGGCAGCGTTTACGTTGAAAATTTTTAAAAAGGGGCAAAGGGCATTTAAAAAAAATTTCAAAAGAAGGAGATTTCTGAGAAAAAAGGGTCAAAATGCTACTTTAGTCACAAAACAGTAACGCTGTAGACAGGTAGCATCACTATCACATGCGCACATACGAAGGGTGGGAAAACCACAACAGAAACAAATGACATCCACACATTGTTTTTCTAGGAATTTTCATATCAATTTTTAATGGTTTACATAACATATCACGCACAAGATAATTCATACCCTATTTGATGACATTGTCATAGAAAACAACAAATATTTGTAGGGCGTTTATGATTTTGTTTATTGTTTTAATAACTTATAAATTACATGCTCACAAAAGTATTTTGCTTACTAAGAAGTATAATTTTTGGTTAATTGCGGTGCCCTTTCTGATTTTGTACTTCTACCTGTAAGAACGCTTGTTACATACAAGTTTTGTGTTTTTTTTTTTTTTTTTTTTTTTGCATACATATGTATGTATATAGGTAGGCAGGTAAGACCAGGGATGTATACCAGGTGGTTCATCACTCCACTCGGAGACAATATGTTGTCCTTTGTGCTACCTTTGCAAATAAAGAAAAGAAAAAATGAAGATTAGAAAAAGGCAGGAAATGCAACAGAGCAAAAAATAATAAAGAAGGAGTAAAGAAGTGCAAAGGTTTAAGAACGAACAGTGCTAGGTACCGCTCGTTAGCCATTTAAGGCCCTAAGTGTACCCTAGCATCTCGTAAAGGTCCCAGTCCGATAGAGTCGATAAGTGGTCCACGAAGTATTAGCCAAAGTCTTGGCGCCGTCTCCTGACAAGCGTTGGACATTGGCAGAGTAGGTGTTCCATCGTCTCGAATGGAACTACATATTCTCCTTTAAGTGATATCGTTTATTAAGAAAACCAAATTACACAACATAACTAATTTGTTTTTTATTTTGTGCATGTAAGCCCTAATCGAAAATAATGCAGATACTGATTATAAGCAAATATAAGTTTTCCCAAGTAAAATAATATGTACTGCGTGTCTGGTGGAAAATTTATAATTTTAAATACGATTATTTCAAAAATTAATAAGCGGTGACGCCTTTGGCATTATCGATTGTTGGGAGTCGTCAGTCACGATGACGAGTAAGCATCAAACGTTCGCTCTTTTAAGAGTAATGATTCCTACGTAGCTGCTCTACGACAATTTTACCTGAATACATGATTGACCGAGTGTAAATTTATCTCGTTAGTCGGTGCAGAGATTCAGTGCAACTGATTCAGCTTTGAATATCCCACTGCCAGGGCCCAGTCGATTTTCATGGACTCCCGAAAACATTGAACTTGTTGAAAGCAGTCAATACGGAAAAGAGCAGCCCAACTGGGATTTCCAAGAGCGATAATTCATGAAATTTTAAAAAAGGCTATTAAGTTCCATCTTTTTAAAATTAAAATCGTTCTAGAACTGAAAGAAAGTGACTTTTGATATACGCAAAAATTTTTGTGAAACGATTTTTGAGCGCTCTCCCATTTTAAGGAGCAGCGACGAGGCTAATTTTTATTAAACGGTCACGTCAAAAAGCAAAATTGCCGTTACTGTTTTTAAAGAACCTGCAACCCTCGGTTAAAACATCAACAACCACTGCATTGCCCCAGGGTAACTGGTTGGTGTGCCTAATCCGCGTGTAAGATAATTGGACCATTTTTTAAAAAAATTTCTCGAGGCACGCGACGACTATCCACGCATGATTACGGAATTCTTTTTGCCGAATCTGCGAGTCATTCATCGTACTATTCACACACGTGGTTTCAACAGCATGGGGCGACTGCACACACAACCGGAGTTTCAATGAATTTGCTTCGAGAAAATTTCGCCCAAAAACTGATCAGTCGTTTTGGGGACTTCCCAACGCCACCCGAGGTCGCCCGATCTAACTCCCATGCGTTTTTTTATAAGGGTTGCCTCAAAGAGAGAGTCTCTTGTGGCCTTAAAGGAAAATATTCGCCGAGAAATCAGCTCAATTGAACCAAGTTTACTACAGCGTGTGACGCAGAATACACGGCTCCGTTGTGAACAGTGTGTTTAACTCATCGGATAACATCTGGATGACATCCTTTTTAAAAAACAAAATCCGCATTTCCATTCTTTCGCTCAATGCTCTTAATAAAACTTTGTGTCAATTATTAAGATTTTTTTAAAGTTCGAAAACAAATCTGCCACCAGACACCCTTTATGTGTTAAATTTTTGTGATAAAATTAATTGGTCCGTGTTTATTAATTTATGTTGATTTTTATTATGCAATTACTAAAAAACTTACTTCTATTTAACTATTTTTTTAATGTGTTAATGTGTTGTTTTCTTCATATAACACTCTAGTATTTCCGCTCTTGTCTGTGGGTTTTTAACACCCGCACAAATAATGGAAAAGATAGTCAATAGCTAACAGCCCTAGCTTGGAAAACATACCCATTTAAAGCATATATATATGTGTTTTAGCAATGACCTTTCAAACAATCCTAAATTTTTTTTGTATATTATTTTTGTAATTACCAAATGGTGTAGCCCGAAATTCTAGAAAATGGGAATTGAACTACATATTCTTTGTAATGATGAAATTAATTGGTTCGTGTTTATGAATTTCAATTGATTTCACTCCAATTACTGATATTGTTTATAAAAAAGATAACATAACATAACTTTTTTTTATTTTGTTTATTAATAATGTTTTTTTTTTGTATTTTCAGAGTCCAAGAAGTTGTATGGAAACGTAATGTAAAAATGCAAAGTGTATTTGCATAGCTGATTGCATATCAGCTTCTCAACCAATAGGGGTATACTAGGTCCAATTCTGTACTTGCTTTACACAGCAGATATACCCACAGACAATCTTACTCATACGTCGACATTTGCTGATGATACCGCCTTTCTTAGTATTCATAAAGCCCTAAAGAGGCCTCAAAACAACTTCAACATCACGTATCCCAAGGGGAAAAATGGGCAAAGTTGTGGGGAATAAAAATAAATGAACAAAAATGCACCCACGTTATTTTTACGTTACGCAAGGAAACGTGCCCCCAATTCTTATTAACAATCATACGGTGCCTCAACGAATTGAGAAGAAATATCTTGGCATTCACCTGGATCGCCGCCTCACATGGAAGTCACATATATATGCGAAGTTGACACAGATGAAACTGAAAACGACCCAAATCCACTGGCTAATCGGTAGAAACTCTGTGCTACGTCTTGATTGCAAACTTTTACTTTAACACTCAATTTTGAAATCAATTTGGTGCTACGGGATACAATTTATGGCGTACTGCTTCCGCCTCCAACATTGGTAAAATTCTACGCCGCCAAAATAAAATCCTAAGAATGATAACTGGTGCTCCTTGGTACATTAAAAACAGCAACGTCCACAAAGATCTGCAAATTCCACTAGTTAAATGAAAAATTTTTAATTATGCGGACAAGTATTTAAACAAGCTGGAAACACATCCAAATCCGCTGGCTCGAAACATTTTGCAACATAGAGGACACACTCGTCTGAAAAGAAGGGATACTATTGCACTAAGATAAAACTACTGAATTAATTAATTTTATTATGAGAACTTGAATTTTAGTCTGGCACTGGCTTGTCTAATAAAAATTAAATTCGCCAAAGGCGAAGATTCAATAATAAAAATATAAAAAAAGGGTACTCAAGAAGATCTTACTCTTTTATTTCTGCTGAAGTGGAAGTTTCAGCTATAGCAGTTTGAGGAGGTAAACATTTTTTTGACAGCGACTAAATCATTATACTCTGGAAAAATCCTAGAATTATTTTCATTATTATTATATCTACAATTTCTTATACTGGTTGTTAGTTAACTTTAAATCCAAAAATAGCGCTAATGCTTCTTCTGGAGTAAATTTCTTGTCTTCATTTGGTGTAGGAATATTTTTCAAAATTCTCTTTGTGCGCCTTGGAATTGCTGCTATAACTTTTTCAATTATCTCAATTTTTTTTTCTTTTATTTTGTGTTGGTTGTATTTGATGCAAAAATGCAATTGGTTTTGCTGGTTGACCCTGTTTCCACATTCATTGGCATTTGTAGAAAAAATTTCGAAAACTAGTTCCTTTGACAACCTTCATGGTGAAGTTCGTACACCTTTTTCTTGTTACAAGAGCATTCAACGTACCGTTTTTTCAATACCTTTGCAAATTTTTGAATTTTTTGTGTGTGTAGTTCAAATTCATCTGTATTGCATATTTTAAAAAAATGTATTACTTAGCATGTATATGCAATTCCACAAGAAATATCAGCGAGTTCTCTATAAGTGCCATTGTTCAAATTGTAATGAATAGCAATTAAAAAGGCATTACCTTAATTAATCTTTCTCAACAAAAAAGAAAAAAAAAACAGCTAGACAGGCAGCGTTTACGTTGAAAATTTTTAAAAAGGGGCAAAGGGCATTTTAAAAAAATTTCAAAAGAAGGAGATTTCTGAGAAAAAAGGGTCAAAATGCTACTTTAGTCACAAAACAGTAACGCTGTAGACAGGTAGCATCACTATCACATGCGCACATACGAAGGGTGGGAAAACCACAACAGAAACAAATGACATCCACACATTGTTTTTCTAGGAATTTCCATATCAATTTTTAATGGTTTACATAACATATCACGCACAAGATAATTCATACCCTATTTGATGACATTGTCATAGAAAACAACAAATATTTGCAGGGCGTTTATGATTTTGTTTATTGTTTTAATAACTTATAAATTACATGCTCACAAAAGTATTTTGCTTACTAAGAAGTACAATTTTTGGTTAATTGCGGTGCCCTTTCTGATTTTGTACTTCTACCTGTAAGAACACTTGTTACATACAAGTTTTGTTTTTTTTTTTTTTTTTTTTTTGCATACATATGTATGTATATAGGTATGCAGGTAAGACCAGGGATGCATACCAGGTGGTTCATCACTCCACTCGGAGACAATATGTTGTCCTTTGTGCTACCTTTGCAAATAAAGAAAAGAAAAAATGAAGATTAGAAAAAGACAGGAAATGCAACAGAGCAAAAAATAATAAAGAAGGAGTAAAGAAGTGCAAAGGTTCAAGAACGAACAGTGCTAGGTACCGCTCGTTAGCCATTTAAGGCCCTAAGTTGTTCTCTTAATCTCGTAAAGGTCCCAGTCCGATAGAGTCGATAAGTGGTCCACGAAGTATTAGCCAAAGTCTTGGCGCCGTCTCCTGACAAGCGTTGGACATTGGCAGAGTAGGTGTTCCATCGTCTCGTATGGAACTACATATTCTCCTTTAAGTGATATCGTTTATAAAGAAAACCAAATTACACAACATAACTAATTTGTTTTTTATTTTGTTCATGTAAGCCCTAATCGAAAATAATGCAGATACTGATTATAAGCAAATATAAGTTTTCCCAAGTAAAATAATATGTACTGCGTGTCTGGTGGAAAATTTATAATTTTAAATACGATTATTTCAAAAATTAATAAGCGGTGACGCCTTTGGCATTATCGATTGTTGGGAGTCGTCAGTCACGATGACGAGTAAGCATCAAACGTTCGCTCTTTTAAGAGTAATGATTCCTACGTAGCTGCTCTACGACAATTTTACCTGAATACATGATTGACCGAGTGTAAATTTAACTCGTTAGTCGGTGCAGAGATTCAGTGCAACTGATTCAGCTTTGAATATCCCACTGCCAGGGCCCAGTCGATTTTCATGGACTCCCGAAAACATTGAACTTGTTGAAAGCAGTCAATACGGAAAAGAGCAACCCAACTGGGATTTCCAAGAGCGATAATTCATGAAATTTTAAAAAAGGCTATTAAGTTCCATCTTTTTAAAATTAAAATCGTTCTAGAACTGAAAGAAAGTGACTTTTGATATACGCAAAAATTTTTGTGAAACGATTTTTGAGCGCTCTCCCATTTTAAGGAGCAGCGACGAGGCTAATTTTTATTAAACGGTCACGTCAAAAAGCAAAATTGCCGTTACTGGTTTTAAAGAACCTGCAACCCTCGGTTAAAACATCAACAACCACTGCATTGCCCCAGGGTAACTGGTTGGTGTGCCTAATCCGCGTGTAAGATAATTGGACCATTTTTTAAAAAAATTTCTCGAGGCCAGGCGACGACTATCGACGCATGATTACGGAATTCTTTTTGCCGAATCTGCGAGTCATTCATCGTACTATTCACACACGTGGTTTCAACAGCATAGGGCGACTGCACACACAACCGGAGTTTCAACGAATTTGCTTCGAGAAAATTTCGCCCAAAAACGGATCAGTCGTTTTGGGGACTTCCTAACGCCACCCGAGGTCGCCCGATCTAACTCCCATGCGTTTTTTTATAAGGGTTGCCTCAAAGAGAGAGTGGCCTTAAAGGAAAATATTCGCCGAGAAATCAGCTCAATTGAACCAAGTTTACTACAGCGTGTGACGCAGAATACACGGCTCCGTTGTGAACAGTGTGTTTAACTCATCGGATAACATCTGGATGACATCCTTTTTAAAAAACAAAATCCGCATTTCCATTCCTTCGCTCAATGCTCTTAATAAAACTTTGTGTAAATTATTAAGATTTTTTTAAAGTTCGAAAACAAATCTGCCACCAGACACCCTGTATGTGTTTAATTTTTGTGATAAAATTAATTGGTCCGTGTTTATTAATTTATGTTGATTTTTATTATCCAATTACTAAAAAACGTACTTCTATTTAACTATTTTTTTTAATGTGTTAATGTGTTGTTTTCTTCATATAACACTCTAGTATTTCCGCTCTTGTCTGTGGGTTTTTAACACCCGCACAAATAATGGAAAAGATAGTCAATAGCTAACAGCCCTAGCTTGGAAAACATACCCATTTAAAGCATATATATATGTGTTTTAGCAATGACGTTTCAAACAATCCTAAATTTTTTTTGTATATTATTTTTGTAATTACCAAATGGTGTAGCCCGAAATTCTAGAAAATGGGAATTGAACTACATATTCTTTGTAATGATGAAATTAATTGGTCCGTGTTTATGAATTTCAATTGATTTCACTCCAATTACTGATATTGTTTATAAAAAAGATAACATAACATAACTTTTTTTTATTTTGTTTATTAATAATGTTTTTTTTTGTATTTTTAGAGCCCAAGAAGTTGTATGGAAACTTAATGTAAAAATGCAAAGTGTATTTGCATAGCTGATTGCATATCAGCTTCTCAACCAATAGGGGTATACTAGGTCCAATTCTGTACTTGCTTTACACAGCAGATATGCCCACAGACAATCTTACTCATACGTCGACATTTGCTGATGATACCGCCTTTCTTAGTATTCATAAAGCCCTAAAGAGGCCTCAAAACAACTTCAACATCACGTATCCCAAGTGGAAAAATGGGCAAAGTTGTGGGGAATAAAAATAAATGAACAAAAATGCACCCACGTTATTTTTACGTTACGCAAGGAAACGTGCCCCCAATTCTTATTAACAACCATACGGCGCCTCAACGAATTGAGACGAAATATCTTGGCATTCACCTGGATCGCCGCCTCACATGGAAGTCACATATATATGCGAAGTTGACACAGATGAAACTTAAAACGACCCAAATCCACTGGCTAATCGGTAGAAACTCTGTGCTACGTCTTGATTGCAAACTTTTACTTTAACACTCAATTTTGAAATCAATTTGGTGCTACGGGATACAATTTATGGCGTACTGCTTCCGCCTCCAACATTGATAAAATTCTACGCCGTCAAAATAAAATCCTAAGAATGATAACTGGTGCTCCTTGGTACATTAAAAACAGCAACGTCCACAAAGATCTGCAAATTCCACTAGTTAAATGAAAAATTTTTAATTATGCGGACAAGTATTTAAACAAGCTGGAAACACATCCAAATCCGCTGGCTCGAAACATTTTGCAACATAGAGGACACACTCGTCTGAAAAGAAGGGATACTATTGCACTAAGATAAAACTACTGAATTAATTAATTTTATTATGAGAACTTGAATTTTAGTCTGGCACTGGCTTGTCTAATAAAAATTAAATTCGCCAAAGGCGAAGATTCAATAATAAAAATATAAAAAAAGGGTACTCAAGAAGATCTTACTCTTTTATTTCTGCTGAAGTGGAAGTTTCAGCTATAGCAGTTTGAGGAGGTAAACATTTTTTTGACAGCGACTAAATCATTATACTCTGGAAAAATCCTAGAATTATTTTCATTATTATTATATCTACAATTTCTTATACTGGTTGTTAGTTAACTTTAAATCCAAAAATAGCGCTAATGCTTCTTCTGGAGTAAATTTCTTGTCTTCATTTGGTGTAGGAATATTTTTCAAAATTCTCTTTGTGCGCCTTGGAATTGCTGCTATAACTTTTTCAATTATCTCAATTTTTTTTTCTTTTATTTTGTGTTGGTTGTATTTGATGCAAAAATGCAATTGGTTTTGCTGGTTGACCCTGTTTCCACATTCATTGGCATTTGTAGAAAAAATTTCGAAAACTAGTTCCTTTGACAACCTTCATGGTGAAGTTCGTACACCTTTTTCTTGTTACAAGAGCATTCAACGTACCGTTTTTTCAATACCTTTGCAAATTTTTGAATTTTTTGTGTGTGTAGTTCAAATTCATCTGTATTGCATATTTTAAAAAAATGTATTACTTAGCATGTATATGCAATTCCACAAGAAATATCAGCGAGTTCTCTATAAGTGCCATTGTTCAAATTGTAATGAATAGCAATTAAAAAGGCATTACCTTAATTAATCTTACTCAACAAAAAAGAAAAAAAAAAACAGCTAGACAGGCAGCGTTTACGTTGAAAATTTTTAAAAAGGGGCAAAGGGCATTTTAAAAAAATTTCAAAAGAAGGAGATTTCTGAGAAAAAAGGGTCAAAATGCTACTTTAGTCACAAAACAGTAACGCTGTAGACAGGTAGCATCACTATCACATGCGCACATACGAAGGGTGGGAAAACCACAACAGAAACAAATGACATCCACACATTGTTTTTCTAGGAATTTCCATATCAATTTTTAATGGTTTACATAACATATCACGCACAAGATAATTCATACCCTATTTGATGACATTGTCATAGAAAACAACAAATATTTGCAGGGCGTTTATGATTTTGTTTATTGTTTTAATAACTTATAAATTACATGCTCACAAAAGTATTTTGCTTACTAAGAAGTACAATTTTTGGTTAATTGCGGTGCCCTTTCTGATTTTGTACTTCTACCTGTAAGAACACTTGTTACATACAAGTTTTGTTTTTTTTTTTTTTTTTTTTTTGCATACATATGTATGTATATAGGTATGCAGGTAAGACCAGGGATGCATACCAGGTGGTTCATCACTCCACTCGGAGACAATATGTTGTCCTTTGTGCTACCTTTGCAAATAAAGAAAAGAAAAAATGAAGATTAGAAAAAGACAGGAAATGCAACAGAGCAAAAAATAATAAAGAAGGAGTAAAGAAGTGCAAAGGTTCAAGAACGAACAGTGCTAGGTACCGCTCGTTAGCCATTTAAGGCCCTAAGTTGTTCTCTTAATCTCGTAAAGGTCCCAGTCCGATAGAGTCGATAAGTGGTCCACGAAGTATTAGCCAAAGTCTTGGCGCCGTCTCCTGACAAGCGTTGGACATTGGCAGAGTAGGTGTTCCATCGTCTCGTATGGAACTACATATTCTCCTTTAAGTGATATCGTTTATAAAGAAAACCAAATTACACAACATAACTAATTTGTTTTTTATTTTGTTCATGTAAGCCCTAATCGAAAATAATGCAGATACTGATTATAAGCAAATATAAGTTTTCCCAAGTAAAATAATATGTACTGCGTGTCTGGTGGAAAATTTATAATTTTAAATACGATTATTTCAAAAATTAATAAGCGGTGACGCCTTTGGCATTATCGATTGTTGGGAGTCGTCAGTCACGATGACGAGTAAGCATCAAACGTTCGCTCTTTTAAGAGTAATGATTCCTACGTAGCTGCTCTACGACAATTTTACCTGAATACATGATTGACCGAGTGTAAATTTATCTCGTTAGTCGGTGCAGAGATTCAGTGCAACTGATTCAGCTTTGAATATCCCACTGCCAGGGCCCAGTCGATTTTCATGGACTCCCGAAAACATTGAACTTGTTGAAAGCAGTCAATACGGAAAAGAGCAACCCAACTGGGATTTCCAAGAGCGATAATTCATGAAATTTTAAAAAAGGCTATTAAGTTCCATCTTTTTAAAATTAAAATCGTTCTAGAACTGAAAGAAAGTGACTTTTGATATACGCAAAAATTTTTGTGAAACGATTTTTGAGCGCTCTCCCATTTTAAGGAGCAGCGACGAGGCTAATTTTTATTAAACGGTCACGTCAAAAAGCAAAATTGCCGTTACTGGTTTTAAAGAACCTGCAACCCTCGGTTAAAACATCAACAACCACTGCATTGCCCCAGGGTAACTGGTTGGTGTGCCTAATCCGCGTGTAAGATAATTGGACCATTTTTTAAAAAAATTTCTCGAGGCCAGGCGACGACTATCGACGCATGATTACGGAATTCTTTTTGCCGAATCTGCGAGTCATTCATCGTACTATTCACACACGTGGTTTCAACAGCATAGGGCGACTGCACACACAACCGGAGTTTCAACGAATTTGCTTCGAGAAAATTTCGCCCAAAAACGGATCAGTCGTTTTGGGGACTTCCTAACGCCACCCGAGGTCGCCCGATCTAACTCCCATGCGTTTTTTTATAAGGGTTGCCTCAAAGAGAGAGTGGCCTTAAAGGAAAATATTCGCCGAGAAATCAGCTCAATTGAACCAAGTTTACTACAGCGTGTGACGCAGAATACACGGCTCCGTTGTGAACAGTGTGTTTAACTCATCGGATAACATCTGGATGACATCCTTTTTAAAAAACAAAATCCGCATTTCCATTCCTTCGCTCAATGCTCTTAATAAAACTTTGTGTAAATTATTAAGATTTTTTTAAAGTTCGAAAACAAATCTGCCACCAGACACCCTGTATGTGTTTAATTTTTGTGATAAAATTAATTGGTCCGTGTTTATTAATTTATGTTGATTTTTATTATCCAATTACTAAAAAACGTACTTCTATTTAACTATTTTTTTTAATGTGTTAATGTGTTGTTTTCTTCATATAACACTCTAGTATTTCCGCTCTTGTCTGTGGGTTTTTAACACCCGCACAAATAATGGAAAAGATAGTCAATAGCTAACAGCCCTAGCTTGGAAAACATACCCATTTAAAGCATATATATATGTGTTTTAGCAATGACGTTTCAAACAATCCTAAATTTTTTTTGTATATTATTTTTGTAATTACCAAATGGTGTAGCCCGAAATTCTAGAAAATGGGAATTGAACTACATATTCTTTGTAATGATGAAATTAATTGGTCCGTGTTTATGAATTTCAATTGATTTCACTCCAATTACTGATATTGTTTATAAAAAAGATAACATAACATAACTTTTTTTTATTTTGTTTATTAATA
The DNA here is from genome assembly GCA_963583895.1 of Melanophora roralis. Classification (NCBI taxonomy): domain Eukaryota; kingdom Metazoa; phylum Arthropoda; class Insecta; order Diptera; family Rhinophoridae; genus Melanophora; species Melanophora roralis. The sequence continues at coordinate 69,437,427 of OY757190.1, read as the reverse complement.
ATGTTTTTTTTTGTATTTTTAGAGCCCAAGAAGTTGTATGGAAACTTAATGTAAAAATGCAAAGTGTATTTGCATAGCTGATTGCATATCAGCTTCTCAACCAATAGGGGTATACTAGGTCCAATTCTGTACTTGCTTTACACAGCAGATATGCCCACAGACAATCTTACTCATACGTCGACATTTGCTGATGATACCGCCTTTCTTAGTATTCATAAAGCCCTAAAGAGGCCTCAAAACAACTTCAACATCACGTATCCCAAGTGGAAAAATGGGCAAAGTTGTGGGGAATAAAAATAAATGAACAAAAATGCACCCACGTTATTTTTACGTTACGCAAGGAAACGTGCCCCCAATTCTTATTAACAACCATACGGCGCCTCAACGAATTGAGACGAAATATCTTGGCATTCACCTGGATCGCCGCCTCACATGGAAGTCACATATATATGCGAAGTTGACACAGATGAAACTTAAAACGACCCAAATCCACTGGCTAATCGGTAGAAACTCTGTGCTACGTCTTGATTGCAAACTTTTACTTTAACACTCAATTTTGAAATCAATTTGGTGCTACGGGATACAATTTATGGCGTACTGCTTCCGCCTCCAACATTGATAAAATTCTACGCCGTCAAAATAAAATCCTAAGAATGATAACTGGTGCTCCTTGGTACATTAAAAACAGCAACGTCCACAAAGATCTGCAAATTCCACTAGTTAAATGAAAAATTTTTAATTATGCGGACAAGTATTTAAACAAGCTGGAAACACATCCAAATCCGCTGGCTCGAAACATTTTGCAACATAGAGGACACACTCGTCTGAAAAGAAGGGATACTATTGCACTAAGATAAAACTACTGAATTAATTAATTTTATTATGAGAACTTGAATTTTAGTCTGGCACTGGCTTGTCTAATAAAAATTAAATTCGCCAAAGGCGAAGATTCAATAATAAAAATATAAAAAAAGGGTACTCAAGAAGATCTTACTCTTTTATTTCTGCTGAAGTGGAAGTTTCAGCTATAGCAGTTTGAGGAGGTAAACATTTTTTTGACAGCGACTAAATCATTATACTCTGGAAAAATCCTAGAATTATTTTCATTATTATTATTTCTACAATTTCTTATACTGGTTTTTAGTTAACTTTAAATCCAAAAACAGCGCTAATGCTTCTTCTGGAGTAAATTTCTTGTCTTCATTTGGTGTAGGAATATTTTTCAAAATTCTCTTTGTGCGCCTTGGAATTGCTGCTATAACTTTTTCAATTATCTCAATTTTTTTTTCTTTTATTTTGTGTTGGTTGTATTTGATGCAAAAATGCAATTGGTTTTGCTGGTTGACCCTGTTTTCCACATTCATTGGCATTTGTAGAAAAAATTTCGAAAACTAGTTCCTTTGACAACCTTCATGGTGAAGTTCGTACACCTTTTTCTTGTTATAAGAGCATTCAACGTACCGTTTTTTCAATACCTTTGCAAATTTTTGAATTTTTTGTGTGTGTAGTTCAAATTCATCTGTATTGCATATTTTAAAAAAATGTATTACTTAGTATGTATATGCAATTCCACAAGAAATATCAGCGAGTTCTCTATAAGTGCCATTGTTCAAATTGTAATGAATAGCAATTAAAAAGGCATTACCTTAATTAATCTTACTCAACAAAAAAGAAAAAAAAAAAAAACAGCTAGAGAGGCAGCGTTTACGTTGAAAATTTTTAAAAAGGGGCAAAGGGCATTTAAAAAAAATTTCAAAAGAAGGAGATTTCTGAGAAAAAAGGGTCAAAATGCTACTTTAGTCACAAAACAGTAACGCTGTAGACAGGTAGCATCACTATCACATGCGCACATACGAAGGGTGGGAAAACCACAACAGAAACAAATGACATCCACACATTGTTTTTCTAGGAATTTTCATATCAATTTTTAATGGTTTACATAACATATCACGCACAAGATAATTCATACCCTATTTGATGACATTGTCATAGAAAACAACAAATATTTGCAGGGCGTTTATGATTTTGTTTATTGTTTTAATAACTTATAAATTACATGCTCACAAAAGTATTTTGCTTACTAAGAAGTATAATTTTTGGTTAATTGCGGTGCCCTTTCTGATTTTGTACTTCTACCTGTAAGAACACTTGTTACATACAAGTTTTGTGTTTTTTTTTTTTTTTTTTTTTTTTTTTTTTTTTTTTTTTGCATACATATGTATGTATATAGGTAGGCAGGTAAGACCAGGGATGTATACCAGGTGGTTCATCACTCCACTCGGAGACAATATGTTGTCCTTTTTGCTACCTTTGCAAATAAAGAAAAGAAAAAATGAAGATTAGAAAAAGGCAGGAAATGCAACAGAGCAAAAAATAATAAAGAAGGAGTAAAGAAGTGCAAAGGTTCAAGAACGAACAGTGCTAGGTACCGCTCGTTAGCCATTTAAGGCCCTAAGTGTACCCTAGCATATCGTAAAGGTCCCAGTCCGATAGAGTCGATAAGTGGTCCACGAAGTATTAGCCAAAGTCTTGGCGCCGTCTCCTGACAAGCGTTGGACATTGGCAGAGTAGGTGTTCCATCGTCTCGAATGGAACTACATATTCTCCTTTAAGTGATATCGTTTATAAAGAAAACCAAATTACACAACATAACTAATTTGTTTTTTATTTTGTGCATGTAAGCCCTAATCGAAAATAATGCAGATACTGATTATAAGCAAATATAAGTTTTCCCAAGTAAAATAATATGTACTGCGTGTCTGGTGGAAAATTTATAATTTTAAATACGATTATTTCAAAAATTAATAAGCGGTGACGCCTTTGGCATTATCGATTGTTGGGAGTCGTCAGTCACGATGACGAGTAAGCATCAAACGTTCGCTCTTTTAAGAGTAATGATTCCTACGTAGCTGCTCTACGACAATTTTACCTGAATACATGATTGACCGAGTGTAAATTTATCTCGTTAGTCGGTGCAGAGATTCAGTGCAACTGATTCAGCTTTGAATATCCCACTGCCAGGGCCCAGTCGATTTTCATGGACTCCCGAAAACATTGAACTTGTTGAAAGCAGTCAATACGGAAAAGAGCAACCCAACTGGGATTTCCAAGAGCGATAATTCATGAAATTTTAAAAAAGGCTATTAAGTTCCATCTTTTTAAAATTAAAATCGTTCTAGAACTGAAAGAAAGTGACTTTTGATATACGCAAAAATTTTTGTGAAACGATTTTTGAGCGCTCTCCCATTTTAAGGAGCAGCGACGAGGCTAATTTTTATTAAACGGTCACGTCAAAAAGCAAAATTGCCGTTACTGGTTTTAAAGAACCTGCAACCCTCGGTTAAAACATCAACAACCACTGCATTGCCCCAGGGTAACTGGTTGGTGTACCTAATCCGCGTGTAAGATAATTGGACCATTTTTTAAAAAAATTTCTCGAGGCCAGGCGACGACTATCGACGCATGATTACGGAATTCTTTTTGCCGAATCTGCGAGTCATTCATCGTACTATTCACACACGTGGTTTCAACAGCATGGGGCGACTGCACACACAACCGGAGTTTCAATGAATTTGCTTCGAGAAAATTTCGCCCAAAAACTGATCAGTCGTTTTGGGGACTTTCCAACGCCACCCGAGGTCGCCCGATCTAACTCCCATGCGTTTTTTTATAAGGGTTGCCTCAAAGAGAGAGTCTCTTGTGGCCTTAAAGGAAAATATTCGCCGAGAAATCAGCTCAATTGAACCAAGTTTACTACAGCGTGTGACGCAGAATACACGGCTCCGTTGTGAACAGTGTGTTTAACTCATCGGATAACATCTGGATGACATCCTTTTTAAAAAACAAAATCCGCATTTCCATTCCTTCGCTCAATGCTCTTAATAAAACTTTGTGTAAATTATTAAGATTTTTTTAAAGTTCGAAAACAAATCTGCCACCAGACACCCTTTATGTGTTAAATTTTTGTGATAAAATTAATTGGTCCGTGTTTATTAATTTATGTTGATTTTTATTATGCAATTACTAAAAAACTTACTTCTATTTAACTATTTTTTTTAATGTGTTAATGTGTTGTTTTCTTCATATAACACTCTAGTATTTCCGCTCTTGTCTGTGGGTTTTTAACACCCGCACAAATAATGGAAAAGATAGTCAATAGCTAACAGCCCTAGCTTGGAAAACATACCCATTTAAAGCATATATATATGTGTTTTAGCAATGACGTTTCAAACAATCCTAAATTTTTTTTGTATATTATTTTTGTAATTACCAAATGGTGTAGCCCGAAATTCTAGAAAATGTGAATTGAACTACATATTCTTTGTAATGATGAAATTAATTGGTCCGTGTTTATGAATTTCAATTGATTTCACTCCAATTACTGATATTGTTTATAAAAAAGATAACATAACATAACTTTTTTTTATTTTGTTTATTAATAATGTTTTTTTTTGTATTTTTAGAGCCCAAGAAGTTGTATGGAAACTTAATGTAAAAATGCAAAGTGTATTTGCATAGCTGATTGCATATCAGCTTCTCAACCAATAGGGGTATACTAGGTCCAATTCTGTACTTGCTTTACACAGCAGATATGCCCACAGACAATCTTACTCATACGTCGACATTTGCTGATGATACCGCCTTTCTTAGTATTCATAAAGCCCTAAAGAGGCCTCAAAACAACTTCAACATCACGTATCCCAAGTGGAAAAATGGGCAAAGTTGTGGGGAATAAAAATAAATGAACAAAAATGCACCCACGTTATTTTTACGTTACGCAAGGAAACGTGCCCCCAATTCTTATTAACAACCATACGGTGCCTCAACGAATTGAGACGAAATATCTTGGCATTCACCTGGATCGCCGCCTCACATGGAAGTCACATATATATGCGAAGTTGACACAGATGAAACTGAAAACGACCCAAATCCACTGGCTAATCGGTAGAAACTCTGTGCTACGTCTTGATTGCAAACTTTTACTTTAACACTCAATTTTGAAATCAATTTGGTGCTACGGGATACAATTTATGGCGTACTGCTTCCGCCTCCAACATTGGTAAAATTCTACGCCGCCAAAATAAAATCCTAAGAATGATAACTGGTGCTCCTTGGTACATTAAAAACAGCAACGTCCACAAAGATCTGCAAATTCCACTAGTTAAATGAAAAATTTTTAATTATGCGGACAAGTATTTAAACAAGCTGGAAACACATCCAAATCCGCTGGCTCGAAACATTTTGCAACATAGAGGACACACTCGTCTGAAAAGAAGGGATACTATTGCACTAAGATAAAACTACTGAATTAATTAATTTTATTATGAGAACTTGAATTTTAGTCTGGCACTGGCTTGTCTAATAAAAATTAAATTCGCCAAAGGCGAAGATTCAATAATAAAAATATAAAAAAAAGGTACTCAAGAAGATCTTACTCTTTTATTTCTGCTGAAGTGGAAGTTTCAGCTATAGCAGTTTGAGGAGGTAAACATTTTTTTGACAGCGACTAAATCATTATACTCTGGAAAAATCCTAGAATTATTTTCATTATTATTATATCTACAACTAGCAAACCCGGCGAACTCCGTTTCGCCACCAGATGGCTTCATTTTATATAACATTTCGTTTGGTGATTAAAAGATAAAGAAAAAAATTTTTTTTTGTTTTATATATAAAAAGGAAAAATTTAGTTTCATTTCACAACAGTAATGGATTTATTTCGATTACAAAAATGAAGTGTTATTTAGTTGAACTTCTCTAAGTAAATGAAAGTGAATCTATAGTAAATACTGAATCGAAGCGTTATACGTTTCCGCAAGTTATACGTTTCATTGAAGTGCTCTTTGGTAAACCACATTTTTTGTTTTTTGGTCTGACGTTAACACAAACAAAGCGGATGGTTTCCCAACTCGTGAACACGCAACGTATAACGGCCCATGTGAAAAACAATGATTTTCTAAATATATCCCGCAAACACTAAGCGATTGGCCTTGCGACTTATTAATTGCCATTGCGAACGCAAGGCGAACTGGAAATTGCAATCGTTTGAAGTCAACCGGAAGATCATTCGGAATCATTGGTATTCGAGGAATACATACATTTTCACCTGCGTACTTTCCGTTAATAATGGTTGCCTCAATCAAATTCGGCATAAGTCTTTTTACCGAAAGTCGAGTACCGTTGCAAAGTCGTGGTGGATTCAAACTACGCAATATCATAATAACTGTACCAACTTTGAGTTATGTGGTGGAAATCCTGGTAACTCCAGAGAGTTCAAAAACTCCGTTGGATAATTTACTACATCATCGGGATTTGTTATGGTATCAACGGATTTGTATGTCACTAAATCGCCAGCAATTTTTGATTGAATGGTGAAATTCAGTGCGTGTACATCAAGGTTCTTTGCGGCAAGAATTGCTCGTTGACTTCACCAAGCATAATTCTGATAATTCTCACTAATGTTTGGGAAAACATTTTCAATAAGAGCTAATTGAGAGTCTACAAATCGGCAAAAGTCGTTGGTAAGAGTAATTAATCCAGATGTCGCATCAACTGGGACTTTTCCATTTCCAACAGCTAACAATTGCTTGGAAAATTGTGCAGCACTTTGATCATTTTGAAGTTGAACTCTTATATTAGTGGTTAGCGATAATTTTTTTACGTTATTCCATAAAGGTGATGCCTTCAGGCAAGCATTCAATTCATCTGCAGACGTTCCACGGGGAATTATTGGCAACGTCTGCCTGAAATTGCCTGCCAACAATATCATCAAGCCGCCAAAGATGTTGTTATTTCGCCGAAGATCCTTCAGTGTGAAGTTAAGTGCTTCAAGTGATTTCTTATGTGCCATTGTGCACTCATCCCAAACAATGAGCTTGCATTGCATCAACAATTTTTCCATTACACTGGATCGGGAAATATTGCATGTTGGAGTATCAATTGTGTTTAAATTGAGTGGTAACTTAAGCGCAGAATGTGCAGTACGACCGCCATCTAGAAGAGTCGCCGCAATTCCAGATGATGCTTACGCCAAAGCTATGTCACATCTTGATCAAATAGTGGCCAAAATCAATGAAATGACAAATGTTTTCCCTGTTCCTCCAGGTGCGTCCAGGAAGAATAGACCACAAGTATTATTGTCCACCACTTGCATTAATGTTTCGTTTACTTGTTTTTGTTGTTTATTCAGCAACAGCATATTATTTCGAACGAATTCCTGTAATGTATCAACATTGTATTGCAGCTCTCGATTTAATTCTTGGTTGAATGCATCGTGCATCGATCGATTTGGCGCAATCATTCCTACTTCAATCAATAGCTTGTTTGCAATAGTCAAGCATTGATCCTCAATCAGAATTAATCCTTCATTGTAGATTTCATCGGTTATTTGGATGTCAGGATTATTCGTTTGAATGCGAAAGCGATGCAAGATATCTTCACATATGTCGTCTTTGTATTTGCTCCATAACTGAATTGGTTGTGAGGGAAAACATGTGGTGATGATAATTACGAACAGCGTTCGTATTTGGTATGCATTTGATGAAACAACTGAATTCGCAAGTGTTAAATCCCAATGAGAATCGTTCTCCAGCAAACCCAATAGTTGACATGATTCTCGATATGTTTGGCATTGGTGGCCATTCATAGTTTTCAAATGCGCAAATGATTTTGGTCCACGTACATTTACCAACAGCAGCCGCAAATAAAAACATTCATCATTTCTAGGATGAACAGTATACATGCGACCTAGTGCATCAGTGGAAAACACTTGTGACCAATCTGGAACTGGAGTTCCTTGTTTGCGACGTTGAAATTTCTTTGTTGATTGATTCCAAGTGTAATACTTGCGCATTTCAACGTACATCAGCGTCGCTGCGAATGGATCTGCTTCACACATTGCAAAGAAGCTAGTCAATGTTGTCTATGGTGGTCTCTCATTGCATTGCATGTGAACGTAATAAATAAATCCGGTGTTCCATAATTTCGCAAGTACGTCATTGCGTCTTGAGCGTATTCGTGCATGTGGCGTGGGCTTCCGATATAAGATGATAGGAGAATCGTCAGACGTCCAATATTCTGAACATCACCATCTGAATGAATAGCATCACGCAAGTGTCTATAGTCCTCAGATCGTAGCTTTGTCTGATTGAATCGGATGAACGCTAAACGTTCGGTCTCGACTTTGACATACATGTCGACAGCGAATTGCTGGAATAGTCGACGGCACTTCAGAATGACATTCTCCTCATCTGTACGAATCATCATACGATACGCATAGTAATTTATTGCGCTTAGATTTTTATTCGTTGATACGCCTGGAAATGGAAAATTAAATGAATTGTTAATGGAAACCAATAATAGCAATAATTAGTGTGTGAATATTGTACCTGTAATTGGATCGACCATCTTCAACGTGATGTTGTATCCGTCTTGCCCTTGCCAATAAATGATTGGATATTGTAACGCATCGTACAAACGATGTGTCTCATTTACACGATGCATGATATTGCTTCTTCGCTGAACGACAATGTCTCGCGATGTAGTTTGATCGCCAACAATAATTGCAGCAACATCATTAACGGTGGGTGCATTGAATCTTCGCACATGTTCACCTGTTGGGGTACAATCCGCTCTTATGACAAATTTGTGCGTATCCGATGGCATTCGTTCCAATGCTGTTTTGAACATATTAACCACAGCATTATTAGCGTGAAAAAATGCTTGCAACTGTTCAATAGTTCTTCTCTTTAACTGTTGTGTTCCCTGTATATTGCACCGCACATTCAGCTGATCCACCATCGACGAAATGAAATATATTTGCAGAAATTGATGCGGTTCATCTGGTGTTGGCACCATTGAACCATACAAATGATATATTTGTCCTTGTATCTGTAATTGCAAACAATCATTTGTTGAAGAATACGGTGTAACTTCTGATCGTGTGATGGGGTAGTGTGTGGTGTATATGTAGTTGTTATGTGTTGCAATTCATTGTGTTGGTGTGAGTGATTGGTTATGTGTGTTGTATCTTTTACCATGCAAGTCGGCATGAAGCCGCCTTCTCGAATGATATTAGCTCCAAAGGAAGTCATGCGAAAGCAGTTATTGCATTCAAGGATGTGTTGAAGAAAATGGCTGGAATCAGGATCTCTTCCATCGAACAATGGTTTCAGTGGCTGTGGTGGTGTAAGTAATAGATCCAGTTTGACTTTTCCACTTGCGCAGCACAATCCAGCCGTTTCTCTCTTAAACTTTAACGCATTGCAATATCGGCATATAGTCGACATTGGTCCAATATCTAAATTTTTATCATCACTGTAGTTCGCAGTGGGATCATATTGAAATGCCAAGCGATTGTATGATGCCAATGATCTACGTGTGCTCACGCGTTGTCTCAATCGGGCATTTTCTCTTATTATATTTTGTCTTTCTGTGCTCAAATTCTGTGAATACACTTGTTGCTGGCTTGCATGTCTTGTGCGGCGGCCGATGTTCGCACGTCGTCCTCTAGGCATTTTGGACTATGGACAGAGTGGTGAATTTAACCTCAAATGCACGAGCCACATAACTTACACAATTCAACTGACCACCTTAAAGACAAATTCCTGCTGTTGAAATTGAATAAAAATTTGCACAATACACGTAATTGATTTTTTTTAGGAAACGAAAAACTTATTTTTTTTTTCACAATTTCACAGTGAACAAAACAAAATGTCAAACAATGTATCACCACCGGCGCCATCTACTTAAAATATTGGTTTGTAGTACATGCTATGTATCAGAGATGGCGCTGTATGTGAAAAAAGACTTTCCTGCTTTTCTGCTGAAATTTTACCTAATTTTTTTTTTGCTTCAAACCTCACGGAGCCCGAGACCTTTCCAACGAATGCAAAGCCGTGGAAATCGGTTCGTGCGTTCAGGAGTTATAGCGTCAGGAAGGAAAACCCGACTTATTTTTATATAATAGATTTCTTATACTGGTTGTTAGTTAACTTTAAATCCAAAAATAGCGCTAATGCTTCTTCTGGAGTAAATTTCTTGTCTTCATTTGGTGTAGGAATATTTTTCAAAATTCTCTTTGTGCGCCTTGGAATTGCTGCTATAACTTTTTCAATTATCTCAATTTTTTTTTCTTTTATTTTGTGTTGGTTGTATTTGATGCAAAAATGCAATTGGTTTTGCTGGTTGACCCTGTTTCCACATTCATTGGCATTTGTAGAAAAAATTTCGAAAACTAGTTCCTTTGACAACCTTCATGGTGAAGTTCGTACACCTTTTTCTTGTTATAAGAGCATTCAACGTACCGTTTTTTCAATACCTTTGCAAATTTTTGAATTTTTTGTGTGTGTAGTTCAAATTCATCTGTATTGCATATTTTAAAAAAATGTATTACTTAGTATGTATATGCAATTGTAATGAATAGCAATTAAAAAGGCATTACCTTAATTAATCTTACTCAACAAAAAAGAAAAAAAAAACAGCTAGAGAGGCAGCGTTTACGTTGAAAATTTTTAAAAAGGGGCAAAGGGCATTTAAAAAACATTTCAAAAGAAGGAGATTTCTGAGAAAAAAGGGTCAAAATGCTACTTTAGTCACAAAACAGTAACGCTGTAGACAGGTAGCATCACTATCACATGCGCACATACGAAGGGTGGGAAAACCACAACAGAAACAAATGACATCCACACATTGTTTTTCTAGGAATTTCCATATCAATTTTTAATGGTTTACATAACATATCACGCACAAGATAATTCATACCCTATTTGATGACATTGTCATAGAAAACAACAAATATTTGCAGGGCGTTTATGATTTTGTTTATTGTTTTAATAACTTATAAATTACATGCTCACAAAAGTATTTTGCTTACTAAGAAGTATAATTTTTGGTTAATTGCGGTGCCCTTTCTGATTTTGTACTTCTACCTGTAAGAACACTTGTTACATACAAGTTTTGTGTTTTTTTTTTTTTTTTTTTTTGCATACATATGTATGTATATAGTTAGGCAGGTAAGACCAGGGATGTATACCAGGTGGTTCATCACTCCACTCGGAGACAATATGTTGTCCTTTGTGCTACCTTTGCAAATAAAGAAAAGAAAAAATGAAGATTAGAAAAAGGCAGGAAATGCAACAGAGCAAAAAATAATAAAGAAGGAGTAAAGAAGTGCAAAGGTTTAAGAACGAACAGTGCTAGGTACCGCTCGTTAGCCATTTAAGGCCCTAAGTGTACCCTAGCATATCGTAAAGGTCCCAGTCCGATAGAGTCGATAAGTGGTCCACGAAGTATTAGCCAAAGTCTTGGCGCCGTCTCCTGACAAGCGTTGGACATTGGCAGAGTAGGTGTTCCATCGTCTCGAATGGAACTACATATTCTCCTTTAAGTGATATCGTTTATAAAGAAAACCAAATTACACAACATAACTAATTTGTTTTTTATTTTGTGCATGTAAGCCCTAATCGAAAATAATGCAGATACTGATTATAAGCAAATATAAGTTTTCCCAAGTAAAATAATATGTACTGCGTGTCTGGTGGAAAATTTATAATTTTAAATACGATTATTTCAAAAATTAATAAGCGGTGACGCCTTTGGCATTATCGATTGTTGGGAGTCGTCAGTCACGATGACGAGTAAGCATCAAACGTTCGCTCTTTTAAGAGTAATGATTCCTACGTAGCTGCTCTACGACAATTTTACCTGAATACATGATTGACCGAGTGTAAATTTATCTCGTTAGTCGGTGCAGAGATTCAGTGCAACTGATTCAGCTTTGAATATCCCACTGCCAGGGCCCAGTCGATTTTCATGGACTCCCGAAAACATTGAACTTGTTGAAAGCAGTCAATACGGAAAAGAGCAACCCAACTGGGATTTCCAAGAGCGATAATTCATGAAATTTTAAAAAAGGCTATTAAGTTCCATCTTTTTAAAATTAAAATCGTTCTAGAACTGAAAGAAAGTGACTTTTGATATACGCAAAAATTTTTGTGAAACGATTTTTGAGCGCTCTCCCATTTTAAGGAGCAGCGACGAGGCTAATTTTTATTAAACGGTCACGTCAAAAAGCAAAATTGCCGTTACTGGTTTTAAAGAACCTGCAACCCTCGGTTAAAACATCAACAACCACTGCATTGCCCCAGGGTAACTGGTTGGTGTACCTAATCCGCGTGTAAGATAATTGGACCATTTTTTAAAAAAATTTCTCGAGGGCAGGCGACGACTATCGACGCATGATTACGGAATTCTTTTTGCCGAATCTGCGAGTCATTCATCGTACTATTCACACACGTGGTTTCAACAGCATGGGGCGACTGCACACACAACCGGAGTTTTAATGAATTTGCTTCGAGAAAATTTCGCCCAAAAACTGATCAGTCGTTTTGGGGACTTCCCAACGCCACCCGAGGTCGCCCGATCTAACTCCCATGCGTTTTTTTATAAGGGTTGCCTCAAAGAGAGAGTCTCTTGTGGCCTTAAAGGAAAATATTCGCCGAGAAATCAGCTCAATTGAACCAAGTTTACTACAGCGTGTGACGCAGAATACACGGCTCCGTTGTGAACAGTGTGTTTAACTCATCGGATAACATCTGGATGACATCCTTTTTAAAAAACAAAATCCGCATTTCCATTCTTTCGCTCAATGCTCTTAATAAAACTTTGTGTCAATTATTAAGATTTTTTTAAAGTTCGAAAACAAATCTGCCACCAGACACCCTGTATGTGTTAAATTTTTGTGATAAAATTAATTGGTCCGTGTTTATTAATTTATGTTGATTTTTATTATGCAATTACTAAAAAACTTACTTCTATTTTTTTTTTTTTAATGTGTTGTTTTCTTCATATAACACTCTAGTATTTCCGCTCTTGTCTGTGGGTTTTTAACACCCGCACAAATAATGGAAAAGATAGTCAATAGCTAACAGCCCTAGCTTGGAAAACATACCCATTTAAAGCATATATATATGTGTTTTAGCAATGACGTTTCAAACAATCCTAAATTTTTTTTGTATATTATTTTTGTAATTACCAAATGGTGTAGCCCGAAATTCTAGAAAATGGGAATTGAACTACATATTCTTTGTAATGATGAAATTAATTGGTCCGTGTTTATGAATTTCAATTGATTTCACTCCAATTACTGATATTGTTTATAAAAAAGATAACATAACATAACTTTTTTTTATTTTGTTTATTAATAATGTTTTTTTTTGTATTTTTAGAGCCCAAGAAGTTGTATGGAAACTTAATGTAAAAATGCAAAGTGTATTTGCATAGCTGATTGCATATCAGCTTCTCAACCAATAGGGGTATACTAGGTCCAATTCTGTACTTGCTTTACACAGCAGATATGCCCACAGACAATCTTACTCATACGTCGACATTTGCTGATGATACCGCCTTTCTTAGTATTCATAAAGCCCTAAAGAGGCCTCAAAACAACTTCAACATCACGTATCCCAAGTGGAAAAATGGGCAAAGTTGTGGGGAATAAAAATAAATGAACAAAAATGCACCCACGTTATTTTTACGTTACGCAAGGAAACGTGCCCCCAATTCTTATTAACAACCATACGGTGCCTCAACGAATTGAGACGAAATATCTTGGCATTCACCTGGATCGCCGCCTCACATGGAAGTCACATATATATGCGAAGTTGACACAGATGAAACTGAAAACGACCCAAATCCACTGGCTAATCGGTAGAAACTCTGTGCTACGTCTTGATTGCAAACTTTTACTTTAACACTCAATTTTGAAATCAATTTGGTGCTACGGGATACAATTTATGGCGTACTGCTTCCGCCTCCAACATTGGTAAAATTCTACGCCGCCAAAATAAAATCCTAAGAATGATAACTGGTGCTCCTTGGTACATTAAAAACAGCAACGTCCACAAAGATCTGCAAATTCCACTAGTTAAATGAAAAATTTTTAATTATGCGGACAAGTATTTAAACAAGCTGGAAACACATCCAAATCCGCTGGCTCGAAACATTTTGCAACATAGAGGACACACTCGTCTGAAAAGAAGGGATACTATTGCACTAAGATAAAACTACTGAATTAATTAATTTTATTATGAGAACTTGAATTTTAGTCTGGCACTGGCTTGTCTAATAAAAATTAAATTCGCCAAAGGCGAAGATTCAATAATAAAAATATAAAAAAAGGGTACTCAAGAAGATCTTACTCTTTTATTTCTGCTGAAGTGGAAGTTTCAGCTATAGCAGTTTGAGGAGGTAAACATTTTTTTGACAGCGACTAAATCATTATACTCTGGAAAAATCCTAGAATTATTTTCATTATTATTATATCTACAATTTCTTATACTGGTTGTTAGTTAACTTTAAATCCAAAAATAGCGCTAATGCTTCTTCTGGAGTAAATTTCTTGTCTTCATTTGGTGTAGGAATATTTTTCAAAATTCTCTTTGTGCGCCTTGGAATTGCTGCTATAACTTTTTCAATTATCTCAATTTTTTTTTCTTTTATTTTGTGTTGGTTGTATTTGATGCAAAAATGCAATTGGTTTTGCTGGTTGACCCTGTTTCCACATTCATTGGCATTTGTAGAAAAAATTTCGAAAACTAGTTCCTTTGACAACCTTCATGGTGAAGTTCGTACACCTTTTTCTTGTTATAAGAGCATTCAACGTACCGTTTTTTCAATACCTTTGCAAATTTTTGAATTTTTTGTGTGTGTAGTTCAAATTCATCTGTATTGCATATTTTAAAAAAATGTATTACTTAGTATGTATATGCAATTGTAATGAATAGCAATTAAAAAGGCATTACCTTAATTAATCTTACTCAACAAAAAAGAAAAAAAAACAGCTAGAGAGGCAGCGTTTACGTTGAAAATTTTTAAAAAGGGGCAAAGGGCATTTAAAAAACATTTCAAAAGAAGGAGATTTCTGAGAAAAAAGGGTCAAAATGCTACTTTAGTCACAAAACAGTAACGCTGTAGACAGGTAGCATCACTATCACATGCGCACATACGAAGGGTGGGAAAACCACAACAGAAACAAATGACATCCACACATTGTTTTTCTAGGAATTTCCATATCAATTTTTAATGGTTTACATAACATATCACGCACAAGATAATTCATACCCTATTTGATGACATTGTCATAGAAAACAACAAATATTTGCAGGGCGTTTATGATTTTGTTTATTGTTTTAATAACTTATAAATTACATGCTCACAAAAGTATTTTGCTTACTAAGAAGTATAATTTTTGGTTAATTGCGGTGCCCTTTCTGATTTTGTACTTCTACCTGTAAGAACACTTGTTACATACAAGTTTTGTGTTTTTTTTTTTTTTTTTTTTTTTTGCATACATATGTATGTATATAGTTAGGCAGGTAAGACCAGGGATGTATACCAGGTGGTTCATCACTCCACTCGGAGACAATATGTTGTCCTTTGTGCTACCTTTGCAAATAAAGAAAAGAAAAAATGAAGATTAGAAAAAGGCAGGAAATGCAACAGAGCAAAAAATAATAAAGAAGGAGTAAAGAAGTGCAAAGGTTTAAGAACGAACAGTGCTAGGTACCGCTCGTTAGCCATTTAAGGCCCTAAGTGTACCCTAGCATCTCGTAAAGGTCCCAGTCCGATAGAGTCGATAAGTGGTCCACGAAGTATAAGCCAAAGTCTTGGCGCCGTCTCCTGACAAGCGTTGGACATTGGCAGAGTAGGAACTACATATTCTCCTTTAAGTGATATCGTTTATTAAGAAAACCAAATTACACAACATAACTAATTTGTTTTTTATTTTGTGCATGTAAGCCCTAATCGAAAATAATGCAGATACTGATTATAAGCAAATATAAGTTTTCCCAAGTAAAATAATATGTACTGCGTGTCTGGTGGAAAATTTATAATTTTAAATACGATTATTTCAAAAATTAATAAGCGGTGACGCCTTTGGCATTATCGATTGTTGGGAGTCGTCAGTCACGATGACGAGTAAGCATCAAACGTTCGCTCTTTTAAGAGTAATGATTCCTACGTAGCTGCTCTACGACAATTTTACCTGAATACATGATTGACCGAGTGTAAATTTATCTCGTTAGTCGGTGCAGAGATTCAGTGCAACTGATTCAGCTTTGAATATCCCACTGCCAGGGCCCAGTCGATTTTCATGGACTCCCGAAAACATTGAACTTGTTGAAAGCAGTCAATACGGAAAAGAGCAGCCCAACTGGGATTTCCAAGAGCGATAATTCATGAAATTTTAAAAAAGGCTATTAAGTTCCATCTTTTTAAAATTAAAATCGTTCTAGAACTGAAAGAAAGTGACTTTTGATATACGCAAAAATTTTTGTGAAACGATTTTTGAGCGCTCTCCCATTTTAAGGAGCAGCGACGAGGCTAATTTTTATTAAACGGTCACGTCAAAAAGCAAAATTGCCGTTACTGGTTTTAAAGAACCTGCAACCCTCGGTTAAAACATCAACAACCACTGCATTGCCCCAGGGTAACTGGTTGGTGTGCCTAATCCGCGTGTAAGATAATTGGACCATTTTTTAAAAAAATTTCTCGAGGCCAGGCGACGACTATCCACGCATGATTACGGAATTCTTTTTGCCGAATCTGCGAGTCATTCATCGTACTATTCACACACGTGGTTTCAACAGCATGGGGCGACTGCACACACAACCGGAGTTTCAATGAATTTGCTTTGAGAAAATTTCGCCCAAAAACTGATCAGTCGTTTTGGGGACTTTCCAACGCCACCCGAGGTCGCCCGATCTAACTCCCATGCGTTTTTTTATAAGGGTTGCCTCAAAGAGAGAGTCTCTTGTGGCCTTAAAGGAAAATATTCGCCGAGAAATCAGCTCAATTGAACCAAGTTTACTACAGCGTGTGACGCAGAATACACGGCTCCGTTGTGAACAGTGTGTTTAACTCATCGGATAACATCTGGATGACATCCTTTTTAAAAAACAAAATCCGCATTTCCATTCTTTCGCTCAATGCTCTTAATAAAACTTTGTGTCAATTATTAAGATTTTTTTAAAGTTCGAAAACAAATCTGCCACCAGACACCCTTTATGTGTTAAATTTTTGTGATAAAATTAATTGGTCCGTGTTTATTAATTTATGTTGATTTTTATTATGCAATTACTAAAAAACTTACTTCTATTTAACTATTTTTTTTAATGTGTTAATGTGTTGTTTTCTTCATATAACACTCTAGTATTTCCGCTCTTGTCTGTGGGTTTTTAACACCCGCACAAATAATGGAAAAGATAGTCAATAGCTAACAGCCCTAGCTTGGAAAACATACCCATTTAAAGCATATATATATGTGTTTTAGCAATGACGTTTCAAACAATCCTAAATTTTTTTTGTATATTATTTTTGTAATTACCAAATGGTGTAGCCCGAAATTCTAGAAAATGGGAATTGAACTACATATTCTTTGTAATGATGAAATTAATTGGTTCGTGTTTATGAATTTCAATTGATTTCACTCCAATTACTGATATTGTTTATAAAAAAGATAACATAACATAACTTTTTTTTATTTTGTTTATTAATAATGTTTTTTTTTTGTATTTTCAGAGCCCAAGAAGTTGTATGGAAACGTAATGTAAAAATGCATAGTGTATTTGCATAGCTGATTGCATATCAGCTTCTCAACCAATAGGGGTATACTAGGTCCAATTCTGTACTTGCTTTACACAGCAGATATGCCCACAGACAATCTTACTCATACGTCGACATTTGCTGATGATACCGCCTTTCTTAGTATTCATAAAGCCCTAAAGAGGCCTCAAAACAACTTCAACATCACGTATCCCAAGGGGAAAAATGGGCAAAGTTGTGGGGAATAAAAATAAATGAACAAAAATGCACCCACGTTATTTTTACGTTACGCAAGGAAACGTGCCCCCAATTCTTATTAACAACCATACGGTGCCTCAACGAATTGAGACGAAATATCTTGGCATTCACCTGGATCGCCGCCTCACATGGAAGTCACATATATATGCGAAGTTGACACAGATGAAACTGAAAACGACCCAAATCCACTGGCTAATCGGTAGAAACTCTGTGCTACGTCTTGATTGCAAACTTTTACTTTAACACTCAATTTTGAAATCAATTTGGTGCTACGGGATACAATTTATGGCGTACTGCTTCCGCCTCCAACATTGGTAAAATTCTACGCCGCCAAAATAAAATCCTAAGAATGATAACTGGTGCTCCTTGGTACATTAAAAACAGCAACGTCCACAAAGATCTGCAAATTCCACTAGTTAAATGAAAAATTTTTAATTATGCGGACAAGTATTTAAACAAGCTGGAAACACATCCAAATCCGCTGGCTCGAAACATTTTGCAACATAGAGGACACACTCGTCTGAAAAGAAGGGATACTATTGCACTAAGATAAAACTACTGAATTAATTAATTTTATTATGAGAACTTGAATTTTAGTCTGGCACTGGCTTGTCTAATAAAAATTAAATTCGCCAAAGGCGAAGATTTAATAATAAAAATATAAAAAAAGGGTACTCAAGAAGATCTTACTCTTTTATTTCTGCTGAAGTGGAAGTTTCAGCTATAGCAGTTTGAGGAGGTAAACATTTTTTTGACAGCGACTAAATCATTATACTCTGGAAAAATCCTAGAATTATTTTCATTATTATTATATCTACAATTTCTTATACTGGTTGTTAGTTAACTTTAAATCCAAAAATAGCGCTAATGCTTCTTCTGGAGTAAATTTCTTGTCTTCATTTGGTGTAGGAATATTTTTCAAAATTCTCTTTGTGCGCCTTGGAATTGCTGCTATAACTTTTTCAATTATCTCAATTTTTTTTTCTTTTATTTTGTGTTGGTTGTATTTGATGCAAAAATGCAATTGGTTTTGCTGGTTCATTGGCATTTGTAGAAAAAATTTCGAAAACTAGTTCCTTTGACAACCTTCATGGTGAAGTTCGTACACCTTTTTCTTGTTACAAGAGCATTCAACGTACCGTTTTTTCAATACCTTTGCAAATTTTTGAATTTTTTGTGTGTGTAGTTCAAATTCATCTGTATTGCATATTTTAAAAAAATGTATTACTTAGCATGTATATGCAATTCCACAAGAAATATCAGCGAGTTCTCTATAAGTGCCATTGTTCAAATTGTAATGAATAGCAATTAAAAAGGCATTACCTTAATTAATCTTACTCAACAAAAAAGAAAAAAAAAACAGCTAGACAGGCAGCGTTTACGTTGAAATTTTTTAAAAAGGGGCAAAGGGCATTTTAAAAAAATTTCAAAAGAAGGAGATTTCTGAGAAAAAAGGGTCAAAATGCTACTTTAGTCACAAAACAGTAACGCTGTAGACAGGTAGCATCACTATCACATGCGCACATACGAAGGGTGGGAAAACCACAACAGAAACAAATGACATCCACACATTGTTTTTCTAGGAATTTCCATATCAATTTTTAATGGTTTACATAACATATCACGCACAAGATAATTCATACCCTATTTGATGACATTGTCATAGAAAACAACAAATATTTGCAGGGCGTTTATGATTTTGTTTATTGTTTTAATAACTTATAAATTACATGCTCACAAAAGTATTTTGCTTACTAAGAAGTACAATTTTTGGTTAATTGCGGTGCCCTTTCTGATTTTGTACTTCTACCTGTAAGAACACTTGTTACATACAAGTTTTGTGTTTTTGTTTTTTTTTTGCATACATATGTATGTATATAGGTAGGCAGGTAAGACCAGGGATGCATACCAGGTGGTTCATCACTCCACTCGGAGACAATATGTTGTCCTTTGTGCTACCTTTGCAAATAAGAAAAGAAAAAATGAAGATTAGGAAAAGGCAGGAAATGCAACAGAGCAAAAAATAATAAAGAAGGAGTAAAGAAGTGCAAAGGTTCAAGAACGAACAGTGCTAGGTACCGCTCGTTAGCCATTTAAGGCCCTAAGTTGCTCTCTTAATCTCGTAAAGGTCCCAGTCCGATGGAGTCGATAAGTGGTCCACGAAGTATTAGCCAAAGTCTTGGCGCCGTCTCCTGACAAGCGTTGGACATTGGCAGAGTAGGTGTTCCATCGTCTCGAATGGAACTACATATTCTCCTTTAAGTGATATCGTTTATAAAGAAAACCAAATTACACAACATAACTAATTTGTTTTTTATTTTGTGCATGTAAGCCCTAATCGAAAATAATGCAGATACTGATTATAAGCAAATATAAGTTTTCCCAAGTAAAATAATATGTACTGCGTGTCTGGTGGAAAATTTATAATTTTAAATACGATTATTTCAAAAATTAATAAGCGGTGACGCCTTTGGCATTATCGATTGTTGGGAGTCGTCAGTCACGATGACGAGTAAGCATCAAACGTTCGCTCTTTTAAGAGTAATGATTCCTACGTAGCTGCTCTACGACAATTTTACCTGAATACATGATTGACCGAGTGTAAATTTATCTCGTTAGTCGGTGCAGAGATTCAGTGCAACTGATTCAGCTTTGAATATCCCACTGCCAGGGCCCAGTCGATTTTCATGGACTCCCGAAAACATTGAACTTGTTGAAAGCAGTCAATACGGAAAAGAGCAGCCCAACTGGGATTTCCAAGAGCGATAATTCATGAAATTTTAAAAAAGGCTATTAAGTTCCATCTTTTTAAAATTAAAATCGTTCTAGAACTGAAAGAAAGTGACTTTTGATATACGCAAAAATTTTTGTGAAACGATTTTTGAGCGCTCTCCCATTTTAAGGAGCAGCGACGAGGCTAATTTTTATTAAACGGTCACGTCAAAAAGCAAAATTGCCGTTACTGGTTTTAAAGAGCCTGCAACCCTCGGTTAAAACATCAACAACCACTGCATTGCCCCAGGGTAACTGGTTGGTGTGCCTAATCCGCGTGTAAGATAATTGGACCATTTTTTAAAAAAATTTCTCGAGGCCAGGCGACGACTATCCACGCATGATTACGGAATTCTTTTTGCCGAATCTGCGAGTCATTCATCGTACTATTCACACACGTGGTTTCAACAGCATGGGGCGACTGCACACACAACCGGAGTTTCAATGAATTTGCTTCGAGAAAATTTCGCCCAAAAACTGATCAGTCGTTTTGGGGACTTTCCAACGCCACCCGAGGTCGCCCGATCTAACTCCCATGCGTTTTTTTATAAGGGTTGCCTCAAAGAGAGAGTCTCTTGTGGCCTTAAAGGAAAATATTCGCCGAGAAATCAGCTCAATTGAACCAAGTTTACTACAGCGTGTGACGCAGAATACACGGCTCCGTTGTGAACAGTGTGTTTAACTCATCGGATAACATCTGGATGACATCCTTTTTAAAAAACAAAATCCGCATTTCCATTCTTTCGCTCAATGCTCTTAATAAAACTTTGTGTCAATTATTAAGATTTTTTTAAAGTTCGAAAACAAATCTGCCACCAGACACCCTTTATGTGTTAAATTTTTGTGATAAAATTAATTGGTCCGTGTTTATTAATTTATGTTGATTTTTATTATGCAATTACTAAAAAACTTACTTCTATTTAACTATTTTTTTTAATGTGTTAATGTGTTGTTTTCTTCATATAACACTCTAGTATTTCCGCTCTTGTCTGTGGGTTTTTAACACCCGCACAAATAATGGAAAAGATAGTCAATAGCTAACAGCCCTAGCTTGGAAAACATACCCATTTAAAGCATATATATATGTGTTTTAGCAATGACGTTTCAAACAATCCTAAATTTTTTTTGTATATTATTTTTGTAATTACCAAATGGTGTAGCCCGAAATTCTAGAAAATGGGAATTGAACTACATATTCTTTGTAATGATGAAATTAATTGGTTCGTGTTTATGAATTTCAATTGATTTCACTCCAATTACTGATATTGTTTATAAAAAAGATAACATAACATAACTTTTTTTTATTTTGTTTATTAATAATGTTTTTTTTTTGTATTTTCAGAGCCCAAGAAGTTGTATGGAAACGTAATGTAAAAATGCAAAGTGTATTTGCATAGCTGATTGCATATCAGCTTCTCAACCAATAGAGGTATACTAGGTCCAATTCTGTACTTGCTTTACACAGCAGATATGCCCACAGACAATCTTACTCATACGTCGACATTTGCTGATGATACCGCCTTTCTTAGTATTCATAAAGCCCTAAAGAGGCCTCAAAACAACTTCAACATCACGTATCCCAAGGGGAAAAATGGGCAAAGTTCTGGGGAATAAAAATAAATGAACAAAAATGCACCCACGTTATTTTTACGTTACGCAAGGAAACGTGCCCCCAATTCTTATTAACAACCATACGGTGCCTCAACGAATTGAGACGAAATATCTTGGCATTCACCTGGATCGCCGCCTCACATGGAAGTCACATATATATGCGAAGTTGACACAGATGAAACTGAAAACGACCCAAATCCACTGGCTAATCGGTAGAAACTCTGTGCTACGTCTTGATTGCAAACTTTTACTTTAACACTAAATTTTGAAATCAATTTGGTGCTACGGGATACAATTTATGGCGTACTGCTTCCGCCTCCAACATTGGTAAAATTCTACGCCGCCTTGGCATTATCGATTGTTGGGAGTCGTCAGTCACGATGACGAGTAAGCATCAAACGTTCGCTCTTTTAAGAGTAATGATTCCTACGTAGCTGCTCTACGACAATTTTACCTGAATACATGATTGACCGAGTGTAAATTTATCTCGTTAGTCGGTGCAGAGATTCAGTGCAACTGATTCAGCTTTGAATATCCCACTGCCAGGGCCCAGTCGATTTTCATGGACTCCCGAAAACATTGAACTTGTTGAAAGCAGTCAATACGGAAAAGAGCAGCCCAACTGGGATTTCCAAGAGCGATAATTCATGAAATTTTAAAAAAGGCTATTAAGTTCCATCTTTTTAAAATTAAAATCGTTCTAGAACTGAAAGAAAGTGACTTTTGATATACGCAAAAATTTTTGTGAAACGATTTTTGAGCGCTCTCCCATTTTAAGGAGCAGCGACGAGGCTAATTTTTATTAAACGGTCACGTCAAAAAGCAAAATTGCCGTTACTGGTTTTAAAGAACCTGCAACCCTCGGTTAAAACATCAACAACCACTGCATTGCCCCAGGGTAACTGGTTGGTGTGCCTAATCCGCGTGTAAGATAATTGGACCATTTTTTAAAAAAATTTCTCGAGGCCAGGCGACGACTATCCACGCATGATTACGGAATTCTTTTTGCCGAATCTGCGAGTCATTCATCGTACTATTCACACACGTGGTTTCAACAGCATGGGGCGACTGCACACACAACCGGAGTTTCAATGAATTTGCTTCGAGAAAATTTCGCCCAAAAACTGATCAGTCGTTTTGGGGACTTTCCAACGCCACCCGAGGTCGCCCGATCTAACTCCCATGCGTTTTTTTATAAGGGTTGCCTCAAAGAGAGAGTCTCTTGTGGCCTTAAAGGAAAATATTCGCCGAGAAATCAGCTCAATTGAACCAAGTTTACTACAGCGTGTGACGCAGAATACACGGCTCCGTTGTGAACAGTGTGTTTAACTCATCGGATAACATCTGGATGACATCCTTTTTAAAAAACAAAATCCGCATTTCCATTCTTTCGCTCAATGCTCTTAATAAAACTTTGTGTCAATTATTAAGATTTTTTTAAAGTTCGAAAACAAATCTGCCACCAGACACCCTTTATGTGTTAAATTTTTGTGATAAAATTAATTGGTCCGTGTTTATTAATTTATGTTGATTTTTATTATGCAATTACTAAAAAACTTACTTCTATTTAACTATTTTTTGTAATGTGTTAATGTGTTGTTTTCTTCATATAACACTCTAGTATTTCCGCTCTTGTCTGTGGGTTTTTAACACCCGCACAAATAATGGAAAAGATAGTCAATAGCTAACAGCCCTAGCTTGGAAAACATACCCATTTAAAGCATATATATATGTGTTTTAGCAATGACGTTTCAAACAATCCTAAATTTTTTTTGTATATTATTTTTGTAATTACCAAATGGTGTAGCCCGAAATTCTAGAAAATGGTGATTGAACTACATATTCTTTGTAATGATGAAATTAATTGGTTCGTGTTTATGAATTTCAATTGATTTCACTCCAATTACTGATATTGTTTATAAAAAAGATAACATAACATAACTTTTTTTTATTTTGTTTATTAATAATGTTTTTTTTTTGTATTTTCAGAGCCCAAGAAGTGGTATGGAAACGTAATGTAAAAATGCAAAGTGTATTTGCATAGCTGATTGCATATCAGCTTCTCAACCAATAGGGGTATACTAGGTCCAATTCTGTACTTGCTTTACACAGCAGATATGCCCACAGACAATCTTACTCATACGTCGACATTTGCTGATGATACCGCCTTTCTTAGTATTCATAAAGCCCTAAAGAGGCCTCAAAACAACTTCAACATCACGTATCTCAAGGGGAAAAATGGGCAAAGTTCTGGGGAATAAAAATAAATGAACAAAAATGCACCCACGTTATTTTTACGTTACGCAAGGAAACGTGCCCCCAATTCTTATTAACAACCATACGGTGCCTCAACGAATTGAGACGAAATATCTTGGCATTCACCTGGATCGCCGCCTCACATGGAAGTCACATATATATGCGAAGTTGACACAGATGAAACTGAAAACGACCCAAATCTACTGGCTAATCGGTAGAAACTCTGTGCTACGTCTTGATTGCAAACTTTTACTTTAACACTAAATTTTGAAATCAATTTGGTGCTACGGGATACAATTTATGGCGTACTGCTTCCGCCTCCAACATTGGTAAAATTCTACGCCGCCAAAATAAAATCCTAAGAATGATAACTGGTGCTCCTTGGTACATTAAAAACAGCAACGTCCACAAAGATCTGCAAATTCCACTAGTTAAATGAAAAATTTTTAATTATGCGGACAAGTATTTAAACAAGCTGGAAACACATCCAAATCCGCTGGCTCGAAACATTTTGCAACATAGAGGACACACTCGTCTGAAAAGAAGGGATACTATTGCACTAAGATAAAACTACTGAATTAATTAATTTTATTATGAGAACTTCAATTTTAGTCTGGCACTGGCTTGTCTAATAAAAATTAAATTCGCCAAAGGCGAAGATTCAATAATAAAAATATAAAAAAAGGGTACTCAAGAAGATCTTACTCTTTTATTTCTGCTGAAGTGGAAGTTTCAGCTATAGCAGTTTGAGGAGGTAAACATTTTTTTGACAGCAACTAAATCATTATACTCTGGAAAAATCCTAGAATTATTTTCATTATTATTATATCTACAATTTCTTATACTGGTTGTTAGTTAACTTTAAATCCAAAAATAGCGCTAATGCTTCTTCTGGAGTAAATTTCTTGTCTTCATTTGGTGTAGGAATATTTTTCAAAATTCTCTTTGTGCGCCTTGGAATTGCTGCTATAACTTTTTCAATTATCTCAATTTTTTTTCCTTTTATTTTGTGTTGGTTGTATTTGATGCAAAAATGCAATTGGTTTTGCTGGTTCATTGGCATTTGTAGAAAAAATTTCGAAAACTAGTTCCTTTGACAACCTTCATGGTGAAGTTCGTACACCTTTTTCTTGTTACAAGAGCATTCAACGTACCGTTTTTTCAATACCTTTGCAAATTTTTGAATTTTTTGTGTGTGTAGTTCAAATTCATCTGTATTGCATATTTCAAAAAAATGTATTACTTAGCATGTATATGCAATTCCACAAGAAATATCAGCGAGTTCTCTATAAGTGCCATTGTTCAAATTGTAATGAATAGCAATTAAAAAGGCATTACCTTAATTAATCTTACTCAACAAAAAAGAAAAAAAAAACAGCTAGACAGGCAGCGTTTACGTTGAAAATTTTTAAAAAGGGGCAAAGGGCATTTTAAAAAAATTTCAAAAGAAGGAGATTTCTGAGAAAAAAGGGTCAAAATGCTACTTTAGTCACAAAACAGTAACGCTGTAGACAGGTAGCATCACTATCACATGCGCACATACGAAGGGTGGGAAAACCACAACAGAAACAAATGACATCCACACATTGTTTTTCTAGGAATTTCCATATCAATTTTTAATGGTTTACATAACATATCACGCACAAGATAATTCATACCCTATTTGATGACATTGTCATAGAAAACAACAAATATTTGCAGGGCGTTTATGATTTTGTTTATTGTTTTAATAACTTATAAATTACATGCTCACAAAAGTATTTTGCTTACTAAGAAGTACAATTTTTGGTTGATTGCGGTGCCCTTTCTGATTTTGTACTTCTACCTGTAAGAACACTTGTTACATACAAGTTTTGTGTTTTTGTTTTTTTTTTTGCATACATATGTATGTATATAGGTAGGCAGGTAAGACCAGGGATGCATACCAGGTGGTTCATCACTCCACTCGGAGACAATATGTTGTCCTTTGTGCTACCTTTGCAAATAAGAAAAGAAAAAATGAAGATTAGGAAAAGGCAGGAAATGCAACAGAGCAAAAAATAATAAAGAAGGAGTAAAGAAGTGCAAAGGTTCAAGAACGAACAGTGCTAGGTACCGCTCGTTAGCCATTTAAGGCCCTAAGTTGCTCTCTTAATCTCGTAAAGGTCCCAGTCCGATAGAGTCGATAAGTGGTCCACGAAGTATTAGCCAAAGTCTTGGCGCCGTCTCCTGACAAGCGTTGGACATTGGCAGAGTAGGTGTTCCATCGTCTCGAATGGAACTACATATTCTCCTTTAAGTGATATCGTTTATAAAGAAAACCAAATTACACAACATAACTAATTTGTTTTTTATTTTGTGCATGTAAGCCCTAATCGAAAATAATGCAGATACTGATTATAAGCAAATATAAGTTTTCCCAAGTAAAATAATATGTACTGCGTGTCTGGTGGAAAATTTATAATTTTAAATACGATTATTTCAAAAATTAATAAGCGGTGACGCCTTTGGCATTATCGATTGTTGGGAGTCGTCAGTCACGATGACGAGTAAGCATCAAACGTTCGCTCTTTTAAGAGTAATGATTCCTACGTAGCTGCTCTACGACAATTTTACCTGAATACATGATTGACCGAGTGTAAATTTATCTCGTTAGTCGGTGCAGAGATTCAGTGCAACTGATTCAGCTTTGAATATCCCACTGCCAGGGCCCAGTCGATTTTCATGGACTCCCGAAAACATTGAACTTGTTGAAAGCAGTCAATACGGAAAAGAGCAGCCCAACTGGGATTTCCAAGAGCGATAATTCATGAAATTTTAAAAAAGGCTATTAAGTTCCATCTTTTTAAAATTAAAATCGTTCTAGAACTGAAAGAAAGTGACTTTTGATATACGCAAAAATTTTTGTGAAACGATTTTTGAGCGCTCTCCCATTTTAAGGAGCAGCGACGAGGCTAATTTTTATTAAACGGTCACGTCAAAAAGCAAAATTGCCGTTACTGGTTTTAAAGAACCTGCAACCCTCGGTTAAAACATCAACAACCACTGCATTGCCCCAGGGTAACTGGTTGGTGTGCCTAATCCGCGTGTAAGATAATTGGACCATTTTTTAAAAAAATTTCTCGAGGCCAGGCGACGACTATCCACGCATGATTACGGAATTCTTTTTGCCGAATCTGCGAGTCATTCATCGTACTATTCACACACGTGGTTTCAACAGCATGGGGCGACTGCACACACAACCGGAGTTTCAATGAATTTGCTTCGAGAAAATTTCGCCCAAAAACTGATCAGTCGTTTTGGGGACTTTCCAACGCCACCCGAGGTCGCCCGATCTAACTCCCATGCGTTTTTTTATAAGGGTTGCCTCAAAGAGAGAGTCTCTTGTGGCCTTAAAGGAAAATATTCGCGGAGAAATCAGCTCAATTGAACCAAGTTTACTACAGCGTGTGACGCAGAATACACGGCTCCGTTGTGAACAGTGTGTTTAACTCATCGGATAACATCTGGATGACATCCTTTTTAAAAAACAAAATCCGCATTTCCATTCTTTCGCTCAATGCTCTTAATAAAACTTTGTGTCAATTATTAAGATTTTTTTAAAGTTCGAAAACAAATCTGCCACCAGACACCCTTTATGTGTTAAATTTTTGTGATAAAATTAATTGGTCCGTGTTTATTAATTTATGTTGATTTTTATTATGCAATTACTAAAAAACTTACTTCTATTTAACTATTTTTTGTAATGTGTTAATGTGTTGTTTTCTTCATATAACACTCTAGTATTTCCGCTCTTGTCTGTGGGTTTTTAACACCCGCACAAATAATGGAAAAGATAGTCAATAGCTAACAGCCCTAGCTTGGAAAACATACCCATTTAAAGCATATATATATGTGTTTTAGCAATGACGTTTCAAACAATCCTAAATTTTTTTTGTATATTATTTTTGTAATTACCAAATGGTGTAGCCCGAAATTCTAGAAAATGGGAATTGAACTACATATTCTTTGTAATGATGAAATTAATTGGTTCGTGTTTATGAATTTCAATTGATTTCACTCCAATTACTGATATTGTTTATAAAAAAGATAACATAACATAACTTTTTTTTATTTTGTTTATTAATAATGTTTTTTTTTTGTATTTTCAGAGCCCAAGAAGTGGTATGGAAACGTAATGTAAAAATGCAAAGTGTATTTGCATAGCTGATTGCATATCAGCTTCTCAACCAATAGGGGTATACTAGGTCCAATTCTGTACTTGCTTTACACAGCAGATATGCCCACAGACAATCTTACTCATACGTCGACATTTGCTGATGATACCGCCTTTCTTAGTATTCATAAAGCCCTAAAGAGGCCTCAAAACAACTTCAACATCACGTATCCCAAGGGGAAAAATGGGCAAAGTTCTGGGGAATAAAAATAAATGAACAAAAATGCACCCACGTTATTTTTACGTTACGCAAGGAAACGTGCCCCCAATTCTTATTAACAACCATACGGTGCCTCAACGAATTGAGACGAAATATCTTGGCATTCACCTGGATCGCCGCCTCACATGGAAGTCACATATATATGCGAAGTTGACACAGATGAAACTGAAAACGACCCAAATCTACTGGCTAATCGGTAGAAACTCTGTGCTACGTCTTGATTGCAAACTTTTACTTTAACACTAAATTTTGAAATCAATTTGGTGCTACGGGATACAATTTATGGCGTACTGCTTCCGCCTCCAACATTGGTAAAATTCTACGCCGCCAAAATAAAATCCTAAGAATGATAACTGGTGCTCCTTGGTACATTAAAAACAGCAACGTCCACAAAGATCTGCAAATTCCACTAGTTAAATGAAAAATTTTTAATTATGCGGACAAGTATTTAAACAAGCTGGAAACACATCCAAATCCGCTGGCTCGAAACATTTTGCAACATAGAGGACACACTCGTCTGAAAAGAAGGGATACTATTGCACTAAGATAAAACTACTGAATTAATTAATTTTATTATGAGAACTTCAATTTTAGTCTGGCACTGGCTTGTCTAATAAAAATTAAATTCGCCAAAGGCGAAGATTCAATAATAAAAATATAAAAAAAGGGTACTCAAGAAGATCTTACTCTTTTATTTCTGCTGAAGTGGAAGTTTCAGCTATAGCAGTTTGAGGAGGTAAACATTTTTTTGACAGCAACTAAATCATTATACTCTGGAAAAATCCTAGAATTATTTTCATTATTATTATATCTACAATTTCTTATACTGGTTGTTAGTTAACTTTAAATCCAAAAATAGCGCTAATGCTTCTTCTGGAGTAAATTTCTTGTCTTCATTTGGTGTAGGAATATTTTTCAAAATTCTCTTTGTGCGCCTTGGAATTGCTGCTATAACTTTTTCAATTATCTCAATTTTTTTTTCTTTTATTTTGTGTTGGTTGTATTTGATGCAAAAATGCAATTGGTTTTGCTGGTTCATTGGCATTTGTAGAAAAAATTTCGAAAACTAGTTCCTTTGACAACCTTCATGGTGAAGTTCGTACACCTTTTTCTTGTTACAAGAGCATTCAACGTACCGTTTTTTCAATACCTTTGCAAATTTTTGAATTTTTTGTGTGTGTAGTTCAAATTCATCTGTATTGCATATTTCAAAAAAATGTATTACTTAGCATGTATATGCAATTCCACAAGAAATATCAGCGAGTTCTCTATAAGTGCCATTGTTCAAATTGTAATGAATAGCAATTAAAAAGGCATTACCTTAATTAATCTTACTCAACAAAAAAGAAAAAAAAACAGCTAGACAGGCAGCGTTTACGTTGAAAATTTTTAAAAAGGGGCAAAGGGCATTTTAAAAAAATTTCAAAAGAAGGAGATTTCTGAGAAAAAAGGGTCAAAATGCTACTTTAGTCACAAAACAGTAACGCTGTAGACAGGTAGCATCACTATCACATGCGCACATACGAAGGGTGGGAAAACCACAACAGAAACAAATGACATCCACACATTGTTTTTCTAGGAATTTCCATATCAATTTTTAATGGTTTACATAACATATCACGCACAAGATAATTCATACCCTATTTGATGACATTGTCATAGAAAACAACAAATATTTGCAGGGCGTTTATGATTTTGTTTATTGTTTTAATAACTTATAAATTACATGCTCACAAAAGTATTTTGCTTACTAAGAAGTACAATTTTTGGTTAATTGCGGTGCCCTTTCTGATTTTGTACTTCTACCTGTAAGAACACTTGTTACATACAAGTTTTGTGTTTTTGTTTTTGCATACATATGTATGTATATAGGTAGGCAGGTAAGACCAGGGATGCATACCAGGTGGTTCATCACTCCACTCGGAGACAATATGTTGTCCTTTGTGCTACCTTTGCAAATAAGAAAAGAAAAAATGAAGATTAGGAAAAGGCAGGAAATGCAACAGAGCAAAAAATAATAAAGAAGGAGTAAAGAAGTGCAAAGGTTCAAGAACGAACAGTGCTAGGTACCGCTCGTTAGCCATTTAAGGCCCTAAGTTGCTCTCTTAATCTCGTAAAGGTCCCAGTCCGATAGAGTCGATAAGTGGTCCACGAAGTATTAGCCAAAGTCTTGGCGCCGTCTCCTGACAAGCGTTGGACATTGGCAGAGTAGGTGTTCCATCGTCTCGAATGGAACTACATATTCTCCTTTAAGTGATATCGTTTATAAAGAAAACCAAATTACACAACATAACTAATTTGTTTTTTATTTTGTGCATGTAAGCCCTAATCGAAAATAATGCAGATACTGATTATAAGCAAATATAAGTTTTCCCAAGTAAAATAATATGTACTGCGTGTCTGGTGGAAAATTTATAATTTTAAATACGATTATTTCAAAAATTAATAAGCGGTGACGCCTTTGGCATTATCGATTGTTGGGAGTCGTCAGTCACGATGACGAGTAAGCATCAAACGTTCGCTCTTTTAAGAGTAATGATTCCTACGTAGCTGCTCTACGACAATTTTACCTGAATACATGATTGACCGAGTGTAAATTTATCTCGTTAGTCGGTGCAGAGATTCAGTGCAACTGATTCAGCTTTGAATATCCCACTGCCAGGGCCCAGTCGATTTTCATGGACTCCCGAAAACATTGAACTTGTTGAAAGCAGTCAATACGGAAAAGAGCAGCCCAACTGGGATTTCCAAGAGCGATAATTCATGAAATTTTAAAAAAGGCTATTAAGTTCCATCTTTTTAAAATTAAAATCGTTCTAGAACTGAAAGAAAGTGACTTTTGATATACGCAAAAATTTTTGTGAAACGATTTTTGAGCGCTCTCCCATTTTAAGGAGCAGCGACGAGGCTAATTTTTATTAAACGGTCACGTCAAAAAGCAAAATTGCCGTTACTGGTTTTAAAGAACCTGCAACCCTCGGTTAAAACATCAACAACCACTGCATTGCCCCAGGGTAACTGGTTGGTGTGCCTAATCCGCGTGTAAGATAATTGGACCATTTTTTAAAAAAATTTCTCGAGGCCAGGCGACGACTATCCACGCATGATTACGGAATTCTTTTTGCCGAATCTGCGAGTCATTCATCGTACTATTCACACACGTGGTTTCAACAGCATGGGGCGACTGCACACACAACCGGAGTTTTAATGAATTTGCTTCGAGAAAATTTCGCCCAAAAACTGATCAGTCGTTTTGGGGACTTCCCAACGCCACCCGAGGTCGCCCGATCTAACTCCCATGCGTTTTTTTATAAGGGTTGCCTCAAAGAGAGAGTCTCTTGTGGCCTTAAAGGAAAATATTCGCCGAGAAATCAGCTCAATTGAACCAAGTTTACTACAGCGTGTGACGCAGAATACACGGCTCCGTTGTGAACAGTGTGTTTAACTCATCGGATAACATCTGGATGACATCCTTTTTAAAAAACAAAATCCGCATTTCCATTCTTTCGCTCAATGCTCTTAATAAAACTTTGTGTCAATTATTAAGATTTTTTTAAAGTTCGAAAACAAATCTGCCACCAGACACCCTTTATGTGTTAAATTTTTGTGATAAAATTAATTGGTCCGTGTTTATTAATTTATGTTGATTTTTATTATGCAATTACTAAAAAACTTACTTCTATTTAACTATTTTTTTTAATGTGTTTATGTGTTGTTTTCTTCATATAACACTCTAGTATTTCCGCTCTTGTCTGTGGGATAGTCAATAGCTAACAGCCCTAGCTTGGAAAACATACCCATTTAAAGCATATATATATGTGTTTTAGCAATGACGTTTCAAACAATCCTAAATTTTTTTTGTATATTATTTTTGTAATTACCAAATGGTGTAGCCCGAAATTCTAGAAAATGGGAATTGAACTACATATTCTTTGTAATGATGAAATTAATTGGTTCGTGTTTATGAATTTCAATTGATTTCACTCCAATTACTGATATTGTTTATAAAAAAGATAACATAACATAACTTTTTTTTATTTTGTTTATTAATAATGTTTTTTTTTTGTATTTTCAGAGCCCAAGAAGTTGTATGGAAACGTAATGTAAAAATGCAAAGTGTATTTGCATAGCTGATTGCATATCAGCTTCTCAACCAATAGGGGTATACTAGGTCCAATTCTGTACTTGCTTTACACAGCAGATATGCCCACAGACAATCTTACTCATACGTCGACATTTGCTGATGATACCGCCTTTCTTAGTATTCATAAAGCCCTAAAGAGGCCTCAAAACAACTTCAACATCACGTATCCCAAGGGGAAAAATGGGCAAAGTTGTGGGGAATAAAAATAAATGAACAAAAATGCACCCACGTTATTTTTACGTTACGCAAGGAAACGTGCCCCCAATTCTTATTAACAACCATACGGTGCCTCAACGAATTGAGACGAAATATCTTGGCATTCACCTGGATCGCCGCCTCACATGGAAGTCACATATATATGCGAAGTTGACACAGATGAAACTGAAAACGACCCAAATCCACTGGCTAATCGGTAGAAACTCTGTGCTACGTCTTGATTGCAAACTTTTACTTTAACACTCAATTTTGAAATCAATTTGGTGCTACGGGATACAATTTATGGCGTACTGCTTCCGCCTCCAACATTGGTAAAATTCTACGCCGCCAAAATAAAATCCTAAGAATGATAACTGGTGCTCCTTGGTACATTAAAAACAGCAACGTCCACAAAGATCTGCAAATTCCACTAGTTAAATGAAAAATTTTTAATTATGCGGACAAGTATTTAAACAAGCTGGAAACACATCCAAATCCGCTGGCTCGAAACATTTTGCAACATAGAGGACACACTCGTCTGAAAAGAAGGGATACTATTGCACTAAGATAAAACTACTGAATTAATTAATTTTATTATGAGAACTTCAATTTTAGTCTGGCACTGGCTTGTCTAATAAAAATTAAATTCGCCAAAGGCGAAGATTTAATAATAAAAATATAAAAAAAGGGTACTCAAGAAGATCTTACTCTTTTATTTCTGCTGAAGTGGAAGTTTCAGCTATAGCAGTTTGAGGAGGTAAACATTTTTTTGACAGCGACTAAATCATTATACTCTGGAAAAATCCTAGAATTATTTTCATTATTATTATATCTACAATTTCTTATACTGGTTGTTAGTTAACTTTAAATCCAAAAATAGCGCTAATGCTTCTTCTGGAGTAAATTTCTTGTCTTCATTTGGTGTAGGAATATTTTTCAAAATTCTCTTTGTGCGCCTTGGAATTGCTGCTATAACTTTTTCAATTATCTCAATTTTTTTTTCTTTTATTTTGTGTTGGTTGTATTTGATGCAAAAATGCAATTGGTTTTGCTGGTTCATTGGCATTTGTAGAAAAAATTTCGAAAACTAGTTCCTTTGACAACCTTCATGGTGAAGTTCGTACACCTTTTTCTTGTTACAAGAGCATTCTACGTACCGGTTTTTCAATACCTTTGCAAATTTTTGAATTTTTTGTGTGTGTAGTTCAAATTCATCTGTATTGCATATTTTAAAAAAATGTATTACTTAGCATGTATATGCAATTCCACAAGAAATATCAGCGAGTTCTCTATAAGTGCCATTGTTCAAATTGTAATGAATAGCAATTAAAAAGGCATTACCTTAATTAATCTTACTCAACAAAAAAGAAAAAAAAAACAGCTAGACAGGCAGCGTTTACGTTGAAAATTTTTAAAAAGGGGCAAAGGGCATTTTAAAAAAATTTCAAAAGAAGGAGATTTCTGAGAAAAAAGGGTCAAAATGCTACTTTAGTCACAAAACAGTAACGCTGTAGACAGGTAGCATCACTATCACATGCGCACATACGAAGGGTGGGAAAACCACAACAGAAACAAATGACATCCACACATTGTTTTTCTAGGAATTTCCATATCAATTTTTAATGGTTTACATAACATATCACGCACAAGATAATTCATACCCTATTTGATGACATTGTCATAGAAAACAACAAATATTTGCAGGGCATTTATGATTTTGTTTATTGTTTTAATAACTTATAAATTACATGCTCACAAAAGTATTTTGCTTACTAAGAAGTACAATTTTTGGTTAATTGCGGTGCCCTTTCTGATTTTGTACTTCTACCTGTAAGAACACTTGTTACATACAAGTTTTGTGTTTTTGTTTTTTTTTTTGCATACATATGTATGTATATAGGTAGGCAGGTAAGACCAGGGATGCATACCAGGTGGTTCATCACTCCACTCGGAGACAATATGTTGTCCTTTGTGCTACCTTTGCAAATAAGAAAAGAAAAAATGAAGATTAGGAAAAGGCAGGAAATGCAACAGAGCAAAAAATAATAAAGAAGGAGTAAAGAAGTGCAAAGGTTCAAGAACGAACAGTGCTAGGTACCGCTCGTTAGCCATTTAAGGCCCTAAGTTGCTCTCTTAATCTCGTAAAGGTCCCAGTCCGATAGAGTCGATAAGTGGTCCACGAAGTATTAGCCAAAGTCTTGGCGCCGTCTCCTGACAAGCGTTGGACATTGGCAGAGTAGGTGTTCCATCGTCTCGAATGGAACTACATATTCTCCTTTAAGTGATATCGTTTATAAAGAAAACCAAATTACACAACATAACTAATTTGTTTTTTATTTTGTGCATGTAAGCCCTAATCGAAAATAATGCAGATACTGATTATAAGCAAATATAAGTTTTCCCAAGTAAAATAATATGTACTGCGTGTCTGGTGGAAAATTTATAATTTTAAATACGATTATTTCAAAAATTAATAAGCGGTGACGCCTTTGGCATTATCGATTGTTGGGAGTCGTCAGTCACGATGACGAGTAAGCATCAAACGTTCGCTCTTTTAAGAGTAATGATTCCTACGTAGCTGCTCTACGACAATTTTACCTGAATACATGATTGACCGAGTGTAAATTTATCTCGTTAGTCGGTGCAGAGATTCAGTGCAACTGATTCAGCTTTGAATATCCCACTGCCAGGGCCCAGTCGATTTTCATGGACTCCCGAAAACATTGAACTTGTTGAAAGCAGTCAATACGGAAAAGAGCAGCCCAACTGGGATTTCCAAGAGCGATAATTCATGAAATTTTAAAAAAGGCTATTAAGTTCCATCTTTTTAAAATTAAAATCGTTCTAGAACTGAAAGAAAGTGACTTTTGATATACGCAAAAATTTTTGTGAAACGATTTTTGAGCGCTCTCCCATTTTAAGGAGCAGCGACGAGGCTAATTTTTATTAAACGGTCACGTCAAAAAGCAAAATTGCCGTTACTGGTTTTAAAGAACCTGCAACCCTCGGTTAAAACATCAACAACCACTGCATTGCCCCAGGGTAACTGGTTGGTGTGCCTAATCCGCGTGTAAGATAATTGGACCATTTTTTAAAAAAATTTCTCGAGGCCAGGCGACGACTATCCACGCATGATTACGGAATTCTTTTTGCCGAATCTGCGAGTCATTCATCGTACTATTCACACACGTGGTTTCAACAGCATGGGGCGACTGCACACACAACCGGAGTTTCAATGAATTTGCTTCGAGAAAATTTCGCCCAAAAACTGATCAGTCGTTTTGGGGACTTTCCAACGCCACCCGAGGTCGCCCGATCTAACTCCCATGCGTTTTTTTATAAGGGTTGCCTCAAAGAGAGAGTCTCTTGTGGCCTTAAAGGAAAATATTCGCGGAGAAATCAGCTCAATTGAACCAAGTTTACTACAGCGTGTGACGCAGAATACACGGCTCCGTTGTGAACAGTGTGTTTAACTCATCGGATAACATCTGGATGACATCCTTTTTAAAAAACAAAATCCGCATTTCCATTCTTTCGCTCAATGCTCTTAATAAAACTTTGTGTCAATTATTAAGATTTTTTTAAAGTTCGAAAACAAATCTGCCACCAGACACCCTTTATGTGTTAAATTTTTGTGATAAAATTAATTGGTCCGTGTTTATTAATTTATGTTGATTTTTATTATGCAATTACTAAAAAACTTACTTCTATTTAACTATTTTTTGTAATGTGTTAATGTGTTGTTTTCTTCATATAACACTCTAGTATTTCCGCTCTTGTCTGTGGGTTTTTAACACCCGCACAAATAATGGAAAAGATAGTCAATAGCTAACAGCCCTAGCTTGGAAAACATACCCATTTAAAGCATATATATATGTGTTTTAGCAATGACGTTTCAAACAATCCTAAATTTTTTTTGTATATTATTTTTGTAATTACCAAATGGTGTAGCCCGAAATTCTAGAAAATGGGAATTGAACTACATATTCTTTGTAATGATGAAATTAATTGGTTCGTGTTTATGAATTTCAATTGATTTCACTCCAATTACTGATATTGTTTATAAAAAAGATAACATAACATAACTTTTTTTTATTTTGTTTATTAATAATGTTTTTTTTTTTGTATTTTCAGAGCCCAAGAAGTTGTATGGAAACGTAATGTAAAAATGCAAAGTGTATTTGCATAGCTGATTGCATATCAGCTTCTCAACCAATAGGGGTATACTAGGTCCAATTCTGTACTTGCTTTACACAGCAGATATGCCCACAGACAATCTTACTCATACGTCGACATTTGCTGATGATACCGCCTTTCTTAGTATTCATAAAGCCCTAAAGAGGCCTCAAAACAACTTCAACATCACGTATCCCAAGGGGAAAAATGGGCAAAGTTCTGGGGAATAAAAATAAATGAACAAAAATGCACCCACGTTATTTTTACGTTACGCAAGGAAACGTGCCCCCAATTCTTATTAACAACCATACGGTGCCTCAACGAATTAAAACGAAATATCTTGGCATTCACCTGGATCGCCGCCTCACATGGAAGTCACATATATATGCGAAGTTGACACAGATGAAACTGAAAACGACCCAAATCCACTGGCTAATCGGTAGAAACTCTGTGCTACGTCTTGATTGCAAACTTTTACTTTAACACTAAATTTTGAAATCAATTTGGTGCTACGGGATACAATTTATGGCGTACTGCTTCCGCCTCCAACATTGGTAAAATTCTACGCCGCCTTGGCATTATCGATTGTTGGGAGTCGTCAGTCACGATGACGAGTAAGCATCAAACGTTCGCTCTTTTAAGAGTAATGATTCCTACGTAGCTGCTCTACGACAATTTTACCTGAATACATGATTGACCGAGTGTAAATTTATCTCGTTAGTCGGTGCAGAGATTCAGTGCAACTGATTCAGCTTTGAATATCCCACTGCCAGGGCCCAGTCGATTTTCATGGACTCCCGAAAACATTGAACTTGTTGAAAGCAGTCAATACGGAAAAGAGCAGCCCAACTGGGATTTCCAAGAGCGATAATTCATGAAATTTTAAAAAAGGCTATTAAGTTCCATCTTTTTAAAATTAAAATCGTTCTAGAACTGAAAGAAAGTGACTTTTGATATACGCAAAAATTTTTGTGAAACGATTTTTAAGCGCTCTAACATTTTAAGGAGCAGCGACGAGGCTCATTTTTATTAAACGGTCACGTCAAAAAGCAAAATTGCCGTTACTGGTTTTAAAGAACCTGCAACCCTCGGTTAAAACATCAACAACCACTGCATTGCCCCAGGGTAACTGGTTGGTGTGCCTAATCCACGCGTAAGATAATTGGACCATTTTTTTAAAAAAATTTCTTGAGGCCAGGAGACGACTATCGACGCATGATTACGGAATTCTTTTTGGCAAATCTGCGAGTCATTCATCGTACTATTCACACACGTGGTTTCAGCAGCATGGGGCGACTGCACACACAACCGGAGTTTCGATGAATTTGCTTCGAGAAAATTTCGTCCAAAAACTGATCAGTCGTTTTTGGGACGTTCCAACGCCACCCGAGGTCGCCCGATCTAACTCCCACGCGTTTTTTTATGGGGCTGCCTCAAAGAGAGAGTCTCTTGTGGCCTCAAAGGAAAATATTCGCCGAGAAATCAGCTCAATTGAACCAAGTTTACTACAGTGTGTGACGCAGAATACACGGTTCCGTTGTGAACAGTGTGTTTAACTCATCGGATAACATCTGGATGACATCCTTTTTAAAAAACAAAATCCGCATTTCCATTCTTTCGCTCAATGCTCTTAATAAAACTTTGTGTCAATTATTAAGATTTTTTTAAAGTTCGAAAACAAATCTGTCACCAGACACCCTGTATGTGTTAAATTTTTGTGATAAAATTAATTGGTCCGTGTTTATTAATTTATGTTGATTTTTATTATGCAATTACTAAAAAACGTACTTCTATTTAACTATTTTTTTAATGTGTTAATGTGTTGTTTTCTTCATATAACACTAGTATTTCCGCTCTTGTCTGTGGGTTTTTAACACCCGCACAAATAATGGAAAATATAGTCAATAACTAACAGCCCTAGCTTGGAAAACATACCCATTTAAAGCATATATAAATGTGTTTTAGCAATGACGTTTCAAACAATCCTAAATTTTTTTTGTATATTATTTTTGTAATTACCAAATGGTGTAGCCCGAAATTCTAGAAAATGGGAATTGAACTACATATTCTTTGTAATGATGAAATTAATTGGTCCGTGTTTATGAATTTCAATTGATTTCACTCTAATTACTGATATTGTTTATAAAAAAGATAACATAACATAACTTTTTTTTATTCTGTTTATTAATAATGTTTTTTTTTTTTGTATTTTCAGAGCCCAAGAAGTTGTATGGAAACTTAATGTAAAAATGCAAAGTGTATTTGCATAGCTGATTGCATATCAGCTCATTTTCACGTAGGAGTATTTGGCCGAACTGACACGACTTAAAGGCAGAAGTGCATTTTTATAATTTAAAAAAAATTTGTAAGAAACTCGAAAAACAAAAAAAATTTTATATTGTTTATTTTTTTAAAATATAAGCGTTATAATTTGCTTGCATTGACTAATCATACTTATGTATCCAAGTATAATATATTTAACAAAACCTTTCGTTGAGTTTTGTTTGCTGAATCAAAGGGCGAAACTGGCCTTCGCAAAATGGACCATTTCGCAAGAAGGCGGTCTAAAATCTTTTGACTGGATTGGAATTTTCAAACCCATTTTTTTGGTTTACTAGGTGAGACTATTAGCTTTTGGTTTAAGGCACAAAACTTAAAAATCGACCATTAAGAAAAATAGTTATGATTGGTGTAAAATGTATTATAAGCTTAAGCTGATTTATTGTAAAAAAGTGAAGTATTAAAGCTTGTTAAAAACGTTCGTTTTGTACAAACTCCTATATTTTTTAAATAAAATTTGCAACTTTTACTTACTAAAAACTTAAATTTTGTAAAAAAGTGCCAACCTCTAGTACGAGGGGACAAATGTTAGTTTCTTGAAGTAGTTTGAGTTTAAAATTGGCTTATTAAGCCCAAAATGGACATTTTAAATAATATATGTGAGCTTTTATTATAGAGTTGTAAATTTAAAATTTATTGATGCACATAAAATGATAAAAAACGAATATCTAAAGTTCTGAAAAATTACGGTTATTTAAACAATTTTATTAAATATTTCTCCTAAATAGCCTTGGTTTTCATCTTCTAGAAGTAGTTAAGCTTTTCAGTCTAATTCAATATATTTAGTTTTCCATTTTTGCAGGATATTGGACAAACAGGAATCTGATGTGCATAATAAAATAGCAATCAGGTCTTCGTTACTACAACATCGTTACTACAACATTTTTCTGGTGTTGTACTCGCGAAAAAATCTGTAGTCCTTATTTCTTTTTTTCTTGCGCTTCTTTAGATAGATTCCTGATTGGTAGCATATTGTGTTTAATTATTTGTTCCCCATGGTACAAGGTTTTATGAACTGTGGATGGCATTTATCTCCAAGAGTACTTCTCGTTATAAAGTATAGCTGTTTTTTGGCATACTCTTAAATTTTTTTTTGCATATATTTTCTGCTGCATGCTAGAACTTGTAAAATAATGTTGAAGCGCTTTATTAGTTCCAAATCTACACCTGTAATAGATGCTGCAGTTTATGGATCTGAAAAAATCTTCTTGCAGTACTGCCATCATTTGTGTTTCCTTCTCCTTGCTTTGGCTGATCCATCATTAGGCCTAATTATAAATAGTTTTCTTGAATTTGTTTTTTTTTTTGCTTTTTCTTCATTTTCATTATTTTTTCTCACTGTTTGTTTTAACGGACCATAATACAAATCATACCCTAATTTGAGAATATGCTTCATAAAACGTATTCTAGTATAAAGAGGGAGACAATCCAAATTTACATGCTGCCGTAAAACTGACATCTTCTGGAATTGGATGGCTTAGTTGGCTTGATGTCTTTGGCATATAATGCAGCTTGAAGATGTTTTGTAACAGTTTAAGCTTGTGTAACTTTTCCATCAATCATTGTGAGACAAATTTTAAAATTTTTTTCGACTTCTTTGCCATCAATTGAAAATATTGCAGGTTGAAGGGCTTGAATTTGATCTTTTTTTATACCCTTCACATAGTGATAGGGTATATATCACTTTGTCATTCCGTTTGTAATTTCTTTATTATTCATTTGCGACCCCATAAAGTATATATATTCTGGATCCTTATAGATAGGGAAGTTGAAATAGCCATGTCCGTCTGTCCGTCTGTCCGTCTGTCTGTCTGTCTGTCTGTCTGTCTGTCTGTCCGTCTGTTGAAATCAAGTTTCCGGAGTCAGATAAAAAGATACAGATCAGTAAATGGTGTCAAACGATTACAAATATCCCGCTAACAATCGCTATTTAAAATCAGCAAAATCGGTTCACTATTGACCGAGATATAAGCGAAAACCCAGAGTAACCCATTTTTTTTAGGACAAAATCCGTGCATATATCCCTATATATCTCAGTAAGTATAATCACTCTTGCCACAAAACTTGGCACGGATACTCCTAAAAAAGGGACCTAAATAATGGAAAAAGTTTTTTCAGATAGGACCAGGGGAAGGGGTATTTTTCCTACAATTGCACAAATTTGGTGAAATATTTTATGCGCTATATCTCGGAAACTATCACAGCTATCGACATAAAATGTTCTACAAAAAGTAATTGTACGCAAAGATCTACACTTTAAAGAAAAATTTTTTTGAGTGGGGGCAAAAAAAAGGGTAGCTCCCATACAAATCGACAATTATTATAAAATATTCGATACGCTATATCTCGGAAACTATAACAGATATCGACTTAAAATGTTCTACAAAAAGTGATTGTACGCAAAGATCTACACTTTAAAGAAAAAATTTTTTGAGTGGGGGCAAAAAAAGGGGTAGCTCCCATACAAATCGACAATTGTTATAAAATATTCGATACGCTATATCTCGGAAACTGTAACAGATATCGACTTAAAATGTTCTACAAAAAGTGATTGTACGCAAAGATCTACACTTCAAAGAAAAATTTTTTTGAGCGGGGCAAAAAAAGGGGTAGCTCCCATACAAATCGACAATTGTTATAAAATATTCGATACGCTATATCTCGGAAACTATAACAGATATCGACTTAAAATGTTCTACAAAAAGTGATTGTACGCAAAGATCTACACTTTAAAGAAAAATTTTTTTGAGTGGGGGCAAAAAAAGGGGTAGCTCCCATACAAATCGACAATTATTATAAAATATTCGACACGCTATATCTCGGAAACTATAACAGATATCGACTTAAAATGTTGTACAAAAAGTGATTGTACGCAAAGATCTACACTTTAAAGAAAACATTTTTTGAGTGGGGGCAAAAAATGGGGTAGCTCCCATACAAATCGACAGTTGTTATAAAATATTCGATACGCTATATCTCGGAAACTTTAACAGATATCGAAATGGAATGTTCTACAAAAAGTAATTGCGCAAGAATGCTTACGCTTTAAAAAAAAATTTTTTGAGTGGGGGCAAAAAAAGGGGTAGCTCCCATACAAATTAACAATTTTTATGAAATATTCGTTACGCTATATCTCGGAAACTATAACAGATATCCATATCAAATGTTCTACAAAAAGTAATTGGAACACAAGGCCTACGCTTTAAAGAAAAAAATTTTCGGGTGGGGGATGAAGAAGGGGTAGCTCCCATACAAATTAACAATTTTTATAAAATTTTCGTTACGCTTTTTCTGGAAAACTTTTACAGCTATCGACTTCGAATATTCTACAAAAAGTAATAATCAAATAATTTATACATTTTGGAAAAAAAGTTGGAGAAGAGCAGCGGGACTAGAACATTTAATAAGTTTTATTAACCTTTAAATATGGATAATGTCGAAAACTTTTAAAACTTTCGACCTCAAATCTTCTTCATCTATTTCTATTATTCATATGAACGTTAAAATTTTGTTATTTTTTCTATGGGCTTTAAAACTCGCACAAGGTTTTTTATTATATTATTTGCAGTACAAAATTACTCGGCTGGGTATATTTAAAGACCAATGTGAAGGGTAT
Source organism: Melanophora roralis (assembly GCA_963583895.1). NCBI lineage: Eukaryota > Metazoa > Arthropoda > Insecta > Diptera > Rhinophoridae > Melanophora > Melanophora roralis. The sequence goes on along the minus strand of OY757190.1, from coordinate 69,394,040 downwards.
ATAAGATTCGGCACAGCCGAATATAGCGCTCTTACTTGTTTTTTTTTAATTTTTTCAGTTATGACATTTTTTGTTTCTTTTTGGAATGTAAATTTTATTGGTCTGCAATACTTTGTTGACGAAGGTATTTCATTTTTCCACACATCAGTTTTGTTGCTCTACTAGTTGACGGCTCTAAGCCGGTATAACTTTTTGTTAAGCGCAATGGAACGAAAGATAAACTAAATAAATTAACATCTGATAAATTTTTGGCATTACATTGCTTGTGTTTTCTCTGACCAGAGGACCCATCATATCCCTATTTAGAAATTAAAGTAATGTTGTCATTTCCAAGTTTTCCTAAATGAAACCATTCAAAAATCCGTTGAACATGCGTCTTATAACTATCGTCAGGCTAGGTACAACAAAATTTTTTCTGACGATGTGGGAATTACCGCCTGTTGTTGCCAGACGTCCTTTAGAAATATGTTTCTGATTTACAGATGTTGTAGAGGCTATCGCTAACCTTAATAGTAAAAAAGCTCCTGGCGTTGATGAAATGAGCAACAAAGTACTCTTTGAGCTACCTTTTACAGCTAAAAGAATAATTCTTTTTATCTTTAACGCGATAATTCGGCTTGAACATTTCCCGCCTATATGGAAAGTGGCTTTAGTAAAGATGATTCCTAAGCCTGGCAAAGATCCTTCGAAGGTATAGTCTTATAGGCTAATTAGTTTGTTACCCACAATAACAAAATTGTTCGAAAAATTGCTTAAAAATAAGCTGAATCCGATCTTGAATGACAACAACTGCATTCCAAATCACCAATTTGGCTTTAGAAGTCAACATAGTACCATCAAACAATTTCACAGGTTGGTACAGGTTATAAGAAAAGCCTTCGAGGAAAAAAAGTACTGCTCCGCACTATTTATCGATGTCTCGCAAGCTTTCGACAAAGTATGGCATGAAGGCCTGTTAAACAAACTAAAGTTCAACCTTCCATCTAATATTTTTAACCTATTAGAAAAATACATAACCGGCCGACAATTTAAGATAAAAGAGGGAAACCAAATAAGTTCTTCTCAACCAATAGGGGCTGGTGTACCTCAAGGGAGTATACTTGGTCAAATTTTGTACTTGCTTTACACGGCAGATATGCCAACCAACAGTTTTACACACACTTCGACATTTGCTGACGACACTGCTTTTCTTAGTATTCACAAAGACCCTAAAGAGGCTTCGAACCAACTGCAGCAACACGTAACCCAAGTTGAGAAATGGGCAAAGTTATGGGGAATAAAAATAAATTAACAAAAATGTACCCTCTGTGCTACGTCTGGTATGGTAAACTTCTACTCTACAACTCGATTTTAAAACCAATTTGGTGCTACGGTATACAATTATTAGGGCACTGCTTCCGCCTCTAACATCAAAAAAATCCAACTGGTGCTCCTTGGAGCAACATCCACAAGGATCTAGAAGTTCCACTTGTAAAATGCGAAATCCTAAACTATGTGGCCAAGTACTTAAAAGAAGGGATATTAATGCTATTAGATGAAACTTTTGAAATTAGTTAATTTTATTGTGAGAACTTTAATTTTAGTCTGGTATTGATTGGACTATTATTAATTACTTAGTTTTAAGATTTGAATATGTACTTATTGTTAGTTCGCTTAAGCGAAGATTCAATTATAAAATATATAAAAAAAAAATTTCCAAGTTCTTTCAAACATTGAGCATCAAGCGTATTGAACAACCGCTCCCAGAGATAGATCATGTGGCGGCTCGGCTATAATAATCAAATCGAGAATCAAATATCAATGGATGGGTGGTTTCTCCGAATGTTATATACAAGCAACAAACGTTTGCGTTGATTAATTTTTCCATGGCTTAGTTATTTCGTCAGTGTATTGTCCACCCAGGTTCTCCATAACAAAGGATCAGTTGTACAGTTTTTACAAATCTCTAGGTCCCCGCTTCATACATAGCTGCTGGAGACTATAACGCTAAGCATACATACTGGGGCTCTCGCCTAATAAGTCTCAAGGGTCGTGTTTTGTTTGATTCCGTATCTGAAATGGGACTTAACGTTATTTCATCTGGACAACCGACATATTGGCCAACTGATCATAATAAAATTCAAGACGTTATCGATTTTGGCGTAACAAAAGGTATATCCCCGGAACTTACCGAAGCTCAAGCCTCGTTGGATTTATCTTCGGACCACTCTCCCACTATAATCACTATTTTTAGTCCTCATCAAATACCAACTAATGATATTTTTTCATTTAAAAGAGTTAATTGGTTAAAATAAAAAAAATTTGTCAGCACCCACTGCTCGGAAAACCAACCGCTAAAAACTCCCGAAGACATCGATGATTGTCTGAGCAGCCTTAATGAGAACATAAAAAAGCCGTTGATCATGCTTCTTCTTACTATTGTCAGACAAAATACACCAAGTTTTTTCAGTCGATGTGCAACAGCTTTTATCTGAAAAAAGAAGAGCCCTAAGATAATGGCAAAAGCACAGATCACCCAACTTTTGATTTGAATTGAAAAATTTGCTAGAGGTTCACCGATTGGCATCTCTTAAGGAACACCTCGAAGGTCTAGACTCGACTCCTCAGACGAATTATCCACTATGGCGATCAGCGAAATATCTTAAAAGACTTTAAAGCGAAACCACCACTACGTAATCTGAGAGGATCCTGGGCAAGAAGTGATGAAGAAAAATGTGATCTGCTCGCAAGTCATTTAACAAATGTCTTCACTCCAAATACATGCACTGACATGAGTAAATTACCGCCTGTTGTTGCTAGATTCCCTATGGAAATACGTTTTCAGTTGTCAGATGTCGTTGAGGCTATCAATAATTTGAATGCTAAGAAAGCTCCTGGCATCGATAAAATCAGCAACAAAATGCTTTTGGTGCTGCCTTGCACAGCAAAAAGAATAATTCTTTTTATTTTTAACGCCATATTACGGCTCGAACATTTCCCGCCAGTATGGAAAGTTTCCTTGGTAAAGATGATTCCTCAGCCGGAAAAAGATCCTTCGAAGGTGGAGTCTTACAGGCCTATAAGTCTGTTACCAACTATGTCCCAATTGTTTGAAAAATAGCTTAAAAACAAGCTGACTCCGAACCTGAATTAAAACAACTGCATTCCAGATCATCAATTTGGATTTAGAAATAAATATAGTACTATCGAACAATCCCACAGATTGGTAAAGGTTATAAGAAAAGCCTTTGAGGAAAAGAAATACTGCTCCGCGCTCTTTGTAGATGTCTCTCAAGCGTTCGACAAAGTATGGCATGAAGGCCTGTTAAACAAATAAAAGCTCAACCTTCCATATAATATTTTCAACCTTTTAGAAAAATACATAACCGGCCGACAATTTATGATTAAAGAAGGAAACGAAATAAGTTCTTCTCAGCCAATAGGGGTATACTAGGTCCAATTCTGTACTTGCTTTACACAGCAGATATGCCCACAGACAATCTTACTCATACGTCGACATTTGCTGATGATACCGCCTTTCTTAGTATTCATAAAGCCCTAAAGAGGCTTCAAAACAACTTCAACATCACGTATCCCAAGTGGAAAAATGGGAAAAGTTGTGGGGAATAAAAATAAATGAACAAAAATGCACCCACGTTATTTTTACGTTACGCAAGGAAACGTGCCCCCAATTCTTATTAACAACCATACGGTGCCTCAACGAATTGAGACGAAATATCTTGGCATTCACCTGGATCGCCGCCTCACATGGAAGTCACATATATATGCGAAGTTGACACAGCTGAAACTTAAAACGACCCAAATCCACTGGCTAATCGGTAGAAACTCTGTGCTACGTCTTGATTGCAAACTTTTACTTTAACACTCAATTTTGAAACCAATTTGGTGCTACGGGATACAATTTATGGCGTACTGCTTCCGCCTCCAACATTGATAAAATTCTACGCCGTCAAAATAAAATCATAAGAATGATAACTGGTGCTCCTTGGTACATTAAAAACAGCAACGTCCACAAAGATCTGCAAATTCCACTAGTTAAATGAAAAATTTTTAATTATGTGGACAAGTATTTAAACAAGCTGGAAACACATCCAAATCCGCTGGCTCGAAACATTTTGCAACATAGAGGACACACTCGTCTGAAAAGAAGGGATACTATTGCACTAAGATAAAACTACTGAATTAATTAATTTTATTATGAGAACTTGAATTTTAGTCTGGCACTGGCTTGTCTAATAAAAATTAAATTCGCCAAAGGCGAAGATTCAATAATAAAAATATAAAAAAAGGGTGCTCAAGAAGATCTTACTCTTTTATTTCTGCTGAAGTGGAAGTTTCAGCTATAGCAGTTTGAGGAGGTAAACATTTTTTAGACAGCGACTAAATCATTATACTCTGGAAAAATCCCAGAATTATTTTCATTATTATTATTTCTACAATTTCTTATACTGGTTTTTAGTTAACTTTAAATCCAAAAATAGCGCTAATGCTTTTTCTGGAGTAAATTTCTAGTCTTCATTTGGTGTAGGAATATTTTTCAAAATTCTCTTTGTGCGCCTTGGAATTGCTGCTATAACTTTTTCAATTATCTCAGTTTTTTTTTTTTTTATTTTGTGTTGGTTGTATTTGATGCAAAAATGCAATTGGTTTTGCTGGTTGACCCTGTTTTCCACATTCATTGGCATTTGTAAAAAAAATTTCGAAAACTAGTTCCTTTGACAACCTTCATGGTGAAGTTCGTACACCTTTTTCTTGTTATAAGAGCATTCAACGTACCGTTTTTTCAATACCTTTGCAAATTTTTGAACTTTTTGTGTGTGTAGTTCAAATTCATTTGTATTGCATATTTTAAAAAAATGTATTACTTAGTATGTATATGCAATTCCACAAGAAATATCAGCGAGTTCTCTATAAGTGCCATTGTTCAAATTGTAATGAATAGCAATTAAAAAGGCATTACCTTAATTAATCTTACTCAACAAAAAAAAAAAAAAAAACAGCTAGACAGGCAGCGTTTACGTTGAAAATTTTTAAAAAGGGGCAAAGGGCATTTAAAAAAAATTTCAAAAGGAGATTTCTGAGAAAAAAGGGTCAAAATGCTACTTTAGTCACAAAACAGTAACGCTGTAGACAGGTAGCATCACTATCACATGCGCACATACGAAGGGTGGGAAAACCACAACAGAAACAAATGACATCCACACATTGTTTTTCTAGGAATTTCCATATCAATTTTTAATGGTTTACATATCACGCACAAGATAATTCATACCCTATTTGATGACATTGTCATAGAAAACAACAAATATTTGCAGGGCGTTTATGATTTTGTTTTTTGTTTTAATAACTTATAAATTACATGCTCACAAAAGTATTTTGCTTACTAAGAAGTATAATTTTTGGTTAATTGCGGTGCCCTTTCTGATTTTGTACTTCTACCTGTAAGAACACTTGTTACATACAAGTTTTTTGTTTTTGTTTTTTTTTTTTGCATACATATGTATGTATATAGGTAGGCAGGTAAGACCAGGGATGTATACCAGGTGGTTCACCACTCCACTCGGAGACAATATGTTGTCCTTTGTGCTACCTTTGCAAATAAAGAAAAGAAAAAATGAAGATTAGAAAAAGGCAGGAAATGCAACAGAGCAAAAAATAATAAAGAAGGAGTAAAGAAGTGCAAAGGTTCAAGAACGAAAAGTGCTAGGTACCGCTCGTTAGCCATTTAAGGCCCTAAGTGTACCCTAGCATCTCGTAAAGGTCCCAGTCCGATAGAGTCGATAAGTGGTCCACGAAGTATTAGCCAAAGTTATGGCGCCGTCTCCTGACAAGCGTCGGACATTGGCAGAGTAGGTGTTCCATTGTCTCGAATGGAACTACATATTCTCCTTTAAGTGATATCGTTTATAAAGAAAACCAAATTACACAACATAACAAATTTGTTTTTTATTTTGTGCATGTAATCCCTAATCGAAAATAATGCAGATACTGATTATAAGCAAATATGTATAAGTTTTCCCAAGTAATATAATATGTACTGAGTGTCTGGGGGAAAATTTATAATTTTAAATACGATTATATCAAAAATTAATATGCGGTGACGCCTTTGGAATTATCGATTGTTGGGAGTCGTCAGTCACGATGACGAGTAAGCATCAAACGTTCGCTCTTTTAAGAGTTAATGATTCCTACGTAATTGCTCTTCGACAATTTTACCTGAATACATGATTGACCGAGTGTAAATTTATCTCGTAAGTCGGTGCAGAGATTTAGTGCAACTAATTCAGCTTTGAATGTCCCACTGCCAGGGCTCAGTCGATTTTCATGGACTCCCGAAAACATTGAACTTGTTGAGAGCAGTCAATACGGAAAAGAGCAGCCCAACTGGGATTTCCAAGAGCGATAATTCATGAAATTTTAAAAAAGGCTATTAAGTTCCAGCTTTTTAATATTAAAATCGTTCTAGAACTGAAAGAAAGTGACTTTTAATGTACGCAAAAATTTTTGTGAAACGATTTTTAAGCGCTCTCCCATTTTAAGGAGCAGCGACGAGGCTCATTTTTATTAAACGGTCACGTCAAAAAGCAAAATTGCAGTTACTGGTTTTAAAGAACCTGCAACCCTCGGTTAAAACATCAACAACCACTGCATTGCCCCAGGGTAACTGGTTGGTGTGCCTAATCCACGCGTAAGATAATTGGACCATTTTTTTTAAAAAATTTCTTGAGGCCAGGAGACGACTATCGACGCATGATTACGGAATTCTTTTTGGCAAATCTGCGAGTCATTCATCGTACTATTCACACACGTGGTTTCAGCAGCATGGGGCGACTGCACACACAACCGGAGTTTCGATGAATTTGTTTCGAGAAAATTTCGTCCAAAAACTGATCAGTCGTTTTTGGGACGTTCCAACGCCACCCGAGGTCGCCCGATCTAACTCCCACGCGTTTTTTTATGGGGCTGCCTCAAAGAGAGAGTCTCTTGTGGCCTCAAAGGAAAATATTCGCCGAGAAATCAGCTCAATTGAACCAAGTTTACTACAGTGTGTGACGCAGAATACACGGTTCCGTTGTGAACAGTGTGTTTAACTCATCGGATAACATCTGGATGACATCCTTTTTAAAAAACAAAATCCGCATTTCCATTCTTTCGCTCAATGCTCTTAATAAAACTTGGTTCAATTATTAAGATTTTTTTAAAGTTCGAAAACAAATCTGCCACCAGACACCCCATATGTGTTAAATTTTTGTGATAAAATTAATTGGTTCGTGTTTATTAATTTATGTTGATTTTTGTTATCCAATTACTAAAAAATGTACTTCTATTTAACTATTTTTTTTAATGTGTTAATGTGTTGTTTTCTTCATATAACACTCTAGTATTTCCGCTCTTGTCTGTGGGTTTTTAACACCCGCACAAATAATGGAAAAGATAGTCAATAGCTAACAGCCCTAGCTTGGAAAACATACCCATTTAAAGCATATATATATATGTGTTTTAGCAATGACGTTTCAACAATCCTAAATTTTTTTTGTATATTATTTTTGTAATTACCTACATCATTTGGTAAATACCGAAATTCTAGAAAATGGGAATTGAACTACATATTCTTTGTAATGATGAAATTAATTGGTCCGTGTTTATGAATTTCAATTGATTTCACTCCAATTACTGGTATTGTTTATAAAAAAGATAACATAACATAACTTTTTTTTATTTTGTTTATTAATAATGTTTTGTTTTGTATTTTCAGAGCCCAAGAAGTTGTATGGAAACTTAATGTAAAAATGCAAAGTGTATTTGCATAGCTGATTGCATATCAGCTCATTTTCACGTAGGAGTATTTGGCCGAACTGACACGACTTAAAGGCAGAAGTGCATTTTTATAATTTAAAAAAAATTTGTAAGAAACTCGAAAAACAAAAAAAATGTTTTTTAAAATATAAGCGTTATAATTTGCTTGCATTGACTAATCATACTTATGTATACAAGTATAATATATTTAACAAAACCTTTCGTTGAGTTTTGTTTGCTGAATCAAAGGGCGAAACTGGCCTTCTCAAAATGGACCATTTCGCAAGAAGGCGGTCTAAAATCTTTTGACTGGATTGGAATTTTCAAACGCATTTTTTTGGTTTACTAGGTGAGACTATTAGCTTTTGGTTTAAGGCACAAAACTTAAAAATCGACCATTAAGAAAAATAGTTATGATTGGTGTAAAATGTATTATAAGCTTAAGCTGATTTATGGTAAAAAAGTGAAGTATTAATGCTTGTTAAAAACGTTCGTTTTGTACAAACTCCTATATTTTTTTAATCAAACTTGCAACTTTTACTTACTAAAAACTTAAATTCTGTAAAAAAGTGCCAATCACTGGTACGAGGGGCCAAATGTTAGTTTCTTGAAGTAGTTTGAGTTCAAAATTGGTTTATTAAGTCCAAAAGGGACATTATAAATAATATATGTGAGCTTTTATAGAGTTGTAAATTTAAAATTTATTGATGTACATAAAATGATAAAAAAAACCAACATCTAAAGTTCTGAAAAATTACGGTTATTTAAACAATTTTATTAAATATTTCTCCTAAATAGTCTTGGTTTTCATCTTCTAGAAGTAGTTAAGCTTTTCAGTCTAATTCAATATATTTAGTTTTCCATTTTGGCAGGATATTGGACAAACAGGAATCTGATGTGCATAATAAAATATCAATCAGGTCTTCGTTACTACAACATCGTTACTACAACATTTTTCTGGTGTTGTACTCGCGAAAAAATCTGTAGTCCTTATTTCTTTTTTCTTGCGCTTCTTTAGATAGATTCCCGATTGGTAGCATATTGCGTTTAATTATTTGTTCCCCATGGTACAAGGTTTTATGAACTGTGGATGGCATTTATCTCCAAGATTATTTCTCGTTATAAAGTATAGCTGTTTTTTGGCATACTCTTAAATTTTTTTTTGCATATATTTTTCTGCTGCATGCTAGAACTTGTAATATAATGTTGAAGCGCTTTATTAGTTCCAAATCTACACCTGTAATAGATGCTGCAGTTTATGGATCTGAAAAAATCTTCTTGCAGTACTGCCATCATTTGTGTTTCCTTCTCCTTGCTTTGGCTGATCCATCATTAGGCCTAGTTATAAATAGTTTTCTTGAATTTGTTTTTTTTTTTTTTTTGCTTTTTTCTTCATTTTCATTATTTTTTTTCACTGTTTGTCCTAACGGACCGTAATACAAATCATACCCTAATTTAAGAATATGCTTCATAAAACGTATTCTAGTATAAAGAGGGAGACAATCCAAATTTACATACTGACATCGTCTGGAATTGAATGGCTTAGTTGGCTTGATGTCTTTGGCATATAATGCAGCTTGAAGATGTTTTGTAACAGTTTAAGCTTGTGTAACTTTTCCATCAATCATTGTGAGACTAATTTTAAAATTTTCTTCGACTTCCTCGCCATCAATTGAAAATATTGCAGGTTGAAGGGCTTGAATTTGATCTTTTTTTTTTGATTTTTTCAGTTATGACATTTTTTGTTTCTTTTTGGAATGTTAATTTTATTGGTCTGCAATACTTTTTTGACGAAGGTATTTCATTTTTCCACACATCAGTTTTTGTTGCTCTACTAGTTGACGGCTCTAAGCCGGTATTACTTTTTGTTAAGCGCAATGGAACGAAAGATAAAATAAATAAATTAACATCTGATGAATTTTTGGCATTACATTGCTTGTAGTTTCTCTGACCAGAGGACCCATCATATCCCTATTTAGAAATTAAAGTAATGTTGTCATTTCCAAGTTTCCCTAAATGAAACCATTCAAAAATTCGTTGAACATGCGTCTTCTACCTATCGTCAGGCTAGGTACAACAAAATTTTTTCTGACGATGTGGGAATTACCGCCTGTTGTTGCCAGACGTCCTTTAGAAATATGTTTCCGATTTACAGATGTTGCAGAGGCTATCGCTAACCTAAATAGTAAAAAAGCTCCTGGCGTTGATGAAATGGGCAACAAAGTGTTCTTTGAGCTACCTTTTACAGCTAAAAGAATAATTCTTTTTATTTTAAACGCGATAATTCGGCTTGAACATTTCCCGCCTATATGGAAAGTGGCTTTATTAAAAATAATTCCTTAGCCTGGCAAAGATCCTTCGAAAGTAAAGTCTTATAGGCTTATTAGTTTGTTACCCACAATAACAAAATTGTTCGAAAAATTGCTTAAAAATAAGCTGAATCCGATCTTGAATGACAACAACTGCATTCCAAATCACCAATTTGGCTTTAGAAGTCAACATAGTACCATCGAACAATTTCACAGGTTGGTACTGCTCCGCACTATTTATCGATGTCTCGCAAGCTTTCGACAAAGTATGGCATGAAGGCCTGTTCAACCTTCCAGCTAATATTTTTAACCTATTAGAAAAATACATAACCAACCAACAATTTATGATCAAAGAGGGGAACCAAATAAGTTCTTCTCAACCAATAGGGGCTGGTGTACCTCAAGGGAGTATACTTGGTCCAATTCTCTACTTGCTTTACACAGCAGATATGCCAACCAATAGTTTTACACACACGTCGACACTTGCTGATGATACTGCTTTCCTTAGTATTCATAAAGACCCTAAAGAGGCTTCGAACCAACTGCAGCAACACGTTACCCAAGTTGAGAAATGGGCAAAGTTATGGGGAATAAAAATAAATGAACAAAAATGTACCCACGTATCTTTTATTTTCGTAAAGAAACGTGCTCCCCAATCACTATTAACAACCATATGGTATTCACCTAGGCCGCCGCCTTACATGGAAGCCTCGTATAGATGCGAAGCTGACTCAAATGAAACTTAAGGCTGCTCAAATCCACTGGCTAGTTGGTAGAAACTCTGTGCTACGTTTGAAATTGTAAACTTCTACTCTACAACTCGATTTTAAAACCAATTTGGTGCTACGGTATACAAATTTGGGGCACTGCTTCCGCCTCTAACATCGAAAAAATCCAACGCCATCGAAACAAGATTCTAAGAATGAAAAAAAAATTCCCAAGTTTTTTCAAACATTGAGCATCAAGCGTATTGAACAACCGCTCCCAGAGATAGATCATGTGGTGGCTCGGCTATAATAATCAAATAGAGAATCAAATATCAATGGATGGGTGGTCTCTCCGAATGTTTTATACAAGCAACAAACGTTTGCGTTGTTTAATTTTTCCATGGCTTAGTTATTTCGTCAGTGTGTTGTCCACCCAGGTTCTCCATAACAAAGGATCAGTTCAACAGTTTTTACAAATCTTTAGGTCCCCGCTTCATACATAGCTGCTGGAGACTATAACGCTAAGCATACATACTGGGGCTCTCGCCTAATAAGTCTCAGGGGTCGTGTTTTGTTTGATTCCGTATCTGAAATGGGACTTAACGTTATTTCATCTGGACAACCGACATATTGGCCAACTGATCATAATAAAAATCCAGACGTTATCGATTTTGGCGTAACAAAAGGTATATCCCCGGAACTTACCGAAGCTCAAGCCTCGTTGGTTTTATCTTTAGACCACTCTCCCACTATAATCACTATTTTTAGTCCTCATCAAATACCAACTAATGATATTTTTTCATTTAAAAGAAAATGAATTAGCGCCAAACAAAAACAAATACACATACATATTGTTAAATTAATAAAGAATAAATCAATAAAGTAATATTTTAAATAAACATGTCATCGCGTAGAGCAAAGAGAGCTGCAAATGAAAGTGCGTATGCTATTCGAATCACTGGTTTACCTCTTCATAAAGATGAGAACTTAGGAAACATTTTTTAAAACATTTGCAATTCTTTGAATATAACTATGCCACCTTATAAAGCCATTTTTCGTGTAAGACATTTTAAAGTCCACAGAAATGTTGACGATCCACCGATTATTATTAAGCTAAATGCACCATATGACAGAAACTATTTTTTGAAAAGTCTTGCAGCTTATCGACGGAAATATAAATCACCTCTGCGGTTATGTAATGCTGGCTTCGAAAGCGACTCTGTTTTTTACATTAATGAAAATTTATCGCCGCACAACCATGCAATTTTTAGAACAGCGCTTGGTTTAAAAAAAGATAATTTGCTGAAGGCTGTTTACACTCAACGAGGGATAGTCCATGTAAAGCAGAATGAGAATGATGACCCTACACCTATACATTTTTCGGATCAACTTAAGCAGTTTTTTCTTCGTTCTTAAAATTAGTTGTCATTCTTCATTTATGTTTACAACATTTATTTTACTTTTTTGTTCTTTAGTTTTTATCCTTGAGATGTTTAACATGTTTTTAAATTTTTACTTTATATTAATGTTAGGCTTCTTGCTGCTTGTTTATTTAATAGCTTTTAATTGTTTGCGCCTTTGCCAATTTTTATTCAACATTATTTTCTACACTTTGTTAATAACGTTAACCTTTTTTTACAATCTATATATTTATACTATTATTTATATTATTTGTTACACGTCGACAATTACGTTAAATTTCTGTTTCTATTTCCTCTTTGTTGCTATTAGCATTGCATTTTTGAATATAATTTCTTATGGGTTCTAGCGGATATGATGGTGGAGGATCCAAAGTTTCGACAGTGAGCATGGTAAGAATTTTGGCTAAGTATAAAAGTGGTTTCACTTTATCACACATAAATGCCCAAAGTTTAAATAATAAGATAGATGAATTTAAATTAGTTTTTGAGAGCTCAAATGTTGATATAATTTGTGTCTCAGAAACATGGCTGGCAACTTTGACTCCTGATAGTCTTATATGTCTTAACGGGTACAAGGTTTTTAGAGCTGATAGATTAAGTCTTGCTGGTGGTGTTGCCATATTTGTAAAAATAGCATAGCTTGTAAAGGGCGCCAGAAATCAGATTCTGGCAGAGGTCCAACTAGAAATGTCGAATTTATTTCTATTGAGGCTTCATCATGCGGCAGGAAGATGTTGATAGGTAGTGTTTATAGACCAAATAAAAGGATTCCTTTTACGGACTTCTATTCAGCACTTAGTACTCTGACGACTGAATATGACGATATTGTGATTTCTGGTGATTTTAATTCGGATATCTTAGGGGATAAAACTCTTTCTGACAATATGTTATCACTTGGTCTTTCACTAGTTACAACAATGAGGCCTACTCATCATACTTCAACAACCAGCACACTTCTTGACCTTTTTTTCGTGTCTAATACATCTAAGATTTTATTGTATGATCAAATATCTGCTCCATGTTTTTCAAAACATGACTTAATTTTCTTAACTTATGACTTTGGTTTTCAATTGGCGGAGAAAAATATTACCTATCGTGACTTCAAAAATTTGGATAAGAACGTGTTATATGAACATTGGCCAGATTGCTTGGACCGATATTTTTTATATGACTTCGGTTGAGGATCAATCCCTTTTTTTGGAGCGTAACATACAGTACCTTTTTGATGCAACTGTACCTCTTAAACAAAGGAAAGTTGGGAATAGACAAAAACCCTGGTTCTCTAATGCCTTGAAACATGTTATATATCTGAGGGATTTGACATACTCAAGGTGGAAGAGATATAAAACACCGGAGTTAAGATTGCAGTACACTTTTGCCAGAAGGAATGTTAATAAACAAATTAAATGTGAGAAAAGTGAGTATTATGCTAAACGTTTTAGTTCTGCAATTGATTGTAAACGGACGTGGCATACCATTCGTGAAATAGGAACTGATAGTAAACATAGTAATGTCAATTACCAAATAGATCCAGATGAACTTAATCAAACTTTTACTAATTTTCCTATTGTTCGTGCTAGCCCAAGTTTTTATAACTTTCCTCTCTTTTCCTCAGATGTATGCAACGTGTCAGCTGAGGAACATTTTTTCCAATTTTTCCGTGTTTCACAGTATGACGTTTTCTTAGCGGTTTCTGCGATAAAGTCAAACTCAGTTGGATATGACGGTATAAACCCAAAGTTTATAAGGTATTTTCTGCCATTAGTTCTACCGTATGTGACGCATTTATTTAATAGTATTATAATGTCATGCACGTTTCCGTTAAGGTGGAAACATGCAAAGATAGTTCCATTGCCTAAGCCAAATGGGGAATACCGTCCCATTGCAATCTTGTGTTTTCTTTCTAAGGTTCTCGAAAAGCTTTTGCATAACCAGATGATGCAGTATATTGACACGCATAGTTTACTGTCTAATGTACAGTCAGGTTTTCGCCGCAATCACAGCTGCATTACTGCCCTTTTGGAAGTTAGTGAGCATATACGACAGGGGTTGGAAGATGATAATATTACTTTTTTGGTGCTTTTGGATCATTCCAAGGCTTTTGATACAGTTGATCACGGCACGCTGCTTGGAAAATTGAGATGTCTTTTTCATTTCTCTAAATCGTCAACTAAACTTATATCCTCATACCTGTCGGGTCGGACACAATCAGTCTTTGTTAATGATCTCTGGTCAACTCCCATTTCTATCACTCGAGGTGTGCCTCAGGGATCTATCCTGGGACCACTTCTCTTTTCGTTATATGCAAATGATTTACCCGAGATACTTTCAAACTGCAAGATTCATCTTTATGCGGATGATGTTCAGCTTCTTTTGACTAGTTCAATTCGGGATGTTGCCTTAAGTGTTGCTACTTTAAATGAAGAGTTGGGCAAAATTTACACGTGGGCAAACGCGAATGGTCTATGCTTGAACCCAAACACGTCCAAGTGCATGGTAATACACAAAAGATGTTTAAATCTTAATAACGTTTATGATATCGTTATGAACACTGAGAAAATTGAGATGGTGAATGCAGCTAAGAATCTTGGGATAATATTTAATGAAAGTTTGACCTGGGACAGCCATATAAATTTGCTAAGTGGTCAAACATACATTAAATTACGTGCTCTCTGGTCAACGCAATATTTTACACCATTAAATATCCGAATTTTACTTGCCAAGACTTACCTGATTCCTGGCTTAATGTATGGGTGTGAGTTATATGCAAACTGTGACTCGGTAAGCAAAAGAAAATTGAATGTATTGTACAACAATATCTTAAGATACGTATATAAATTGAAGAGGTTTGATCATATATCTTTGATTTCCAATAATCTTTACGGTGTCTCTTTTGAGAATCTGATGAAAATTCGTATTCTTATATTCATGCATAAAATAATAAACATGGAGACACCCAAATACTTGTTTGATAGATTAAAGTTTTTCCAGTCACCCCGTGGAAAAAAATGCGTAATACCTAGACATCACAGCTTAATATCTGAATGGCAGTTTTTTGTAAATGCCACTCGACTTTGGAATATTCTTCCATCAAACCAACAAGTAAACCGCAATGCTAATAGTTTCAAATCATTTCTTTTTAATTTTTTTTCATAATTTTTTCGTAAATGTTGACTGTAATGTACATATGTGTTAAGTTTATTCTAAATTTAGTTAGCTTAGTTAAAAATGTTATTCTATGTAAAATTTGTAATATATGGCGTTCCTGTGCTTTAAATATAAGACTCTGTCTTGTTGCACTGGAAATGAAGAAAACAAGTAAATAAATAAATAAATAAAAGAGTTAATTGGTTAAAATTAAAAAAATTTGTCAGCACCCACTGCTCGGAAAACCAACCGCTAAAAACTCCCGAAGACATCGATGATTGTCTGCGCAGTCTTAATGAGAACATAAAAAAGGCGTTGATCATGCTTCTTCTTACTATCGTCAGACAAAATACAACTAAATTTTTTCAGCTGATGTGCAACAGCTTTTATCTGAAAAAAGAAGGGCCCGAAGAGAATGGCAAAAGCACAGATCACCCCAACTTAAAGCCAAGTTGAAGGAATGTACAAACCAATTGAAAAATTTGCTAGAGGTTCACCGATTGGCATCTCTTAAGGAACACCTCGAAGGTCTAGACTCGACTCCTCAGACGAATTATCCACTACGGCGATCAGCGAAATATCTTAAAAGACTCGAAACCACCACTACGTAATCTGAGAGGATCCTGGGAAAGAAGTGATGAAGAAAAATGTGATCTGCTCGCAAGTCATTTAACAAATGTCTTCACTCCAAATACTTGCACTGACATGAGTAAATTACTGCCTGTTGTTGCTAGATGTCCTATGGAAATACGTTTTCAGTTGTCAGATGTCGTAGAGATATCAATAATTTGAATGCTAAGAAAGCTCCTGGCATTGATAAAATCAGCAACAAAATGCTTTTGGTGCTGCCTTGCACAGCGAAAAGAATAATTCTTTTTCTTTTTAACGCCATATTACGGCTCGAACATTTCCCGCCAGAATGGAAAGTTTCCTTGGTAAAGATGATTCTTAAGCCGGGAAAAGATCCTTCGAAGGTGGAGTCTTACAGGCCTATAAGTCTGTTACCAACTATGTCCAAATTGTTTGAGAAATTGCTTAAAAACAAGCTGACTCCGATTCTGAATGAAAACAACAACAACAAACCCACAGATTGGTACATACAGGTTATAAGAAAAGCCTTTGAGGAAAAGGAATACTGCTCCGCGCTCTTTATAGATGTCTTTCAAGCGTTCGACAAAGTATGGCATGAATACCTGTTTAACAAATTAAAGCTTAGCCTTCCATCTAATATTTTCAACCTTTTAGAAAAATACATAACCGGCCGACAATTTATGATTAAAGAGGGATACCAAATAAGTTCTTCTCAACCAATAGGGACTGGTGTACCTCAAGACCCTAAAGAGGCCTCAAAACAACTTCAACATCACGTTTCCCAAGTGGAAAAATGGGCAAATTTGTGGGGAATAAAAATAAATGAACAAAAATGCACCTACGTTATTTTTACGTTACGCAAGGAAACATGCCCCCCAATTCTTATTAACAACCATACGGTGCCTCAACGAATTGAGACGAAATATCTTGGCATTCACCTGGATCGCGGCCTCACATGGAAGTCACATATATATGCGAAGTTGACACAGATGAAACTTAAAACGACCCAAATCCACTGGCTAATCGGTAGAAACTCTGTGCTACCAATTTGGTGCTACGGGATACAATCATGGCGCACTGCTTCCATCTCCAACATTGAAACAATTCTACGCCGTCAAAATAAAATCCTAAGAATACATTAAAAACAGCAACATCCACAAAGATCTGCAAATTCCACTAGTTAAATGCAACATTTTTAATTATGTGGACAAGTATTTAAACAAGCTGGAAACACATCCAAATCCGCTCGCTCGAAACATTTTGCAACATAGTGGACACACTCGTCTGAAAAGAAGGGATACTATTGCACTTAGATGAAACTACTGAATTAATTAATTTTATTATGCGAACTTGAATTTTAGTCTGGTACTGGCTGGTCTAATAAAAATTAAATAGGTTTAAGATTTGAATATTTATTGTTAGTTCGCCAAAGGCGAAGACTCAATAATAAAAATATGAAAAAAAAGTGTGCTCAAGAAGATCTTACTCTTTTATTTCTGCTATAGCAGTTTGAGGAGGTAAACATTTTTTTGACAGCGACTAAATCTCTATACTCTGGAAAAATCCCAGAATTATTTTCATTATTATTCTTTCTACAATTCCTTATACTGGTTTTTAGTTAACTTTAAATTTCTAGTCTTCATTTGGTGTAGGAATATTTTTAAAAATTCTCTTTGTGCGCCTTGGAATTGCTGCTATTACTTTTTCAATTATCTCAATTTTTGTTTTTTTTTTTTTATTTTGTGTTGGTTGTATTTGATGCAAAAATGCAATTGGTTTTGCTGGTTGACCCTGTTTTCCACATTCATTGGCATTTGTAGAAAAAATTTCGAAAACTAGTTCCTTTGACAACCTTCATGGTGAAGTTCGTACACCTTTTTCTTGTTATAAGAGCATTCAACGTACCGTTTTTTCAATACCTTTGCAAATTTTTAAATTTTTTGTGTGTGTAGTTCAAATTCATCTGTATTGCATATTTTAAAAAAATGTATTACTTAGTATGTATATGCAATTCCACAAGAAATATCAGCGAGTTCTCTATAAGTGCCATTGTTCAAATTGTAATGAATAGCAATTAAAAAGGCATTACCTTAATTAATCTTACTCAACAAAAAAGAAAAAAAAACAGCTAGACAGGCAGCGTTTACGTTGAAAATTTTTAAAAAGGGGCAAAGGGCATTTTAAAAAAATTTCAAAAGAAGGAGATTTCTGAGAAAAAAGGGTCAAAATGCTACTTTAGTCATAAAACAGTAACGCTGTAGACAGGTAGCATCACTATCACATGCGCACATACGAAGGGTGGGAAAACCACAACAGAAACAAATGACATCCACACATTGTTTTTCTAGGAATTTCCATATCAATTTTTAATGGTTTACATAACATATCACGCACAAGATAATTCATATCCTATTTGATGACATTGTCATAGAAATCAACAAATATTTGCAGGGCGTTTATGATTTGGTTTTTTGTTTTAATAACTTATAAATTACATGCTTACAAAAGTATTTTGCTTACTAAGAAGTATAATTTTTGGTTAATTGCGGTGCCCTTTCTGATTTTGTACTTCTACCTGTAAGAACACTTGTTACATACAATTTTTGTGTTTTTGTTTTTTTTTTTTTTTTTTTTTTGCATACATATGTATGTATATAGGTAGGCAGGTAAGACCAGGGATGTATACCAGGTGGTTCATCACTCCACTCGGAGACAATATGTTGTCCTTTGTGCTACCTTTGCAAATAAAGAAAAAAAAAAATGAAAATTAGAAAAAGGCAGGAAATGCAACAGAGCAAAAAATAATAAAGAAGGAGTAAAGAAGTGCAAAGGTTCAAGAACGAACAGTGCTAGGTACCGCTCGTTAGCCATTTAAGGCCCTAAGTGTACCCTAGCATCTCGTAAAGGTCCCAGTCCGATAGAGTCGATAAGTGGTCCACGAAGTATTAGCCAAAGTCTTGGCGCCGTCTCGTGACAAGCGTTGGACATTGGCAGAGTAGGTGTTCCATCGTCTCGAATGGAACTACATATTCTCCTTTAAGTGATATCGTTTATAAAGAAAACCAAATTACACAACATAACTAATTTGTTTTTTATTTTGTGCATGTAAGCCCTAATCGAAAATAATGCAGATACTGATTATAAGCAAATATAAGCTTTCCCAAGTAAAATAATATGTACTGCGTGTCTGGTGGAAAATTTATAATTTTAAATACGATTATTTCAAAAATTAATAAGCGGTGACGCCTTTGGCATTATCGATTGTTGGGAGTCGTCAGTCACGATGACGAGTAAGCATCAAACGTTCGCTCTTTTAAGAGTAATGATTCCTACGTAGCTGCTCTACGACAATTTTACCTGAATACATGATTGACCGAGTGTAAATTTATCTCGTTAGTCGGTGCAGAGATTCAGTGCAACTGATTCAGCTTTGAATATCCCACTGCCAGGGCCCAGTCGATTTTCATGGACTCCCGAAAACATTGAACTTGTTGAAAGCAGTCAATACGGAAAACAACAAATATTTGCAGGGCCGGGGATTGCGGCCTTGTCGCGGCGGGGGGGCTCAGTAGGGGCAATGACCCTGAGAGCAATGCCGGCGGTAGCAGAGCTACCGGTAGGGTCTCCCATGCCGGTAAGGTCAACAGGTGAGCACTCGAAGCTAACAGCAATCCAAAACTGTAGGCGACTTATTCGGTTGGTCTTATAACACCTTGACGTCCCGGGTTGAAGGCAGGAAACCAGCACTCAACATCTCTGCTTAGAAGTCCCACGAACACAGATCTATATTTGGTGGCCAGGCTGGTGGCCTTAGCTGGCACCCCCAGCACCAGTCTAGGGTGCTTGGGCCATTCACTCACTTATCTGAACTATCAACGATTACTGAAACTGGAACAAATATTAATAGATATATTCAACGGACCCCCCTGATGACGACTATTGGAATGAAAAAAAGGAAAAGATTCGGAACCTGGAATATTCGTACACTAAATGAAACATCAAGACTTGCGCAACTCGAAAAAGAATTTCTCCGACTCAACTTGCTTTTTCTGGGTCTCAGCGTAGTTAGGTGGAGCGACTGTGGCGAACATACGACCCCCTCTGGCACCTGGCTGCTCTACTCAGGCAAGCCAGCCAACCAACCGAAAACGAGTGGCGTAATAATACTTTTATCGAAAGAGGCCAAGCGCGCCCTTATCGAATGGCAACCGCATGGCGATCGCAGCATATTGGCAAAATTTAAAACCAAGGTCAAAACTTTAACCTGCGTGCAATGCTATGCCCCAACTGATCTGGCAGATCCACAAAACAAAGAGAACTTCTATCAATCCACCATCTGGTAGTCGGGGAGCTAAAACTAAAACTTACTGCATTGGACATAGCGCCGGCTTGCAAAAGGCCCAAATTCGAAGTCACCAAACTTGGTGACCCCCGCACTCTAAGCCAATACAAAGCAGCTCTACAAGGAAGACTTCCCACCCACTCAGCCGAGCTTGAAAGATTCGACCCCGCAGAATACTGGGAGAGGGCTAGAACCGCTCTGATTGAAGCAGCCCAGCAAACTATCGGTGTCCACAGAAGGCGAAGCAAACCCTGGATCTCAGACCACACTTGGAATCTAATTCAAGCACGCAGAACTGAAAAAAGTAAGGTCAACAAAGCGAGAACCAGGCAAAGTAGGCAAAGGGCGCTAGCATGCTACTGTGAGGTAAATTGTAGAGTAAAGCGTAGCGCCAGAGCTGACAAGAGAAGGTGGCTAAGCAACCTCGCCGCCGAAGCACAACGAGCAGGCGAATCACACAGGCCTAGGGACCTGTACAAAATCACCAAGGTTATTGCCGGTCGCACCCACTCCAACCTTAGACCAATTCAGGACTCAAATGGTGACCTAGCGTACTCCACCGAAGCCCAGATTGCCGCCTGGGAAGACTACTATAAAAACCTTTTGGAGAATAACGCCAGTCCAACTAACGAACTCTGCAGCAGACATCTACACCTGCCCAGTAACGACGTTAATATCGAAGTACCGTGCATTGGCGAGACTGAAGCGGCAATAAACCAACTCAAATCGGGCAAAGCAGCTGGCCCGGATAACATTGCGCCAGAGCTCCTGAAAGCCGACACACATTTAGCCGCACAAATCCTTCAGCCACTTATTAAATCTTTTTGGATTAATGAAACGCTTCCCGCTAACCTGAAAGAAGGCATCATAATAAACCTCCCAAAGAAAGGCAACCTCATGGAGTGCAGAAACTGGAGGGGCAAAACACTCCTTAATGTCGTTAACAAAGTCATCGCACAAACTTTGTACAACCGCATTGCAGCTGTAGTCGAACCAAACCTGCGCAACGAGCAAGCAGGATTCAGGCCACAACGGTCTTGCACAGACATAAACAGCCTAAGAATTATCGTTGAACAATGCAGCGAATGGCGATCACCCCTATACCTGCTCTCTATCGACTTCAAACGTGCATTCGATGAACTTCTCCACCCCGCAATATGGACTGCTCTAGAATGTAAAGGTATCCCAAGTAAAATTATAAATTTAGTCAAGTGCCTTTATACAGATGCGCAATGCTCCGTGCTGCATGCTGGACGCACCACTAACCTCATAGCGGTTAAATCAGGAGTCCGACAAGGTTGCATCCTCTCGCTGCTACTATTTAACATTGTGCTCGACGTTATTATGAATGAAGCAATCGGAGCAGGACAAGGAATCACTTTAGGCCTGCAAAACAAACTTAGCGATCTAGACTACGCAGATGACATCTGTTTGCTCTCGCACAGTTTCACCCAGACCCAGGAAATGCTAAATAAAATCGCATTGAAAGCAAGCGCAGCTGGGCTAAAAATCAACACAAACAAAACCAAATCCATGCGCCTAAATAGCACACACTCGGAAAACTTCAAGCTAAATAGCGAGCAAATCGACGATGTTCAGAGCTTCTATTACCTAGGTAGCTACATATCTAATAACGGTGGCAGCCAGCAAGACATCGAATGCAGGCTCTCTAGAGCGAAACAGGCTTTCGGTACCCTAAACAAAATCTGGCGATCGTCTAACATTTCGCTGCACACAAAACTCCGCCTCTTTAACACTAATGTAAAATCAACTCTTCTGTATGGCAGCGAAAGCTGGAACGTCTCCGCCGTCAATGCTCAACGTCTTCAAGCCTTTACTAACCGATGCCTTCGACGTATTCTTCGAGTGTTCTGGCCAAACACTATGTCTAACACTTACCTGTGGTTCAGAACCAGCCAACCCCCCATTGCTGAGGAGATTCTCTGCCGAAAATATAGATGGCTAGGCCACACCTTGCGAAAATCGGCAAATGATCTTACGCGGAAAATTCTAGATTACAACCCGCAAGGAAGCCGAAGGCCTGGGCGACTGCGAAATACCTGGAGAAGACAAGTCGAGTTTGAGCTTGGAAGATACGGAAAGAGTTGGAACGAAATCAAACAATTAGCACTAGACCGAACTGAATGGAATTTATTTGTTACAGCCCTATGTTCCTTCTAGGAATTTAACGGATTAAATATATATAATATATATGATTTTGTTTATTGTTTTAATAACTTATAAATTACATGCTCACAAAAGTATTTTGCTTATTAAGAAGTATAATTTTTGGTTAATTGCGGTATCCTTACTGATTTTGTACTTCTACCTGTAAGAACACTTGTTACATACAAGTTTTGTGTTTTTGTTTTTTTTTTTTTGCATACATATGCATGTATATAGGTAGGCAGGTAAGACCAGGGATGTATACCAGGTGGTTCATCACTCCACTCGGAGACAATATGTTGTCCTTTGTGCTACCTTTGCAAATAAAGAAAAGGAAAAGTGAAGATTAGAAAAAGGCAGGAAATGCAACAGAGCAAAAAATAATAAAGAAGGAGTAAAGAAGTGCAAAGGTTCAAGAACGAAAAGTGCTAGGTACCGCTCATTAGCCATTTAAGGCCCTAAGTGTACCCTAGCATCTCGTAAAGGTCCCAGTCCGATAGAGTCGATAAGTGGTCCACGAAGTATTAGCCAAAGTAATGGCGCCGTCTCCTGACAAGCGTCAGACATTGGCAGAGTAGGTGTTCCATCGTCTCGAATGGAACTACATATTCTCCTTTAAGTGATATCGTTTATAAAGAAAACCAAATTACACAACATAACTAATTTGTTTTTTATTTTTTTTTATTTTGTGCATGTAAGCCCTAATCGAAAATAATGCAGATACTGATTATAAGCAAATAGAAGTTTTCCCAAGTAAAATAATATGTACTGCGTGTCTGGTGGAAAATTTACAATTTTAAATACGATTATTTTAAAAATTAATAAGCGGTGACGCCTTTGGCATTATCGATTGTTGGGAGTCGTCAGTCACGATGACTAGTAAGCATCAAACGTTCGCTCTTTTAAGAGTAATGATTCCTACGTAATTGCTCTTCGACAATTTTACCTGAATACATAATTGACCGAGTGTAAATTTATCTCGTTAGACGGTGCAGAGATTCAGTGCAACTGATTCAGCTTTGAATGTCCCACTGCTAGGGCCCAGTCGGTTTTCATGGACTCCCGAAAACATTGAACTTGTTGAAAGCAGTCAATACGGAAAAGAGCAGCCCAACTGGGATTTCCAAGGGCGATAATTCATGAAATTTTTGAAAAGGATCTTAAGTTCCATCTTTTTAAAATTAAAATCGTTCTAGAACTGAAATAAAGTGACTGGATATACGCAAAAATTTTTGTGAACCGATTTTTGAGCGCTCTCCCATTTTCAGGAGCAGCGACGAGGCTAATTTTTATTAAACGGCCACGTCAACAAGCGAAGCTACCGTTACTGGTCTCAAAGAACCTGCAACCCTCAGTTAAAACATCAACAATCATTGCGTTGCCCCAGGGTAACTGTTTAGTGTGCCTAATCCGCGCGTAAGATGATTGGACCATTTAAAAATTTAAAAATTCTCGAGGCTAGGCGACGACTATCGGCGCATGATTACGGAATTCTTTTTGTCAAGCCTGCGAGCTCATCCATCGTACTATTCACACACGTGGTTTCAACAGGATGGGGCGACTGCACACACAACCGGAATTTCAATAATTTGCTTCGGGAAAATTTCGCCCAAAAACTGATCAGTCGCTTTGGGGACATCCCAACGCCACCTGAGGTCGCCCGATCTAACTCCCGTGCGTTTTTTTATGGGGCTGCCTCAAGAGAGAAATCAACTCAATTGAACCAAGTTTACTGCAGCGCGTGACGCAGAATACACGGCTCCGTTGTGAACAGTGTGTAAAACTCATTGGATAACATCTGGATGACATCCTTTTTAAAAAATTAAATCCGCATTTCCATTCTTTCGCTCAATGCTCTTAATAAAACTTTGTGTCAATTATTACGATTTTTTTAAGTTCGAAAACCTAAATCAGCCACCAGACACCCTGTATGTGTTGATTTTTGTGATAAAATTAATTGGTCCGTGTTTATTCATTTATGTTGATTTTTATTATCGAATTACTAAAAAATGTACTTTTATTTAACTATTTTTTTTTATATGTTAATGTGTTGTTTTCTTCATATTACAGTCTAGTATTTCCGCTCTTGCCTGTGGGTTTTTAACACTTGCACAACTAATGGAAGAGATAGGTAAATAGCTAATAGCGCTAGCTTAGAAAACATACCCATTGAAAGCATATACATATGTTAGTGTTTTAGCAAGGACGTTTCAAACATTCCTAAATTTTTTTTGCATATTATTTTTGTAATTACCAAATAGTGTAGCCCGAAATTCTAGAAAATGGGAATGGAGCTACATATTCTTTGTAATGATGAAATTAATTGGTCCGTGTTTATGAATTTTAATTGATTTCACTCCAATAACTGATATTGTTTATAAAAAAAATAACATAACATAACTTTTTTTATTTTGTTTATTTATTTATTTGTATTTTAAGAGCCAAAGAAGTTGTATGGAAACTTAATGTTAAAATTCAAAGTGCATTTGCATAGCTGATTGCATATCAGCTCATTTTCACATAGGAGTATTTTGCCGAACTAACACGACTTAAAGGCAGAAGTGCATTTTTATAATTTAAAAAAAAAATTGTAAGAAACTCGAAAAACAAAAAAAAATTCCGTTATATTATAAATTTTTTAAAATATTAGCGTTAAAATTAGCTTGCATTGAGTAATAATACTTATGTATCCAAGTATAATACAGTCAAATCCCGATAATTCGTACCCAGATAAATCGTAATTCCCGATAATTCGTAATAAACTGTCGGTCCCTTGAAAAAATCTCGTTAATTCGTAAAATTTCCATACATTTTGGTCCCCTCACTAATTCGTCATTTTTTTTTTCAAATAAAATCTTTACCTCATATATATCGTAATTGTTAGCTAAGTAATAAGTGGTAGTGTAATTCGTTATAAAAGCAACGGGAACATGAAAAGGATGATTTTTTGCTTACCGCTATTTTTTTACGTGGCTTTTGCTTGTGTGTGTGTTTATTTTCTTAAGATTAGTTTGTTACAAGAATACATATATTTTACGCTAAGTAAATGAATTTGCTACTTTATTTTATGTATTTACCTATATATTGTTTATTTTATTTATTGTGTATTTTATTTTCAACAATGGTTTTTTATGTTTCTTTTTATCGTTTTAGTAAATAAATGGAAAAACCTTGTTAATTCGTATTTATTTCACTTTAACCCCTTGCGATTACGAATTATGGGGATTTGACTGTCATGAACGAACTAGTTCAGTTGAACGATTCTGTAAAAGGAAAGATGAGGAATAGTTCGTACTCTTTCCTTCAAACCTTTCTTCGTTCGTCTTTCACCTTTCATGTTTCACACAGAATTGCGTCGGTTATGAAAGAACTATTTCAATCGAAAGATAGTCTGTCACTGTGGCCGAAAATAAACAGTTTTTCATTTGGCACACACAATTGTTATATAGTTATTTTCTTTATCAGATTAATAGTTTTATCAATAATGAAATAACTATTTTAATTAAACTATTTACACACATCTCTTGTATTTAATGCCCCACACATTTATTTATTTTTTATTATTAAAATATTTTTAACTTATTGTTCACTAAAAAATTTTCCTTTTTTGTTAATCAATTAACACTCAA
This sequence comes from Melanophora roralis, assembly GCA_963583895.1. Taxonomy (NCBI): domain Eukaryota; kingdom Metazoa; phylum Arthropoda; class Insecta; order Diptera; family Rhinophoridae; genus Melanophora; species Melanophora roralis. Next base: position 69,367,931 of record OY757190.1, on the reverse strand, counting down.
TATTACCGTTTTCGTTAAATAAGAAAAAACGGCTGTCAGCATGTCTTGTTTCAGTCGGTCATTCATATTTCTTACAGAACATCTTTCACACAAAACATCTTTCATAAAAGAAAGATGAACGAAAAGAACGAACTATTTCCTTAAACCTTTCTGACCGATTGTGAACGATTCACTGAAAAGAAACATTATGCCCAACTCTATTTTGTTTGCTTAATCAAAGGGCGAAACTGGCCGTCGCAAAATGAACCATTTTGCGAGAAGGCGGTCTAAAATCTATAACTTTTGACTGGATTGGAATTTTTAAACGCATTCTTTTTGTTTACTAGGTGAGACTCTTAGCTTTTGGTTTAAGACACAAAACTTAAAAATCGACCATTTAGAAAGATAGTTATGATTGGTGTAAAATGTATTATAAGTTTTAGCTGATTTATGGTAAAAAAGTGATGTATTAAAGCTTGTTAAAAACGTTCGTCCTATATTTTAAATCAAATTTGCAACTTAGTAAAAACTTAAATTCTGTAAGAAAGTGCCAACTTCTGGCACCCGTGAATTTTTTAGTACGAGGAGCCAAAGGTTGGTTTCTTGAAGTAGTTTTAGTTTAAAATTGGTTTGTTAAGTCCAAAATGGACATTTTATATTATTTACAATGTGAACTTTTATTATAAAGTTGTAAATTCAAAAATTGATTGATGTACATAAAATGATAAAAAAACGAACATCTAAAGTTTCGAAAAACTACTGTTATATAAACAATTTTATTAAATATTTCTTCTATATAGCCTTGGTTTTCATCTTCTAAAAGAAGTAAAGCTTTTCAGTCTAATTCATTATATTTAGTTTTCCATTTTTGCCGGATATTGGACATATAGGGATCTGAAGTGAATAATAAAATAGCAATCAGGTCTTCGTTACTAAAACATCTGGAAATTTTTCTGGTGTTGTGCTTGCGAAAAAATCGTAGTCCTTGTTTCTTTTTCTTGCACTTCTTCAGATAGATCCCTTATTGGTAGCATATTGTGTTTAATTATTTGTTCCCTATGGTACAAGGTTTTATGAAATGTGGATGGCATATATCTCCAAGTGTATTTCTCGTTATAAAGTATAGCTGTGTTTTTTTTTTGGCATACTCTCCAATTTTTTTTTGCATTAATCTTTCTCCTCCAAACCACCTCTATCGGCGAATCTGCAGCCAAGGGCAGTGGCAGACAATGTGTTCTACCGTCTCTATTTCCTCCTCGTCCCGCATACCCTGCAGAAATCTGGAAAATTCCTGTCCCATTTGTTCGTCCTATATCTCATATCGCAATGCCCTGTGAGAGTCCCAATAATGCACCTCAGAACCCCCCTGCTCTCCTTGAAATTAGTGCCCATCCTGTCCAGCCAGGGCCATAAAAGTCTAGAGATTCTGTCAGCTCTGTCCCTCCAGGCTATGTCCACTTTGTCCATTATCCAAGTCCCTACTAGTCCATAACAGAAATTCAGTGGTGGCCTCACCGGCTCACAACTGAGTTCAATATCCCGGGCCGATCCCTTCCTTGCCAGTTGATCGGCAATTTCGTTGCCGGAAACGTCATAATGACCCGGAACCCAGCAGAGCCTGACCCTGCGTGCCCTCATGATCTCCCGAAGAGCACGTCTGCAATTTCTTGAAAGTCTAGACCTGACATAATGTCCCTCTACAGCCTTAAGCGCACCCTGACTATCAACGTGGATTGTCACGTCCCCTCTCCCATCCGCATCCTCCCCTATCAATTCCGCGGCCTTCATCACCGCCAGAATTTCAGCCTGGAAAATGCTGCACTCGTCCGGAAGTCTTTAGGCCTTCCTTTCCGGGCCCTTGTAATGCCTAGTACCGCACATGTCTGAACCTTTGTCAGGAGCTTTCCTATGTTGCCCCTTTCCAGGGCCTTCTACCATACAAGGCAACCGTACGTAAGAACTGGTCTTACAACTGATGTGTAAATCCAATTGACCATAGCCGGTTGCAACCCCCAGTTCCTACAGGCATAATAGGCATTGAGAGCGTTCGCCTTCCAAGATAACTTGCCATCCAGGACGATACCCAGATACCTAGCCCTCTCCGCTAGTTCCAGCTTAACCCCGTCAAGCTCTGGCAGCTCAAACTCTGCCACCTTGTACTTCCTGGTAAAGAGTCCTTTGTCCCTGGCCCAAGCAGACAGGTCGAATAATGCACTCTGCATTACCTCGCTCGTAGTGGACACGAATTTCCCCGTTACTTAAATCACGATGTCGTCTGCATAAGCTACTACTTTGATTCCCTTTGAGTCAAACCGTCTCAATACCCCGTTGACCACCAAAATCCACAGTAGTGGCGACAATACCCCTCCCTGTGGCGTTCCCCTAACCGCTCCTCTTTGCAGACGCTCGTTTCCCCACTCCGAGTTGATTATTCTGCTACCAAGAGCAGAATAGATCCACTCAATAAGGATGCCCTGAACTCCTACTTCCCTCAGTGCGTTTCCAATTGCCTCCATCGAAACGTAGTTAAAGGCTCCCTCAATGTCTAAAAACGCGCCCAGTGTGTACTCTTTCCTGTACAACCCGCGCTCTCTGAACCCCACCACATCATGAACCACACTCTCAACAGATTTACCCCTAAGGTAAGCATGCTGAACATTACTAGTGACGTGCGTATCAATCTTGTTCCTAAGTTAAAGATCGATCAGCCGTTCTAGCGTCTTCAGTAGGAAAGACGATAGGCTGATCGGTCTAAAATCCCCTGGCTTCGAGTGGCTGGCCTTTCCAGCCTTGGGTATAAAAATCACCCTTACCTCTCTCCACCTCAAGGGTATGTAGCCGAATGTGATGCTAGCAGCAAACACCCTCGTTAGGAGTAACAATCCCTGAGTCGAAAGATTCTGTAACATACACGGATAAATACCGTCCAGTCCCGGTGACTTGTAGGGCTGGAAGGTATCCACCGCCTATTTTACCCTATCAAGCGTTACAAGGTCCTCTGCCACACGTTTCATGTCCGCTATACTCCCGGAACGTACAAACAAGCCCCTGGATAGCTCCTCTGCAGCCGGTTCCCTGCACCCTGGGAAGTGGGTACTCATCAAAAATTCAATAGTCTCCGAGCTAGACTCCTTCCACGAGCCATCCGTTCTCTGAATGTACCCAAGTCTGCTAGAACCCTTGGATAGTATTTCCCTGAATCTTGACATCTCGTTAACGGAGTCAATGGACTCACGGTACTTCGCCCATGAATCCCTTTTCGCCCTTCTGAGATCACCCTTGTACTTACTGAAGGATACTCTGATATGCTGCCTTAAAACTGACATCTTCTGGAATTGGATGGCTTAGTTGACTTTATGTCTTTGGCATATAATGCAGCTTGAAGATGCTTTTGTATCAGACAAAGCTTGTGCAACTTTTCCATCAATCATTGTGAGACAAATTTTAAAATTTTCTTCGACTTCCTGGCCATCAATTGAAAATATTGCAGGTTGAAGAGCTTAAATTTGATCTTTTATATTTTTGACTTCTTCAGTTATTACATCTCTTGTTTCTTTTTGGAATGTAAATTTTTTATTGGTCTAAAATAATTTGTTGACGAAGGTATTTCCTTTTTCCACATATCAGTTTTTCTTGCTCTACTAGGTGACGGCTCTAAGCCGGTATAACTTTTTGTTAAGCGCAATGGAACGAAAACACCATATATAAATTAGCATCTGATGAATTTTTGGCATTTCATTGCTTGTATTGTCACTGACCAGAGGACCCATCACATCCCTATTTAGAAATTAAAGTAACGCTGTCATTTGAGCATCAAGAGTATTGAACAACCGCTCGGCAGTGTGTTCAAGAAGATCTTGCCATTTTATTTCTGCTGAAGTGGAAGTGACAGATATAGCAGCTTGAGGAGGTAAACATTTTTTTCGACAGCGACTAAATCTCTATACTCTGAAAAAATCCCAGAACTCTTTTCATTGGTTCGCTTCTACAATTCCTTTTGCTGGATTTTAGTTAACTTAAATCCTAAAATAGCGCTAATGCTTCTTCTGAAATAAATTTCTTTTGGTGTAGGAATCTTTTTCAAAATTCTCTTTGTGCGCCTTGGAACTGCTGCTATTTTTGTTTTTTTATTTTGTGTTGGTTGTATTTGATGCAAAAATGCAATTGGTTTTGCTGGTCGACACTGTTTTCCACATTCATTGGCATTTGTAGAAAAAATTTCGAAAACAAGTTCCTTTGACAACCTTCATGGTGAAGTTCGTACATCCTTTTCTTGTTATAAGAGCATTTAACGTATCGTTTTTTCAATACCTTTGCAAATTTTTGAATTTTTTGTGTGTAGTTCAAATTCATCTGTATTGCATATTTTAAAAAAATTTATTGCTTAGTATATGTAATTCCACAAGAAATATCAGCGAGATCTCTATAAGTGCCGTTGTTCAAATTGTAATCAATAGCAATTAAAAAGAAATTACTTTACTCCACAAAAAAAAAAAAAAAAAAACAGCTAAACAGGCAGTGCTACCGTTGAAATTTTTTTTAAAGGTGCAAAGGGCATTTTCAAAAAAAAAGTGGCAAAGGAAGGAGATTTCTGAGAAAAAAGGGTAAAAATGCCACTTTAGTCGCAAAACAGTAATACTGTAGACAGGTAGCATCACTATCACATGCGCACATACGAAGGGTGGGAAAACACTTCCTTTTTTTCGCTCAAAGCGTGTAGTAGTTTTTTTTAATAGTTAATATAGTGAAAAATTACATATTTTTTTGCAAAAACCGACGTTTTGTTTTGTAACCGGAACGTGGCTTTCTGTGCTTGTTTTTCTCGTTTTACTAACGGGTAGCAAATTACATACATATATAAAAGCATATTTTAAAGTTTATTTGTTTCTTAACATTTTAATTTTTGGTTAATAAAAACTGGTCTGCGCTGTCGGCCAGAAAAATTTTCCAGTATGGGGGACACTAACCCATCCCCTACAAATCAAGTTTTTGTACCCAATAATACAAAAGATTCACACATTTTGAGCAAAAGGAAAAATAGTGAGTTGACGACAGATACACATATTGTGACTGCTAGTATGAATACTAATGCGACTGATTTTACCTCTAACAATACCTGTAATACGCAATTAAATGTAAGTAATACTTCTAATATGACTCAAGTTGACCTAACGCCTAAAGAGAAGACCAAACTTTTATATGCTTGTAATCACTCTGGTGATTGTTTGGTCCTTGTTGAAACGTCTATGGCTGACCCTGACGCACAAAAACATCGTGGTCCAATTTCTTATATCAACTGATTAGACAGCTGCAAGTTCAGGGAATTTTATTGATTAAGGATATAGGCAGAACTCTTTTAAGAGTTAAATTTGAAACCCTAAAGAATGCAAATACCTTTGCCCAAATGGATCTAGAGGCCCTAAAATTACGTGCTTTTATTCCTGAATCGTTTATTTACTCCTATGGAGTCATTCGAAGAATTCCACTCAATTTGACTGATGAATATATACGTCTTAATACTTCATCGGATATCCCTATTGTTTCGGCTGAACGTTTTACTAAAAGAAATTATAATAATGCCGCTGATAACGTCGAAAATAATGGTACTGCGGGAGAAATACCCACTTTTTGTGTCAAATTAGGTTTTCTGTTAGCTGACATTCCAGAATATGTCACACTGGACTATTGCCACATACAGGTAAGTCTGTATTTTCCAGCTGTTCGTCAATGTAACAAATATGGCCGACTGGGTCATACTGTTAAGGGTTGCCGCTCTAAAAAGAGATGTCTTAAATGTGCTAAAACGGAATGCCAAGGAGGATGCGAGGAAAGATGCATTTTGTGTGGGGATACATCTCACACTGGGTCAGATAGAAATGTGTGCCCCAAGTGGCAGGAGAAAAATCAGATTAAAAGATTATTACTCTGAAACGGATTTCTGGGAAAGAGGTCTTAAACTCTTATTCGGTCAATAAATTTGACATTTTAAATTTAATTTAAATTTGCCAAATCGAGAGCATAAACTTGCTCAGCTCCAATTAAGAATAGGGATGTGGAAATTAATAAAATTCTTGCAAATCGAAAATATAATAAAGTAGTACTTCGTAAACCGCCTCCTTCTTGGCCAAGGACCAATTTTTTTATTTCTCAACCCATTGGCACGAACCTTACAACCCCTGTTATTTATAGGGACAACACGAGGGTATCAGAGTTTGAAAAGCTCATGTCTCAATTTACAAATTTTATTCGCAGCTATTTTGCAAAAGTAGGCAATACATCTTGTCTTCGAATTCTTGATGATTTTAACACCAAAATTATTTCTACCTTTTCTGATATTAATATAATAGCGGATATACCGTGTTTCCCAATCTTTCAAAATGAAGATCCTACAATTTAACATCCAAAGCTTTTTAGCAAACAAATCTGCTCTTGAAGTTTATATTATTATACCCTTCACATAAGTGATATGGGTATATATAAGTTTGTCATTCCGTTTGTAATTTCTTTATTATCCATTTGGGACCCCATAAAGTATATATATTCTGGATCCTTATAGATAGAGATGCCGATTTAGCGTTGTCCGTCTGTCTGTCCGTGTTATGGTTGAAATCAATTTTCTGAAGCCCCCCGACATCGCACAGACCCGTAAGTCCCGTAAGTGGTATCAAACTGTCAAAGATAGTCACGAGAAAATCGGTATTGAAATTCAGCAAAATCGCCCGATAAATGACCGAGATATAAGCAAAAAACCAAGACTACCTCTTTTTTTTCAGTCTACAACAACAACAAAGAACATACTTATGTATGTAATAATAAAAAAACAACAAAAAAAGAAAAAAAACAGAATCACACCCAAAACGAAAATTTTATTAGTATTAGTATTCATACATATGACAGGGTTGCCATACAAAGCTTAATATAAACATTTTTAAAATCGCTCCTACGGCTTCCAGGGGTCTCCTACAAAGGTAAAATGTAAGACCGACCCGAATTATTTTCTCTATCCAAACATTTTTGTGGAACATGTTTACCCTCTATCTCCAGCCCCTAACGTGGTTGCCATACAAAATTTTAAAAACTAAGGTAAAAACCGCTACAACTTCCTCGGAGTCGCCCTTAGAGGAAAAAAATGTATCACAGACCCCCATTAGTTTTTCCTCCCAAACGTATTCCTAGAGTATACTTACCCCCTATCTCCACGCCCTAAGGGGGCTGCCATACAAAATGTCCAAAATGATGTAAAAATGCCCACAATTTCTTCAGAATTGGCCTTAGAGCAATAAAGTGTACGACCGACCCCTATTAGTTTCTTCTCTCAAACATATTCCTAGAACATACTTACCTCCTATCTCCACGCCATAAGGGAGTTGCCATACAAAATTTACAAAAATGATATGAAAATGCCCACAACTTCTTCAAAATTTGCCTAAGAGCAATAAAGTGTACGACCGACCCCTATTAGTTTCCCCTCCAAAACATATTCCTAGAATATACTTACCCCTATCTCCACCCTCTAAGTGGGTTGCCATACAAAATTTGTAAAAATTTGGATAAAAACCCCTACAACTTCGCTGTCACCCGTGGAGCGTTAAAAAATGACGCCGACCCCTATTAAAAAATTAGAAATATTTGATAAGTAAAAAAATAGATAAAAATAAAAAAAGTTTGGGATTTCGAAAGGTCAATGTGAAGGGTATATAAGATTCGGCACAGCCACTTAGCGCACTTACTTGTTAGTAATAACATTGATATCTGTCTTTCGTCAGAAATCTTTAATATTGATGATAAAGATTTTAAATATAAACTACTTAATTATATATATATTATTTTTCATAAACTAAGAGACGGTTGACATGGTTGTACGGCCATCTGTATTAACAACAACACCCGAGCCAAAAGGGTCTCTTTTTCTACCAGCTTTGACATTTTGATTGTCAAGACACATAATCTTAGTACAAATTTTACGTTTTTGTCCGTTTATTTTCCCTCTACAGGCATCTCTAACCGTGCCTTTCAGGCTAAACTTTCTAGGAAAATCAGCGAATCTTGTTTGATCGAAATTCACATTGTATGGGTTCCATCACACGTTGGTATCAGTTTCAATGAGAAAGAAGACTACATGGCAAAAAAAGTCATAGAAATAGGAACTCCTTCAGATGTTTATTTTTCATACATGGAGGCCATTAGGGCAATCAAGGTCACCTTGAGACATGAATGGTATGATTATTATATTGAAAGATCAAGCCGCACTAGTGCTTTCTTTTTCTCTCTATTTCCTCGTTTGCCGGACAGACCTTGGTAATTGGGGTCAGGACTTGGCTCGAGGGATGTAAAATTAGTCAGCTGCCTTTTTTTAGGACACACGTATGATGGTGTCTATATGTGTATGATATAAAAAAAAGAGACAAATGTATGCTCTTACTGTAATATGGTTGACAGTGCAGAGCATTTAATCTTTCACTGTACAGAGTACAGTGATATTCGTTTGAGACACGATCTGTTGAAAAATTTTCAAACCTTTTTAACCTACTTAATTCCCACCATATTGAAAATTTAATTAAGTTAGTGTACTTCATTAAAGAACCCAACATTTCGATTTTAATATAATTCTACCACAAGTTTTAAGTTTCGCATTAACAAAGGAAGTAGGCATTTTTCAATGCCCAACGTTAACACAATTTAACTGTTTAAACTCAACAAATTTGCATAGCTATTTTGCAAACTCATTTTGGACAGTCTAACTGATAAATCTCATCTTTTAACAAGTGTGTATGCTGGACGGTGTCATCATCTCTGTGAAGGCAGTTTGATATTAATGTTTTTGCGTGCACCTGGTCACACATTTCGACACATTTATTAACAACGCTCATCATAGAGTTATTCTGTACATCAATCTACCTCCACTGTAAAGACAGTGGTTGTTACAAGGCCTGAAGTACGGTCTTCCTGTGCTATTTTTTGCATACTCGTTTTGAACAATCTAACTATAAATCTAATTGTTTAACAAGTTTTTACGCTGCCATCTCTGTGAAGGCAGTTTGATGTCAAGTTTTTTGCGTGCACCTGGTCACACATTTCGACACATTCACTTACAAAGTTCATCAATAGATTTATTCCGTACATCAATCTACCTCTACTGTAAAGGCAGTGGTTGTTACGAGGCCTGAAGTACGGCATACCGTGTGTTATAGCTCCTGGAAAATACCCTGGCACCATAGCTAGGAGCCACTTACTGCCATTCATGGCAGCATACTCTTTAGTATATGCAAAAAATTAAAAAAAAGGGTGGAAAAACCACAATATAAACCAAAGACATTTGCACATTGTTTTTCTAGGAATTTCCATATCAATTTTTATAGGTTTACAAAACATATCATGCACAAGATAATTTGATGACATTGTCATAGAAAACAACAAATATTTGCAGGGCGCTTATGATTTTGTTTATTGTTTTAAAAACTTATAAATTACATGCTCACCAAAGAATTTTGCTTACTAAGAAGTCTATAATTTTTGGTTAATTGCGGTATCCTTTTTAATTTTGTACTTCTACCTGTAAGAAAGCTTGTTACATACAAGTTTTGTGTTTTTGTTATTTTTTGCATACATATGTATATAGGTAGGCAGGTAAGGCCAGGAATGTATACCAGGTGGTGTATCACTCCACTCGGAGACAATTTGTTGTCCTTTGTATTGCCTTTGTAAATAAAGAAAAAAAAAGTGAAGATCAGAAGAAGGCAGGATATGCAACAGAGCAAGAAAATAATAAAGAAGGCGTAAAGAAGTGTAAAGGTTCAAGAACGAAAAGTGCTAGGTACCGCTCGTTAGCCATTTAAGGCCCTAAGTGTACCCTATAAGCAAATATAAGTTTCGAAGACTCCCAAGTAAATAATATGAACTGCGTGTCTGGTGGAAAATTTATAATTTTAAATACGATTATTTCAAAAATTAATAAGCGGTGACGCCTTTGGCATTATCGATTGTGGAAAGTCCTCAGTCACGATGACGAGTAAGCATCGAGCGTTCGCTCTTTTAAGAGTAATGATTCTTAAGTAATTGCTCCTCGACATTTTTACCTGAATGCATGATTGACAGAGGTTAAATTTATCTCGTTAGTCGGTGCAGAGATTCAGTGCAATGCTTTAGCTTTGAATATCTGCCAGGGCCCAGTCGATTTTCAAGGACTCCCGAAAACATTGAACTTGTTGAAAGCAGTGAATACGGAAAAGAGCAGCCCAACTGGGATTTACAAGAACGATAATTCATAAAATTGTAAATAAGGATCTTAAGTTCCATCTTTTTAAAATAAAATCGTTCTGGAACTTTTGATATACGCAAAAATTTTTGCGAAACGATTTTTGAGCGCTTTCCCATTTTCAGGAGCAGCGACGAGGCTAGTTTTTATTAAACGGCCACGTTAACAAGCAAAACTGCCGTTACTGGTCTCAAAGAACCTGAAACTCTCGGTTAAACATCAACAACCATTGCATTGCCCCAGGCTTACTCTTTGGTGTGCCGAATCCGCGCGTAAGATAACACTGTGTGTAATTTTTTAAGTCATGGAAAAATAACCATATACGGACACCACTACGTGATAAAAAACTAAAAAAGAAAAGACCCGTGTCTCCCAGTTTTGCCCAAAGTCATGCACCTTGCACTTTTTTTTATGGTAATAAAATTTGAAATTTTTAAATTTTTTTGCGATTTTGATCTAAAATGACTCTTTTTTTAATTTTTTATGTTTACAATTTTTGTTCCTTATAAAAAGGGCTACAACTCTGCCTCAAAGAGTAAATTAAAATTCCGAACGGTTTACAAGATATGAGCCTGAGAAAATTATCACTTTTTGCAAAAATGATACCAAGGCCCCAAATCTTTGGGGGCCCATAAAAAAAGTGCATGACTTTGGGCAAAACTGGGAGACACGGGTTTTTTTTTGTCTGGTGATGTCCGTATATGGTTATTTTTTTTTCTTGTTGCACTGTGTTTGGACCATTTTTTTTAAATTCTCGAGGCCAGGCGATGACTATCGGCGCATGATTACGGAATTTGTTTTGCCAAACCTGCGAGCTCATGAATCGTACTATTTACACACGTGGTTTCAACAGGATGAGGCGACTGCACACACAACCGGACTTTCGATAATTTTCTTCGGGAAAATTTCGCCCAAAAACTGATCAGTCGATTTTGGGACATCCCAACGCCACCCGAGGTCGGCCTATCTAACTCCTATGTGTTTTTTTTATGAGGCTTCCTCAAAGAGGTAGTCTCTTGTGGCTTTAAAGGAAAATATTCGCCGAGAAATCAGCTCAATTGAACCAAGTTTACTGCAGCGTGTGACGCAGAATACACGGCTCCGTTGTGAACAGTGTGTTAAACTCATCGGATAGCATCTGGATGACATCCTTTTTAAAAAATTAAATCCGAACTTCCATTCTTTCGCTCAATGCTCTTAATAAAGCTTTGTGTCAATTATTACGATTTTTTTAAAGTTTGAAAACATAAATCTGCCACCAGACACCCTGTATTTGTTGAATTTTTGTGATAAAATTAATAGGTCCGTGTTCTTTTATGTTGCTTTTTATTATCGAATTACTAAAAAATGTACTTCTATTTAACTATTTTTTTTATATGTTAATGTGTTGTTTTCTTCATATTACAGTCTAGTATTTCCGCTCTTGTCTGTGGGTTTTTAACACTAGCACAAATAATGGAACTGACTATCTCAATAGCTAATAGCCCTAGCTTGGAAAACATACCCACTGAAAGCATATACATATGTAAGTGTTTTAGCAATGACGTTTCAAACAATCCTAAATTTTTTTCGCATATTATTTTTGTAA